>CM038670.1:293947151-294572984 GCA_021605145.1 Aegilops bicornis | reverse complement strand
ATTTAGTAGCATAATGTCCTGCTTCCTTGCAATGAAAACACATAACTTTCGATAAGTCTTTGGGCTTCTTGGAGATGGTGCCTGCTCCTTGAGTTCCTTGCTTCCTTTCAAGACAATGATTGGCATAATGCCCGACGTCCTTACATTCAAAACAGGTAATATGACTCTTGTCCCTCTTTGCAGAAATTGGGTTGTTCTGAGGATGCCTTCGTTTCCTCTTCCTGGATTTCTCCGTAATGATCAGACCTTCTATTTCCTGAGGGTCAAACTTCACATCTGATGTCGGGAAGTCTCTGAGATACTCTTGGCTTTCCTTTGTGCAATACTTTGAAAAATGTCCTTCTTCTCCACATGAATAGCAGGCATTGGAGTAAAATCTGTTGAGGCCTTCTCCATCAGGGTCTTCAACACATTCCTTCATCACAGGTTCTTTCATAACTTCTCGGAGGGCTTGTTTCATTCCTTCTTCCTGCTCCTGAATAGTTTGTTGCACTATTGATTATATGTGACACTGAGTCTGGTAGTGGGTGGTTCCTTCACAGAAGAAACAAGTCACCTGACTAGTTGGGCATTCCTCAGCTGGGTGTTTCTCCTCACAATGAGGGCATCCATCCTTGTGTTCCTCCTGGGTGTGTCCTATTTCTCCGCAAATCTTGCAGGCACAAGGTTTATTTCTTGATGTATCATGGTGCTTCCAGATGAGACGGGATCTCAACAGAGTCTTCTTGAATTCTTCCCAAGTTTTTGCTCCGTTACATCCTTGTATGGCTTGATGCATTTTCCACCAAGTTGCGGCACTTTCTGTAAAGTACTGAAGAGCGTATGATACTTCATTCTTCCTTGAAACCAAATTGCTCCCGAAGTGATTCTCCATGTTCTGAATCCATAGCTCTGCCTCCTACCGAGTCTTGATCCGTAGAATATCACCCAACTTCATTCATCATCTATGGGGTCCAAAAGTTTTTGGGATGAGAGAGGTGGGGAGGGATATACACACAATACAAACAATAGTTTTTTGAAGAAACAAGTTTTACTTTGTGGCTGTCGGAAAACATCAACAAATGACAGCTCACAAATTGCCGCATCTAACGTAAGTGTGTAACAGGGGTTTGGTCTTCTAAAGGTCAAATAATTCTTCAGAACTTCAAATTCTTCAGTGTCTTCGTCTTCAATTGTTGCAGCTGCAATTCTTCCAACGCATGGTGAAATCCTCTTTACTCTGAAATGGCCATCAGTTGTCCGATATCTTTAATTCTTGGAGCGACTTGATTGATCTTCCGTGTGGTCAAAAGGGAAAGGTGTATATTCTAACTATTTGAGGTGAGAGTGTCTATTTGATAAAATCAGAAAAGATGAGGAGTAAGAGTCTTTTTGAAAATAAAGTTTTTGAGATATCCTTTCCAAGGGCTTTCCGATTTCTAGGGTCACGTCCTACAGTCAACATGTGCTCTGATACCATATTCAGAGCGACCCGACCTCAGACGGTCAAGCCTACGTGTTCTCAGTGCCATCCTCAGATCGATGTCTTTGGCACACACAAGTACATCAATGTATATATCAAAGTGCAATCACATGTATAATTAACGTAAAAGCGATATATACCTCATAAGTCACAGTGAAACAAATAGTCGGGTGTGGAGTCCCATCAACGCCATCGGCGGGTTGAGTGTAGATCGTAACCCTCTATCGTAACTCTTACTCGTCGAGGAAATATCTGCAACATGATACGTTGCAGCCGTGTAGGTCAAGACATTGAATGTACCCAAGCAAGATCACAAAGAAGAGAAAACAGATGATAAACTATACTATATGCGGTATGGCTTTGTGGCTCGTGTATGCGAGTTTTGTTTGCGTAAAAGTTGATTTATTTTCCCTACATCAAAGGAATAAATGAAGTCTGTACTATGGAGTTTTCTATCATGACATGGTTCCGCCAACCGATGTCTCGTAGCCCAAAATCATCATATGTTGCCCACAATTAAGTTATCAATCCGGTGTTGAGAGTTCGAGATAGATCCAAGTCCAGATGCTCAAATTGTCCGTAATCGGGACACGGCTAATCGATTAGGTTTAAACCCTCTGCAGAGGTTTGTACACTTTACCCGCAAGATTCGATCCCTCTCTTTATGTTCTCGCACTTCGTGGTGTTTGAGAACAAGATGACCAAACATGGTCTTCCAAGAGTTTCTCTCGACCACCGTCCGGTGCTCATCCAATCCTACCGTAGTTCTACATCCGCTAGCACCGCCCCAGCCAGAGTCACAACTAAGGTCAACCAAGCGAGCCCATATTGACTTGCGGTTGCGGGTAAGCTTCCGGCATGAAGTATTCTTCCGTCTCTTTGAGTCTGGGTGAAGCTTTCCGCAAGATGTCATGGCGCTTCTCCATGCATCCCGCCAACCACTGGTTTCTCCAGGTGCCCACAACCGTCCTTCACCCAAGAGTGTGTATTGAATTCTTGTCTCGAGTCTTGAAGTCTTGAGGCCTTGAAAATGCAGTCCTTGCAGATGCCATCATGGAGTTGTCGTCATTGGCGTAGAGTCCTCCTTCTTCACACCACTCGAGCACTCATACCAACCCCGTCTACTATAGCGTAGCATTAAAATAAATAACGCCCCGGGCTTGGTAACAGGGTGATGGGTTCCTACCTCATGCATACTACTCAACTACAAGGATTCAATAACACTATCGAGGGGTGGTTGCAAAGATGCCACTAAATGCAATAAACATAGGTATGAAAGCATGGTCAAAGTGAACTTGCCTTCTTGACGATCTTCGAAAACTAGGGACTCGTGGTAGCAAGCTTCAGCACTCTAAATTCTACCGAGACAAACAACAATCATAATAAGCATACAACATATGACCACTTAACATAATAGCATGCTAACATAACACACAAAGCACTTGAACCAAAACCCAAAGAAAAACTCAAAGAAATCCAACTCAAAGTTTTCCCATATCCAACAACAATCAAGAAATAGTTTTGCACTACAAAATTTTTCTTAACAGAACCTAAGCATGGGTTTATGCTACCTAACAGAAAAGAATTCATCAAGCAACTAGGAGCAAAAAGAATCACCTTAAAATCTATTATAAAACTCCTATTAGGCCTAAAGCAAATTCTAGTAAGAAAAATAAAATAAAAGTTTTATTTATTATAAATAAAAGTTCATGCTCTAAAGTTACAGAAACTACCCTAGAATAAACTATATCTCATGAAAAATAAATTTATTTGCTAAGTAAAACAATAGGAAAACAGTAGCTAGTTAAATAATTAAGAATAACATGATTCTGATTAAAACTATTTTTTTATTAATTCTAAAATGCCCAAATAAATTCCTACGGTTAGGCAATGTCAAAACAAAGTTGTGGCAAAAAGAATCACTAAAAAAATAATTTTCCTAACTCTTTTTATGGCAGAATTACTATTCTGTCTAAATCTAGAATAAGGCAATTTTAAATAATTTTAACATGGCTAATTATATTTTCTACAGAAACTACAATAAATTTGAAAACCAACAAAAAAAGAATCACTTAAAAATATTAAGTAGATTAAAAGATATGAATTTTACAAAACTGAAACTATTCTGTTAAAAACAGAAACGAAAAATATTAACTAAAAAGAAAAATGGGCTAATGGGCCTATCTAGCGCTTCGGGCGTAATATAACTAAAACGCGCCCAAGACAATAAACCGTTTCAGGCCGGTCTAATCTAACCTAATTAAAACCAAAATAAACCGGATCTATTTAAAACCATACCCTTCGGGATCTAATCTACACCCTAGGATTTAGATCGAGGCAGGCGGGGATCTCCGGTGGCTTACCGTGGTGGCGACGCCGGGCGATCGTCGGCGGCTCGGGTGACGACGGTGCGGGCTCCGGTGGTCGGGGACGACGGCGGAGACCTCCCGTGCTCTTGAGCGAGGGGAGTCGAAGGTGGAGTCGGGGGCTCGAGGGGTTCGGGCGCCGTGGTAACAATGGCGGCGGTGCGGTGTCTCACGAGCGATTGCGGCGCGAGAGAGGGGTCGGGCGAGGGGGAAAACGGGGGAACGGGTCGAGGGGGGGGGGTGGGGTTTATATAGGGGGTCGACTTGGGCGAGGGGAAAGATCGGGAGGATTCATGGCGTAATCCCGGATCCATCCGGCGAAGCGGCGGCGCCAAGTGGTGGCGTGGGCGAGGGAAGAGGGAGGTGGGGGCCCGGGTGTCACGGGTGAGGAGAGGCGTCGATCAGGCGACCGATGCGGAGGGTTTCGGGCGGGCTCGGCTGGGCCGGGCCAGGCCGGGCCGGGTTACCTGGCTGGCCGGGCCGCCTGGTGTTGGCTGGGCCTTGGTTCGGCCGGGCGCCTGTGGGCTTTTCTATTTTTTTTTGAATAATTAGAGAGAGAGAGAAAAATACTTAAATATAAATATTTTATATAGGACATATATATATATCAAAATGATCAAGGGAATATTCCCTATCATTTGAACATTTTTCCAGGGGCAAAATCCAAACTTTATAAAAATTTATTTTTTCAAAATTCAAATAAAACTCAAATTTGAAAGGGGGTTTCAAGGCACTTTCAAATGACTTTCAATTTGATTCTTTTAACTTCCAACTCATATTTCATATAATTGAAGAAGTCATTTTATCTTCCCTCATGAAAATCATTGAGTTGCATAAAGCTTTGAATTTGAAATATTCTCAAATGAAATTCAAATCTTTTCAAAACCCTTTTCATTTCAAATGGAAGAAGTCATTTCATCTTCACTCTAGGGTTTTAGTGTTGGAATGGAATTGAATTCATTGAGATCCAAAAAGGGCAAAGGGGATAGTTTTGGGAAAGTCATTTTATTCCCTCTCATCCAACTTTCAAAAGTTTCAATTTCCACTCAATTTCACTCAATCAATCAAACAAACAATCAGACAACAAGCATAGTTATTTATCTAATATAACATTCCAAAATTTAGAATTTTGGGATGTTACAATTGAACTATGTATGGCTATGTAGTGTCTTAATTATAAATGTGCTTGAGTATGCTTAGTGATGGTTGAACTATATATGGTTGAACTATGCTTTGTGTACGCTTATTATCTATGCCCGAGTATGTTTAATCTATGTGTACTTATGTCTAAATATGGGATATGGATGCACTCAGTTCGGTTGATGAAATTTTATGCATATTAGGGTGAATCTTTAGCGTTGGTAAAAATTTCAGATACAACCGACAAATGAAAAGTGGAACCACCCTGAAACATGGTTATTTTCCCAAATTGAAACCGTGTGCAATGACTTTCATTTTCCCAGTTACATCAATCACACACGGTTGGCTCTAGCAAACCACTGCCTCCATGTCGGTGTACAAAAAGAGGGGTACACTTTTTGTACCCCTATAACTGCACGGAAGTTCTGAGCACGGCACCACCACACCGAAAGCAAGGCAAGGGAGGTGAGCCAAGGTAAGGACGGCTCGAAAGGATCGAACGACGCCAAGACCAAGACCACAAAGAGCAAAGGGGACGGCGGACTCCCGGCAAGATCCTTGACAGGCGGTTTTAGCAAACCCGCAAGACCCTTGCCGTGGCAGCTCGCCCCACACCTACGGAGCGAGTCACCCTTGAGTCCACTGCCCCCACGGGCAAGGATTCTGAGACATCCCGTGGTGGCATGCAGATCTTTGTGAAGACATTCAAGATCAGATACACACTATAGAAGATGACGACCCTTGGCGGGATCCCAGCCAAGGAGGACCACAAGGCCCCCGGCAAGAGCCTTGCCGGGGATGACAGCAGGCGCCACGACAAGACCCTTGCCGGGCTACGGCAAGGCCCTCGCCAAGAGCACTCGTAGGGCCACCATCAGGCCCACACCGATCAAACCTCCACCACCGTTCGCATGCGGCTGCCGACCCAACCAGTTGGGCAGGCACCTGCGTGGCGGCAGGCGGATCCTCGTGGAAACCCACCACTGCGCCACCTCAGCTGGCCAGGGCGCGTGTCGACACGAGAGGGAGCGGCGACGGACGAGACAGGACTCTCCCCCGCCCCCGATAAAGCAAGGACACCTAAGCAAGACGCATTTAAGGCGCCTTGTCATGTAATGCGAGGGATAAACTCGCATCACTGTACCCTTTCCACCTCCTGTGTGCCACTGTGGCAACCCCTTTCCCTATAAAAGGAGGCCCAAGGTGACCAGGAGGGGGATTCGGCCTTTTGGAGCTCCTCATGCCCCATGGCTAGTTCAAGAACACAAATAAACAAACCACCAAATCAGGAGTAGGGTTTTACGCATCATCGCGGCCCGAACCTGGATAAAGAAACCGTGTGCTATCTGTTTGTTCCGCTCTTCTCACGACCCCACGCCCCGCAACCGTAGTAGGGATTCTTGTGATCCCATAGGTGTCGTCCTCACACCGACATCTTTGGCGCGCTGTAGGGGGGCGATTGTGAGAATCGGCTCTAGCGAGTTAGTTCGACGCTTCTTCATCGTCATGGCGCCCAAGAAGAAGATGACGGTGGCGGTTGGCCCGTCGGAAGCCGGACTTCCGCCCCGACGCGGCAAGCAACGGACCAGTCGCAGAAAGGACCCGGGCGCCGTTCGTGGAACACCAACACCGCCCCAAAGAGCCGAAGTTTGGGAGGCGGCGATGTTCGTGCGCCTGGTAACGGGCCGCATGCCGCCAAATCCCAAGACGGAGCCAGGCCCTCCGCGGGTGGCGCGGGGCCTTCCAAGATCGCTGCCACCCCGCCCGAAGGCGACGCGGGGGATTCCAAGACTCCCACGCGAGCGCCGACGGCGCGCTCCTCTCAAGCGGCGCGCGACAAACGGCGTAATCACGCCGAGGACCTCGGGCGTCGCCGCGGAAAGAGCCCCGAGCGCCACTCCCGGGATTTAGAAGACCTGCCCTCTCGCCGAGGCGCTGGTGAAGATGGCATGCGACCACGGGGTCGTGATAGAGCTCCTTCTGACATGGTCAGAAGTCGAAGCGCGTCGTGATCCATGCAGGTTTCGCTGCCACCAACGCCAGCAGATGCCCTGGCGCGCGCACAGTTGCTCCTCGATTTCCCTCCCACTACGGGGAAACAGAGCCACTATCCGAAGCCTTGTTGCAGTGGCCAACAAAGATGAACCGGGTCCGGTGGAGCCCCCGGGTCGGTGCTCCGACGGAGTCCCACGCACCAGTGGCAGGAGAGCCGGTGGCGCCGCAACCACGGTGCACTCGCCTCCTCCTCGCCCGGTACCGCGGACGCCAGCCCGTCGCGATGTTACGGGCGACGAGATCTCCGTAGCATCGTCCGACCCGCGGGCCCACTGTGACCAGCGCCAAGTTCTTCGGGAACGAGAACATGAAGACGCTCGAACCACTATCGAGCGCCGGCGCGGAGCGCGCCACCAATCAGACAGGAAAGCAGGGCCTCGCCAGGAGCCACCCGACACCAGAGAGCCCCGGAGGCCTACCTTACGAGGTAGGCTGTCCGGCTTTTACCCGTGAGCTGCGGCAGTTCCAGTGGCCCACTCACCGCACCTTCAAACCCGACGTGGGCGAAAAGTACAGTGGCAAGACCCACCCATCCGAGTTCTTCAGCGTCTACACCATCGTGATGCAAGCTGCCGGAGCCTGCGACGTTAAGGTGCTTGCGAATTACTTTCCGTTGGCTCTTAAACCCAACGCCATGTCATGGTTGATGCACTTGCCGGTAGACTCTATTTCCTCCTGGTCGGATTTGTGCCATGAGTTCGTGGGCGCCTTTACTGGAGGCCACCAAGCCCATGGCCAAGCAAGCGACCTGCACGTCATTCCCCAGAAGGGAGGCGAGAGTCTCCGCAAGTATATACAGAGGTTCAGCCGGGTACAATACAATATCCCTGATGTTCACCCACCGCCGCCATCATCGCCGCATTCCATCGTAACGCGTGAATCGCAAGATGCGCCAAGAGCTGGCAATGAACAAGGTGAGAGATGTAGCGTAACTCTATGTTCTTGCCGACAAATATGCCCGAGCTGAAGAGGGAAGGAAGTACCCGGCGAAGATGCCGGCGTGAAACCGACTCATCGATGAGGATATTGCCGCCCGGCGAAGAAAGGCCGGGCGCCGCAACAGAAGCGCAAAGGAAAAGCCGTGCTTGCCGTCGAGGATCTGATGACGCCGGCTCCACCAAGAAAACCAAGGCAGATGACCCCGCAAGGAGGTTGCCGGATGTGTCGCTGCCGGCCTTGGCGGCTGCCGAGAAGCCAGGAAACTCCGACAAGCGATACTGCAAGATCCATCGCACCAAAGGCCATGCTCTCCAGGACTGCCGACAGGTTGAACTCCTCGCTAAGAAGCAGAGGGCTGAGTATGAGAGGCGGGACAAGGAGAAGGGCCCAGACGGTGCTGAGGGGTCCGGCAAGAAGCATGACGGCCAGGCGGGCCGTCGCGGCAAGGATAAGCAACAGGAGAGGCCCGCCCGGGGCCGTGACAGAAAGCCAGAAGACGACGATCACGAAGAGGACGACGAATCCGGCGACCAAGAGTTTCGTAGCTACAGAGGCCATGTGCATCGACGGCGGCGCCGCTGCATACTTCTCACCGCCGCTTAAACAAAGGTGCGAGAGATTACAGCGGCAGAGCCGTCGTTTGATGCCCAAAGGCGTCAAGTGGTCCAAAGACACCTATCATTTTTTACACTGAGGACCACCCTGATCGCACTACTGCGGTCGGGTGCTTGCCATTGTTGGTTTCACCAACAATACGCAACCTCAAGGTGACGAAGATGCTAGTCAATGGCGGGGCCGGTCTAAACTTTATCTCACCTGTCGTGGTCGAGAAACTGCAGATTCCTGATGGAGACCTCGAAGAGACGGGCACGTTTCAGGGGGTCAACCCGGGAAGAAGCCAACCCAAGGGAAAGATCATGTTGCCCGTGACTTTTGGAAGCGACCTGAACTACAAGACGGAGATGATCGTGTTTGATGTTGCCAAGATCCCCTTGCCCTACAACGGGATCCTTGGCCGCCCAGCGCTGGCCAAGTTCATGGCAGTGTCACACTACGCCTACAACACCCTGAAGATGCCGGGACTGTGACGATCATCACCATCCCCTTCGATAAGAAAGATGCGCTGCTTATACCGACCAACTATACCGAAGAAGGCCGCAGCCTGCCGCCACTAGGGCACTTGCTCCTGCCGCTGGGACCCCCGGGGGGAAGAAGAAGAAGAAGACCGGTGAGACCTCAGGCACCCACTCCGGCAAGCGCACCTCTTCGGAGTGTAGCGCTGCCGTCGAGGACGTGCCGGAGAGCTCCACCGGCGGAAACTGAAGGAAATATGCCCTAAATGCAATAATAAAGTTATTATTTATTTCCTTATTTCATGATAAATGTTTATTATTCATGCTAGAATTGTATTAACCGGAAACATGATACATGTGTGAATACATAGACAAACATATAGTCACTAGTATGCCTCTACTTGACTAGCTCATTAATCAAAGATGGTTATGTTTCCTAACCATAGACATGTGTTGTCATTTGATTAACGGGATCACATCATTAGGAGAATGATGTGATTGACATGACCCATTCCGTTAGCCTAGCACTTGATCGTTTAGTATATTGCTATTGCTTTCTTCATGACTTATACATGTTCCTATAACTATGAGATTATGCAACTCCGTTTACCGGAGGAACACTTTGGTGCTACCAAACGTCCACAACGTAACGGGGTGATTATAAAGGAGTACTACAGGTGTCTCCAAAGGTACATGTTGGGTTGGCGTATTTCGAGATTAGGTTTTGTCACTCCGATTGTCGGAGAGGTATCACTGGGCCCTCTCGGTAATGCACATCACTATAAGCCTTGCAAGCAATGTAGCTAATGAGTTAGTTACGGAATGATGCATTACGTAGCAGTAAAGAGACTTGCCGGTAACGAGATTGAACTAGGTATTGGATACCGACGATCGAATCTCGGGCAAGTAACATACCGATGACAAAGGGAACAACGTATGTTGTTATGCGGTTTGACCGATAAAGATCTTCGTAGAATATGTAGGAGCCAATATGGGCATCCAGGTTCCGCTATTGGTTATTGACCGATAATAGTTCTAGGTCATGTCTACATAGTTCTCGAACCCGTAGGGTCCGCACGCTTAACGTTACGATGACAGTTTTATTATGAGTTTATGAGTTTTGATGTACCGAAGGAGTTCGAGTCCCGGATGAGATCGGGGACATGACGAGGAGTCTCGAAATGGTCGAGACATAAAGATCGATATATTGGACGACTATATTTGGAGTTCGGAAAGGTTCCGAGTGATTCGGTATTTTGGGAGTACCGGAGAGTTACGGGAATTCGTATTGGGCCTCTTTGGGCCATACGGGAAAGGAGAGAAAGGGCCAAAGAGTGGCCGCACCCTCCCCTTGGACTAGTCCGAATTGGACTAGGGAGGGGGGGCGCCCCCTTCCTTCCTTCTCCTTCTCTCTTCCCTTTCCTTCTCTCCTACTCCTACTACATGGAAGGGTTCCTAGTTGAACTAGGAAAGGGGGAATCCTACTCCCGGTGGGAGTAGGACTCCCCTAGGGCGCGCCATAGAGAGGGCCGGCCCTCCCCTCCTCCACTCCTTTATATACGGGGGCAGGGGCACCCCATGGACACACAAGTTGATCTACGGATCGTTCCTTAGCCGTGTGCGGTGCCCCTTCCACCATATTCCACCTCGGTCATATCGTCACGGAGTTTAGGCGAAGCCTCGCGCGGTAGAACATCATCATCGTCACCACGCCATCGCGGTCGACGGAACTCATCCCGACACTTTGCTTTGGATCGGAGTCCGGGATCGTCATCGAGCTGAACGTGTGCTGAACTCGGAGGTGCCGTCGTTCGGTACTTGGATCGGTCGGATCGTGAAGACGTATGACTACATCAACCGCGTTGTCATAACGCTTCCGCTTACGGTCTCACGAGTGCGTGGACAATACTCTCCCCTCTCGTTGCTATGCATCACCATGATCCTTGCGTGTGCGTAAGAAATTTTTTGAAATTACTTCGTTCCCCAACAGTGGTATCAGAGCCTGGTTTTATGCGTTGATGTTATATGCACGAGTAGAACACAAGTGAGTTGTGGGCGATACAAGTCATACTGCTTACCAGCATGTCATACTTTGGTTGGCGGTATTGTGAGATGAAGCGGCCCGGACCGACATTACGCCAGACGCTTACGCGAGACTGGTTTCACCGCTGCGAGCACACGTTGCTTAAAGGTGACTGGCGGGTGTCCGTCTCTCTCACTTTAGTTGAACCGAGTGTGGCTACGTCCGGTCCTTGCGAAGGTTAAAACAGCACCAACTTGACAAACTATCGTTGTGGTTTTGATGCGTAGGTAAGAACGGTTCTTGCTCAGCCCGTAGCAGCCACGTAAAATTTGCAACAACAAAGTAGAGGACGTCTAACTTGTTTTTGCAGGGCATGTTGTGATGTGATATGGTCAAGACGTGATGAGATATAAGTTGTTGTATGAGATGATCATGTTTTGTTGAAGTTATCGGCAACTGGTAGAAGTCTTATGGTTGTCTCTTTATTGCATAAGATGCAAGCGCCAAATAATTGCTTTACTTTATTGCTATGCGATAGCAATAGTTGCAAGAGCAATAGTTGGCGAGACGACCATGTGACGCACATTGATATAGATCAAGATGATGGAGATCATGATGGCATGCCGGTGACGATGGAAATCATGACGATGCTTTGGAGATGGAGATCAAAGGCACAAGATGATGATGGCCATATCATGTCACATATTTTGATTGCATGTGATGTTTATCTTTTATACATCTTATTTTGCTTAGTTAGCGGTAGCTTTATAAGATGATCTCTCACTAAATTATCAAGGTATAAGTGTTCCCCGAGTATGCACCGTTGCGAAAGTTCTTCGTCTTTGAGACACCACGTGATGATCGGGTGTGATAGGCTCTACGTTCAAATACAACGGGTGCAAAACAGTTGCACACGCGGAATACTCAGGTTAAACTTGACGAGCCTAGCATATAACAGATATGGCCTCGGAACACGGAGACCAAAAGGTCGAGCGTGAATCATATAGTAGATACGATCAACATAGTAATGTTCACCATTGAAACTACTCCATCTCACGTGATGATCGGACATGGTTTAGTTGATATGGATCACGTGATCACTTAGAAGATTAGAGGATGTCTATCTAAGTGGGAGTTCTTAAGTAATATGATTAATTGAACTTAAATTTATCATGAATTTAGTCCTGGTAGTATTAGCATATCTATGTTGTAGATCAATAGCTCGCGTTTAGCTCCCTGTTTTATTTTGATATGTTCCTAGAGAAAACTAAGTTGAAAAATGTTAGTAGCAATGATGCGGATTGGATCCGTGATCTGAGGTTTATCCTCATTGCTGCACGTAAAAAATATGTCCTTGATGCACCGCTAGGTGATGACCTATTGCAGGAGCGTATGCACGCGTTATGAACGTTTGGCTAGCTCAATATGATGACTACTTGATAGTTTAGTGCACCATGCTTAACGGCTTAGAATCGGGACTTCAAAGGCGTTTTGAACGCGTCCACGGACCATATGAGATGTTCCAGGAGTTGAAGTTAATATTTCAAGCAAATACCGAGTTGAGAGATATGAAGTCTCCAACAAGTTCTATAGCTAAAAGATGGAGGAGAATCGCTCAACTAGTGAGCATGTGCTCAGATTGTCCGGTACTTCAAACGCTTGAATCAAGTGGGAGTTAATCTTCCAGATAAGATAGTGATTGACAGAATTCTCTAGTCACCATCACTAAGTTACTAGAACTTCGTGATGAACTATAGTATGCAAGGGATGACGAAAACAATTCCCAAGCTCTTCCCGATGCTAAAATCGGCGAAGGTATAAATCAAGAAAAACATCAAGTGTTGATGGTTGACAAGACCACTAGTCTCAAGAAAAAGGGCAAAGGGAAGAAGGGGAACTTCAAGAAGAATGGCAAGCAAGTTGCTGCTCGAGTGAACAAGCCCAAGTCTGGACCTAAGCCTGAGACTAAGTGCTTTTGCTGCAATGGAACTGGTCACTGGAAGCGGAACTACCCCAAGTATTTGGCGGATAAGAAGGATGGCAAAGTGAACAAAGGTATATTTGATATACAGATTATTGATGTGTATTTTACTAGTGTTCGTAGCAAGCCCTCGGTATTTGATACTCGTTCAGTTGCTAAGAGTAGTAACTCGAAACGGGAGTTGCAGAATGAACAGAAACTAGTTGAAGGGGAAGTGACGATGAGTGTTGAAAGTAGTTCCAGGATTGATATGATCATCATCGCACACTCCCTATACTTTCGGGATTAGTGTTAAACCTAAATAAATGTTATTTGGCGTTTGCATTGAGAAAAAAATATGATTTGGTCATGTTTATTGTAATACGGTTATTCATTTAAAGTCAAAGAATAATTGTTGTTCTGTTTACATGAATAAAACCTTCTATGGTCATACACCCAATGAAAATGGTTTGTTGGATCTCGATCATTTGATACACATATTCATAATATTGAAACCAAAAGATGTAAAGTTAATAATGATAGTGCAACTTATTTGTGGTAATTGCCGTTTAGGTCATATTGGTGTAAATCGCATGAAGAAACTCCATAAAGATGGATCTTCGGAATCACTTGGTTATGAATCATTTGATGCTTGCGAACCGTGCCTTTTGGGCAAGATGACTAAAACTCCGTTCTCCGGAACAATGGAACGAGCTACTGACTTGTTGGAAATAATACATACCGATGTATGCGATCCAATGAGTGTTGATGCTCGTGACAAGTATCATTATTTTCTGACCTTCACAGATGATTTGAGCAGATATGCGTATATCTACTTGATGAAACATAAGTCTGAAATAGTTGAAAAGTTCAAAGAATTTCAGAGTGAAGTGGAAAATCATCGTAACAAGAAAATAAAGTTTCTACGATATGATCGTGGAGATGAATGTTTGAGTTACGAGTTTGGTCTTCATTTGAAACAATGTGAAATAGTTTCGCAACTCACGCCATATGGAACACCACAGCATAATGGTGTGTCCGAAAGTCGTGACCGCACTTTATTGGATATGGTGCGATCTATGATGTCTCTTATCGGTTTACCACTATCATTTTGGGGTTATGTATTAGAGACAGCTGCATTCACGCTTAATAGGGCACCATCTAAATCCGTTGAGACGACACCGTATGAACTATGGTTTAACAATAAACCTAAGCCGTTTCTTAAAGTTTGGAGTTGTGATGCTTATGTGAAAAAGTTTTCACCGATAAGCTCGAACCCAAATCGGAGAAGTGCGTCTTCATAGAATACCCAAAGGTAACTGTTGGGTACACCTTCTATCACAGATCCGAAGGCAAGTTATTCGTTGCTAAGATGGATCCTTTCTAGAGAAGAAGTTTCTCTCGAAAGAAGTGAGTGGGAGGAAAGTAGAACTTGATGAGGTAATTGTACCTTCTCCCTTATTGGAAAGTAGTTCATCACGTAAATCAGTTCGGTGATTCCTACACCAATTAGTGAGGAAGTTAATGATGATGATCATGAAACTTCAGATCAAGTTGCTACCAAACCTCGTAGGTCTTCCAGAGTAAGATCCGCACCGAAGTGGTACGGTAATCATGTTACGGAAGTCATGTTACTAGACCATGATGAACCTACGAACTATGAGGAAGCGATGATGAGCCCAGATTCCATGAAATGGCTTGAGGCCATGAAATCTGAGATAGGATCCATGTATGAGAACAAAGTATGGACTTTGATTGACTTGCTCGATGATCAGCAAGCCATGTTAAATAAATGGATCTTCAAGAGGAAGACGGACAACGATAGTAGTGTTACTATCTACAAAGCTCGACTTGTCACAAAAAGGTTTTCGACAAGTTCAAGGTGTTGACTACAATGAGATTTTCTCAAGCGTAGCGATGCTTAAGTCCGTCTCAATCATGTTAGCAATTGCCACATTTTATGAAATCTGGCAAATGGATGTCAAAACTGCATTCTTTAATGGATTTATTAAAGAAAAGTTGTATATGATGCAACCGAGAAGGTTTTGTCAATCCTAAAGGAGCTAACAAAATGTGCAAGCTTCAGCGATCCATCTATGGACTGGTGCAAGCATCTCGGAGTTGGAATAAAACGCTTTGATAGTGTGATCAAAGCATATGGTTTTATCTGCACTTTTGGAGAAGCCTGTATTTACAAGAAAGTGAGTGGGAGCACTACAACATTTACGATAAGTATATGTGAATGACATACTGTTGATCGGAAATAATGTAGAATTATGCTGCAAAGCATAAAGGAGTATTTGAAAGGAGTTTTTCAAAGAAAGACCTCAGTAAAGCTACTTACATATTGAGCATCAAGATCTATTGAGATAGATCAAGACGCTTGATAAGTTTTTTTCAATAAGTACATACCTTGTCAAGATTTTGAAGTAGTTCAAAATGGAACAGTCAAAGAAAAGTTCTTGCCTGTGTTGCAAAGGTGTGAAATTGAGTAAGACTCAAATCCCGACCACGACGGAAAATAGAAAAGAGAATGAAAGTCATTCCCTATGTCTCGATCATAGGTTCTATAAAGTATGCTATGCTATGTACCGGACCTATTGTATACCTTGCTCTGAATTTGGCAAGGAGTACAATAGTGATCTAGGAGTAGATCACTTTGGACATTGGTCAAGAACATCCTTAGTGAGGACTAAGGAAATATTTCTCGATTATGGAGGTGATAAAAGAGCCCGTCGTAAAGAGTTACATCGATGCAAGCTTTTTACACTGATCCAGATGACTCTAAGTCTCAATCTGGATACATATTGAAAGTGGGAGCAATTAGCTAGAGTAGCTCCGTGCGAGCATTGTAGACATAGAATATTTGCAAAATACATACGACTCAGTATGTGACAGACCGTTGACTAAGCTTCTCTCACGAGCAAAACATGATAATACCTTAGTACTCTTTGGGTGTTAATCACATAGCTATGTGAACTAGATTATTGACTCTAGTAAACCCTTTAGGTGTTGGTCACATGACAATGTGAACTATGGGTGTTAATCACATACAGATGTGAATATAAGTGTTGAATCATATGATGATGTGAACTAGATTATTGACTCTAGTGCAAGTGGGAGACTGAAGGAAATATGCCCTAGAGGCAATAATAAAGTTATTATTTATTTCCTTATTTCATGATAAATGTTTATTATTCATGCTAGAATTGTATTAACCGGAAACATGATACATGTGTGAATACATAGACAAACATATAGTCACTAGTATGCCTCTACTTGACTAGCTCATTAATCAAAGATGGTTATGTTTCCTAACCATAGACATGTGTTGTCATTTGATTAACGGGATCACATCATTAGGAGAATGATGTGATTGACATGACCCATTCCGTTAGCCTAGCACTTGATCGTTTAGTATATTGCTATTGCTTTCTTCATGACTTATACATGTTCCTATAACTATGAGATTATGCAACTCCGTTTACCGGAGGAACACTTTGGGTGCTACCAAATGTCACAACGTAACTGGGTGATTATAAAGGAGTACTACAGGTGTCTCCAAAGGTACATGTTGGGTTGGCGTATTTCGAGATTAGGTTTTGTCACTCCGATTGTCGGAGAGGTATCTCTGGGCCCTCTCGGTAATGCACATCACTATAAGCCTTGCAAGCAATGTAGCTAATGAGTTAGTTACGGAATGATGCATTACGTAACGAGTAAAGAGACTTGCCGGTAACGAGATTGAACTAGGTATTGGATACCGACGATCGAATCTCGGGCAAGTAACATACCGATGACAAAGGGAACAACGTATGTTGTTATGCGGTTTGACCGATAAAGATCTTCGTAGAATATGTAGGAGCCAATATGGGCATCCAGGTTCCGCTATTGGTTATTGACCGATAATAGTTCTAGGTCATGTCTACATAGTTCTCGAACCCGTAGGGTCCGCACGCTTAACGTTACGATGACAGTTTTATTATGAGTTTATGAGTTTTGATGTACCGAAGGAGTTGAGTCCCGGATGAGATTGGGGACATGACGAGGAGTCTCGAAATGGTCGAGACATAAAGATCGATATATTGGACGACTATATTCGAGTTCGGAAAGGTTCCGAGTGATTGGGTTTTTTTTGGGAGTACCGGAGAGTTACTGGAATTCTTATTGGGCCTCTTTGGGCCATACGTGTAAGGATAGATAGGGCCAAAAGAGTGGCCGCACCCTCCCTTGGACTAGTCCGAATTGGACTAGGGAGGGGCGCACCCTTCCTTCCTTCTCCTTCTCTCTTCCCTTTCCTTCTCTCCTACTCCTACTACATGGAAGGGTTCCTAGTTGGACTAGGAAGGGGAATCCTACTCGGTGGGAGTAGGACTCCCCTAGGGCGCCGCCATAGAGAGGGCCGGCCCTCCCTCCTCCACTCCTTTATATACGGGGCAGGGGCACCCCATGGACACACAAGTTGATCTACGGATCGTTCCCTAGCCGTGTGCGGTGCCCCTTCCACCATATTCCACCTCGGTCATATCGTCATGGAGTTTAGGCGAAGCCCTGCGCCGATAGAACATCATCATCGCCACCACGCCGTCGTCTTGACGGAACTCAGCCCCGACACTTTGCTGGATTGGAGTCCGGGGATCGTCATCGAGCTGAACGTGTGCTGAACTCAGAGGTGCCGTACGTTCGGTACTTGGATCGGTCGGATCGTGAAGACGTACGACTACATCAACCGCGTTGTCATAATGCTTCCGCTTATGGTCTACGAGGGTACGTGGACAATACTGTCCCCTCTCGTTGCTATGCATCACCATGATCCTTGCGTGTGCGTAAGAAATTTTTTGAAATTACTTCGTTCCCCAACAGAAACAAGAAGCCTAGGGCCATACCGCCGGGAACCAATAAGGTTTCTGTCAATGAGGACGGCACGGGAGGGGCTTTTACCATAAGCTCCACCCTTGACGACAAATAGGAAGACGCGCTCGTCACCTTCCTGCGGGCGAATGTCGATGTGTTTGCATGGCAAGCTTTCGACATCCCGGTGTTCCTGTGGAGGTGATTGAGCACCACCTTACTGTCTGCCCTCATGCGCGGCCCGTCAAGCAGAAGGTCAGGAAGCAAGCTTTGGAACGACAAGAGTTCATCACAGAAGAGATCCGGAAACTGGAAGCAGCGGGTTTGGTAAGAGGAGTGCTCCATCCAACGTGGTTGGCCAATCCGGTCGTAGTGCGCAAGGCAAATGGGAAGTGGAGACTGTATTGATTACACAGATATCAATAAGGCTTGCCCTAAAGACCCCTTCCTGTTGCCGCCAAGATCGACCTGATTGTTGACTCCACGGCTGGGTGTGATCTGTTGTCATTCCTCGACGCCCTCCGGCTACCACCAGATCTTCATGACAACGGAAGGCGAAGAAAACATCATTCATCACCCCATGTGGTACGTATTGTTTCATGCGGATGCCTTTCGGGTTGAAGAGTGCTGGTTCGACGTTTGCAAGGGCGGTCCAGATTGGTTTTGAACCCCAGCTCCATATAAATATGGAAGCTTATATGGATGACATAGTGGTCAAAACCAAGGACATGGCAACCCTCATACCAGATTTGCAAGAAACATTTGCAAACCTGCGCAAGATCAATCTCAAGCTGAACCCTGAGAAGTGCGTCTTTGGCGTCCGTCCGCAAGCTTCTCGGGTTCTTGGTGTCACAAATGGGATAGAGGCCAATCCGGACAAAATCAAAGCTATAGAGCAGATTGAAGCACCCAAAGCGAATCAAGGATGTGCGTCGGCTTCTTTGGTTCGTCGCCGCCATGGGCGAGTTCATTTCAAGTTTGCGAAGCGCCCTTCCCTTTTTCAATATCCTGAAAAAGGCCGGCCCGATGGAGTGGACGCCAGAAGCCGAAGTAGCATTGCAAGGTTTGAAGAAGTACCTCTCCTCCGCGCCAATACTAGTTGAGCCTAGGCCACAGGAGCCGTTCTTTGCTATACTGGCGGCAACGGACTGTGGTCGATCTTTGCACTAGTGGCGCAGAGAGAGGTTGACGACGAAGGTTATGGCAGCGGCGAGCCCGACACCACCAATGCGTAGAGGCAACACAGCCAGTTGACGTGCGCCGAAGAAGAAAATGATGCAGCACCGGTCTACTTTGTTAGTTCCCTCCTCTGCGGGGCTAGATCAAGGTACTCCGGTGTGCGAAACTGCTCTTGACCTTCTTATGGCCTCGAGGAAGCTACGTCACTACTTCCGAGCACACGAGATCACTGTCGTCACTCGCTTCCCTCTGCAGCGGATATTGGCGCAATCCGGATGCGATGGGAAGAATTGTGGAATGGGCACTTTGGAGCTGTCCAGCTTTGGCCTCAAGTTTGAAAGTACTTCGATGATTGAGCCGAGTCCTAAGCGGAGTTCATTGCGAATGGACCACAACGCGGTGAAGAAGCCCAAGAGACTGCTCTCCCCGGCAAGGAGGCAAGTTGTGATTGTATCATGTACTTTGATGGAGCTTTCTCCTTACAAGGCGCCGGGGCTGGCGTACTGCTTGTCGCGCCCACCAGAGAGCACCTCAAGTACGTGATCCAGACGCACTTCCCCAGGAAGGAGTCAACAAACAATACGACCGAGTACGAAGGGCTGCTTACCGGACTTAGGATCGCGGCGGACCTCGGAATCAAGAAACTCATCGTCACGGGAGACTCGCAGCTCATCGTCAAGCAAGTCAACAAGGATTACCAGAGCCCGTTGATGAAGGCCTACGTCGATGAAGTGAGAAAGCTGGAAGAGCGTTTCGA
The DNA here is from genome assembly GCA_021605145.1 of Aegilops bicornis. Taxonomy (NCBI): domain Eukaryota; kingdom Viridiplantae; phylum Streptophyta; class Magnoliopsida; order Poales; family Poaceae; genus Aegilops; species Aegilops bicornis. Next base: position 294,553,179 of record CM038670.1, on the reverse strand, counting down.
CGGTATACAGGCTGAACATGTTCCCCGAGCGGAGAATGATATCGCCGATTACCTATCGAAACGCGCTGCCCTCAAGCTACCTGTGGAACCAGGTACCTTTGTGCTTTAGCTAACTCAGCCATCCGTTGATCCATCAACAGAGCAGAATAAGAGGAAATCAGGACCCGGCAAGTACTTTCCTGCCGAGCTCCCCGGAGCCGCCGGCAAGGATGTTGCCGGGGATACTGAGCCCGCCACGGGACGACTGGCTCCGGCGGAGCGTCAAGCTCTTGCCGTCGAGACAGCCGCTCCTATAGCGGAGGAAATGCCTTTAGTCCTTGTCGTCGAGCCCCAGGCTCCAGCATGGGCACAACATACCGTCCGATTCCTCCAAACAGGGGAACTTCCTGAGGAGCGGCAAGAAGCGGAGAAAGTAGCCCGTCGCTCTACCATGTACCAGTTCGTCGATGACGTCCTGTACAAAAAGAGGCCGAACGGTGTGAAATTGAAGTGTATCCCTTGAGAGGAAGGACTGGAGCTGTTGGCGGAGATACACGGAGGCATATCTGGATCCCACATTGGGTCAAGGGCCCTTGCCGGCAAGGCATTCCGGCAAGGCTTCTTCTGGCCCACCGCCCTCCAGGATGCGACGACACTAGTCACCAGGTGTGAAGCGTGTCAGTTCCATTCAAAGAAGCTTCATCACCAGCTCAAGCCCTTCAAACCATTCCTCTCTCACGGCCCTTCTCGGTGCAGGGGCTCGACATCTGGGCCCTTTCCCCCGTTGTCGGGGCTTTGAGTACTTATGCGTTGCAATCGACAAGTTCACAAAGTGGCCGGAGGTGGAGGCGATGAGGAAGGTCACAGCTCGATCGGCCGTCAAGTTCTTCAAGGGACTAGTGTGCCGTTTTATGCGTACTAACAGGGTTATCACCGACAACGGCACACAGTTCACAAGCCGCACCTTCATGCAATATACCCAAGACCTCGGCAGCAAAGTTTGTTTCGCTTCGGTTGCTCACCCGCGAAGCAATGGTCAAGCTGAGAGGGCAAATGCTGAAGTACTATGAGGCTTAAGGACCAAGACCTTTGACAGGCTACACAAGAGTGGAAAGCGCTGGATTGATGAGTTGCCAACGGTTCTTTGGTCGATCAGAACGACGCCAAATCGAGCCACCGGCCAGACACCTTTTGCCCTGGTATACGGTGCATAAGCAGTTCTCCCCACTGAACTCATATACGGTTCACCTCGAGTGCTCGCTTATGACGAGCTTGAGCAAGAGCAACTGCGGCAAGATGACGCAATGCTCCTTGAGGAAGATCGTCTTCGGGCGGCTGTGAGAGCAGCATGCTACCAGCAAGCCTTGCGCCGCTACCATAGCCGCAAGGTTCATGCCCGAAGCCTTGAGGAAGGCGACCTTGTCCTTCAGCGCGTTCAATCGGCCAAGAATTCCAACAAGTTGACGCCAAAGTGGGAAGGCCCTTATCGGGTAATACGAGTCACCAGGCCCGGCGCAGTCCGCCTGGAGACCGAAGATGTCGTTTCAGTGAGTAACTCCTGGAACATTGAGCATCTTCGCAAGTTTTACCCGTGAGGCGCGGCTTGCCGGCCCCCCCGGCAAGCCACCTTTTGTACAAGCATTGCTGATGATGCATGTAACCCTTTGTACAAAGCCAGACGCAGACCCTGAGCATAAATAAATGAAGCACTGGCGCCCTAAGTTATAGCATGCATGCTAGGTCGAGTCTCATCCTTGGTTAGGGTTGATAGTGCTTAGCGGCGACTAACCCCTAGCTTAGAGGTCGAGTGTGCGTCTCTTTGCCGTTCTTTTGTCTTCTTCGGTTCGCAGGACTCACAGATATCCTTGCCGGATCACTTGAGGAAGAAAAAGAAAAGAGGGACAGACTGGCATCTAGACCCCGGCAAGCCAGTATTGCCGGGGGCTGCAAGTGCAAAGATTCACCCACGACAAACCAGAGTTGCCGGGGGCTACAGCTTCAGATAAGTTCTTCATCCCTTATCATGCACTCCCTTATGGATTGAGGTATGTGAAAACTCGTTTTTTCCCAAAGCTACCGTGCTCCCCTAAAACTCTAGGCCCTAGGGCTCGTTCCTGGGGCCAGGTTTGGTCGTAGTCACGACAGCAAAAGGATGAAACGAGGAGCCTGAACCCACCTCATCCCTGCCTTCGCCAAAAGCGTGAGAAAGGTCGAGTGAAGTGGGGAGACGGCAGGGCCTATTGCCGGGCAAGGAAATGTTTACCTTAAGGATATCAAGGATTTACTCCTTATCGTGGGTTCTACCCGCAAAAAAATGACTCGGCAAGCATCCCTTTTTCATTAAAAACATTCCACTCAGGTACAGCCCATGGGGAATGAAAAACATGAACGATGGGATTACAAGTTTTAAATTCAGTTAAGGCCCAAAGGCTTACAAGCTAAAAAGAGATAAGGTGCCCATAACCCCTTTCTTGTCCCTCTCCTCAGGAGGCAGGTCAAGGAGGCGAAAAGGGCAAAAGGGGCGCCTAGGCAAGCTACGGGTGGCAGGAGACACCAAGAGAACATCTCGGTGGCCGTCCGAAGGCTGGATGGTGATGGCGGCGCCGGAAGCAGAGCTTGAAGACGAGGCGGCAGGACGTCAGCACGCGTCGAAGGCGTCGGTGCCCGCGTACTCCGATTTGACGGCCTTGCCGCGTGCCCTCTTCCTATTACGCAGCCTCCCAACGCCAGCCGCCCAAAGAGACGACCCCGAGAAGTTCAGGAAGCCGGCGACACGGATGATGGGATCGCCGGTGCCGCACGGAGCGACGCCCGACACCTAGTCGGACCCGTCATCCTGCCGCCTGCTACCCTCGTCGTCGCTGCCACTGTCCTCCTCACCACTCCCGCCCGAGGAGGAGTCTTCGCTATCAGAAGAGCTCTCCACGCAGCACCTTGCCCGAGTCCCGAAGCACCCGAAGACCTTGACGGAGAGGAGGCCGCCCTCCATCAGCTTGAAATGGAGAGTGAGCCCCTCCGTCAAGCGGTGGATATGGGCGAACGTATTCCACCCTCGATGAAGATACATCACGTGAGGAGCTGGGAAGTCGACGCGAACTCGCGTACCGCTGATCCAACAGCCCCTCATGTGCAGCCGCAATGACTCTGGCGGATCCAACTCCATCTCCCGCGCGAATGGAGTCAGGAGACGAAGGCGACGGTGAGGCGTCCGACGCAGCCTGACGAAGAATTCACAAGGGTCATCCCCAACATGGCCCTCCATGGGGGGAGGAACTACTGGCGGAGGCGAGACCGGCGCGCCGCCCTGTTCTCCTCTTCCCTGAGCGCCTTGGCCTCGCCCACGGCCTCGCCCCCTCCCCCTTCCCCTCGCGGCTGGCTCTGCCACCGCATGTGCAGGAGAAGGAAGGACGCGTTGCCGAGTGGCGACCCTTGCCGCCACCGTTGAAGGGCCAGGATTTCCTCTCTCCATGGATGGAGGGGGGGGGGGAAGCAGAAGCTGAAGGAAGGAGAAGATGGAAGAGTGCGGGACGCCATCCCCCCCCGCTCTTTATAAAGAAATGGGGTGGGGGCTCGGCCGCCCCGCTCGGCCAATCAAGACCCAGAAGGCGCAGGGAACTGGGACCAACCCGCTGCCCCGGCCCGCGACGGCCCGGTTTCCTGCCTCCACCATTCGCCAGCCCAAGCGCATGAGAACCACGTGGCAGGCATGCGGGACCAAGGCGACGGGTGAGGCGACCTCTCCCCACCCCGTGATCGTGGGGAGTGGACGCCTTGAAGACCACGCCTCGGCCCCGTTCAGTAAATGGGCCGCGCCTCCACGCCTCCCTCCGTTGATGGGGAAGGCGCGAACCGCCCCCTTTACTACGACGTGATGCATGCGCATAGAGCTCAGCCCCACGCATGCCTCCCACGTCACGCACACCTCCCCACGCCAAGCAACGCGCGGGAGGCATGGGAAGCGCAGTGCGCGAAGAGACTTACAACGGTAAAAACCACCCCGCCTGCCCGCGCACTGTTTTTGGGCCTAGCCCAACGACGCGATTGCGCTTACGTGTGGCCCAGGCCCGGGGGCTCCTGTCGGTGTACAAAAAGAGGGGTACACTTTTTGTACCCCTATAACTGTGCACGGGCAGTTCGAGCCATGAGCACCACCACACTGAGCAAGGCAAGGGAGGTGAGCCAAGGTAAGCACGAAGCTCGAAAGGAGCAGAACGACGCCAAGACCAAGACCACAAAGAGCAAAGGGGACGAAGCGGACACCCCTGGCAAGATCCTTGCCGGGGGGCGGTTTCAGCAAACCCGGCAAGACCCTTGCCGTGGCAGCTCGCCCCACACCTGCGGAGCGATTCACCCTCGAGTCCACTGCCCCCACGGGGCAAGGATTCGGGAGACATCCCCGTGGTGGCATGCAGATCTTTGTGAAGACATTCAAGATCAGATACACACTATAGAAGATGACGACCCTTGACGGGGTCCCAGCCAAGGAGGACCACAAGGCCCCCGGCAAGAGCCTTGCCGGGATGACAGCAGGCGCCACGGCAAGACCCTTGCCGGGCCCCGCAAGACCCTTGCCGGGCTACGGCGAGGCCCTCGCCAAGAGCACCCGTGAGGGCCACCATCAGGCCCACACCGATCAAACCTCCACTACTGCTCGCATGCGGGCTGCCGACCCAACCAGTTGGGCGGGCACTGCGTGGCGGCGGATCCTCGTGGAAACCCACCACCGCGCCACCTCGGTGGCGAGGCGGCGTGTCGACACGAGAGGGAGCGGCGACAGACGAGACATGGCTCTCCCCGTCCCGATAAAGCAAGGACACCTAAGCAAGACGCATTAAAGGCGCCTTGTCATGTAATGCGAGGGATAAACTCGCATCATCAGAGCCTTTTTCCACCTCCCTGTGTGCCATAGTGGCAACCCCTTTCCCTATGAAAGGAGTCCCAAGGCGACCGGGAGGAGGATTCGCTTTTGGAGCTCCTCACGCCCCATTGCTAGTTCAAGAACACAGATAAACAAACCACCAAAGCAGGAGTAGGGTTTTACGCATCATCGCGGCCTGAACCTGGATAAAGAAACCGTGTGCTATCTGTTTGATCCGCTCTTCTCACGACCCCGCGCCCCGCAACCGTAGTAGGGATTCTTGTGATCACATAGGTGTCGTCCTCACACCGACACTCCGAAACTATTTGTGGGACAGAAATCCCTCACCGCCCAATTTAAAAAGGAAAAAGACAACCATCACCATCCCCATCTCGCAAAAGCCCTCACCCCGCCCGCTGCCCCCTTTGGTCCCCACTCGCACCTGCACAAGCTCCTACATGACTCTGCATGGCACCGCCTATCGCCGCGGCAACCACTTAGCTCGACGCCTGTCGCCATCGCCATGCTGCCGGAAACCGCATTTCGCCGCTTCTGCTTGCCGCCGCCTATCGCCGTCGACTTTCTGGACGCTGTTCACCGTCGACCTAGCTCCGCCCGATTGGGCAATCCGCGGTACTGAGGGTTTTTTCTCATCGACAACAAGGTAACTAATTTATTGAGATATTCTCTCATCTCTTATCCCAGTTCATCTGCCTCCTTTAATCACCTGTCCGAAATCACCGTGAATTCATTTTTATTCGAGCTGATTTGAGGGTTTTCTTTCATTCATAGAGTGTACAGTGTGAGGACACATCAGGACTTTGCGGCCTCGGTCAAACATCCATGGAGTTCCATTTCACCGTACCAGATGACTTCAGGATGCGCTCGGTATGTTCAATCTTACCCTACATCGGTTGGCATGGTCTACTTTCCTGAACATATACTATATATTGCTACATTTCGGTAAAAGGTGCCACATGCGGCATATACGTCAAAGGGGATTTTTCCCTCTTCTTTCTATATTAGGAACATTAATGATGTATTGTTCTTTTGATTACTCTCATATTTCCATGGCATCATGGTTACACTATCTGTTTAATTATAGATTTTGGTCCTTTGATTTCAACTGTTATACCGTTCTTTCAATTTCAATCATATTTGCATGTTACCATATTCTTTAACAATCCTACCATTTTCTGCAGCACATCCCTTGCTATGCAACAACATCTGTAGTACACAATCTTGCCCTTTACATAACTCAAGACTGCAGGGATGTCATACTGAACACAAACCATGGATTTACGATCGTTGCTTCTGTAAGACTTGATGAACATGGTCACTCCTATTTTGGCACGGGCCTTTGGACATAAATTTCTAAGTTTTATGTACTGAAAGTTGGCACTAAAATTGCACTGCACGTAAAAGAGCATGGTCATGAGATATATGCTAACTTCCCCGATGATATCATCTGTCCAGACTTTGTTCGAATAAGTGTTCTTTTCAAGTATCTGCATGTTGACTTACCCAACAATATCAAAGAAATTGTGTAGTATTTAAGCAACCAATTGTCATTCCATTTTCTTAATCTATTCCTACCTACTAACTTCTAGTTACCAATACACTTTTCTTTTGCCATGTTTTAACTAAATATTCCATGTACTCCCACTTCTATCAGAAAGCACCGCTGACGAGGAGACTCCGGAGAAAAGAGGTTGCCAACAAGCGGAGGTGGGTCGAGCAAGAACCGCAAGCGACTCCAGTAGGCCTAGACTTCATCCGCAGCCTCCCTGATGATATGTTGATAGTCATCATCTCCCACCTACCAATCAAATATGGGCATGGACAACCGTCCTTTTCCCAGCGGTGGCGCCCCATATGGCACTCCACCCCTCTTGACCTCATCGACTCCCACGGGCTCTGCCATGGCTGTCGCAAAAGCTTGGATGCGTTGTCCTAGATCCTCGGTAGTCACCATGGCCCAATCAGAGGCCTTAGCATGGGCAAGTTTCGTTCCAACGGCAAGGACCGAGCCAAGCTTGATGAGTGGTTCCGATCCCCCGCCCTAGATCAGCTCGAGGAGCTCAGTTTTAATGATGGGCATATGCGCTCGTTGCCAACGTCCGCGCTCTGCCTCGCGCCCGCGCTGCGCCTCGCCAAGTTCATGAACTGCCACCCCCCCTTAATGACGCGCCCACTCTTTTTCTACAACGACTGAAGCACCTCGAGCTCGTCGCCGTCTAGATCCCAAAGGATGACATGGAGCGCCTACACCGCAGCTGTACTGCACTCGAATACCTTCGTCTTCAGGCGATCAATGGGTTGAGTAGCTTCCACATCACCTCCATGACTCTCCAAACTATTTATGTGTGTTGCTGGTGCTGAAACAAGACATCATAAAAGGTGTACCACAGTATGGTCATTGAGGGCACACCTTTGCTTGAGAGATTACTTGTATTTGATCAAGTGATGACCCACAAGTATAGGGGATCTATCGTAGTCCTTTCGATAAGTAAGAGTGTCAAACCCAAGGAGGATCAGAAGGAAATGACAAGCGGTTTTCAGCAAGGTATTCTCTGCAAGCACTGAAATTATCGGTAACAGATAGTTGTGTGATAAGGTAATTCATAATGGGTAACAAGTTACAAGTGTAACTAAGGTGTGACAAGGTGGCCCAATCCTTTTTGTAGCAAAGGACAAGCCTGGACAAACTCTTGTATAAAGCAAAGCGCTCCCAAGGACACATGGGAATTATTGTCAAGTTAGTTTTCATCATGCTCATATGATTCATGTTCGTTACTTTGACAATTTGATATGTGGGTGGATCGGTGCTTGGGTGTTGTCCTTACTTGGACAATCCTCCCACTTATGATTAACCCCTCTCGCAAGCATCCACACCTACGAAAGGAGAATTAAGATAAATCTAACCATAGCATGAAACAAGTGGATCCAAATCAGCCCCTTACGAAGCAACGCATAAACTAGGGTTTAAGCTTCTGTCACTCTAGCAACCCATCATATACTTATTACTTCCCAATGCCTTCCCCTAGGCCCAAATCATGGTGAAGTGTCATGTAGTCGAAGTTCACATAACACCACTAGAGGAAAGACAACATACATCTCATCAAAATATCGAACGAATACCAAATTCACATGATTACTTATAACAAGACTTCTCCCATGTCCCCAGGAACAAACATAACTACTCACAAAGAATATTCATGTTCATAATCAGAGGGGTATTGAGTATCATTAAGGATCCGAACATATGATCTTCCACCGAATAAACCAACTAGCATCAACTACAAGGAGTAATCAACACTACTAGCAACCCACAAGTACCAATCTGAGGTTTTGAGACAAAGATCAGATACAAGAGATGAACTAGGGTTTGAGAGGAGATGGTGCTGGTGAAGATGTTGATGGAGATTGACCCCCTCTCGATGAGAGGATCGTTGGTGATGACGATGGCTTCGATTTGCCCCTCCGGGAGGGAAGTTTCCCCAGCAGAACAGCTCCGCCGGAGCCCTCGATTGCTTCTGCCCAGGTTCCGCCTCGAGACAACGGCACTTTGTCTTGAAAGCTTTCTTATGATTTTTTCCAGGTCAAAACCCTCCATATAGGAGAAGATGGGCACCGGAGGCCTGCCAGGGGGCCGACAAACCACAAGGCGCGCCCCCAGGCTTGTGGCCTCCTGGTGGGTCCCCTCTGGTATTTTCTTCGCCCAATATTTTTATATATTCCAAAATAATTCTCTGTAAATTTTCAGGACTTTTGGAGTTGTGCAGAATAGGTCTCTCAGATTTTCTCCTTTCCGGTCAAGAATTACAGCTGCAGGCATTCTCCCTCTTCATGTAAATCTTGTAAAATAAGAGAGAAAAGACATACGTATTGTACCATAATGTGTAATAACAGCCCATAATGCAATAAATTTCAGTATAAAAGCATGATGCAAAATGGACGTATCAACTGCCCCAAGCTTAGACCTCGCTTATCCTCAAGCGAAAGCCGAAATCAATAAATATGTCCACATGTTTAGAGATAGAGGTGTTGGTAAAATAAAATATCGACATGAGGGCATCATGATCATCTTTAGAACAACAACATATATTGTCATATAATCTCTTATGCTAAAGTAACGATTCGTTCACAAGGTAAAGTATGAATTAGAAAATTTATTGAAAACTAACAAATCATGATCTCAGTCATTGAAGCAGCTGCAATTTATCATAATATCGGAAAGAGTCAATGTAAGAGCTTTTGTATAGCGAGTCCACATACTCAACCATCTTTTTGTCTTTCAGAATTGCTAACACTCATGCGATACTTATGAGTTCAAAGCCTCAATAATCTACATCCAAGTATATATATATATATATATATATATATATATATATATATATATATATATATCTTAGTCCAACACATAGTGCTTGCTAAAAAGAAAAAAGTGTAAAAAGGAAAGGTGAAAATCACCATGAATCTTGTATAAGGGTAGAAGGTAAAAGCAAAAGATATGCCCTTCGCAGAGGGAAGCAGAGGTTGTCATGCGTTTTTATGGTTGGATGCACAAAATCTTAATGCAAAAGAACGTCACTTTATATTGCCGCTTGTGATAGAGAACTTTATTATGCAGGCTGTCGCTTTTATTTCTTCCATATCACAAGTTCGTATAAAACTTATTTTCTTCACACTAAAAGATCATACATATTTAGAGAGCAATTTTTATTGCTTGCACCGATGAAAACTTACTTGAAGGATCTTACTCAATCCATAGGTAGGTATGGTGGACTCTCATGGCAAAACTAGGTTAAGGGATGTTTGGATGCACAAGTAGTATCTCTACTTGGTGCGAAAGATTTGGCTAGCATGGGATGAGAAGCAAGCTCAACATGTTGGAGGATCCATGACAATATAATTTCTATTCGGATATAAGAAAACATAACTCATTATGTTGTCTTCCTTGTCCAACATCAACTCTTTATCATATAATAATGAGTGCTCACAATTACAAAAGATGTCCAAGATAGTATCTTTACATGTGAAACTTCTCTTTCTTTATTACTTCCTATTAATGGTAACAATGACCAAAACTATGTTTGTCAACTCTCAATAAATTTTATTCATCATACTCTTTATATGTGAAGTCATCACTCTCCATAAGATCATTATATGATCTTTTTATTCTTTTTATTCTTTTCTTTTTCCCACAAGATCAAAACAAGAAAGTAAAACCCTTCACTCAAAACTACTCTAATATAACTCACAAACTCGATTACATAGATGGATCATAAAGCAAAACTCAAAGACTAGATCATACTCAAACTTTTATTCTACTAGATCAAGATATAACCAAAAGGATCGAACTAAGAAAAACGACAAAGGTAAAGTGTGATGGTGATATGATACATCGCCGTCGTATCTACTTTTCCTAACGCTTTTCCTCTTGTTTTGGACTCTAATTTGCATGATTTGAATGAAACTAACCCGGACTGGCGCTATTTTCAGCAGAACTACCATGGTGTTGTTTTTGTGCAGAAATAAAAGTTCTTGGATTAGAACAAAACTTTGCAAGGAATTTTTATGAAATAAAATATAATTTCTGGAGCCAAAAACCACCGGAGGGGGGCACAACCCACCAGGGCGCGCCACCCCCTCCAGGCGCGCTCAGGTGGGTTGTCCCCACTGGTGGCCCCGCAGACCCTGAAACCGACGCTACAAAATCACATTTATCCAGAAAAAAATCAGGGGGAAATAATTATCGCGTTGCGCGAGACGGAGCCACCGCCACCTCCTGTTCTTCATCGGGAGGCCAGATATGGAGTCCGTTTGGGGCTCCGGAGAGGGGGATCTTCGATCTTCGTCATCACCAGCCTTTCTCCATCGCCAATTCCATGATGCTCCCCACCGGGAGTGAGTAATTCCTTCGTAGGCTCGCTGGTCGATGAGGAGTTGGATGAGATTCATCATGTAATCGAGTTAGTTTTGTTAGGGCTTGATCCCTAGTATCCATTATGTTCTGAGATTGATGTTGCGATGACTTTTCCATGCTTAATGTTTGTCACTTTGGGCCCAGGTGCCATGATTCTGATCTGAACCGTTTGTGTTATCACCATTATATCTATGTTCTAGATCCGATCTTGCAAGTTATAGTAACCTACTACGTGTTATGATCCGGCAACCCGGGAGTGACAATAGTCGGGACACTTCCTGGTGATGACCGTAGTTTGAGGAGTTCATGTATTCAGCATGTGTTAATGCTTTGTTTCGGTTCTCTATTAAAAGGAGGCCTTAATATCCCTTAGTTTCCAATAGGACCCCACTGCCACGGGAGGGTAGGACAAAAGATGTCATGCAAGTTCTTTCCATAAGCATGTATGACTATTTACGGAATACATGCCTACATTATATTTATGAACTGGAGCTAGTGTTGTATCGCCCTAGGTTATAACTGTCGCATGATGAATATCATCCAACAAATCACCGATCCAATGCCTATGATTTTCCTACATATTGATCTTGCTAAGTTACTACTGCTACTATTACTGGTGCACTTGCTACAAAACTATTGCTATCACTGTGACCGTTACTATTGCTGTTGCTACTACTCTCAAAACTATCATACTACTTTGCTATTGATCACTTTGCTACAGATAATTAATCTCCAGGTGTGGTTGAATTGACAACTCAGCTGCTAATACTTGCAAATATTCTTTGGCTCCCCTTGTGTCGAATCTATAAATTTGGGTTGAATACTCTACCCTCGAAAACTGTTGCGATCCCCTATAATTGTGGGTTATCAAGACCTTTTTCTGACGCCGTTGCTGGGGAGCATAGCTATATTTTTTGAGTCACTTGGGATTATTATCAAATTATCACTATGAAGAATCTGAAGGATGCTAAGACTAATATTTTTCCCTCTAAGACGAGGGGAGGTAAGGAACTGCCATCTAGCTTCGCACTTGATTCACCTTCTGTTATAAGTAGACTTGCAACACCACCACGTGCTATTAATCCTGATATGTCACAAGTTATTGATGATGCTACATCTGCTACGAATGATATTGATGCTGATGCTAGTACCTTGCTTGATGATAATGTGCCACTAGGTGAATTTCCTAATGAACAAATTGCTAGAACTAAAGCTTTTGAGAATGCTGAAATTGTTGAAACTAATGAACAGCTTGAAACTGAAAATCTTGAAACACCTATTAGAACTAGCCCTCCTAGATATGAATTTCCAAAGGTACCGGAAGGTTATGTTATGTATGAGGAGACAACTATAGATATTCTTGCTTGTAAGGATAGAGATGATCTAGAATTATTATGCAAGTATAAAGAAAAGACTTTGAGTGCTAAAATGAAATGTGATCCTCGGTTTGCCACTTCACCTATCTTTGTTGATGATAAGGATTATGAATTCTCTGTCGACCCAGAGTTAATTACTTTGGTTGAATCTGATCCTTTCCGTTGTTATGAAACTGAAACTGTTGTGGCACACCTTACGAAGTTGAATGACATAGCCACCCTTTTTGCTCATGATGAGAAAATTCGCTATTACTATATTCTCAAATTATTTCCATTCTCATTAAAGGGTGATGCTAAAGCTTGGTACAATACTCTTGCTCCTGGTTGTGTGCATAGTCCCCAGGATATGATCTATTACTTCTCTGGAAAATATTTTCCTGCTCAAAAGAAACAATCTGCCTTACAGGAAATGTTTAACTTTGTGCAAATTGAAGAAGAGTCTCCCACAAGATTGGGGGAGGCTTCTCCAATTGCTTAATGCTTTGTCGGATCATCCTCTTAAGAAAAATGAAATACTCGATATCTTCTATAATGGACTAACCGATGCTTCTAAGGATTTCCTAGATAGTTGTGCTGGTTGTGTTTTCAGGGAATGAACTATTGGGCATGCTGAAGAATTATTGAATAACATATTGAAAAATTATGATGATTGGACTCTTCCTGAACCACCGCCTAAAACCACTCCAAAAATAGGGTTATCTTATTTCTCAGTCCTGAAGATATGCAAGAAGCAAATAAATCTATGAGAGAAAAAGGTATTAAAGCCGAGGATGCCAAAATTTTACCTCCTATTGAAGAAATACATGGGCTTGATACACCACCAACACCTAAGGTGGTAGAGGTAAATTCTCTAATGAAATTAAATGATAATGACAATCCTCACAATATGCACCCTAGCCAATTCCTTTATGAGTTAGAAAATTACATTAGAAAGCAAGATCACTTCAACGCAAATGTTATGAAACAATTGAAATACAATTATGATATGATTGCTCGCTTGAGTGACTTGTTATTTAGAATCTGAAATGATGTTAGAGGTGTGGGAAAGCATGCTTCTATGGTTCAAACTCAGTTAGAACAAGTTGCTAAATCTCAAAGAGAGTTGCTTGATGAAATGAATAATAATATCAATGATCATGCTGTTAGAGTAATGACTAGAGGAGGTAGAATGACTCAGGAACCACTTTATCCCGAGGGACACCCAAAAGAATTGAACAAGACTCTCAAAGGGTTAACAGTGATGCACATAGTCCTTCTAAAATGAAAAATAAGAAGAAAAATGATAGGACTTTGCATGCCTCTACTGAACCTGAAGTAGAAAAACCTCCTGATAATGATAATGAAGTTTCTATCTCTGATGCTGAAACTCAATCTGGTAGTGAACACTCACCTTCTGATAATGATAATGATGAGGTTCGTGAATATACTCAAACAAATAATAAAGAACCAGACAACGATTTGAGATAGAACCATCAGTTGATCTTGATAACCCACAACCCAAGAATAAAAGATATGATAAAAGAGACTTTGTTGCTAGAAAACACGGTAAGGAAAGAGAACCATGGGTTCAAAAACCTATGCCATTTCCACCTAAGTCAACTAAAAAGAAAGATCATGAAGAATTTGAATGCTTTGCTGAAATGATTAGGCCAGTCTTTTTGCGTACTCGCTTGACTGATATCTTAAAAATGCCTCCTTATGAAAAGTACATGAAAGACATCATCACCAATAAGAGAAAAATACTGGAAGCTGAAATCTCCACCATGCTTGCTAATTATACTTTTAAAGATGGAGTACCTAAAAAACTTGGAGATCCGGGAATACCAACTATACCTTGCTCCATTAAAAAGAAACTATGTGAAGACTCCTTTATCTGATTTGGGAGCTGGGGTTAGTGTTGCCTTTCTCTTTATATAAAAGACTTGATTTGAATAAAATCACACCTACTGAAATATCCTTGCAAATGGCTGACAAATCAACTACCATACCTATCGGTATTTGTGAGGATGTGCCCATTATTGTTGCTAATGTTACTATTTTGACTGACTTTGTTATACTTGAGATGCCCGAGGACGACAACATGTCGATTATCCTTGGTAGACCCTTCTTGAATACTGCAGGGGCTGTTATTGATTGCAATAGAAGCAAGGTCACTTTTCATATCAATGGTAATGAGCATAAGTGCACTTTCCGAAGAAACAATTCCAAGTGAATGGTATTAATGTTATTGAAAAGTCTCCGACAATAACTATTGGAAGTTTTCAACTACCTCTACCTACTATTAAAAAGAATATGAAATGCTTATTGTTGGGGACATTCATATCCCCAGTGAGGTAACTTAGTGATTTATGTAAGTTCTTCGATTTCATGCTAATCGAAAGTGGTTATTAATAAGACTTGATCAACCTTATTAATGGATCATTTTTTAGAGGTATGAAGTTGATGAATTTAGTGAGCACTATCTTATGTCCCTACCTTTTGTTTTCTGTTTTTATTACTTAAATAAAATAAAATGCCATGTTTTTTCTGTTTGCTGAATTTCTTGTGCAATAAAAAATGACCCAAAAATAAAAGTTCTCAGAATGCTCTCAAAATTTAATACGATTATTTTCTGATTATTTAAGAATTTTTGGTGCAAATAATATCAGAGGGAGGTGCACCAGGTGGGCACAACCCACCTGGGCACGCCAGGACCCCCAGGCGCGCCCCGGTGGGTTGTGGTTCCCACATGGGGCCCCTCATTTATTTCTTCATCCCACATCACCACCTACCTCTAGAAAAAAAATCACCATTGCTCTCTCTCTCTCTCTCTCTCTCTCTCTCTCTCCCTCTCGTGTTCTTGCTCTCAAACCCACGGATTTTGATCTCTTTGCTCAAAGCTCCATTTCCAAAACTGTTTCGGGGGATTGTTGCTTGGTATGTGACTCCTCCATTTGTCCAATTAGTTTTTGCTTTAGTAGTTTATATTTTGAATAATTAGCTACTCTTGGTGCTGCTGTAGATGAGCTTGCATGTTGAATTCTTAGAGTTCTAAGTACTTTGAATGCTTGCTATGGTCTCTATGCATCTTTATGAGTAGTGGCTATCAATCTTGTAAAGTCTTGTTGAGAAAAAAATTGTGGACTAATTTTTTTAGAATTTTGTTCATAGGAAAAAGATGAGTATCTTTAGGAAGTTTGCTTCCAAGAAGAACTCCAAGGGAGTTACTGGGGAGTAATCTGACAGTGATCTCCATACCTGGAGAATGGCAGAAGTACGGCCGTGCGAATGGCCGCATAACCCGTTCATGGAAGGGGCTGGAATCCTTGAGGAGTTTGCACAATATGCTGACAATGTCGGCCTCGCCGAATTCATCGCAGCTGAATGTGAACAGTATCATCTCTGCACAAATCCCTTTGTACAAAGTTTTCATTTCCTTCCTGAAAGGACATGCGGTGCCCCCATGTGTGTTTTTGGTAATTGATGACATTCTCTATGGACTAATGGTTGCATTGAGTTATATTTGAAGGATTTGTCAATAGGCATTTCTTGAAGTCCATGTGTTGGTTTCAAGGAGTTTATGTGTTGACCAAGGTGCTATTAAGGAATTATCCAAAGATTGGTCATGTGAGTGTTGAGCTTATTGCAAGCATGTCTTGAAGAAGAAGATTGTGTGATCATTCATGTTTACCTTCAAGACATCATCCAAACGAAGAGAGTTGGAAAGATTCAAGGTTGATCTAGCCTAAGTACAGAGAGTGATTCAAGTTGATCAACACACAAAGCGCACAAGTTGTACCGAGAGGGACCAAGTGTTCCCATGGTATGGTAAGCATTGTCCATTACGCTTTGTGTACTAACCCATGGTCTACGTGAGAGTTCTTTGTGGGGTTAGGTATGTTTCCATGGTCTTGCGTCAAGAGGAAGATCCCATACAACCCATGGAGGATGACATCAAGTGGTGATCGTCATCAAGTTTGCTGTGTGCAAGTTCAAGTGGAGCAACACGAAGAGTGGCTCACCCATAATGGAGTATGGGGAGCAATCAAGTTTGAATCTTGCCATCCATTGTGGTGTCAATGGACTTGTGAAGATGTGTCAAGAGTCGCTCACCCATAGTGGACTATGGGGAGCAATCATCTAGTCTTCATCGAGCCAACGCAATCAAGAAAGGTGGTCCAACTTGAGGGAGCCAAGATCGTCTTCATCTAGCTCAAGTGGACCATGTGCAAGGCAAAGGTTTGCCCTTGATAGGTTTTCTATTTTACCGGTCTCGTGGTGGTAGTTGGGAGACCGGGTTATAGGATCGCTTGTCAGTACTATCAAGGGGGGCTCTCAAGTTGGTAGCTTGATCGTATCGTTAGTAGAGAGCTCAAACCATTGCATCCTTGCATCATGTTTCCTTGTTCTTGTTTGGTTCTCTTTATGAGTCTTAGAGCTCATGGTCATCTTGATGGCAAGCTTGAGTTCATCGAAAACGGAGTTCGCATGCGTCTTCTATGATGTTTTCGGTGTTGGAGGTTTTACCGGTCTTATCCAAGGAAGGGTTCTCGCCATTTTATTATGGGCCTTTTCTCATTTGCTTCTTATTGATATTTCTATCAAGATTGTGTTAGCTCTTGTTGCTAGCTTTCCAACAAACTTGGTTTCATCGAATTCGGAGCTCGTGTCTGAAAGTTGTGGCTGTTTTGATATTGCCTGTTTTACATAGAGAGGTTGTACCGCCCGTAGAGAGGTTGTACCGGTTGACCGGTACAACCGGTGTTTGGAGCGGTTGTACCGCTCCAGAATTGGTCCGGAGGTTGTACCGGCCATGTACCGCTCTACCACCGGACTACTTTCTGTTTTGGAGCGGTTCTTGGGCGGTTGTTGACCGGTGTAACCGGTTTAACCGGTACTACCGGTTCCCCAGGCTGTTGTACCGCTTAGAGCTTTTTCCAGGTTGGTTTTTCCTCTGCTTTGGCCGGTTGTACCGGTTCGTGCACCGGTCCTACAGGTTTCTGCACATAACAGGCAGATTCGTGGGGACCTATTTAAGGGGGTCTTCTTCCCCAATGGTTCCGAATCCCTTGAGCTCGTTTTTGCCCCCATTGTTGACCTTCCTTGAGCTTGCTACTCTCAATCCCTCCATGGATTCTTGCTAGTTTTTGAGGGAAAAGAGAGAGGAGATCTAGATCCACATTTCCACCAATCACTTTCTCCTCTATGTGAGGGGAACCCCTTGGATCTAGTTCTTGGAATTCTTGGTGTTCTCCTTCTTGTTCTTCCTCTCATTTTCCTCCCTAGCATTAGTTGCTTTGGTGGGATTTGAGAGAGAAGGACTTGGGCACTTTGTGTGCCCTTGCCCTTGCATTTGTGCATCGGTTTGAGTTCTCCACGGTGATACGTGGAAGTTACAAGTTTTAAGCTTATTACTCTTGGGTGCTTGGTGCCCTTGAGCTTGTTCCTCTTGGGTGCTTGGGCGCCCTAGTCGGTTGGTGGTGTTCGGAGCTCAATCATTGTGGTGTAAAGCTCCGGGAAAGTGTCGGGGTCTCCAATTAGGTTGTGGAGATCGCCCGAGCAATTTGGCGGTACCGGTGATCGCCCCAAGGGTTGCCAAAGTGTACGGGTTCGGTGACCGCCCCAAGGGTCGCCATTTATGCAGTTCGGTGACCCCTCAAGGGTCCCTTAGTGGAATCACATCATCTTGCATTGTGCAAGGGCGTGAGGAGATTATGGCGGCCCTAGTGGCATTTTTGGGGAGAATTGTGCCTCCACACCACTCCAAATGGAGATTAGCTTCCACAAGGGTGTGAACTTCGGGATACATCATCGTCTCTGCATGCCTCGGTTATCTCTTACCCGAGCCCCTTTACTTATGCACTTTACTTTGTGATAGCCATATTGTTCTTTGTCATATATCTTGCTATCACATAGTTGCTTATATTGCTTAGCATAAGTTGTTGGTGCATATAGGTGAGCCTAGTTGTTTTAGATTTTGTGCTTGACAAATTAACCACTAGGTTTATTCCGCATTTGTTCAAGCTTAAACCGTAATTATTTTAAAACGCCTATTCACCCCCCCTCTAGGCGACATCCTCGATCTTTCAATTGGTATCAGAGCCTCGTCTCTCTTTGTTGGGCTTAACCGCCTAGAGAGTAAAGATGTCGACTAGGGGATTAGGATTCTCGACACTCTTAGTTTCAATGGCACAAATTTTGATGTTTGGGTAATTCAGATGCTTAATCTCTTTAGGGTCATGGACCCAAATTTAGAGCGAATTGTAGATATGGGTTTTCTCCTCCAAAGGATCCCCAAAGATTATCTTTAGAGGATAAGAAAAACTCTTATCTCAATGCTCAAGCTTCTAATGTGCTTTTCGATGTTTTGAGCAATGTAGTTATATTTCAACTCATGCAGTTCTGGGATGCTCATGAGTTGTGGACGAAGCTTCAAGATAAATATGGTGTGTCCAAGATTTGTAGGGATGATTGTTCTCCCTCCACCTCCGGCCGTATAGTCTTCTCAACTTCTTCTACTTCACCTACATGTGGTTTGCCACAAGGTAATGATATGGTGAGTAGTGTCTGTCATTGCAATGATGATAGTGTGTTTTTTATGGATGATTCTTCATCACTATATTATTGCAATGCTCCGTCTTTGGGCCTTAGCACTTCGAGCACTCCAAATGTTTCACTTGCTTGTGTTGATAGTCCTTGCATATCATGTAGAAATTGCTTGACTAAATCTCATGATGATATGCTTGCTATATCTTGTTGCCATGATAAAAATGCATGTATTTCCTCGAGTTGTTGTGCTAACAATGTAGTTGAGACCCAACACTCCATGGAACAAGATGTGGTCTTGAATGGTGCTTCAAGGGATCTTATATCATCATCTACTGCATTTTTCCTTATGGCCAAGGCTTCAAAGGTATCTCCCACTTTGAATCCCAATATATCTTGTGATGATATTGATGATGGCAAGAGTGATGATGATGTTGATTATGATGAAGAGAGTAATGATGTTGCCTCCTTAAAAATTAAGGGGGAAATGATTTTTAAAGCTCTTCTTAAGAATAAAATTGCTCGTTCCAACTTCATGGAAATCATGTCTATTGCTATTGAGGGCAAGAAATATTTTGATGAGTTGGAATCTCGTCTTGAGGAGCATGAGGTCACCATTGATAAAATGGAAGGTCATGAGCGTGATTACGCTAATGAGATTGCAGACCTCTCTCAAGCTCTTGAACTTGAACAAACCACCAAGGAATCTCTTGAGGAGACTTTTTCTCTAGAATTATCTAGAGTGAGGGAATCTCGTGATAGAGCTGTTGAGGTGGCCAATGATTTTGAAACTAAAAATGAGGAGCTTGAAGTTGTGCATGCTAAACTCCTTGAGGACTTTGAGCACCTCGAAAATGGCTCAAGGGTCATTAAGAGTGAGCTCATCAAACTCACCGAGTCTCATGCTCAACTTAAAGCTTCATATTCAAAAGAGCTTGCCAAGTTGTCTTCTCCTCTTGTTGCTAATGATGATGCTTGTGCTACTAACTCTATCTCTTGTGAAGCATCCATATTGAAGGAGAATGTTGAGCTAAGGGCTCAACTTGAGTTGTTATCTAGCAATTATGGGATGTTGGAAGAAAATCATGTAAGGCTCGCAAGCTCTCATGATGATCTTCTAGTATCCCATAATGTGCTAAAGATAGCTCATGAGGCCATGCTTGCTAAGGTAACATCTAGTGAGCCTCATGTGGATACTAGCACTATTTCTAATCAAAATGCTATATTGATATGTGCTAGTCCTTGTAATTCATCTACTCACAATGTTGGTACATCTTGTGATGAATTGCTTTCCTTGCCTTGTTGCTCTAACAATGAATCTTATACTTCCTCTAGTACTTGTATTGAGACTAACCATGTAGAGGAAATCAAAGAGCTCAAGGCCCAAGTCACTTCTTTGAAGAATGACTTGGAAAAGAGTCATCAAGGGAAATCCACACTCAACAATATCTTGAGTGTGCAAAAATCCCCCAATGAAAAAGGTGGACTTGGATTCAACTCCAATAAGAAGAAGAAGTCCAAGATCAACAACAAGAAGGGCCAAAAACAAGTCAAGAGTTCGGCCAAGATTATTTGCTTCAAGTGCAAAACTGAAGGGCATCATGTTAGATCTTGCCCATTGAAGAAGAAGGCCATTAGTGACAAGCAACAAGGGAATCGGCTACAAGTGCATTCTCATGCTCAACCTCAAGTTGAAGAAAGGCCTCTTCCCAAGAAGACTCAAGCTAATGCTTCTCAAGTTGAGAAATCAAGTGAGAGGAAAGTGAAGAGTAGACATTGCTACCTATGTCGTGAGAAAGGTCACGTCGCTTCTTCATGCACTAGTGGTAACTTATCCAACCCAATTATTATTGATGATATCTATTCTCTTGGGAACGATAAGGTTGGCAATGTGTTTGCCAAATTTGTTGGTGCTCAAAGTGGTGTCAAGAAAAGAACCATTTGGGTGGCCAAGCCTATTGTGACTAACCTCTTAGGACCCAACTTGGTTGGGGACCAACTAGCTCAAACTTGATCAATAGGTGTTGTTGGAGGTCATTGGAGACTTGGCTACATTATGAAGATTTAAGGGGTTCTCATCATTCATATTGTGTCAAGCCAAGTCATTCGGATTATCTTTCTATCATATATCCAATGTTCCTCCTTGCGGTAACTCGTGCTTAAATTGCTTACATTAAAAGTTACTTGTCCCTTAGCATGTTGTGGTTTGTATCTTGCATGTGCTTGTATATGTTGTGCTTCCAAATTGCTTATCTTGAGAAATCAAGTATGTGCATGTTGGTTTGCACATCATGTACATGTGTGTTGTGTGTTGAGCCTTTTGCATCTTGTTTATTTCTTAGTTGGCTCTTGTGAGAGATTAATGGAATATCCCATTATGGGGAAGTGATGTGCTTTGTGCACCTCACAATCCTATAAATATGTGTACATGAGTAATACCATCTAGTATTGATATTTCAAGATTATCTAGTCTCTAGGTGGTATATCTCTCATGAGAAATTCAAATTCTAAATTGTCCATTAATTATCTCTTGTTGGATCCTTTTAATTGCCTCTTGTCTATCTTTAATTGGTATCACATTATGGGGGAGTAATATGCTATGTGTGTATTACTAGCCTAGAAAATGTGTACATTTGAGATATTGTCACCTAGAATTGATATTGTAAATTATCTTGTTCCTAGGTGGCATGATAGCTCTACAAGTTGCAATTTGCTTGTGTTTGGTGTGAAGATGATGTCGGATATCCTTGCTATCTACCACCGGGAATTATTTCCAAATACTTCTTGTCTTTCGACAATTGGTACTCACTTATGTGTGGTAGAATTTATTGATCATCTTTACATTGGCTTTTATTTTTATTTTCCTTTTCTCTTGCCAAGGTTTGTGTCAACTCCCTTGTCTTCCCTACCACTTGTGGATCTTGTTTGTTTCTTGTTCTTGTCTAGTGTTTTCTAGATATAGTGAAAGTAGTGATCCCACCTTGTGCATTTTGTATTCAAATGCAAATCCTATATAATGCACAACTCGTGGGGGAGCTATCCTATTTTCTTTAGAACACTCTTCTTGTGATCCTTATCAAGTGTGTCTTGGTGGAAGGCAAGCCATTTCTTTTTGGTACTTTGTGCCATCATGAAACTTTGTTGAGAGCTTGGTTTGTCTGGAACCATCCTCTCTTTGGGAGTTTGACATCTTTAGTTTAGTGTGTATCAATGGAAATCTCATTCCTTGATGTATCTTTAATGATATCTTCCAAGTGATGATTTCTCCATTTGGTATCCTTTTCACTTTGCATTTCTTTGTCTTTTGGTATCGGTTCTTGAAAGTTTTGAGCATGCATATTTACTTCATGTATTCTATTTGGCATGCTTTCTTTCGTTGACTCAATATATAGGGAAACTCCACCTAGTCTCAATTTGGATGGGATGTGCATGAAATTCATTTTCATATCTATATGCACATATTTATGTGGAGTTTGTCCTATGTATTGGTGTTTCTAACTATTTGGTCCCGATGAGTTTGGGTACCGTTTAGTTTGTGTTGTTCTTCTAGGAACATTTGGAGATGCATTGGATGCTCGGCTCACTCACAAGGAAGGTGTTGTCACCATGTGCATATTGAAGTCAAGCAAGGATGATCAATGAACTACTATCTACCTTCAATTGGTATCTACTACATCCTTCCAATGATATCTCAGTAACAAGTATCTATTCATGCTTTCTCCTCTTGCATTCAACCTTGTGTAGGTTGCATCCTGGCATGATATTCATTTCATATCTTGTGATACTTGTTTCCTTTCTCAAAGCATCCCAACGATGATCTCTTGTTGCTAGTTGTGATGCCTTTGATGGATGTGTGTTTGGACTTCATTTATATACAATAAGACCATATCTAGCCAAGTGCTATGCTTTCAAGCAAATATCTTATTGGTATATGTATGACTTCCTTTTGGATATCTTGTTCCTTCATGTTGTAACTATTTCGTGTACATCCCTCTTTGTAGATATATATCATCATGATTTTGTCTACCTAGAACCTTATACACTTGAGAGAAATTACATCTCTAGTTGATATCCTTTCTTTCACGTCCACCTTGTCTTTCTTATGTTATTTCTTTGGTGGCTCCGTGAAAGTTTTTGCCTTGAGTGCGTGTCCTCTATCGTTGCATCTTGATGCACTCTTGTGCGGTGAAGATTATTTTCCTCTTGCTTATCTTTACGAGGCATTTGCCATCTTAATTGGTACCCCTCGTCTTGATGAGCCTCTCATCGTCTATCTTCACCACGGGTTGTCACAAGCATAGGTTCTCTATTTTCTTATTAGTAAGCTTGTGAACCCATTTGCTAGTTGTGTGTGAGAATGAAAGGCTTTGCACCGTGTATCTCATTCATTCGACACTATGTTGATGCTTATGCTCATCCGTATATTAGTCTTCTCATGTGCTTTGCCATGACTCACACACATCATTTTGTTGAGCCTATTCTTAAGTTGCCTCTTTTACAATGTTGCTCAACCATGTGCTTGTTGCAAGCGCTAGGCTTAGTTTCCTATATGCTCTCTTGCACTTGTTGTTAGTTTCTGTTGACTTTGGGGGAGCTATGATCCTATTTTGTGCACTTTGTATCCAAATACAAAAATTCTTGATGTGCACAAATCACGGGGAGGTTCTCTAGTTTCTTTAGAACAATCCTCTGATCATATCATAATATCTTTTTCATATGGCTCGTAGGATCTTTGGTCTAGTTGGTTTAGTTGATATCTTTTGATAGCTTGCTTCAATTGGTATCTTTTGATTGCTTGATTGCTTGTTTCTCTCTTTGTTATGTCTTTGTGGCATATCATTCTTTTTGCAATCTTGGTGCCTCAATATAGTTGGTCTTCCTCCAAGTATTACCTTTGGATATGTGTATGGCATTCCACTCTCTTGTTGAGAAATACACAACTTTTGGAGGAACACCTTTTATATTGGTCTTCTTAGCTTTTAAGCCCATTTTGTGTCCCGATGCCAATGGGGAGAAGTTTCGAAGAGTTTTGTGGAGAATTCTTCAGAGTTTTCTCTTTGCTTTGGTTTAGTTCCTAAGCATTTGCATCTCATAGGCATGCATTATTGGTTGTTGCATTGCATGGTGATGCATAATTCCTTATATAAACTCTCTTGAAAGTGATTGTCATCAATTACCAAAATGGGGGAGATTGAAAGGACATGCGGTGCCCCCATGTGTGTTTTTGGTAATTTATGACATTCTCTATGGACTAATGGTTGCATTGAGTTATATTTGAAGGATTTGTCAATAGGCATTTCTTGAAGTCCATGTGTTGGTTTCAAGGAGTTTATGTGTTGACCAAGGTGCTATTAAGGAATTATCCAAAGATTGGTCATGTGAGTGTTGAGCTTATTTCAAGCATGTCTTGAAGAAGAAGATTGTGTGATCATTCATGTTTACCTTCAAGACATCATCCAAACGAAGAGAGTTGGAAAGATTCAAGGTTGATCTAGCCTAAGTACAGAGAGTGATTCAAGTTGATCAACACACAAAGCGCACAAGTTGTACCGAGAGGGACCAAGTGTTCCCATGGTATGGTAAGCATTGTCCATTACGCTTTGTGTACTAACCCATGGTATACGTGAGAGTTCTTTGTGGGGTTAGGTATGTTTCCATGGTCTTGCGTCAAGAGGAAGATCCCATACAACCCATGGAGGATGACATCAAGTGGTGATCGTCATCAAGTTTGTGTGTGCAAGTTCAAGTGGAGCAACACGAAGAGTGGCTCACCCATAATGGAGTATGGGGAGCAATCAAGTTTGAATCTTGCCATCCATTGTGGTGTCAATGGACTTGTGAAGATGTGTCAAGAGTCGCTCACCCATAGTGGACTATGGGGAGCAATCATCTAGTCTTCATCGAGCCAACGCAATCAAGAAAGGTGGTCCAACTTGAGGGAGTCAAGATCGTCTTCATCTAGCTCAAGTGGACCATGTGCAAGGCAAAGGTTTGCCCTTGATAGGTTTTCTATTTTACCGGTCTCGTGGTGGTAGTTGGGAGACCGGGTTATAGGATCGTTGCCGTACTATCAAGGGGGCTCTCAAGTTGGTAGCTTGATCGTATCGTTAGTAGAGAGCTCAAACCATTGCATCCTTGCATCATGTTTCCTTGTTCTTGTTTGGTTCTCTTTGTGAGTCTTAGAGCTTATGGTCATCTTGATGGCAAGCTTGAGTTCATCGAAACGGAGTTCGCATGCGTCTTCTATGATGTTTTCGGTGTTGGAGGTTTTACCGGTCTTATCCAAGGAAGGGTTCTCACCATTTTCTTATGGGCCTTTTCTCATTTGCTTCTTATTGATATTTCTATCAAGATTGTGTTAGCCCTTGTTGCTATCTTTCCAACAAACTTGGTTTCATCGAATTCGGAGCTCGTATGTGAAAGTTGTGGCTGTTTTGATATTGCCTGTTTTACATAGAGAGGTTGTACCGCCCCGTAGAGAGGTTGTACCGGTTGACCGGTACAACCGGTGTTTGGAGCGGTTGTACCGCTCCATAATTGGTCCGGAGGTTGTACCGGCCATGTACCGCTCTACCACCGGACTAGTTCTGTTTTGGAGCGGTTCTTGGGCGGTTGTTGATCGGTTTAACGGTTTAACTGGGTACTACCGGTTCCCAGTGCTGTTGTACCGCTTAGAGCTTTTCGCAGGTTGGTTTTTCCTCTGCTTTGGCCGGTTGTACCGGTTCGTGCACCGATTGTACCGGTCCTACAGGTTTCTGCACATAACGGGCAGATTCGTGGGGACCTATTTAAGGGGGTCTTCTTCCCCAATGGTTAGAATCCCTTGAGCTCGTTTTGCCCCCATTGTTGACCTTCCTTGAGCTTGCTACTCTCAATCCCTCCATGGATTCTTGCTAGTTTTTGAGGGAAAGAGAGAGGAGATCTAGATCCACATTTCCACCAATCACTTTCTCCTCTATGTGAGGGAACCCCTTGGATCTAGTTCTTGGAGTTTTTGGTGTTCTCCTTCTTGTTCTTCCTCTCATTTTCCTCCCTAGCATTAGTTGCTTTGGTGGGATTTGAGAGAGAAGGACTTGGGCACTCTGTGTGCCCTTGCCATTGCATTTGTGCATCGGTTTGAGTTCTCCACGGTGATACGTGGAAGTTACAAGTTGTGAAGCTTATTACTCTTGGGTGCTTGGTGCCCTTGAGCTTGTTCCTCTTGGGTGCTTGGGCGCCCTAGTCGGTTGGTGGTGTTCGGAGCTCAATCATTGTGGTGTAAAGCTCCGGGCAAGCGTCGGTGTCTCCAATTAGGTTGTGGAGATCGCCCTGAGCAATTTGACGGTGTACCGTGACCGCCCCAAGGGTTGCCAAAGTGTGCAGGTTCGGTGACCGCCCCAAGGGTCGCCATTTATGCAGGTTCGGTGACCGCCCTCAAGGTCCCTTAGTGGAATCACGGCATCTTGCATTGTGCGAGGGCGTGAGGAGATTACGGTGGCACTAATGGCTTCTTGGGGAGCATTGTGCCTCCACACCGCTTCCAACGGAGATTAGCATCCGCAAGGGTGTGAACTTCGGGATACATCGTCGTCTCTGCGTGCCTCGGTTATCTCTTACCCGAGCCCCTTTACTTATGCACTTTACTTTGTGATAGCCATATTGTTCTTTGTCATATATCTTGCTATCACATAGTTGCTTATATTGCTTAGCATAAGTTGTTGGTGCACATAGGTGAGCCTAGTTGTTTTAGGTTTTGTGCTTGACAAATTAACCGCTAGGTTTATTCCGCATTTGTTCAAGCTTAAACCATAATTATTTTAACACGCCTATTCACCCCCCCCCTCTAGGCGACATCCTCGATCTTTCACTTCCTACGAATAATCCCCCTGAGGTGCAGTTTAATTTATATGCTGAAACCCGTCAGATACCACTTACTGAATTTTGTGATATTTGCATGATCCCTTCTGACGGGGATTCAGTTGAGCCTAGGCCCCCAGAGTTTGATGGTTTTTATCGCACTCTGACTGTGGGGGTGAGAGAGGGGTGTCAGGTGTCACCGCCACTAGCTTACACTTTCCTGTTGTGCATTATTTTGCTTTATTCATTGCGAAGTGTTTGCTTGCTAGAGAGAAGGTAGGTGCGCTCAGTGCCCCAGACTTTGTTGTTTTATGTCGCGCACTTTACGGCAACAACACTTATAGCTTGGGAGCTATTGTGGCACGTTGCCTCCACATTAACAGATCCAAGGGCAAAATACATGGTGGTATTTACGCTACTCGCATGGCGACTCACTTTAACATTGAGATTCACCAGCATGATTATCATTTGCCCAAGGTTTACCTAGATCGTGCGGCTATGGAAGACCACCACTTTATTGATATCGAGAACACCACTATGGATTCCAGCTTAGTCCACGGCACTCTTGTACTATTATTACTAGTAAATGCACACGTGCAATGCACGTTGATATTGGGGAAATTGATTGCACGTTTTATATTAGGTAGGGTATCAGTCACGCGTTAATTATGTGATTGACACCGTCGTTGTTATTTGGTATGATATTAATTGCACGTTAAACATGTTTAACGCTCGCCATTGGAGCAATCTAGGTCGTTGAATTGATATGGTTTGATGGCCGAGATGTATTGGATCTGCCTCACTGGGTCTTTTTATATTGGTATAGATTTTCTTATCATTCAGTTGTGCAAGTGAAAGGCAATAATGATGATATTTGATGAACTGGCCGTGGCAGAGAGAAACGGGTATGAACTCGACTTGTTCTGTTTTTGTAAATATGTTTAACCTAGTATCCGTGATTCAGCCTATTATGATCAAACATGTTTGCATTGACAATTAGAGATTATAGTTTCTCATGCCATGCATAAGTAGCTAGGAGTGGATAATGATTTATCTGGGATGTCAACATTGCGTTAAAATGATTGTGATGTAGTATGATGATATGGTATCCTCCTCTCAACGTTCAAGTGGCTTGACTTGGCACATGTTCATGCATATAGTTGAATCAAAACCAACATAGCCTATGATATTTATGTTCATGGTGTTCATATCTTACTCATGCTAGTATCCAATGTTACTTATGCATAATGCATGTTCATGACCGTTGTTGATCTCTAGCTGGCCGCTTCTCAACCTATTTGCTAGCCTTCACCTGTACTAAGTGGGAATTCTGCTTATACATCAAAAACCTAAAACCCAAGTTATTCTAGGTGAGTCCACCATATCTACCTATATGCGGCATTACCCTGCCGTCCTAAGTAAATTTGCATGGGCCACCTCTAAAAACTTCAAATAAATATCCTTTTTGTGTGCCTGGATTGTTTATAGAGCGACAGGAGGTAGTCAGTATCTTCCATGCTAAGCGGGTTATTCTCATGATGAGTGTTTATTCACTCGCCATTGCACGAGAGGGGCGGTAATAGGGATTCCCAGTCCCAAACTGCAAAAAGAATAGAGCTTGGAAATAATCCAACAAAACTCCTACGGAGTAATAACCTTTACTTTATCGCTTTGGAACCGCCACTAATGTGTTTAGCATGGAAGATATTGATAACTAATGGTCGTGAAGTAAACAAGGGTGCATTTCTCAAAATTTCATTTACCTCTGTTTTAAAAACTTGAGCTCTGGCACCGCTGCAAATCACTGGTTCCCTCTGCGAAGGGTGTATCTATTTACTTTTATGTTGTGTCATCACCTTGTAAAATAAGTGCCAGAACCTGAGAGCACTGATGTCATGCTCATGCATTGTGTATAGCTAATGTTGGGTGCATCAAGACTGGATCTTTTCTACTATGAATTACAATGTTTAATTGTTGCTTGAACTTTGGAGGTGCTCTCCATTTATGTTTTGCGGTCTCAGAAAGGGCTAGCAAGATACCACTATTGTCATATTACATCATGGTTGTTTTGACAACGTGTTGGTGTTTGACATATCTTATTATTGCTCTCTAGCTGATTATATCATCGATATGAGTTAATATAATTTTTAAGAGTTATTGTCGACATGGTTAGTTATAATCTTGGCTGAAAACCTGGGTGCTGTTTAAGCTTATTTATGCAAACAAGAGCAAAAGAGTTCGTAAAAGTTTTTCTTTTTCACTTTCAGTTTATCAACTGAATTGCTTGAGGACAAGCAAATGTTTAATCTTGGGGGAGTTGATACGTCTCCGTCACATCTACTTTTCCTAATGCTTTCCCTCTTGTTTTGGACTCTAATTTGCATGATTTGAATGAAACTAACCTGGACTGATGCTGTTTTTAGCAGAACTACCATGGTATTGTTTTTGTGCAGAAATAAAAGTTTTGAATTGGAACGAAACTTTGCAAGGAATTTTTATACAATAAAAAATAATTATTGGAGCCAAGAACCACTGTAGGGGGGCACAACCCACCAGGGTGTGCCACCCTCTCCAGGCGCGCCCAGGTGGGTTGTCCCCACCTGGTGGCCCCGCAGACCCTGAAACCGACGCTATCAAATCACATTTTTCCAGAAAAAAACTAGGGAGAAAGAATTATCGCGTTGCGTGAGATGGAGCCGCCACCACCTCCTATTCTTCATCGGGAGGCCAGATCTGGAGTCCATTTGGGGCTACGGAGAGGGGGATCTTCGATCTTCGTCATCACCAATCCTTCTCCATCGCCAGTTCCATGATGCTCCCCACCGGGAGTGAGTAATTTCTTTGTAGGCTCGCTGGTCGGTAAGGAGTTGGATGAGATTCATCATGTAATCGAGTTAGTTTTGTTAGGGCTAGATCCCTAGTATCCATTATGTTCTGAGATTGATGTTGCTATGACTTTGGCATGCTTAATGCTTGTCACTTTGGGCCCGGGTGCGATGATTTCATATCTGAACCGTTTATGTTATCACCATTATATCTATGTTCTAGATCTGATCTTGCAAGTTATAGTCACCTACTACGTGTTATGATCCGGCAACCCCGGAGTGACAATAGTCGGGACACTTCCCAGTGATGATCGTAGTTTTAGGAGTTCATGTATTCACCGTGTGTTAATGCTTTGTTCCAGTTCTCTATTAAAAGGAGGCCTTAATATCCCTTAGTTTCCAATAGGATCCCGCTACCACGGGAGGGTAGGACAAAAGATGTCATGCAAGTTCTTTCCATAAGCACGTATGACTATTTACGGAATACATGCCTACATTATATTTATGAACTGGAGCTAGTGCCGTATCGCCCTACTTTATAACTGTCACATGATGAACATCATCCAACAAATCACCGATCCAATGCCTACGATTTTCCTACATATTGATCTTGCTAAGTTACTACTGCTACTGTTACTGTTGCACTTGCTACAAAACTATTGTTATCACTGCTATCGTTACTATTGTCGTTGCTACTACTATCAAAACTATGATACTACTTTGCTACTGATCACTTTGCTCCAGATAATTAATCTCCAGGTGTGGTTGAATTGACAACTCAGCTGCTAATACTTGCAAATATTATTTGGCTCCCCTTGTGTCGAATCTATAAATTTGGGTTGAATACTCTACCCTCGAAAACTGTTGCGATCTCCTATACTTGTGGGTTATCATGATACGATACCGGGGCACCTCTCGCAAGCTTGGCACTTGCCAAGGGGACTGCCCATACCCATGTATTTAGATATCTTTCTTCGGAGGCGGTGATGTGATATTCTTGGCGATGATGCCCCTTAGAATGTCGTTCTCCTCCTCAAGCTTATTATTTTGCTGCTTAAGATCCATTATTTCCTTACGAAGTCTGCCTCTGACAGCTAGAGCTCCGATCACCCATGGATGCTTCCTGGCTGCAGGAGAAAAATTAACACTCTTTTTCATGTTATCATAAGAGAGAAATCTAGCATTAGGAGGTATGACCGAATTTGGTATTGCTGAGCTCGGGAGTTCCTCTAGTATGAATCCAGGCTGAGGATGAGAGGTGACTTCTTGATCCTCCTCCATGGCATCTACTCTTTTCAGGTCGGCCTCCACATCTTCCTACGTTGACCACCCAAAGGGTTCAGCCTCACTGTAGGCCCTTGGATCCTGTGCCGGGTGAGAGACACGACTCTCCCGACTGACTCTTGCCAAGACATCTTTCTCTAAATCTGCTGCAGAAATAGCTCGAAACAAAATCAGAGGATTTTGCCATTGTACAGTGGCCAAAACCTTCGGGAGATTATATAATGATTTTTTACCGACCAAAAGAAGTGTACTACAAGAAAACAGTGTCCGAGGGGCACATGAGGTGGCCACAAGCCTGGGAGGCGCGCCCCCAGGGCTTGTCTCCTCCTCGTGCACTTTTCAGAATACTTTTTATTTTCCTAATTTTTTAAATATCCCAAAAGGGAGTAAAATTTCCATTGGAAAAGTTTTGGAGTCGGTACCGTACCACATACCTATTCCTTTTCGGAGTCCGAAACGTTCTGGTAGATCTCCCTTATGTACTCCTTTGGTGTTATGGTATTAATAATATTGGTTTCGACATTTATGGGAGTACCTGGGATATAATGTTTAATTCTTTGCCCGTTTACCACCTTCGGGTTAGTGCCTTCGGCGTTGTTCATCTTGATGGCACCGGAACTAATGTAAGGACCTTCCCATTTAGAGAGAAGCTTTCCTGCAAAAAATCTTAAACTAGAGTTGTATAACAAGACATGGTCACCTACATTAAATTCACGCTTTTGTGTCCTTTTCTCATGCCATCTTTTAAATTTTTCTTTAAACAACTTGGCATTTTCAAAGGCTTGGGTTCTCCATTCATCAAGTAAGCTTATGTCAAATAACCTCTTTTCACCGGCAAGTTTGAAATCATAGTTGAGCTCTTTAATTGCCCGATAAGCTTTATGTTTTAGTTCAAGAGGTAAGTGACATGCTTTTCCATAAACCATTTTATACGGAGACATACCCATATGGTTTTTATAAGCAGTTCTATAAGCCCATAATGTATCATCAAGTTTCTTAGACCAATTCTTTCTAGATCTATTGACAATCTTCTACAAGATCAATTTAATTCCCTATTGCTCAATTATACTTGACCACTAGACCGAGGGTGGTAAGGAGATGCAATTCTATGGTTAACATCATACTTAGCAAGAAATTTACGGAAAGCACCATGGATAAAGTGTGAACCACCATGAGTGATTAAATATCTAGGGACTCCAAACCTCGGAAAAATAACTTCTTTAAGCATTTTAATAGAAGTGTTATGATCAACGCTACTAGTTGGAATAGCTTCTACCCACTTAGTAATGTAATCAACAACAACTAAAATATGTGTATAACCATTAGAGGAAGGAAAAGGTCCCATATAATCGAAGCCCCAACCATCAAATGGTTCAATAACAAGTGAATAATTCATAGGCATTTCCTGACGTCTACTGATATTACCAATTCCTTGACATTCATCACAAGACAGTACAAACTTACGGGCATCTTTGAAGAGAGTAGGCCAATAGAAACCAGATTGTAATACCTTGTGCGCAGTTCTATCTCCAGCATGGTGTCCTTCGTAGGCCTCAGAGTGACACTTGCGTAGGATCTATTCCTGTTCATGCTCAGGTACACAACATCTAATAACACCATCTACTCCTTCTTTATAAAGGTGTGGATCATCCCAAAAGTAATGTCTTAAATCATAGAAAAACTTTTTATTTTGCTGATATGTGAAACTAGGTGGTATAAATTTAGCAACAATGTAATTAGCATAATCAGCATACCATGGAGCACTATGAGAAGCATTTATGACCGCTAATTGTTCATTAGGAAAGCTATCATCAATAGGTAGTGGGTCATCAAGAAGATTTTCTGACCTAGACAAGTTATCTGCTACGGGGTTCTCATCTCCCTTTCTATCAATAATATATAAATCAAATTCTTGTAGCAAGAGGACCCATCACTACTGCAGGACGCTGCTAACATGACACTACGATCAGAGACCCTTCGAGAAACTGTATGTGATGCAATAATCGCAAACGGTGTTGTATGAAAACCGTTAGAAATGTATAAAACGTTTGCAATGACGGATGCATCAAACACTGTTCAGGTTTTAGTTGTGTGTGCGATGAAGGGCATACGGTTCAGTTCAATTAACTGTTTGCGATGAGGAGGAACAAAAGTAATAGGCAGCCAGATGAAGGCATGTGTGATACATAGCATACGTTTCACTCGGATGAACTGTTTGTGGTTAGGCAACACAAAAGAAACGGGCAGCCAGATGAAGGTGTGTGCGATATACAACATACGGTTCACTTGGATGAACTGTTTGTGATTAGGCAACACAAAAGAAACGGTCAGCCAGATCAAGGTGTGTGCGATATACGCATGCGGTTCACTCGGCCCTTGTCGTCAGTGTGTGACCTCTGTGGCAACCGTTCGCTCCCCAGGCGCCTCTTCGTGTACCGTGGCAACCGTCCATCACCTCTTCGCCTTTCCCTCTTGATTTGGAACTAGTGTCGCACGCTCTTCCTCCCTCCATTGGCCTTCACCCTTCCTTCTGCCATTGTTTGATCAACTTCTCCATGCAGGGAACAGGCCAGAAACAATCCCGTTGTTCTTGCCCCGATCTGAAAGATGACGTGGTGGAGGAACTCATTAATTGGTGCGACGTCATCACCTCGGCTAGCATGGCAGGTTCGTTCAAGACCATTCTCGACTCAACTAATAACATCATTACAAGGAACCCAAGGGTCCAGGAGCGGTTTGATCTCCCCTATCTTCTTTGCCGTGACCCTGCTGACTGGCGTGGGGACGAGGGAAGCCTTGCCTTGTGCAAGTTGATGCCGCTTGATAATGATACGTACGATGTTAAGTTTCCATCGCTTGAGGGCAAGGCTTGGGCAGGCGCAAATGGAGATTGGGTTGTTTATATTTGGTACAACTGCGAGTGGGAACTTGTGAATGTGTACACTCGTCACCGTGTTCCACTTCCAAAAATCTCGCATTTAACGCCGGAGGTTGAGTACACGGTATTCTACGTGAGTTCAAATACGATCATGGTGATCGCCGTCACGGAAGATAGCAATTTGTCGAGTTCCCAACCGCTATTGGGATTACTCAAACTATGAAGTTGTTGCTATCTTCGACAAGCTTGTTGCCTTCCTTACTTCCACGCCTCGATGGATATTGCTCAAAAATCAATTTCTGTACACGGATGAGTACTGTGATGCAATTCAATACGAGGGTCTTGTGTTTGCTTCCACCACTCGTGGCACTGTTTTTGCATGGAATCATCATGCTTTCGGTACGTTTGTCTTCCACCGTAATTATAATTGTTTCATCCACATGCATGCGGGTTAGCTAGTTTCCCTTTACTAATTAATTAACCTTCTTGTGTTTCCAAGGTCCTGTGAACATTCCACCACCTATACTTCCAAATTTTTATAACCAAGGGGGAGATGACGATGCTGATGATCACGAGAATGAGGACGAGCTAGAACCATATACTCAGTGGTGCCTGGCAACTTATTCTGATGGATCACCTCTTCTTGTCTCAGATATCTGTGGCACCGCTTGATGTTACTAAGGAAGCGGTGTTATGCGCATGGTTGAACTCTCCGGACCTATTCCAACATCTGTTGCGAGGTATTCGGATGGATACTAGTGTACTAGCGCCAACACCTTCTCCCTGGTTCAGTATTGAAAGTCTTGGAGGAAACTCGCTCTTCCTTGGACAAAACTATCCAATGATGGTGGAAGGCGATCCAGCTGTTGTTGACACAATGTTACTACCATTTATGAGAAGAAACTGTATCTATACCTCGGACATTGCTATGCTTCCCTACCATCCCAATATGGGTCCTGACATAGGCCGCTTCAGCCTGGATGATCAGTCCTGCCGCTTCAGCCTGGATGATTAGTCCTGCTTTCGTCTCGAGATTGACAGTCGCTGGCCCTTCCCAGAGAATCACCTCTGGTTCAAAGCAAGCGTTTCCAACGCCGACGAGTGGTTGAGCTGAAGTTCATTTCATCGCTTTGTTATTTGTCGTGTGAGAAAAACTTTACTAGAATGTTTTGTTGGAAATGATCTATAATCCAACGTGTATCCTAATTGTCATTTCGGGCTGATGACTTGTTGTATGTAACCAATGGTACATTTGCATATGCGTCCATCAACTCACGCCTGCTAGTGGTGTCCATATGAACAGTGCTAGTGATTTTAGTTGCAAAAATTAGATAGTGCTAGTGATTTTTAGCTGCATATTTTGACAAATCGCAGTGTTACAAGGTTGACAAATGGCAATGTTACTAGATAAACAAATGTCAATCTTTCCAGTTTGACAAATGGCAACATACCCAAAATGACAGATATGCAAATCTTACCCAACTTTTTGTACGTGGTTGCACACGGGTCATGCAAAACAACCATTATCGTTGAAGGGATGCATAAATCCTGCTCGGCACATTTTCCCTTGGCTTCCTGGGGAAGCTATCGGTTTGCATTCGGGTGTTCTAACTAAAACGTTTGCGATGAGTGTTTTATATTTAAAAACCATTGACGTTTTCTTCAAAAGAAAATCATTTGATAAGTCTGTACATTAAGAGAGAAAAACGCAAGTTCGTTCAAACCATATCTTTCATTCAGTCACACTGCGAATTTATATTCATATGATCGAGAATTCGAGATACAGTATTGAACCCCAAAAAAACTATTTCCAGCGGCGCGGAGGCGGCGTGCCGCGCCGTCGTTGTCGTTATTGTTGTCGTCCTCCGGGACGCTGTTGTTGAAGTCTTCAAAGCAGCACAAAATGTTCTTCACTTCTACAAACATCATGTCGTCGCGCGATCGACGGGCGGGGCGCGGGAGGATGGCAACTGGCACCGCTTAGAGGTAGCGGTCGACGGCAGCGTCCCATGCCGCTGAGGGGGACGCAACACGGGCATGGGCACGGGCGCGGCGGGCACAGCCAAACGCACGGGGCCCGGCGCCACTGTGGGTGGAGGAGCGCGCATGGGCACGGGCACTGGTGCTGGCATGTACACGAGCTCGCGCGGGTCCGCAGAGACCTCGCTGACGCCCGCGGCTTCCAGCTCTGCGATAGTGCTCGGCGACCAGCCCGTCAATGCTACGGGGATGGTCGCTGGCGCGGGCACGGGGATGGGAGCTGGGACGGGAGCGGGGCAGCAACCCGCCGTGGCTTGACTCATTACAGGCCATGTCCATGAGGCCCCATTCCTCCTTATTTTCTATTCCTCCAGCTCGGAGTCGACTTCACCAGACTTGATGACTAGTGGCAGATGATCATTCTACGCCATGGCATTGGTGGAGGTCTGCGGGAGGGAGGGGAATGGGAGGCGAACAGTAAGGGCCTGTTTGGTCCCAATAAGTCACCTGACTTATAAGTCAGGTGACTTAAAATCAGTGACTTATAAGTCACGCCTGTTTGGTTGTCACCTGACTTATAAGTCACCTGACCACATCTTTTCACCTTATTTTTTATGTAAAGGTGGTGGGACCCATGCAAAAGGGGGTGACTTATAAGTTTTAAGTTGGGGTGAAGCAACTTATGACTTATAAGTTGGGGTGACTTATATGTTGGGTCTGTTTGGCAAAATAAGTCACTTTTTTCACTTTTCGACTTATAAGTTGGTGACTTATTTGGAACCAAACAGGCCCTAAGTGTCAGAGCCCCAACTACACAGGAACCAGGCACCGTGGCAGCGCTAGGTCAGCAGCCTGCCACGGCGATCGACCCGAGTGGAATACAAGGCTACGCACCCAGGCGCATCGCCAGAAGGCCGGCCCGCATCGTGCATCCCAACAGGAGGTTCGTTGGGCCGGACTGGACTCGCTAGGGTTGGCCCGGTGACGCCACCTACTTACACCCACAAGCGAGTCGAGGGAGGCATCCAGTAGGATCAGAACGACGGCGGCTCTCTTCCTCATCCCCTTTCTCCTCACAAGAACAGCTTGGCTGATTGTATCCGGATTCGAGTTGTACCTGTGATTGAGCTATAGATGGATTGGTACCCTAACATCCTGGTATCAGAGACCACTCCACCACTCCTCTCCGCCGCGCCAACCCTGGAGACTCGCCACCGCGTTCAAGCGCGGCAAGTTCTCCTCGCCACCATGGATCCGGCCCTCAAGGAGTACATGGACAAGCTACACCAAGACGCCAAGGCCGACTCCGCCCACGTCCTCAAGCAACTGCAGACCCAGTCGTCGCAGATCGAGGATCTCCTCCGCTGGAAACCCAATCTGGAGGCGAGGTTCGCGAAGCTGGAGACCACCGTGGCGACCCTGCAAGCCGCGGAGCCATCTGCGACCAACGGGGCGGCGCTCCACAACGCCCTTCCACCGCTGCTCCAAATGCGCGGACCACCTCTTGGGCCCGATGGCCACGGCGTCGCCGATCTCACCGGGCGTCGGCAGCCTCTCCGTGTCGCCCGGCACTCCCGATCCTGAGTGCAGCTCCGCTTCCGACTGTTCCTGCCGCTACAGCCCTATTTTCCTCATCTGTTCTCACCACGTTAGGCCAGCCACCACCATCCATGAGTTTCCCTGTTTTCTCCGGCGACAACCCACAACTCTGGAAAACGATGTGCGAACAGTATTTCCAGATGTTCCCCGTCCATGATTCGTACCGTGTTCCTATGGCTATCCTTAATTTCTCTGGTCCGGCGAGCATATGGCTCCAATCTGTCCAGAAGAAACTTATCGGGCTGGACTGGGAATCGTTCACATCCCTACTCTGTACTTGTTTCGGCCGAGACAAACACCAAATGCCCTTTGGAGTCATGCCCTTTGGAGTTGCTGGTGGCCCTTAAACCTTCAATGGCGCCCTGACCAAAACTCTCAAGCCGGCAAACCGTGTATGTGTCATCTCATTCTTCGATGAAATCCTCGTCTTTAGTAAGACCTTCTCTGACCATCTCCAGCACCTCACCCTCGTGCTGCAACTGCTACGCAAGGATCATTGGCAAGTGAAGCAGTCGAAGTGTTCCTTTGCCCAGCGCCAGATATCCTACCTCGGCCATGTCATTAACGAGCAAGGTGTCTCTACGGACCTAACCAAGATCCAAACAATTTAGAACTGGCCTATTCCTGAGTGTGCAAAGGATGTGCGCAGCTTCCTCAGACTGGCAGGTTATTACCGCAAGTTCATCAAACACTTTGGGATCATTGCCCGTCCTCTTTTCACGTTACTGAAGAAGAACCAGATATTCGTTTGGACAAGTGACACACAACAAGCATTTGACACACTCAAGGAGAAACTGATATCTGCACCAGTTCTGCAGCTACCGGACTTCAGCAAGCAATTCGTGATCGACACAGACGCCTGTGCCTACGGGGTAGGAGCTGTATTGCAACAAGAAGGGCACCCGATTGCGTACTTAAGCAAAGCGCTAGGTCACAAGAACAGAGGTTTATCCACGTATGAGAAGGAGTGCATGGCGATCCTCATGGCTGTCGCTCAGTGGCGTCCCTACCTACACACGGACGAGTTCATCATCCACACCGATCAATGGCCTGATTCACCTTGACGACCAGCACCTATCAACACCCTGGCAACAAAAAGCCTTCACCAAATTGATGGGTATGAGATACAAGATCTGCTACCGAGCCGGTGCTTCTAGCACCGCGGCCGACGCACTCTCTCGACGCACTCCTGATGTATCGCTAGCAGCTATTTCAGTCTGTGCTCCAACTTGGCTGACTGACATTCAGGCCAGTTATGCATCAAACCCTCAAGCTCAGAAAATCATCACAGACCTCGAGCGCAGACCAAACCCCAAGCAACGCTTCACCATGCGGGATGGACTACTTTATTTTCACAATAGGCTCTGGCTGGGAGGGTCTCCATCCATACAGCAGCGCGTGCTCCGCGCCTTCCATGACAGCACAGTCGGCGGGCACTCTGGTGCACCAGCAACTTATCGATGTATGCGTCGCCCGTTCGCCTGGCCAAAAATGAAGGACCAGACGCGCTAGTACGTGCAAACGTGCACTGTGTGCCAGCAAGCGAAGCCGGAGCGTGTCCGTTACCCCGGACTCCTCGAGCCCCTGCCTATCCCAGACAGCGCCTGGAAGGTGGTCACCATGGACTTCATCGACGGGCTGCCCACTTCTGGCAAGTTCAACTGCATCCTCGTGGTGGTCGACAAGTTCACACGCTACGCGCACTTTCTACCTCTGAGCCACCCTTTTACTGCTGCCAAGGTGGCTCACTCATACTTGGAGAACATCTACAAGCTCCATGGGCTGCCCGCTGCTATCATCTCCGACAGGGACCCAGTCTTCACCAGCACCTTTTGGCGCGAGCTGTTCAAGACCATCGGGACTGATCTGAACATGAGCACGCCATACCATCCCCAAATAGACGGGCAGACCGAGCGTGTCAACCAGTGTTTGGAGATTTACCTGCGCTGCTTCATCCACGCCTGCCCACACAAATGGCACCAATACCTGGCCCTCGCAGAATTCTGGTACAACTCTAGTTATCATTCTGCTCTCGACACCTCCCCTTTTGCAGCACTCTACGGCCATGAGCCGCGACACTGGGGGATTGAGGCCGCGTCAACTTGCAAGCTTCCCCCAGTCAAGGAATGGCTCGAGGAGCGCAAGCACACGCAACAGGTCCTCGCCGAGCATCTCCGTCGAGCTTGCGACATCATGAAGAAGCAAGCCGACAAGAAGCCCTCCGAGTGCACGTTCGTTGTCGGCGACACGGTCTTCGTCAAGCTCCAACCCTACGTCCAGACAACAGTGGCTCGCCGCACCAACCACAAGCTCGCCTTCCGCTACTTCGGGCCTTTCAAGATCATCCGCACCGTCAACCCCATGGTGTATGAACTGCAGCTTCCAGAAGGTGCCAAGGTGCACCCGGTCTTCCACGTTCCTCAACTGCGCCGAGCGATCCCCGCCACCACATCGGTCGAGCCGGAACTGCCAGCGTTCACGGACGAGCCTCTCCAACCCGTTGAGATCATGGACACGCGCTGGCGGCAGACACCTCACGGCCGGCGCGAACAGATGCTGGTGCGCTGGTCTGATCCTTCAGTCCTCGACGCCACCTGGGAAGACGCCAAGTACCTCTTCGACCGCTTCCCCACACTGGCTCGAGGGCGAGCCAGTACTCAAGGAGGGGGGGGGGGGATGTCAGCACCCCAACTACACAGGAACCAGGCACCGTGGCAGCGCCAGTTCAGCAGCCTGCCACGGTGATCGACCCGAGTGGAACACAAGGCTACGCACCCAGGCGCATCGCCAGCAGGCCGGCCCGCATCATGCAGCCCAACAGGAGGTTCGTTGGGCCAGACTGGACTCGCTAGGGTTGGCCTGGTGATGCCACCTACTTACACCCACAAGCGAGTCGAGGGAGGCATCCAGTAGGATCAGAACGACGGCGGCTCTCTTCCTCATCCCCTTTCTCCTGACAAGAACAGCTTAGCTGATTGTATCCGGATTCGACTTGTATCTGTGATTGAGCTATAGATCGATTGGTACCCTAACACTAAGGCCGCCCGTATTAAACAACGGCTCGGGTGCCATTAATGGAGAGGAAGGCGGGCAGCCATGGAAGTCAAAGGGCTCGCTTCCCAGTGAGCCCGCGCAGCGTACAACTCGCACGCTTCCTGGTGAGCCTGCGCATTGGAGGACAGCTTGCATGCCTCTCAGTCAGCCTGTGCACCAGCCTGCGCTCGCACGCCTCCCGTTCAGTCAAGGTCAAGCAGCTGTCCGCACGGCACCTCCTAGAGCCATTAAAACCAAGACACATTGTAACATCCCAAATTTTCAATTTGGAATGTTATACATTAGATCATCGTTGCATATCATATTTTATTGCATTTTGGCTTGATCCTAGAAATTCTATGCAACTCAAGGACCCACGAAGAGAGTTGGGGATTTCGTAATTTTCATATTTGAGTTTTCTCAAATTCTGAAAAGAGGATCGTTTGATTTTAATTATTTTCTCTTCGAATATTTCTTTTATGAAAATAAAAGAGAGGGAATAAAATGACTTCCTCAAAATAAGGAAATATTGGAGATATAATATTAAAATCAAATAAGAATTTTATTTGGAGTTTTATCGCTATTTTATTTGAATTAGGAAAAATATGCATTTTCCAAAATTGCATTAGAGGCCCAAATAAATGTTCACCTTTCCGCTGTATTTTTAGAGGACGGGGAAAATTTATTTCAGGTTTTTAGAGTCCGTTTAGTATTTCGTTTCCTTATTTTTCTGCGCGGAATTATTAAAAAACAACAACCGACTTAGTCGGGTCGTACCCGACTAGGACTTCCGCCGCCCCAGGCTTTGTAAGCCGCCCCGCCGATCCCACAGCCCACCCCAGCCCACCCGCCGCCGTCACCGAACCCTAACCCTAACCCGCGACGGCGCCGCGCCCGCCCGCGACCCCGCGACCCCGCCGACCCGGCCGCCGGGGTTGACCGCCGTCGCCGCCACGCGAACCGAGGTAGCCGCCAATTTTCGTCAGAAAACCGTTTGGTTTTTTTAGAAACCCGTGGTTATTTCTTTAGATCGGTTTTATTTTTTTGACAGTTTAGTTATTTAGCGAACGCCCATTCGTACATTCATTTTAACGAACGGTTTTCACTCGTTAGCCGCAGACAGCGAACGTTCGTTAGCCTGTTCGTCAGTTTTTCTTTTCTAGGGGTTTTCCGCGATTATATTCGATCACGATTTCTGACCCGATTTTCGTTTTAGTTTATCTTTTCGCTCGTTTATCGGAATCAGGCGATTCAGGCGCCTAGATCTTTGTTTCGAAGACCTCTTTCTGTTTAACCAACTTGAACAAGATTTTTCTACTGTTAAATTTGACTTAATTTCAGATTAGTAAATGGATCTCGTTTCTTTCGCAGTTTGAGTTTTGTTGGTTCGTTTGGTTTGATTCTTTTTGCAAACCGGAGTTCTTAAGTTGAACTTTCTGGTTAGATTTTTTATTTGAGTTTTACCCGTGCTTCTAGTTGAGTGCTTATTGTATGCTTGTTTGTTTGCGATAGAGTATCCGGAGTGCGAAGTGTGCTACTACAAGTCTCTAGGTTTCACGGATCATCAGCAAGGCAAGTAACACTTTGATCATGCCTCTTTACTACCCAGTTTTATTGCATTAGATCAATCCTCAAACAATTGTATGGTTAGGATTTGATTAACTTGTGGGTTTTGGGAAGTAGATGAGGTAGTACCTATTTACCTGTTTATCATCAAACCTATGGGAGTTACTTCTACGTTGCTTATATTGCTATGCTATGCTAGTAGACGTGGATTGGGTTTGAGTGTATCCATGACAGATGTGATTTTCTTAATTAATGGTTCAACTTAAGATGGCAACTTAAATACACATCTGGGTGGATTGCTTGTGGGCACCTGGAGAATCCAATGTTGTCCTAGGATATCCCGGAGGACCCGCGTGATCATCCTACGGTCCGCCACCCAGGCTCAAAAGGGATCATAAGATTATTCATGCGAGAAACTTCCGTGTGCAGCCACAAGCCATTATGGGCTCTGGCATACTTGAGTAAGTTGCGTGAAGCTCTTGAAGAAGTAGACTAGTAGATGTAGTGGGTTGTAGGTGGTACTGTCTACCCAGAGTAGAGAGTTAATGCTTCAGAAAGACAGTGTCTCGAATCATCGACCAT
The DNA here is from genome assembly GCA_021605145.1 of Aegilops bicornis. Classification (NCBI taxonomy): domain Eukaryota; kingdom Viridiplantae; phylum Streptophyta; class Magnoliopsida; order Poales; family Poaceae; genus Aegilops; species Aegilops bicornis. The sequence goes on along the minus strand of CM038670.1, from coordinate 294,510,929 downwards.
GGATGTGTTCGATTCTTGTGGCAAAATTGCGCAAACCTCTGCAGAGTGTACAAACTAATCATGGTTAGCCGTGTCCCTAGTTATGGACGTTTTGAGTATCTAGTTCTTGGATTATTATGTTGATCCCATCACCCTTATTATAATTTGATTGGGTTTAATGATGATGCTTAATTGGGATTGAATTGGAGGAACCTTCTCAATGTTTAACAACCACCATGTTAGTTAAATAAAATTTATTCCTTTGTTGTAGGGAAAATTGGCTTTTCGCAAAACATGTTAACCATAGAGCCTCCACCAGCCATATATGCATGTAGTGATAGCAATCATTCTGTTCATTGCTCTCTTGTGTTACATTTCCAGCATATTCCATGTGTTGACCCGTTTCGGGCCGCAACGTTCATGTTGCAGACTTTTTAGACGACGAGTAAGGAGCCTTAGGTCGTTGTCTTTCACTAAGTGATGCCGTTGGAGTTGATGGACTCACTTTATCTTCCAAGCCTTCCGCTGTTATCGATTTTAGATGGCCTTAAGCCATATTTATTGTAATAAGTTCTCTTTTGAGACATTCGATGTAATAAGTGTGTGATTGCTACTGTTATAAATCCTCAAATCTTGTGTGTCAGCATTACCGATCCAGGGATGAAACTGATGCACGGAGATCAGACTGTTTGAGGTCTGGTCGCTACAAGATGGTATCAGAGCACACGCTGACTGTAGGACACGACCACTAAGCTAAAACCCTAGATCACTACTCTCTTCTCATTTCTGACTCCTCTCCCTTTTCTACTCTATAGGATGGCAGATGCAAGGAACAAGTTCACTCAACCGGATGAAGATACACCTTTTGGACGACACTTGAAGGAAGTTACTAGATACCCGAACATCGGAATACCAAGCTTCTTCGGGACCTACAACGCCACTTTACCAGAAGAGGAGCGCTGGATGATTCAAGTTCAAGTTCCAGGAAGGACGTTCATGCCGATCCAGAGCCCATAGAGTTTTCCTTTGATGCACCAACCTGGAGTCTAGGAAAGAGCATGGCAGCCCACATCACCATGGGACGCATTGGAGGAGTTTACCACAAGGATCTCAAGGATACTATCTACTAGGTTTGTGGGCGCCAAGATGAGCATTGGGAGATGATCAACACCAGGAAGGATAGATCTATTGCAGCTTTCATCCAGGAATTAAACCAGCACATTCGTCGCTAGGAGAATCAGATATGCGCAGGCATGATAGCTGTGAAGAAGGAAATGACCAGGATCATGGAGCTGGAGGAAGAACTCAAGTCTACACGCGATGGATACGAGTAGGAAATGACGATACTCGTGGAGAAGAATGACGATCTGACAAGGAAGCTAGGAGTATTCATGGGAGACCCTGCGCCAGGAGGAGAAGACGACGATTCCACTTGCCCGGAGAACTACATCATCATCGACGACACCGACTCGGACGCCGACGATAGCGATGATGACTTTGTTGATGAAGCTGGAGCATATATTATGGAGTCTTCCACCGATCAATTTTTCTAGTCGACCACCATATCGGTAGTAGTATTCCCCCATATGTATATAGATTAGACCAAGCACCTTTGTAACGATAGTTACACCGATTGTATGCCCTTGTTTGAATTGATTGAAGTGATATGTTTGTGTTTGTCTCATGTGCATATGGGTAGTGTTTTCCCCCTAGACCTCATTCTATTCTGTATTCTCATCTTTTCTAAACCCGTCAGATGCCTCCGAGACGCGACAAGGGATTTGCTTTCCCACAGGAGCTCACTCAGTTGATCCAGCAGCAGAATGCATTGATGCAAATACTAGTCCAGAATCAGATGATAACCCACAAGTATAAGGGATCGCAACAGTTTTCGAGGTAGAGTATTCAACCCAAATTTATCGATTCGACACAAGGGGAGCCAAAGAATATTCTCAAGTATTAGCAGCTGAGTTGTCAATTCAACCACACCTGGAAACTTAATATCTGCAGCAAAGTGTTTAGTAGCAAAGTAATATGATAGTGGTGGTAACGGTAACAAAAGTAAAGACAGCAAAAGTAATGTTTTTGGTATTTTTGTAGTGATTGTAACAAGAGTAACGGAAAAGTAAATAAGCGAGAACCGATATGGAAAACTTCGTGAGGCACCGGATCAGCGATGGATAATTATGCGGATGTGGTTCATCATGTAATGATCATAACATAGGGTGACACGTAACTAGCTCCAGTTCATCAATGTAATGTAGGCATGTATTAGTAAATAGTCATACGTGCTTATGGAAAAGAACTTGCATGACATCTTTTGTCCTACCCTCCCGTGGCAGCGGGTCCTATTGGAAACTAAGGGATATTAAGGCCTCCTTTTAATAGAGAACCGGAACAAAGCATTAGCACATAGTGAATACATGAACTCCTCAAACTATGGTCATCAAAGGGAGTGGTCCCGATTATTGTCACTTCGGGGTTGCCGGATCATAACACATAGTAGGTGACTATAGACTTGTAAGATAGGATCAAGAACACACATATATTCATGAAAACATAATAGGTTCAGATTGTGGGTTATCAAGATCAACAGCAGGTTCAACTTCTACATCATTATCATTACTAGGTTGAGCATCATCATGATCATTATCATTAACATTTTCACTAGGTTCATGTTCATTACCAGATTGTGTTTCAGCATCAGACATAGAGATATCATTTGGATTATCAGGTGGTTCAGCAATAGGTTCACTAGAAGTTTGCACAGTTCTATCATTTTCCTTTTTCTTCCTTTTAGAAGAACTAGGCATATCTATATTATTTCTCTGAGAATCTTGCTCGATTCTCTTAGGGTGGCCTTCAGGATACAAAGGTTCCTGAGTCATTCTACCAGTTCTAGTAGCCACTCTAACGGATAATCATTTTTCTTACTATTCATTTCATTAAGCACTTCTTTTTGAGCTTTAAGTACTTGTTCTACTTGAGTGGCAACCATAGAAGCATGTTTGCTAACAAGTTTAAGTTCACCTCTAATATCAGCCATATAATCACTCAAGCGTTTAATCATAAAGGTATTCATTTTAATTGTCTACCAAAATAAGCATTAAAGTCATCTTGCTTAAACATAAAGTCATCAAACTCATCCAAGCACTGACTAGCAATTTTAGTAGGAGGGAGTTCAGCTTTATCATACCTATAGAGAGAATTTATCTTTACTACCTGTGTCGGGATATCGGGAGGTTCTTTAGTAAATAAGTAATTGAGATCATATACTTCTTCAACAAGCGGTAAATTATGACCATGTATTTCTTCAATAGGAGGTAAATTCTTAACATCTTCAGCTTTAATACCTTTTTCTTTCATAGTTTTATTTGCCTCTGGCATATCTTCGGGACTGAGAAATCGAACACCTCTCTTCTTCAGAGGTGGTTTAGGAATAGGCTCGATGGTGGCTCGGAGCTGGCTCGGGAGTTGGCTCAGGAGGTGCCCAATTATTTTCATTTGTCAACGTATTATTCAATAAAATTTCAGCTTCATCCGTGTTCTTTCCTGAAAAGAGAACCAACACAACTATCCGTAATCTCTGGAAGCATCGGTTAGTCCATTATAAAAGATATCAAATATTTCGTGTTTCTTAAGAGGATGATCGGGCAAAGCATTAAGTAACTTGAGAAGCCTCCCCCAAGCTTGTGGGAGACTCTCTTCTTCAATTTGCACAAAATTATATATATCCCTCAAAGCAGGTTGTTTCTTATGAGCGAGAAATATTTAGTAGAGAAGTAATAAATCATATCACAGGGACTTTGCACACAACCAGGATCAAGAGAATTAAACCATTTCTTAGCATCACCCTTTAATGAGAACGGAAATATTTTGAGTAATTAAAGGTAGCGCGGTCTCTCATTATTAGTAAATAGGGCAGCTATATCATCTAACTTACGAAGATGTGCCACAATAGTTTCATATTCGTAGCCATAAAAAGGATCAGATTCAACCAAAGTAATTATATCTGGATCAACAGAAAAATCATAATAATCCTGATTAGGAACACAGATAGGTGAAGTAGCAAAAGCAGGGTCGGGTCTCATCCTTCCTCTAAAAGATTCTTTACTCCATTTAACTAGCAACCTCTTACGTTCAAGACTATCCTGGCAAGCAAGAATAGCTTCAAAAGATTCAGCATTAAAAATATAACCCTCAGGAATAGCGGGCATATTATCATCATTACTAACATCATCGTGTTCGGTTTCAATAATTTCTCTTTCTCTAGACCTAGAAATTTGTTCATCTAGAAATTCACCAAGAGGCACAGTAGTATCAAGCATAGAAGTAGTTTCATCATAAGTATCATGCATAGCGAAGTGGCATCATCAATAACATGCGACATATCGGAGCGAATAGCGTAAGCGAGGTTTAGGTGTCGCTAGCTTACTTATAACGGAAGGTGAATCAAGTGCGAGCTAGATGGCAGTTCCTTACCTCCCCTCGTAGTTGAGGGATAAATTGTTGTCTTAAGCGTCTTTCAAGTTCTTCATAGTGTCCAGCAGATATAAATTCCAAGTGACTCAAAGAATAGAGCTATGCTCCCGACAACGGCCTTGAGAAAAAGGTCTTGATAACCCACAAGTATAGGGGATCGCATAGCAGTTTCGAGGGTAGAGTATTCAACCCAAATTTATTGATTCGACACAAGGGGAGCCAAAGAATATTCTCAAATATTAGCAGCTGAGTTGTCAATTCAACCACACCTAGAAACTTAATATCTGCAGCAAAGTGTTTAGTAGCAAAGTAATATGATAGTGGTGGTAACGGTAACAAAAGTAAAGACAACAAAAGTAATGTTTTTGGTATTTTTGTAGTGATTGTAACAGTAGCAACAGAAAAGTAAATAAGCGAGAACCAGTATATGGAAAACTCGTAGGCACCGCATCAACGATGGATAATTATGCCGGATGTGGTTCATCATGTAACAGTCATAACATAGGGTGACGCAGAACTAGCTCCAGTTCATCAATGTAATGTAGGCATGTATTCCGTAAATAGTCATACGTGCTTATGGAAAAGAACTTGCATGACATCTTTTGTCCTACCCTCCGTGGCAGCGAGGTCCTATTGGAAACTAAGGGATATTAAGGCCTCCTTTTAATAGAGAACCGGAACAAAGCATTAGCACATAGTGAATACATGAACTCCTCAAACTATGGTCATCACCGGAGTGGTCCCGATTATTGTCACTTGAGGTTGCGGATCATAACACATAGTAGGTGACTATAGACTTGCAAGATAGGATCAAGAACACACATATATTAATGAAAACATAATAGGTTCAGATCTGAAATCATGGCACTCGGGCCCTAGTGACAAGCATTAAGCATAGCAAAGTCATAGCAACATCAATCTCGAACATAATGGATACTAGGGATCAAACCCTAACAAAACTAACTCGATTACATGATAAATCTCATCCAACCCATCACCGTCCAGCAAGCCTATGATGCAATTACTCACGCACGGCGGTGAGCTTCATGAAATTGGTGATGGAGGCTGGTTGATGATGACGACGGCGACAAATCCCCCTCTCCGGAGCCCCGAACGGACTCCAGATCAGCCCTCCCGAGAGAGATTAGGGCTTGGCGGCGGCTCCGTATCGTAAAACGCGATGAAACTTTCTCTTTGATTTTTTCTCCCCGAAAGCCATTATATGGAGTTGGTGGCGTCGGAGGGCATCCAGGGGGCCCACAAGGTAGGAGGGCGCGCCCAGGGGGGAGGGGCGCGCCCCCACCCTCGTGGACAGGGTGTGGGCCCCTGGTCTTCATCTTTGGCGAGGATTTTTTATTATTTATTCTAAGATATTCCGTGGAGTTTCAGGTCATTCCGAGAACTTTTGTTTTCTGCACATAAAACAACATCATGGCAATTCTGGTGAAAACAGCGTCAGTCCGGGTTAGTTCCATTCAAATCCTTACAAGTTAGAGTCCAAAACAAGGGCAAAAGTGTTTGGAAAAGTAGATCTGACGGAGACGTATCAACTCCCCAAGCTTAAACCCTTGCTTGTCCTCAAGCAATTCAATTGACAAACTGAAAGATAAAAAGAAAAACTTTACAAACTCTGTTTGCTCTTGTTGTTGTAAACATGAAAAGCCATCATTCAAGTTTCAGCAATTATTATGAACTAACCATACTCACAATAACACGTAGGTCTCACAATTACTCATATCAATAATATAATCAGCTAGAGAGCCATAATAATAAAACTCGGATGACAACACTTTCTCAAAATAATCATAACATGATATAACGAAATGGTATCTCGCTAGCCCTTTCTGAGACCGCAAAACATTAATGCAGAGCACCTTTAAAGATCAAGGACTGACTAAACATTGTAATTCATGGTAAAAGAGATCCAGTCAAGTCATACCCAATATAAACCAATCACAATGAATGCAAACGACAAGTGTGCTCTCCAGGGTGCTTTTTTAATAAGAAGGGTGATGACTCAACATAAAAGTAAATAGATAGGCCCTTCGCAGAGAGGCGAGGGATTTGTAGAGGTGCCAGAGCTCGATTTCAAAATAGAGATAAACTATATTTTGAGCGGCATACTTTCACTGTCAATGCAACAACTATGAGATGGCTGTATCTTCCATACTACATGCATTATAGGCAGTTCCCAAACAGAATGGTAAAGGTTTATACTCCCCCTCCTCCACAAGCATCAATCCATGGCTTGCTCGAAACAACGAGTGCCTCCAACATTCAACAGGTCCCAGAGGGAGTTTTGTTTAATTATTTTGATTTGCTTTGATCTTTTTGGATCATGGGAATTTGGGCATCCTGGTTACCGGCCCTTTCTCGTGAATGAGGAGCGGAGTCCACTCCTCTTGAGAATAACCCACCTAGCATGGAAGATATAGGCAGCCCTAGTTGCACATGAGCTGCTCGAGCATACAAAACAGAATTTCATTTGAAGGTTTGGAGTTTGGCACATACAAATTTACTTGGAGCAGCACGGTAGATACCGCATATAGGAAGGTATAGTGGACTCATATGGAACAACTTTGGGGTTTAAGGAGTTTGGATGCACAAGCAGTATTCCGCTTAAATGCAATTGAAGGATAGCAAAAGACTGAGGAAGCGACCAAGCGAGAGAGCGACAAAAGTCGTAAACATGCATTAAAATTAATTTACACCGAATATAAGCATGAGTAGGATATAATCCACCATGAACATAAATATCATGAAGGCTATGTTGATTTGATTCAACTACATGCGTGAACATGTGCCAAGTCGAGTTACTCAATTCATTTAAAGGAGGATACCATCCCATCATACCACATCATAATCATCTCAATAGCATGTTAGCACGCAAGGTAAACCATTATAACTCATAGCTAATCAAGCATGGCACAAGCAACTATAATCTCTAAATGTCATTGCAAATATGTTTACTTCATAATAGCTGAATCGAGAACGATGAATCATCATATTTACAAAAACAAGAGAGGTCGAGTTCATACCAGCTTTTCTCATCCCAATAAGTCCATCATATATCATCATTATTGCCTTTCACTTGCACGACCGAACTGTGTGAATAATAAGAGTGCACGTGCATTGGACTAAGATGGAATCTGCAAGCATTCAACTCAAGAGGGAAGACAAGTAATATGGGCTCTAAGTTAGATAAACAATCATGCATATGAGAGCCACTAAGCATTTTCAATATGGTCTTCTCGACCCCCAAAGAAAGGAAAACAAAAACAAAAACTTTTTACACGGGAAAGCTCCCAACAAGCAAAAGAAGAACGGGAAATATTTTTGGGTTTTCTTTTTTTATTATTACTACTACAGCAGGAAAAATAAACTACTACTAACTTTTTGGTTTTTCTTAAGGTTTATTAAACACACAAGAAGAAAGCAGGAAAAAGAAATTTAAACTAACATGGATATTACAGTGAAAGAGTATGAGCACCGACATCTAGCAATGAGTGTGTGTGAACATGAATGTAATGTTGGTGGGAATACGTACTCCTCAAGCTTAGGCTTTTGGCCTAAGTTGGTCTATTGCCGAGGATAGCACCGGCGATACCCGTAAATTGTGTAGCCGGGTCGTCTTGCGATGAAGAATAGTTGGGATCATAATGTGATGAAGAGGACTCTGGCCCTTGTTGGCAACCGCCTCGGGATCCCAAGAATAAGCAGACATTCGTGGAGGCTCATCTTGTGGCTCCGGTTCCGGGCTGGTGCGAGGATTAGATGAAGCTTGAACAGCCATCCACGGAACAATGTAAAGACCTGTAGACAAGTTAAACAAAGAGGGAGCGGGCAAAGTAATAGTCTCAGGGTGATGTTTATCAAAGTACAATTTATATTTAAGCTCCCCTTCGCGACTCTTAACAAGAAAATCATGCACTAGCATACTCTTATAATCTAAATAAGCATGGGGCAGTGTTGTTTCTTCTTTCTCCTCATGCCTAATAGGTATTTCAAAATATTCAGCTAGGCGTGAAGCATAAATGCCCCCAAAGATGGGGCCCTTAGTGCGGTTCAGACTTAACCGTCTAGCAACAATTCCACCCATACTAATAGAGTTATTGTGGTATAAACCATGGAACAAAATAATAATATCAGGAATGCTAAGGTTCCCACAGTTCCCACGACCAATCAAGCAACGACTAGCAAATAAGGCAAAGTAGCGCAAAACAGGAAAATGTATGCTAGTAATTCTTGCATCGTAAACCTTCCTGGTTTCTCCCACAATGATAGTGTTAATAAAAGCTTCCACTTCATTACGGTGTGGTTCATCTAAGGTGCCCTCAAAGGGTATTTTGCAAACCTCGCAAAATTCATCTAATGGCATCTCTTTAACAACGTCATATAAATGAAACTCTACTGTTGGAGGTGATTTCTTAGGGAAAAAGTAGAAGTTTTGCACAAAAGTATTTGTGAGTAAGAGATACGGATGACGTTGGTCGCGGAGGAAGTTGGTGAGGCCGGCGTTCTCAATTAATAGATAGAAATCCTCATAAATCCTGGCTCTCCTCAAGAAGTCATCGGAAGGCCATTCATACGGCCGAACCTCCGCGATACGAGGCAAATTAAATTTGGGCTTTTGTTCTTCTTCCTTTTGTTTCTCCTTAGAGCTTGACAGCGAGCCCTCAAAAGCCTCTTCATTATTTCTGAAACAATCTGAAATTTTTAGTAACTTCAAATAAAAGTGAACCAACTTCAATAAAACTGATAGCAACTACGCATACAAGTGCCTAGGGCCTATATCAAGCATTAGAACTACTTATAACCATATAAATTTGACATGCAAGCTCAAGAACATGGTCACCTATGCAGCACAAATTTGCAATGAATAAAGCACTAGAACAAAAACTAATTGGACCAATGGAGGAGTCACATACCAAGGAACAATCTCCCCAAGCAGTTTTGCTAGAGGTGCTTTGAGCAAGGAGATCAAAAATCGCAGCAAAAGTTGCTGGAACACGAGCTTGAGTTGGTTTTTCGGGTTTGTGTGAGAAAGAGGAAGAAGATGGGTGCAGGGATAAGTGGAGGAGGGCCACCGTGGGCCCACGAGGCAGGGGGCGCGCCCAGGGGGGTAGGGCGCGCCCTTCACCCTCGTGGCCAGGTGGCAGCTCCCCCCGCGATAATTTTTGCCTGATAAATCCTCAAATATTCGAAAAAATTATATTAAATTGGCATGACATTACGAGGACTTTTATTTTCGGGATATTTTTATATTGCACAGATAAGTCGGGAGACAGACAGAAAAATACTATTTTACTTTATTTTTACTAAATAACAGAGAATATAAAGAGAGTACAGGAGGTTGTGCTTCTAGTTTCATCCATCTCATGCTCATCAAAAGGAATCCACTAACAAGGTTGATCAAGTCTTGTTAACAAACTCATTCCGATTAACATGAAACCCAGAAATTTGAATAACACTATGTTACCTCAACGGGGATATGGGCATCCCCAATAATAAGTATATCATATTTCTTCTTGACAGTAGGAAGAGGAAATTCAAAACCTCCAAATATAATCGATGGAATTTTTCCAATAGAGTTGATACTATAAACTTGAGGTTGTTCCCTCGGAATGTGTACCGTATGCTCATTACCATTAACATGAAAAGTGACATTGCCTTTGTTGCAATCAATAACAGCCCCTGCAGTATTAAGGAAAGGTCTTCCAAGAATAATAAACATACTATCGTCCTCGGGAATATCAAGAATAACAAAGTCCGTTAAAATAGTAACGTTTGCAACCACAAGAGGCACATCCTCACAAATACCAACAAGTATAGCAGTTGATTTATCAGCCATTTGCAAAGATATTTCAGTAGGTGTCAACTTATTCAAGTCAAGTCTACGATATAAATAGAGAGGCATAACACTAACACCGGCTCCAAGATCACATAAAGCAGTTTTAACATAATTTCTTTTAATGGAGCATGGTATAGTAGGTATACGGATCTCCAAGTTTCTTTGGTATTCCACCCTTAAAAATATAATTAGCAAGCATGGTGGAAATTTCAGCTTCAGGTATCTTTCTTTTATTTGTTATGATATCTTTCATATACTTAGCATAAGGATTTGTTTTGAGCACATCAGTTAATTGCATAGCAAAAAGATGGGTCTAATCATTTCAGCAAAGCGCTCAAAATCCTCATCATCCTTTTTCTTGGATGGTTTCGGAGGAAAAGGCATGGGCTTCTGAACCCATGGTTTCCTTTCTTTACCATGTTTCCTAGCAACGAAGTCTCTTTTATCATAACGTTGATTCTTTGATTATGGGTTATCAAGATCAACAGCAGGTTCAACTTCTACATCATTATCATTACTAGGTTGAGCATCATCATGATCATTATCATTAACATTTTCACTAGGTTCATGTTCATTGCAGTTGTGTTTGACATCGGACATAGAGATATCATTTGGATTATCAATTGGTTCAGCAATAGGTTCACTAGAAGTTTGCACAGTTCTATCATTTTTTTTCTTCCTTTTAGAAGAACTAGGCATATCTATATTATTTCTCTGAGAATCTTGCTCGATTCTCTTAGGGTGGCCTTCAGGATACAAAGGTTCCTGAGTCATTCTACCAGTTCTAGTAGCCACTCTAACAATATAATCATTTTTCTTACTATTCATTTCATTAAGCACTTCTTTTTGAGCTTTAAGTACTTGTTCTACTTGAGTGGTAACCATAGACGCATGTTTGCTAACAAGTTTAAGTTCACCTCTAATATCAGCCATATAATCACTCAAGCGTTTAATCATAAAGGTATTCTATTTTAATTGTCTACCAAAATAAGCATTAAAGTCATCTTGCTTAAACATAAAGTCATCAAACTCATCCAAGCAATCGACTAGCAATTTTAGTAGGAGGGACTTCAGCTTTATCATACTTATAGAGAGAATTTACCTTTACTACGTAGCCGGGATATCGGGAGGTTCTTGATGAAATAAGTAATTGAGATCATATACTTCTTCAACAGTGATAAATTAAGACCATGTATTTCTTCAATAGGAGGTAAATTCTTAACATCTTCAGCTTTAATACCTTTTTCTTTCATAGTTTTATTTGCCTCTGGCATATCTTCGGGACTGAGAAATCGAACACCTCTCTTCTTCAGAGTTGGTTTAGGAATAGGCTCAGTAATTGGCTCGGGAGCTGGCTCGGGAGTTGGCTCAGGAGGTGCCCAATTATTTTCATTTGTCAACATATTATTCAATAAAATTTCAGCTTCATCCGGTGTTCTTTCCCTGAAAAGAGAACCAGCACAACTATTCAGGTAATCTCTGGAAGCATCGGTTAGTCCATTATAAAAGATATCAAATATTTCAGATTTCTTAAGAGGATGATCAGGCAAAGCATTAAGTAACTTGAGAAGCCTCCCCCAAGCTTGTGGGAGACTCTTTTCTTCAATTTTCACAAAATTATATATATCCCTCAAAGCAGCTTGTTTCTTATGAGCAGGGAAATATTTAGTAGAGAAGTAATAAATCATATCACAGGGACTTTGCACACAACCAGGATCAAGAGAATTAAACCATTTCTTGGCATCACCCTTTAATGAGAAAGGAAATATTTTGAGTAAATAAAGGTAGTAGCGATCTCTCATTATTAGTAAACAGGAAGCTATATCATCTAACTTACGAAGATGTGCCACAATAGTTTCAGATTCGTAGCCATAAAAAGGATCGGATTCAACCAATGTAATTATATCTGGATCAACAGAAAAATCATACTAATCCTGATCGGGAACACAGATAGGTGAAGAAGCAAAAGCAGGGTCGGGTCTCATCCTTCCTCTAAAAGATTCTTTACTCCATTTAACTAGCAACCTCTTACGTTCAAGACTATCCTGGCAAGCAAGAATAGCTTCAAAAGATTCAGCATTAAAAATATAACCCTCAGGAATAGCAGGCATATTATCATCATTACTAACATCATCGTGTTCAGTTTCAATAATTTCTCTTTCTCTAGTCCTAGAAATTTGTTCATCTAGAAATTCACCAAGAGGCACAGTAGTATCAAGCATAGAAGTAGTTTCATCATAAGTATCATGCATAGCAGAAGTGGCATCATGAATAACAAGCGACATATCGGAACGAATAACAGAAGCAGGTTTAGGTGTTGCTAGCTTACTTATAACAGAAGGTGAATCAAGTGCAGAGCTAGATGGCAGTTCCTTACCTCCCCTCGTAGTTGAGGGATAAATTGTTGTCTTAGCGTCTTTCAATTTCTTCATAGTGTCCAGCAGATATAAATCCCAAGTGACTCAAAGAATAGAGCTATGCTCCCCGGCAACAAGGCCTTGAGAAAAAGGTCTTGATAACCCACAAGTATAGGGGATCGCATAGCAGTTTTCGAGGGTAGAGTATTCAACCCAAATTTATTGATTCAACACAAGGGGAGCCAAAGAATATTCTCAAGTATTAGCAGCTGAGTTGTCAATTCAACCACACACCGAAACTTAATATCTGCAAAAGTGTTTAGTAGCAAAGTAATATGATAGTGGTGGTAGCAGTAACAAAAGTAAAGACAACAAAAGTAATGTTTTTGGTATTTTTGTAGTGATTATGCTTGATGTAGCGGAAAAGTAAATAAGCGAGAACCAGTATATGGAAAACTTCGTGAGGCACCGGATCAGCGATGGATAATTATGCGGATGCGGTTCGTCATGTAACAGTCATAACATAGGGTGACACAGAACTAGCTCCAATTAATCAATGTAATGTAGGCATGTATTCCGTAAATAGTCATACGTGCTTATGGAAAAGAACTTGCATGACATATTTTGTCCTACCCTCCCGTGGCGGCGAGGTCATATTGGAAACTAAGGGATATTAAGGCCTCCTTTTAATAGAGAACCGGAACAAAGCATTAGCACATAGTGAATATATGAACTCCTCAAACTATGGTCATCACCGGAGTGGTCCCGATTATTGTCACTTGAGGTTGCGGATCATAACACATAGTAGGTGACTATAGACTTGCAAGATAGGATCAAGAACACACATATATTCATGAAAACATAATAGGTTCAGATCTGAAATCATGGCACTCGGGCCCTAGTGACAAGCATTAAGCATAGCAAAGTCATAGCAACATCAATCTCGAACATAATGGATACTAGGGATCAAACCCTAACAAAACTAACTCGATTACATGATAAATCTCATCCAACCCATCACCGTCCGGCAAGCCCTACGATGCAATTACTCACGCCTGGCGGTGAGCATCATGAAATTGGTGATGGAGATGGTTGATAATAATGACGGCGACGAATCCCCTCTCCGGAGCCCCGAGCGGACTCGGATCAGCCCTCCCGAGAGATTAGGGCTTGGCGTCGGCTCCGTGTCGTAAAAACGCGATGAAACTTTCTCTGATTTTTTCTCCCCGAAAAGCCAATATATGGAGTTGGAGTTGGCGTCGGAGGGCATCGAGGGCCCACGAGGTAGGGGGGCGCGCCGAGGGGAGGCGCGACTCCCACCCTCGTGGAGCAGTGTGGGCCCCATGGTCTTCCTCTTTAAGCGAGGATTTTTATTATTTATTCTAAGATATTCCGTGGAGTTTCAGGTCATTCCGAGAACTTTGTTTTCTGCACATAAAACAACATCATGGCAATTCTGCTGAAAACAGCGTCAGTCTGGGTTAGTTCCATTCAAGTCATACCAGTTAGAGTCCAAAACAAGGGCAAAAGTGTTTGGAAAAGTAGCTACGACGGAGACGTATCACCCACCACCACCACCTATTGATCACTTAGCCCGTTTTCTAAGGCTGAATCCGCCGGTGTTCTCCAGTAGCACCGAGCCGATAGTTGCAGATGATTGGCTCCGCAAGATTGGAAGGGAGTTGACCACTGGAGGATGCACAGATGCGGAGAGAGTGCGTTTTGCGCTTTGTCGGCTTGATGGACCCGCATCCTCATGGTGGAAGAATTTCACGACCACTTACCCCATTGACAACTGTTACATGGGACCCGGTTGCCAGGCTTTTCCATGACCGCCCATGTATCGGCAGGAGCTATGGCCATGTAGAAGCCTTGAGTTTATAACTTACGCAAAGGAGGGCACACCGTCGGCGGTATGTGGATGATTTTAGTAAGCTAGCACGTTATGCCCCGGATAGCGTTACTACGGATGCGACTAAAGCAGAGAAGTTTCTAGAAGGACTGAATGATGAGCTGAGCATGCAGTTGATTGTGGCAACCTTCAATAACTTCCAGGAGTTGGTAGATAGAGTTCTCATGATTGAAGGGAAGCAACAGCAGATTGACAACCGCAAGAGGAAGTATGGACAAGGGAAGTATAATTACGGAGCTCGTGAGGCCCGTTTACCCGAACTGGGAGGGCCCTTCAACATAACCATGGAGGTCACAACTACAATGGAGGGATTTCACACAACCATAGTGGCCCCAAGAATGGGAGTGGTAATGGAGGAAGCAACGGTCAGAACCGTTCCAACCCAGCAACACCCGCCAAAAAGGATCTAAGTCACATTACTTGTTTCAAGTGCGGGAATAATGGACATTATGCCGCAGTGTTACGAAGCAAAGAATGGAAATGGCAATGGAAGCTCTGGGAAGAATCCCAACCCTTTCAACAGGGGACAAGTGAATCACGTTAGCATGGAGGAGGTTGAAGCGCAACCCGATGTAGTGATAGGTAAGTTTATGGTTAAGTCATTTACTGCAATCGTTCTTTTTGATACTGGTGCATCGCATTCATACATATCAAGGGGATTTGTGGATAAGTTTAAACTTCCAACCCAAGCCCTTAGGTCACCCATGTTAGTAACCTCGCCAGGAGCAGAGTATATGGCTAGTCTATGGTGTGAGTGGTTACCATTAAGGATTGGTAATTACCTGTTTCCCTCAGACCTAATAGTATTGGAGTCACAAGGACTGGATGTGATATTAGGCATGGATTGGTTATCGAAGTATGGAGGGAACATTGACTGCGCCAGTAAGTCGATTTTGCTTACCACCCTAGAAGGAAGAAAGATCAAGTATGTATCCCGGCATGTGCCGAATATGACTCAAGTGAATTCCTTATGAGGAGTTGTACAGGAGGAAGTACCAGTGGTGAAGGATTTCCTTGATGTATTTCCAGAAGAGTTGCCACGCATGCCTCCGTGTCGGGGTGGCTGATCGTACCCACGAACACCTATGGGGCCGGCGGACCAGGCCCCTTGTGGTTCGGAGGGGGGCGGAGATCGCACGAAGAGCGGATCGAGGCGAGGCACACGAGCAGTTTACCCGGCCGAGCTCTCCGGAGAGATAAAACTCCTACTGCTGCTTGTTGGATGTATTGTGTTCTTGCTAGGGAGCGATGCAAGCTACAAAACCTAGCGTGAGCGTATCTGGTCTCGAGCGAGTCGAATGAACCGAACCCTCCCGAACCGAATCGAACCGAACCGAACCCCCTCTACGTTGCGCACGGGCCTCCTTTTATATGCTCAAGGGGTCTCCGACAGGTGGCAACATAGGCGAGGGTACAAATGTAAAAACAGGAGTTGGTACACCTACTCGAACAGTGTACAGTGCAAAATACCTAACTTTCGTGACAAGGGACAAAAGCAATAAATGCCCGTCTGTGTCGCCCCAAGCAGTCGGACAGAGGCCCGTCAGTCTTGCCACCGCTTCGCCACGATGGCAAGCTTGTCGTGCCGCTTATCGCTGCTCTCCGCTGGCTGCACAGCCTCTTGACACGCGATGCATGGAATGGTCCCATGGCGACACGTTCTTTGGATGAGCTGGAGGCGGAGATGGAGAGAGGTTGCTTGCAGCGGCAAGCGCCTTGCCGCGCCGAATCCTTGTCGCGTTCGGAGGCTTGTCGCGCTCAGAGCCTTCCCGGCAAGCTCCTCTTGCAGGGGCCACATCTTCTGCATGCCTTGAGTGGCCTTCCCGGCAAGCTCCTCTTGCTTGGGGCCCCTGTCTTCTGCATGCCTTGAGTGGCCTTCGGCAAGCTCCTCTTGCCGGGCCTTGTCCTCTTAGTCAAATACTTTGTTCTTGAATGGCTCCAAAGGAGCCACGGAGGATCTTAGCGGTGACCGGGCAAACCCTGCGCTGGTGTCAGAATCGTCTGCAGAGTCACGGGATACTAGGGTACCCCTACTCTAGTACACCGACAGGAGCCCGGCCTGGCGGCACATGCCGAAGCGCTGTTGGGCCGGGCCCAAGACAAGCAGACGGTCACACGCGGCCTTGATCACGCCGCAACTCGCCCGGACCCACCACGACCCCCACTAACGGCACGCACGAGCGTGGCGTCGTGCGAGAGATCGTGGGCGTGGTCGTGGGGGTTTCTTTATTAGGAAAAGCGGAACGTCCGCCCCCTCCCCCTCTTTATAAGCGGGGGAAACAGGTGCAGGCCATCCACTCCGCCATTGCTGTCTTGTCAAGAAAACCACCGCCGCTCCCCCCTTCTTCTCTAGTCACCGAAGAGGCGGCGCCCGCCCCCTTTCGCCACAATAGCACTCACCGCCGTCGGCCTCCTCCGCTTCCCTCGCCATGTCTCCAAAAGACGACAAGGAGAAGGGAGTCAAGTCTTCCGAGGCGCGGCAATGACTCACAACCTGCGCAGGCGGGCCATCTTCCCCCCTCAGCTCGGCGCAAAGGAGCTGCGGGATGTCTTCTATCTGTTTTGGTCGACGGAGGCGCGCATCCGCCGCAGAAATACTCCCGCCTCCGCTTCTGATTTGGCCTCAACTGGGTACCCCTTCTTTGCCCTTTTCTTCTATTGCGGGATTTGCCCGCCCTTTTCCGAGTTCTTCTGCGATATCATGAACACATATGGCCTCCGCCTCCTTGATTTCACCCCAACGCCGTCTTGACCATGGCAGTTTTTGCACACCTTTGCGAAAACTTTGTCGAGATCCACCCAAATGTGGCACTCTTCCGCCACTTCTTCGTGCCCAGCGTCGAGAGGGAGAGCCACTTCTTGGGAGGGATAGCTTGGGTCCCCAGGATCGGCAAGAAAGAAGCCTATTTGGAAGGAGAGTTCCGCAACAAGTGGGAGGAGTGGAGCCAATTGGTGTTGGATCATAGAGGAGAACCGCAGCCCTTCAACTGCGTCGCCAAACCCCAATAGTGCTGTGGCGGAGATTGGAGTAACTTAGGCGCGGAGGATGCTAGGTTGAAGATAGCTGTGACCGGATTTTGCGCCTCGGGCTTGCCGGACTAACCGTAAGTAGCGATTGGGCGCAGACTTCCTTCGCCGCGCCATCGCTCCCTTGCGAGGAGAGGAGGAGGCCTGCTTGGGAGTTCCAAAATGCGGCAGACATCATGAGGTTGCGCCCGGGCCTGAATTGGAATTTCACCGTCTTGGAGCTGGATGCGATGCTGCTAGAGCTGTTCAAGAACGACCCCGATCACCCTGTGTGGTTTAGGTTGCCGAGGGGGGTCGTCCCATTGGGCAACAACTCGGCGCTTGACCGCATCCCATGGGATCGTTCCAACCTGGCAGGAGCCTCCCGACGAGGTCGTGCAGCAGTTCTTCAACGACTTGGAAGAAGTGCCGATCCGCTCGACGCAGCGAGAAAAAGGCTCACTCGCGACACCACCGGCGAGGAGATGGCGCGTATTGCCACCAGCTGGAGGAGGCGGCGGCAACGCTGCTGGAGCCTTCGGGTACACCGTAGAGGAGGCGGACGCGGCGAAGGCGGCAAGCCTTGCCGAGCGAAGGGATTTCACCGGCGAGGACGAACTTGTCGAGCCCGAGGCCAAGTCGATCGGACCCGCCGAGGGCGCTTCTTCTCCACCACCCCGCGACTTGCCGCCCGGTAGTGAGCCCGGCTCTCTGCCGAAGAGGCGTCTCCGCAAGGCAGGCGAATCGGGGTGGCGGCCTGACAGCAGCGGCCGCCTGACGCGCTCTACCACGACAAGCGATGTTGCAGCGAGGCGCCTCACTGCTTTGCGACAAGCTGGGCGGGATCTTCCTAGGCCACCGCCCGGACGCCTCATAAGCGGCCAAGAGAGCCCACTCCTCCGCCTCGTCGCACCGGAGGCGAGCCGGAGTTTGACTTCTCCGTGCTCAGCTCCGAGGAGGAAGATGAAGAATAAGCTTTGAGATTGTGCTTGTATTTCTTCAATTTTGTTGTCTCATCTTGAATCTGATTTGCTTCGTTCTGGACTCTTTCCTTTTCGGAATGGGCCCGGAAGGGCGTCGAAGAGGGCTAAGATCCGGCACGGTCGTCGTTGAGGGCGATCCACCCGTGGTAACAGAGGAGGCGTCTGAGACCCCTTGCCGGACCAGCAACCCTTCCTCGAGCAGCCCCCAAAGACAGCCCCTGTGGTAAGTGTGCGGCTTTCTCCTTCTTGTTAGGTGTGCAGGGTGCTCCTTCTTCGTTGATACGATTGTTTGCTTGTGTAGGAGAAGAGCAACCTCATCGGGAGGGCTCGGAAGCCGCCCCGAAATCCTGTCTGCTGCCACTCGCCGCCAAGGGAGGATTCTCCGGCAAGGAGTGCCCGACAAGGGAGGCCACTCCGGCAAGGGAGGCTACCCCGGCAAGGGACAGCGCCAGTGACCCTCCAGTGGTCGAGGCCGTGGCTGCGGATCCCGTTGCAGGTAATTTCCTTACACGAAAATTTCCCTTGGGCATGTTTTCTTCTGTTTCTCTTTTTGAACATTTGCTTGACTTCTCTTTCTTCGTCTGACGCAGAACCGATGGAGGTCGAGGTCGCCGGCGAGGAAGCGGCAACACCGGCCGAGGCCGCTGCCGTGGAAGAAGAGGTCGTCATTTGTGGAAGAAGAGGCCGTCTCGATGAGCACTGTCGGCGAGGAGGAGGCCGCCGAGTCTCTTGACACAGAGGCGAGGGTCGGGCGATCGCCTGACGCCCCGAGGCCTTGAGGCGCCAGGCCGCAAGCCGACTCCCATTGCTGCTGCTCTGTTCGAGGAGCCCCAGCCCGGCGCCTACTTGAAGGCCGGCGAGGAGCCGAGCTCCAGGGCGAGCTCCAGGGCGCCGGTCGAAGGAGAGACCTTCGACGGCGAGCTACTCGCCTCCGCTGGGCTGACGCTGGTGGACGCGCCAAGCAGCAGCAGCGGCGAGTCTGAGGAGGAGCAGCTGCTGAAGAGGCTGTTGTCGCTCTACCGCGCCCGGCAAGCCAAGTTGGAGTCCCGGGAAGCACTTGTCGCGAGGGCAGGAGCGGACATGGAGAAGCGCGTAGAAGAGCTCCGGGCGCCAACCAAGAAACTCTCCATGACGTAGCGAAGCGGGGGCAACTTGCGTAAGAGCGCCCGGCCTTCATCCTCGAGAAGGCCGCTGAGGAGGAGCGGCCGGCTGCCGAGAAGCTCTCCAGCGTGGGAAAGCGAGTGGCGCAGCGGAAGGTCAACCTGGACAGCCACGAAGAAGGCGTTGCAGCGTGCGAGTCACTTGGTGGGGCGCTTAAGGCGAAGGATGCTGCCGCAGCGCCGAGGCCGCCAAGGAAGAGTTGAAGGCGAAGGTGGCATACCGAGGCCAGCCTCAAGAAGAGTGGCGAGGAGATTGCCGCGCTCAAGCCTGAGCGAGAAGGATGCCTACACTCTTGGCGAGCTGCAGGGCCGTCTCGCCGATAGAGAACAAGGAGCTCGGCGCCGCCAAGGATTCAAAGCGGATCTTGAGCTGAAGCTGACCACTCGACGCAGAGGCCAGGACGGGCGCCCAGAGAGCGGGAGGTGGGCCTGTTGGAGACGATCAAGGCCAAGGAGGAGCTCTTTGGCGAATCTTTGTTGACACCAGGCGCCTTGAGGGAGAGTGTGGAGCATTGGACCGAAGGTCTTGTGGATCTTCTTGCCGACATCCACAACGAGCTGATGGAGCTGGGGATGGTGGATCTTGCATACTCCTCAAGCGAGCATCTCCAACCCAGCGCCAAGCTTAGCTTATTCTTCAAGGGCGTGGTGACGGGCCTCCAGCGACTCCGGGAAGAGGTCCCAAAGCAGCTGGCTGAGGAATCACGCCAGATCTGTGCAGGAGCCCTCGAGAAGGTGTTGACAAAGGTGGCCTTCCGCAATCCGGGCCTCAACCTTAACTACGTCCTCAGATCCTTGCCGCCAGATGCCAACGTGGAGGAGCTCAAAGCCCTTGTCGTACCCATTGTGGACAAGGTGAACAAGATCAAGCGGATTGATGGCGACCGCGTAGACTAGGCCGCCAATTTTATCTTTCCCTTGTCGCTGGCGATCATGTTTAGAACACTTTGTTAGATCAGCGACAAGTTATTTTGTAATATACTCTATCTTAGGCGATCAATGCAATGTTATTTCCTCTACTTGATTCCTTCCTTTGTATGCGTTTACGCCCCTCGCATTTGGGGGACTTGTCGGTGCGGGCACCTTTGCCGGCCGAGTGCGAACGTCGGCCCTTCTTTGGCAGTGCCGCCTCGACAAACAACCTTATCGCGACTAACGCAGCTCACTTAAGTTGTTGAGCGGACTCGAAACAAAGTAAGTAGCGACTAACTGCGAGTTGGTTCCTCTGCGCACAGGTTTTCCATACAAAGTACTCTCGTCCGAGGAAGATAACTTAAAAATTTTAAAAATTGATTGCTCAAACTTTGGCAACTTAGCTTTTCTGTCTTTTGCTTCCCGATAAGGCGAAACTTCCTCGAGCGATGCCTGGTCCATAGTATTTTCTTCTCCTTCCCCCCTGGTTAACTTGTGCACGAGGGAGCCTTCCTTTCTTTGAGAAAAGAGAAAGAAGAGAAAATAAAGTTATGGAGCCCAGCAGCTCGATTTTGCTTACCAGGTGTGGTTGCTGCATAAAACGTTAGCCAAAGCATGCAATAAAATGATGAAAGCATGAATTTGACAAGTTGTGCGCAACACACGAGCTTTCTTGATGCATCGGGTCTGCTCGGCTTTGTACAAAGGATTACATGCAACAGCGGCAAGACTTGTACAAAAGGTGGTTGCCGGAACGGGTTCCGCAACCGCGCCTCTATGGGTAAAACTTACGAAGATGCTCAATGTTCCAGGAGTTGCTCACCGGATGCCATCTTCGGTCTCAAAGCCGAACAGCGCCACCTAGTGACTCGTTTCACCCGATAAGGGCCTTCCCACTTCGGTGTCAACTTGTTTGAATTCTTGGCGGACTGAACACGCCGAAGAACAAGGTCGCCTTCCTCGAGACTTCTGGCACTAACTTTGTGGCTATGGTAGCGACGCAAAGCTTGCTGGTAGCGAGCAGCTCGCCTGCAATGACTGAAGATCGATCCTCCTCAAGGAGCAGCGCGTCATCTTGTCGCGACTGCTCTTGCTCAAGCTCATCATAGCGAGCACTCGAGGCGATCCGTATCTGAGTTCCGTGGGGAGAACTGCCTCTGCTCCATAGACTAGAGCAAAAGGTGTCTGGCGGTGGCTCGATTTGGCGTCGTCTGATCGACCAAAGAACCACCGCGGCTCCTCGATCCGATTTCTTCCGCACTTGTGCAGCCTGTCGAAAGTTCTGGTCTTGAGCCCGCGCAGCACTTCAGCATTTGCCCTCTCCGCTTGAACGTTGCTTCTCGGGTGAGCAACAGAAGCAAAGCAGACCTTGGCGCCAAGATCTTGGACGTACTGCATGAAGGTGCGACTCGTAAATTGTGTGTCGTTGTCGGTGATGATCCTGTTAGGGATTCGAAGCGGCAAACAATCGACTGAAAGAACTTATTTCTTGGCTGTCACCTTCCTCACTGCTTCCACTTGGCCACTTTGTGAACTTGTCGATGGCGGCGTACAAGTACTCAAAGCCCCGACAGCTTCGGGGAAGGGGCCGAGGATGTCGAGCCCCGGACCGAAAAGGGCCGGGATAAAGGGATCGTCTGGAGAGCTTGAGCTGGCTGGTGTATCTGTTTGGAATGGAACTGCACGCTTCACACTTGGTTACTTGTGCGATTTGCATCTGGAGGGCTGTCGGCGGAAGAAACCTTGCCGAAAGCTTTGCGGCAAGTGCTCTTCTTGCCAATGTGGTGACCACATATGCCTCCGTGTATCTCTGCCAACAGCTTCGCCCATCTTCCACAGGAATACACTTCAATTTCACACCGTTGAGTCTTCTTCTGTACAGTATGTTGTCGACAAACTGGTACATATTTGACTGCCGGGCTACTCTTTCCGCTTCTTCTTGTTCTTCGGGAAGTTCTCCTGTCTGAAGGAAAATGACAATCGGCTGCGCCCATGCTGGAGCTTGCGGCTCGACAACGAGGACTAAAGGCACATCTGCTGCTGTGGGAACGTCAGCTTCTACGGCAAGAACCTGCGGCTCTGCCGGAGCTTGATGCTCCCCGACAAGCTTGCCGGAGCAAGACTTGTCGGAAGCGTCTGCTTCAACGAAACAAACCCTGGGGCTTGTCGGAGCAGACTGCCCCTCAGCACTGTCGGAGTTGATCTTGGGGACCTTATAGCAGCGGCCGGGAAGCTTCTGCCGGAAAGTAGTCACCAGAGATCAACTTCCTCTTCTTGCTTTGTCCGATTGATGGTGTTACGGTTGGTTGAGTCGGCTTGAGCACGAAAATCCCTGGTTCCACAGCAACTTAAGTGCAGCGCACTTTGACGAACCGTCGGCAATATCATTACGAGCTCTTGGAACATGTTCCATTTGCAGGCCGTCAAAGTGCTCTTCTAGTTTTCTCACTTCATCGACGTAGGCTTCCATCAACGGACTCTGATAATCTTTGTTCACTTGGCGGACGACAAGCTGCGAGTCACCCCTGACAATAAGCTTCTTGATCCCAAGGTCTCTGGCGATCTCGAGACCGCAAGCAAACCTTCATACTCTGCGGTATTGTTTGTTGCTTGCTCCTTGGGAAAGTGCATCTGGACTACGTGCTTGAGGTGCTCTCCGGTGGAGTGCGATAAGCAGACGCTGCACCGGCGCCTTTGCAGCGAGAAGGCACCATCGAAGTACATTAGCCACTCTTTGCTTGCTTCCTTGACGGGAATGCTCGTCTCGGAATCTCTTCATTTGGCGTTGGCGTCCACTCGCTATGAATTCTGCCAATGCTCGCTTTGGATAGTTGAAGTGCTTTCGAACTTGAGACCAAAGCTTGATGTTCCAAAGTGCCCACTCGACAATCACACTGTTGCCTCTGGATTCTGCAGATCCTCTTGAGCGGAAAGCGAGTGACAACTGTGATCTCATGTGCTTGGAAGTAATGGCGCAGCTTTCTCGAGGCCATGAGGAGGCCGAAAAGCAATTTCGCACACCCAGTACCTGACCTAGCCCCTGCAGGAGGGAATTGACAAAGTAAACCGGGCGCCGCACCATCCTTTTCTCGCATCTGTTCATGCGTCTGCGCGGATTCGCCCTTGCCGGGACCGGAGCTTGTCGTGAAGCCCCGCTTGTCATTGGATGTGCTTGCCGTGGTTCTTTGGCTCGTCATCCGCCTCCCTCTCCGCTACTAACGCAGCACTAACCACTTGATTGGTTGCTGCTATATATAGCAGCAACTTCTCTTGTGGTTTGGGTGCGACAAGTGTTGGAGTGGAGGACAGGTATCTCTTTAAGTCTCTGCAGCGCAGCCTCCGCCGAGTCCATTTCATTGGACCTGCCTTTTTCAAAATCTTGAAAAAGCGGCAGGCGCTCAGCAGACCTAGAAATAAACTCTTTGAGAGCAGCTACATAACCGCAAGTCTTCGTACATCCTTGACGCGCTTTGGTGCTTCAATCTGCTCAATGGCCTTGATCTTGTCGGGATTGGCTTCAATCCCTCGCTGAGACACGAAGAACCCGAGAAGCTTGCCGGAAGGGACTCCAAATACGCACTTCTCGGGGTTGAGCTTGAGGTTGATCTTGCGCAGATTTGCAAAGGTCTCGTGCAAATCTTGAACCAGAGTTGATTTGTCCTTGCTTTTGACCACTATGTCGTCCATTTAGGCTTCTACATTTCTGTGCATTTGTGGCTCAAAAGCGTCATGGACTACCCTTGCAAACGTTGAACCAGCATTCTTCAAACCGAAAGGCATCCGTATGAAACGATTATGTGCCACATGGTGTAATGAATGCGGTCTTCTCCTCATCTTCTTCAGCCATGAAGATCTGATGGTATCCTGAGTATGCATCAAGAAACGAAAGCAAATCACATCCAGCCGTGGAGTCAATAATCTGGTCGATGCGCGGTAAGGGAAATGGATCTTTGGGACAAGCTTTATTAACATCCGTGAAGTCAATACAAAGTCTCCATTTCCCATTTGCTTTGCGCACGACTACATGATTGGCCAACCACATAGGATGGAGCACTTCTCTGACAAGGCCTGCTGCTTCCAGTTTCTTGATCTCTTCTGCTATGAATTCTTGGCGCTCCACTGCTTGCTTCCTGACTTTTTGCTTGACGGGCCGTGCATGAGGACAAACGGCCAGGCGGTGCTCAATCAATTTCCTGGGAACACCGGGGATGTCAGACGGTTGCCATGCAAGCACGTCGACATTCGCCCGCAGGAAAGCAACGAGCGCGCCTTCCTATTTAGGGTCGAGAGAGGCACTGATGGTGAAGGTACCACCAGTGCCGTCCTCCTTGGCGGGCACCTTCTTGGTCTTTGGCGGAGCTACCATCTTCTTCTTGTTCTTGCCGGTGGAGCTCGATGGTGCGTCCTCGACGGTAGCGCAGCACTCCGAAGAGGTGCACTTGCCGGAGTGGGCATCAGAGCTCTTGCCGGACTCGGACTTTGTCTTCTTCCCCTCAGGAGCTTCAGCGGCAAGTGTTTGGCAACTGTCATGCTGCATCCCGGTAGATCTTGTCGGCACAGATAAGGGCATCCTTCTTGTCGCCATGGACAGAGATGGCGCTTATCGGGCCTGGCATCTTGAGTAAGTTGTAGGCGTAGTGAGAGGCTGCCATGAACTTGGCGAGTCTTTGGACGGCCAAGTATCCCATTGTAAGGCAATGGGAAATCGGCAACGTCGAATGTGACCCTCTCAGTCCTAAAGTTCAGCTCAACGCCAAATGTTACCGGCAGCGTAATCTTCCCCTTGACTTGCTCCTTCCCGGATTGATTCCTTGGAAGGTGCGGTCTCTTTGAGCTCACCGTCGAGGATTTGAAGCTTCCGGAGCACCGCGGAGGAAATCAGATTCAAGCCGGCCCGCCGTCAACTAGCATCTTGGTGACCTTGAGGTTGCGGATGGTTGGTGAGACCAACATCGGCAAGCACCCGACCGCTTGATTATCGATCGTGGTGGTCCTCAATATCAAAGACGATAAGCGTCTTTGGACCACTTCGTGAGGCTTATGCGTGATCAGACGGATGGTTCCGCTGCATTGACCTCCCGCATCCATTGCTTGAGTTGGCGGTGGGAGGTATGCGAAGAAGCACCTCGAACGCAGAGGACCTCTGTGGCTTTCTGAAACTCCTGCTCATCGGCGTCGTCGTCTTCCATATCTTCGTCGTCGTCATCGTCTTCATCCTTGTCGCGGCCGCGGGGAGGTCTGTCTCCTTGCCGCTGCTTGGCCTTGCCGCGGCGTCCTCCCCGGCCGGGACGTTTCTTGCCTGCTCCCCCAGCACCTTCCTGGGCCTTCTCCTTGTCGCGCCGCTCGTACTCAGCCTTCTGCTGCTCAACAAGCTGCTCGACCTTCTTGCAGCTCTGGAGGTCGTGGCCCTTGGTGCGGTGGATCTTGCAGTACTGCTTGCCGGAGCCGTCCTGCTTGTCGGCGGCCGTCACAGACCCGGTGGTGGGTGTCGGTGACAACCTCCTTACCGGAGCCACCAGCCTTGGCGTTCTTGTCGCCACCTCCGTTGCGGACTGCTCAGCAGCTAACACTTCTCTGCCTTTCTTCTTCTGTTGCCTGCCGCTTGGCTCTTCTTCGCCGGGCGGCCTCCTCTTGTCAGATCCACCTTGCATTCTCTCACGAGTCTCCTCCCTTCCTCGTAGCGTGCACACTTGTCGGCCAAGGCGCATAGCTCACTAACGTCCTTGACTTTGCACATCGCCATCTCCTCCCTCATCCTGCGGTTCCGCACGCGTTACGATGAAATGCGTTGATCACCACGGCAGGTGGACATCCGGGATGTTGTAGTGCACGGCTGAATCTCTGAATGAACTTGCGCAGGACTCTCCTTCCTTCAGGCGGCAGATGAAGGTCACTCTCTTGGCCATGAGGCTTGTGGCCACTGTGAAGGCGCCAACAAACTGATGGCATAGATCTGCCCAAGAGGATATGGAGCTGTCCGGCAAGTGCATGAGCCAAGATCTGACGTTGGGCTTGAGCACGAGCGGGAAGTAGTTGGCGAGGATCTTGTCGTCCCGTCCCCCCACAGCCTGCACCGCAATGGTGTAGATGCTGAGGAACTCCGAAGGATGCATCCTGCCATCATACTTCTCCGGCACATCTGGTTTGAAGTTTTTCTGGCTGGGCCCTTTGGACTTGCCGCAGCTCACGAGTGAGCGCAGGGCAACCTACCGCGTCCGGCAAGTCGCTGGCTCCTCCGGCGCGCGTCAATGAAGGCCCAAATAGCGCTTGTCGGATCGACGTCGCGCTTCTCTCCGGCGCTCGATGCGAGTTCGAGCGTCCTCTTGTTGTCGCTCATGAAGAACTTGGCGCTGATCGCGGCGAGCTCGCGGATCCGATGACACGGTGGAGTCGCTGTTGAGGTGGATCCGGTGAGTCGGCGATCTTGGCCTTCGGGGCGGAGAGTGCATGGTAGTTGCACCTCCGACAGTCTCGTCGCCACCGGCTCGTGCCTTGTCGTCTTGCCGCGGCAACGACGGCGTTGGTTGCCGCGGAGCGTCGCCGTTGGCAAAGCCGATGAGGCTCTGGATAGTGGCCCTCCACTGCCGACCACAGCCGGCCGTTGGAGGGTAGTCGAGGAGCAGCTGAGCTCTCGCCGGAGCTTCTGCTGGAGTAGTGGGTGCATTGGCGAACGGTGCGAGGAGCGGGATATGCTCGGACTTCTAACTATGTTAGAAGGAGCAGCACCCCGTCCAGGCGACCGTATCTCACTCGTGCCAGCACGTTGGCGCGCATGCTGGTCTTGAGGGTCTCGATCCAACGAACGTATGGCATTGTGAACGCCATGGCGTTGTTGGTCCCGCGTCTCTGAGGCGGCGCGAGGGATGCTTGTGACGCCGAGGTTTTCGCGGGGCCTTGTCCTTGGACTTGGCGACGTCGCGAACACCTTCGTCGGCGCCGTTCCTCCGCCGGCGTCTGCCCCACCACCCGCTTGCTGCGGTGAGGGTGGGTACGACGCGACGGCTCTGCTGCCGCCAAGTCTTCTTCTTCGGTGGCATGTTGAGGAAGATGTTGAGGACGCTGCTCGTGTGAGCGTCGGATCAGATTCACACCGCCTCGACGCCCCTACAGCGCGCCAAAGATGTCGGGTGGCTGATCGTGCCCACGAACACCTATGGGGCCGGGCGGACCAGGCCCTTGTGGTTCGGAGGGCGGAGATCGCACGAAGAGAGGATCGAGGCGAGGCACACGAGCAGTTTACCCAACTTCGGAGCTCTCGGGAGAGATAAAACTCCTCTGCTGCTTGTTTGATGTATTGTGTTCTTGCTAGGGAGCGATGCAAGCTACAAAACCTAAGCGTGAGCGTATCTGGTCTCGGCGAGTCGAATGAACCGAACCTCCCGAACCGAATCAACCGAACCCCTCTACGTTGTGCATGGGCCTCCTTTTATATGCTCAAGGGGTCTCCGGCTGTGGCAACATAGGCGAGGGTACAAATGTAAAAACAGGAGTTGGTACACCTGCTCGAGCAGGTATGCAGTGCAAAATACCTAACTCGACGGCAAGGGACAAAAGCAATAAATGCCCGTCTGTGTCGCCCAAACAAAGGCGACAGAGACCGTCAGTCTTCACCGCCGCCCACGATGGCAAGCTTGTCGCTGCCGCTTATCGCCGCTGCTCTCCGCTGGCTGCACAGCCTCTTGACACGCTGCATGGAATGGTCCCATGGCGACATGTTGCCGGATGAGCTGGAGCGGAGATGTTGAGAGGTTGCTTGCCGCGGCAAGCGCCTTGCCGCGTCGAATCCTTGTCGGCGTCCGGAGGCTTGTCGGCGCTCGAGCCTTCCCGACAAGCTCCTCTTGCCGGGCCCCTGTCTTCTGCATGCCTTGAGTGGCCTTCCCGGCAAGCTCCTCTTGCCGGGCCTTGTCCTCTTAGTCAAATACTTTGTTCTTGAATGGCTCCAAAGGATCCACGGAGGATCTTAGCGGTGACCAGCAAACCACCTTGTGAAGTCTTGCAATCGTCTGTGCACGAGTACGGGATACTAGGGTACCCCTACTCTAGTACACCGACACTCCGGATAGGGACATTGAGTTTTTGATCGAGCTTTTTCCAGGCACGAGGCCAATATCTAAGAGACCGTACAAGATGCCCGCTAAGGATTTAGAGGAAATTAAGAAATAGATTAAGGAGTTACTGGATAAAGGCTATATTCGCCCAAGCTCGTCACCTTGGGGATCACCAGTGCTTCTAGTGGAGAAGAAGGATGGATCATTGAGGATGGTTGTTGATTATCGTGGATTTAATGAGGTGAGAATCAAGAACAAGTATCCATTGCCGATGATCAATGATTTGTTTGACCAGCTGCAAGGAGCTAAGGTGTTTTCCAAGATCGATCTGCGATCAGGGTACCACCAGCTGAAGATTCGAGAGCAGGATATACCTAAGACAACTTTTACCACAAGGTACGGGCTATATGAGTATACCGTTATGTAATTTGGTCTGACTAACACACCTGCCTATTTTATGAACATGATGAACAAGGTGTTTATGGATTTTTTGGATAAGTTTGTCATGGTATTCATTGATGATATTCTGTTCTACTCGAAGAATGAAGAGGAGCATAAAGAGCATTTGCGTTTGGTACTTGGGAAACTCAGAGAACATTAGTTATATGCCAAGTTCAGCAAGTGTGAGTTTTGGTTGAAGGAAGTTGGATTCCTCGGACATGTTATATCCGGAGAAGGAATAGCAGTAGACCCTACCAAGGTTGTAACTATGACAAATTGGGAAGCACCCACGTCAGTTGGAGAGATCCGGAGTTTGCTTGGACTCACAGGATACTACCAGAGGTTCATTGAGAATTTCTCGAAGATTGCAAAGCCCATGACGGAGTTGCTAAAGAAGGACACCAAGTTCAAATGGACTGAGAAATGTGAGGCCAGTTTTCAGGAGTTGAAGAAACGCTTGGTAACAACTCCAGTGTTGATTTTTCCAGATCAACGCAAGGATTACCAGGTGTATTGCAACGCTTCTCGTCGAGGACTTGGAGCAGTGCTTATGGAGGAGGGAAGAGTTGTCTCATATGCCTGACGACATCTTAAACCCCATGAGTTGAATTATGCTACCCATGATTTGGAGTTAACAGCCGTAGTGCATGCGTTGAAGACATGGAAACATTTTCTCATCGGAAACCATTGTGAGGTGTACACGGATCACAAGAGTTTGAAGTATATCTTCACGTAGAAGGAGTTGAATCTCAGGCAAAGGAGATGGTTGGAGCTTATTAAGGATTATGATATGAAGTTGCATTATCATCCTGGAAAGGCTAACGTAGTAGCCGATGCGCTGATCCGCAAGAGTCATGTCAACACACTAATGATCGGAGGATTACCCAAGGAGTTAGCAGAGGATCTTCATGAGCTATGTTTGGAAATAGTACCAAGAGGTTATGTAGCAGCATTGGAGATTTAGTCAACTTTGATGGATAAGATCTGAGAAGCTGAGAAGACGGACAAGGAGATTGTCGAGATAAAGGAAAGAATGAGCAAAGGAAAGGCTAAAGGATTTCGTGAGGATGAACACAATACCTTATGGTTTGAGGACCGCGTATATGTGCCTAATGATCCGGAGATCAGGAAGTTGATTCTGCAAGAGGCCCATGATTCACCATATTCGATTCACCTAGGAAATACCAAGATGTATCTGGATTTGAAGGATAGTTTCTGGTTGAACGAAATGAAGAAGGATATTGAAGAGTATGTAGCAGTTTGTGATGTATGTTAGAGAGTGAAGGTAGAACATCAGAAGCCAGCTGGATTGTTACAGCCGTTGCCGATACCCGAATGGAAGTGAGATAAACTAGGCATGGATTTTATCACGGGATTGCCCAGGACTCGTTCAGGCTATGACTCGATATGGGTTGTAGTCGATCGTTTGACGAAGGTAGCTCATTTCATCCCAGTTAAGACCACTTACACCAGTGCTAAGTTGGCAAAGATATATATGACCAGGATCGTATGTCTGCATGGAGTTCCAAGGACCATTATATCAGATAGAGGAACCTAGTTTACCTCAAAGTTTTGGAATCAGTTGCATGAGACTTTGGGAACCAGGCTAGAGTTCAAGATGACTTTTCACCCAAGCAGATGTATGGACAGACCGAGAGAGTCAATCAGATTCTGGAGGACATGTTGAGAGCTTGTGCGCTAGACTATGGATCTAGCTGGGACGAAAATTTGCCATATGCAGAGTTCTCTTACAACAACAACTATCAAGCCAGTTTGAAGATGGCCCCTTTCGAAGCATTGTACGGAAGGAGGTGTAGGACACTGTTGTTGTGGGATGAAGTTGGAGACTGTCAGTTATTTGGACCAGATTTGATTAAAGAGTCTGAAGAGAAGGTTAAAACGTCTGTGATAGACTCAAGGTAGCCCAGTCCAGGTAGAAGAGCTATGCAGATTCAAAACGCAAGGAGACGGTTTATGAAATCGGAGACAGAGTGTATCTTCGTGTATCACCACTTCGAGGAGTGGAGTGTTTTGGAGTTAAGGGAAAGTTAGCACCATGTTTTGTGGGACCATACAAGGTTTTGGAACGTATGGGAGAAGTTGCTTACAAGTTGGAATTGCCCGAAGGATTGTCAGGAGTTCACGATGTGTTCCATGTTTCTCAGTTGAAGAAGTGCCACGCAGAGATGGCTGAAATTCCTCACGAGAGATACGATTACCTTTGGAAGCGATTCAGTTGGATAGTGATTTGACCTACGAGGAGAAACCAGTGAAGATTCTCGAGTTTGCCAGCCGAGTCACACGCAACAAGGTTATCAACTTCTGCAAAGTTCAGTGGAGCCACCATACCGAGGGTGAAGCCACCTGGGAACAAGAGGAAGACCTATGGAAGGATCACCCTCACCTATTTTCTAGCCAACCCGAATCTCGAGGGTGAGATTCATCTTAAGGGGGGTAGGTTTGTAACATCCCAAATTTTCAATTTGGAATGTTATACTCCCTCCGTTCCTTGATATAAGGTGTATAGATTTTTGAGAAATAATCTGAAATATAAGGTGCATTGCATTGCACCACTCATTTAGATAATTTTTTTAGGGATTTGATTACATTTACTTATACTATGCAAGCTCCTCTATTTTGTCATGTCAATTAGTCAGGTGTAATCTCGCCCAAAACTTGTGAAATTTTCACTCCACGTGCTTTCTTTAATTTTCGTGCCAAAAACTATACACCATATATTTAGGAACAGAGGGAGTACATTAGATCATCGTTGCCTATCATATTTTATTGCATTTTGGCTTGATCCGAGAAATTCTACGCAACTCAAGGACCCACGGAGAGAGTTGGGGATTTCGTAATTTTCATATCTGAGTTTTCTCAAATTTTGAAAAGAGGATCGTTTGATTTTAATTATTTTCTCTTCAAATATTTCTTTTATGAAAATAAAAGAGAGGGGATAAAATGACTTCCTCAAAATAAATAAATATTGGTGATTTAATATTAAAATAAAATAAGAATTTTATTACGAGTTTTATCTCTATTTTATTTGAATTAGGAAAAATATGTGTTTCTCAAAATTGCATTAGAACCCCAAATAAATGTTCACCTTGTCCGCTATATTTTTAGAGGACAGGGAAAATTTATTTCAGAATTTTTCGAGTCCGTTTAGTATTTCTTTTCCTTGTTTTTCTGCACGGAATTATTTAAAAAAAAGTCAACCGACTTAGTCGGGCCGTACCCGACTAGGACTTCCGCCGCCCCAGGCTTTATAAGCCGCCCACGATCCCAAGAGCCCACCCACCACCCGCCGCCAAATAACCCTAACCCTAACTCGCGACCACGCGACCTCGCCACCGCCGCCCTCGCCACCGACCCCGCCGCCGGAGTTGACCGCTGCCGCCGCCACGCGAACCGAGGTAGCCGCCGGTTTTTGTCAGAAAACCGTTCAGTTTTTTTAGAAACCTGCGGTTATTTTATTAGATCGGTTTTATTTTTTTACCGGTTTAGTTATTTAGCGAACGCCCGTTCGTATGTTTGTTTTAACGAACGGTTTTCACTCGTTAGCCGCAGACAGCGAATGTTCGTTCGTTAGCTTGTTCGTCAGTTTTTCTTTTTCCAGGTTTTTTCTGCGATTATTTTCGATCGTGATTTTTGACCCGATTTTCGTTTTAGTTTATCTTTTCGCTCGTTTACAAGAATCAGGCGATTCAAGCGCCTAGTTCTTCGTTTCGAAGCCCTCTTTCTGTTTAACCAACTTGAACAAGATTTTGCTACTGTAAAATTTGATTTAAGTCCAGATTAGTAAACGGATCTTGTTTCTTTCGCAGTTTGAGTTTTGTTGCTTCGTTTGGTTTGATTTTTTTTGCAAATCGGAGTTCTTAAGTTGAAATTTCTGGTTAGATTTCTTATTTGAGTTTTACCCGTGCTTCTAGTTCAGTGCTTATTGTATGCTTGTTTGTTTGCGATAGAGTACCCTGAGTGCGAAGCGTGCTACTACGAGTCTCTAGGTTTCACGGATCATCAGCAAAGCAAGTAACACTTTGATCATACCTCTTTACTACCCAGTTTTATTGCATTAGATCAATCCTCAAACAATTGCATGGTTAAGATTTGATTAACTTGTGGGTTTTGGGAAGTAGATGAGGTAGTACCTATTTACCTGTTTATCATCAAACCTATGGGAGTTACTTCTACGTTGCTTATATTTCTATGCTACGCTAGTAGATGTGGATTGGTTTTGAGTGTATCCTTGACAGATGTGAGTTTGTTAATTAATCGTTCAACTTAAGGTGGCAACTTAAATACGCATCTGGGTGGATTGCTTGTGGGCAGCTGGAGAATCCAGTGTTGTCCTAGGATATCCCGGAGGACCCGTGTGATCATCCTACGGTCCGCCACCCAGGCTCAAAGGGATCATAAGATTATTCATGC
The DNA here is from genome assembly GCA_021605145.1 of Aegilops bicornis. Lineage (NCBI taxonomy): Eukaryota > Viridiplantae > Streptophyta > Magnoliopsida > Poales > Poaceae > Aegilops > Aegilops bicornis. Next base: position 294,477,367 of record CM038670.1, on the reverse strand, counting down.
TAGAAACTTCCGTGTGCAGCCACAAGCCATTATGGGCTCTGGCATAGTTGAGTAAGTTGCGTGAAGCTCTTGAAGAAGCGTACTAGCGAGATGTAGTGGGTTGTAGGTGGTACTGTCTACCCAGAGTAGAGATTTAATGCTTCAGAAAGACTGTGTCTCGAATCTCCGACCATGGATGTATTCGAGTCTTGTGGGGAAAAGTGTGAAAACCTCTGCAGAGTGTACAAACTAATCATGGTTAGCCGTGTCCCCGGTTATGGACGTTTTGAGTATCTAGTTCTTGGATTATTATGTTGATCTCATCACCCTTATTATAATTTGATTGGGTTTAATGATGATGCTTAATTGGGATTGAGTTGGAGGAACCTTCTCAATGTTTAACAACCACCATGATGGTTAAATAAAATTTATTCCTTTGTTGTAGGGAAAAATTGGCTTTTCGCAAAAACATGTTAACCATAGAGCCTCCACCAGCCATATATGCATGTAGTGATAGCAATCATTCTGTTCATTACTCTCTTGTGCTACATTGCTAGCATATTCCATGTGCTGACCCGTTTCGGGCTGCAACATTCATGTTGCAGACTTCTCAGACGACGAGTAAGGAGCCTTAGGTCGTTGTCTTTCACTCAATGATGCCGCTGGAGCTGATGGACTCACTTTATCTTCCAAGCCTTCCGCTGTTATCGATTTTAGATGGCCTTAAGCCATATTTATTGTAATAAAGTTCTCTTTTGAGACATTCAATGTAATAAGTGTGTGATTGCTACTCTGTTATAAATCCTCAAGTACTGTGCGTGTCGGCATTATCGATCTAGGGATGACACTGATGCACAGAGATCAGATTGTTTGAGGTCTGGTCGCTACAAGATGGTATTAGAGCACACGCTGACTGTAGGACACGACCACTAAGCTAAAACCCTAGATCACTAATCTCTTCTCATTTCTGACTCCTCTCCCTTTTCTACTCTATAGGATGGCAGATGCAAGGAACAGGTTCACTCAGCCAGATGAAGATACACCTTTTGGACGACACTTGAAGGAAGTTACTAGATACCTAAACATCGGAATACCAAGCTTCACCGGGACCTACAACGCCACTTTACCAGAAGAGGAGCGCTGGATGATTCAAGTTCAAGTTCCAGGAAGGACGTTCATGCCAGTCACTTAGCCAATAGAGTTTTCCTTTGATGCACCAACCTGGAGTCTAGGAAAGAGCATGGCAGCCCACATCACCATGGGACGCATTGGAGAAGTTTAACACAAGGATCTCAAGGATACTATCTACCAGATTTGTGGGCGCCGAGATGAGCAATGGGAGATGATCAACACCAGGAAGGATAGATCTATTGCAGCTTTCATCCAGGAATTAAACCAGCACATTCGTCGCCAGGAGAACAAGATGTGCGCAGGCATGATAGATCTGAAGAAGGTAATGACCGGGATCACGGAGCTGGAGGAAGAAATCAAGTCTACACGTGATGGATACGAGGAGGAAATGATGATACTCGTGGAGGAGAATAACGATCTGACAAGGAAGCTAGGAGTATTCATGGGAGACCCCGCGCCAGGAGGAGAAGACGACAATTCCACTTGCCCGGAGAACTACATCATCATCAACGACGCCGACTTGGACCCCGACGATAGCGCTGATGACTTTGTTGATGAAGCTGGAGCAGATATCATGGAGTCTTCCACCGATCAATTTTTCTAGTCGACCACCATATCAGTAGTAGTATTCCCCCCATGTATATAGATTAGACCGAGCACCTTTGTAACAATGGTTAGACCGATTGTATGCCCTTGTTTGAATTGATTGAAGTGATATGTTTGTGTTTGTCTCATGTGCATATGGGTAGTGTTTTCCCTCTAGACCTCATTTTATTCTGTTTTCTCATCTTCTCTAAACCCATCAGATGCCTCCGAGATGAGACAATGGATTTGCTTTCCCACCGGAGCTCACTCAGTTGATCCAACAGCAGAATGCATTGATGCAGATACTAGTCCAGAATCAGAATCAGGGGAACAACAACAACAACCCACCACCACCACCTGTTGATCACTTAGCCCGTATTCTAAGGCTGAATCCGCCGGTGTTCTCCAGTAGCACCGAGCCGATAGTTGCAGATGATTGGCTCCGCAAGATTGGAAGGGAGTTGACCACTGCAGGATGCACAAATGCGGAGAGAGTGCATTTTGCCGCACATCAGCTTGATGGACCCGCAACATCATGGTGGGAGAATTTCATAGCCACTTACCCCGTCGACAATGTTACATGGGACCAGTTTCAGCAGGCTTTTCGCACTGCCCATGTATCAACAGGAGCTATGGCCATGAAGAAGCGCGAGTTTCGCAACTTATGCCAAGGAGGGCGCACCGTCGACCAGTATGTGGATGATTTTAGTAAGCTAGTACGTTATGCCCCAGACGGCGTTGCTACGGATGCAGCTAAACAGGAGAAGTTTCTGGAAGGACTGAATGATGAGCTGAGCACGCAATTGATGGTGGCAACCTTCAATAACTACCAGGAGTTGGTAGGCAGAGCTCTCATGATTGATCGGAAGCAGCAGCAGATTGACAACCGCAAGAGGAAGTATGGACAAGGGAAGTATAATTCTGGAGCTCAGCAGAGGCCCCGTTTTACCCCGAACTCGGGAGGGCCCCTTCAACATAACCATTGATGTCACAACCACAATGGAGGGATTTCGCACAACCATAGTGGCCCAAAGAATCGAAGTGGTAACGGAGGAAGCAACGGTTAGAACCGTTCCAACCCAGCAACACCCGCCAAAAAGGATCTAAGTCACATTACTTGTTTCAAGTGCGGGAAGAATGGACATTATGCCACGGAGTGTTCTGAAGCAAATAATGGAAATGGCAATGGAAGCTCTGGGAAGAAGCCCAACCCTTTCTACAGGGGACAAGTGAACCATGTTAGCATTTAGGAGGTTTAAGCGCAACCCGATGCAGTAATAGGTAAGTTTATGGTTAAGTCATTTACTGCAATCGTTCTTTTTGATACTGGTGCATCACATTCATACATATCAAGGGGATTTGTGAATAAGTTTAAACTACCAACCCAAGCCCTTAGGTCACCCATGTTAGTAGCCTCGCCAGGAGCAAAGTATATGGCTAGTCTATGGTGTTAGCAGTTACCATTAAGGATTGGTAATTACCTGTTTCCCTCAGACCTAATAGTATTGGAGTCACAAGGACTGGATGTGATATTAGGCATGGATTGCTTATCAAAGTATGGAGGGAACATTGACTACGCCAGCAAGTCGATTTTGCTTACCACCCCAGAAGGAAGAAAGATCAAGTATGTATCCCGGCATGTGCCGAATAGGACTCAAGTGAATTCCTTATCACGAGTTGTATAGGAGGAAGTACCAGTGGTGAAGGATTTTCCTGATGTATTTCCAGAAGAGTTGCCAGGCATGCCACCGGATAGGGACATTGAGTTTTTGATCGAGCTTTTGCCAGGCGCACGGCCAATATCTAAGAGACCGTACAGGATGCCCGCTAAGGATTTAGAGGAAATTAAGAACCAGATTAAGGAGTTACTGGATAAAGGCTATATTCGCCCAAGCTCGTCACCTTGGGGATCACCAGTGCTTCTAGTGGAGAAGAAGGATGGATCGTTGAGGATGGTTGTTGATTATCGTGGATTGAATGAGGTGACAATCAAGAACAAGTATCCACTGCTGATAATCAATGATTTGTTTGACCAGCTGCAAGGAGCTAAGGTGTTTTCCAAGATCGATCTGCGATCAGGGTACCACCAGCTGAAAATTCGAGAGCAAGATGTACCTAAGACAGCTTTTACCACAAAGTACGGGCTATATGAGTATACTGTTATGTCATTTGGTCTGACTAACGCACCTGCCTATTTTATGAACATGATGAACAAGGTGTTTATGGAGTTTTTGGATAAGTTTGCCGTGGTATTCATTGATGATATTCTGGTCTACTCGAAGAATGAAGAGGAGCATAAAGAGCATTTGCGTTTGGTACTTGGGAAGCTCAGAGAACATCAGTTATATGCCAAGTTCAGCAAGTGTGAGTTTTGGTTGAAGGAAGTTGGATTCCTCGGACATGTTATATCCGGAGAAGGAATAGCAGTAGACCCTGCCAAGGTTGTCACTGTGACAAATTGGGAAGCACCCACGTCAGTTGTAGAGATCCGGAGTTCTCTTGGACTCGAAGGATACTGCCGGAGGTTCATTGAGAATTTCTCAAAGATTGCAAAGCCCATGACAGAGTTGCTAAAGAAGGACACCAAGTTCAAATGGACTTAGGAATGTGAGGCCAGTTTTCAGGAGTTGAAGAAGCGCTTGGTTACAGCTCCAGTGTTGATTCTTCCAGATCAACGCAAGGATTACCAGGTGTATTGCGATGCTTCTCGTCGAGGACTTGGAGCAGTGCTTATGCAGGAGGGAAGAGTTGGGGATTTCGTAATTTTCATATTTGAGTTTTCTCAAATATTGGAAAGAGGATCGTTTGATTTTAGTTATTTTCTCTTTGAATATTTCTTTTATGAAAAAAATGAGAGGGGATAAAATGACTTCCTCAAAATAAAGAAATATTGGAGATTTAATATTAAAATCAAAGAAGAATTTTATTCAGAGTTTTATCGCTATTTTATTTGAATTAGGAAAAATATGCGTTTTTCAAAATTGCACTAGAGGCCCGAATAAATGTTCACCTTGTCCTTTATATTTGTAGAGGACGGGGAAAATTTATTTTAGGATTTTTGGAGTCCGTTTAGTATTTCTTTTCCTTGTTTTGCTGTGCGGAATTATTTTTTTAAAAAGTCAACCGACCCGACTAGGACTTCCGCCACCCCAGGCTTTATAAGCCGCCCCGCCGATCCCGCAGCCCACCCCAGCCCACCCGCCGCCACCATCGAACCCTAAACCTAACCCATGATCAGCGCCTTGCGCCCGCCTTGCCCGCCTTGCGCCCGCCCATGCGCCGCGCCGCCGCCCCCGCCCGACCCCACCGCCGAGTTGACCGCCATCGCTACGGAGTTGACCGCCGCCGCCGCCACGCCACGAACCGAGGTAGACGCCGGTTTTCGTCAGAAAACCTTTCAGTTTTTTAAGAAACCCGCGATTATTTTTTTAGATCAGTTTTATTTTTTTACCGGTTTAGTTATTTAGCGAACTCCCATTCATACATTCGTTTTAACAAACTATTTTCACTCGTTAGCCATAGACAGCGGATTTAAAAAAGTCAACCGGCCGACTAGGACTTCCGCCACCCCAGGCTTTATAAGCCGCCCTGCCGATCCCGCAGCCCACCCCAGCCCACCCGCCGCCACCATCGAACCCTAAACCTAACCGGCGACCGCCCGCCGCCGGCCCCGCCCGCATGGCGACACCGCGCCGCCGCCGCCCTCGCCGCCGACCCCACCGCCAGAGTTGACCGCCATCGCTGCCGGAGTTGACCGCCGCCGCCGCCGCCACGCGAATCGAGGTAGCCGCCGGTTTTCGTCAAAAAACCTTTCAGTTTTTTAAGAAACCCGCGATTATCTTTTTAGATCGGTTTTATTTTTTTACCGGTTTAGTTATTTAGCGAACTCCCATTCGTACATTCGTTTTAACAAACTATTTTCACTCGTTAGCCACAGACAGCGGACGTTCGTTCGTTAGCCTGTTCGTCAGTTTTTCTTTTTCCAGGGTTTTTCCGCGATTATTTTCGATCGTGATTTCTGACCCGATTTTCATTTTAGTTTATCTTTTCGCTCGTTTATCGGAATCATGCGATTCAAGCGCCTAGATCTTCGTTCTGAAGCCCACTTTCTGTTTAACCAACTTGAACAAGATTTTGCTACTATAAAATTTGACTTAAGTCCAGATTAGTAAACGGATCTTGTTTCTTCCGCAGTTTGTGTTTTGTTGCTTCGTTTGGTTTGATTCTTTTTGCAAACCGGAGTTCTTAAGTTGAACTTTCTGGTTAGATTTATTATTTGAGTTTTACCTATGCTTCTAGTTGAGTGCTTATTGTATGCTTGTTTGTTTGCGATAGAGTACCCGGGGTGCGAAGCGTGCTACTACGAGTCTCTAGGTTTCACGGATCATGAGCAAGGCAAGTAACACTTTGACCATACCTCTTTACTACCTAGTTTTATTGCATTAGATCAATCCGCAAACAATTGCATGGTTAGGATTTGATTAACTTGTGGGTTTTGGGAAGTAGATGAGGTAGTACCTATTTACCTGTTTATCATCAAACCTATGGGAGTTACTTCTACGTTGCTTATATTGCTATGCTATGCTAGTAGGCATGGATTGGGTTTGAGTGTATCCATGACAGATGTGAGTTTGTTAATTAATGGTTCAACTTAAGGTGGCAACTTAAATACACATCTGGGTGGATTGCTTGTGGGCAGCTGGAGAATCCTGTGTTGTCCTAGGATATCCCGGAGGACCCGTGTGATCATCCTACGGTCCGCCACCCAGGCTCAAAGGGATCATAAGATTATTCATGCTAGAAACTTCCGTGTGCAGCCACAAGCCATTATGGGCTCTGGCATAGTTGAGTAAGTTGCGTGAAGCTCTTGAAGAGGTAGACTAGCATATGTAGTGGGTTGTAGGTGGTACTTGTCTACCCAGTAGAGAGTTAATGCTTGGAAAGACTGTATGCGGAATCTCCGACCATGGATGTATTCGAGTCTTGTGGGGAAAAGTGCGCAAACCTCTGCAGAGTGTACAAACTAATCATGGTTAGCCGTGTCCCCGGTTATGGACGTTTTGAGTATCTAGTTCTTGGATTATTATGTTGATCTCAGCACCCTTATTATAATTTGTTTGGGTTTAATGATGATGCTTAATTGGGATTGAGTTGGAGGAACCTTCTCAATGTTTAACAACCACCATGATAGTTAAATAAAATTTATTCCTTTGTTGTAGGAAAAAATTGGCTTTTCGCAAAAACATGTTAACCATAGAGCCTCCACCAGCCATATATGCATGTAGTGATAGCATTCATTCTGTTCATTACTCTCGTGTGTTACATTGCCAACATATTCCATGTGTTGACCCGTTTCGGGCTGCAACGTTCATGTTGCAGACTTTTCAGACGACGAGTAAGGAGCCTTAGGTCGTTGTCTTTCACTCACTGATGCCGTCGGAGTTGATGGACTCACTTTATCTTCCAAGCCTTCCGCTGTTATCGATTTTAGATGGCCTTAAGACATATTTATTGTAATAAGTTCTCTTATGAGACATTCAATGTAATAAGTGTGTGATGACTACTCTGTTATAAATCCTCAAGTACTGTGCATGTCAGCATTACCGATACAGGGATGACACTGATGCACAGAGATCAGACTGTTTGAGGTCTAGTCACTACACACGTGGCGTCACGTGAATGATTAAAAGAACGCACACGGTTTGAATTCTACAAACGTTTGAGATATTAAAGTGGCAGCTATTTTTTCAAAATGCCTTTGTCGGCCGTCATTATTCAAGTGCACCTTCACTCAAAATGGACACAAAAATGCCATTGCATGTCGAGTTCCATTCCATGATAGCATGCCAAGTTTCATGAATTTCAGATGAGTTTTGGATTTACTAGAATTGAAAAACCAGGCATCTCAATGTTTTGCCGGCAATCAACGGTGCCCTGGTGTTAGAAATTCACTCCCATTTCTTGCATGGGACCTAAGCATGCACCCAAGGACACAGATTTAATTTTTCAACCAATTTGAATTATGCACATATATGCATTGAAAACTTAGTTAATGCATAACAATATCCAAACGAACCCTGAAAAATCCCAAAAATTGACACAACACTCCTGTTGTTCTATCTTGACACGAGAAATTTTTTGAAAGCAATAAGAGGCAATGGATATCGTTTCGTACCCAAAGGTGGGACTTTCCCTACCAAAACCATCATGTTTGTTGTGAGAAGCTCTGGATTGTGAGAAGCGTATACCCGAACCTGCCCCGAATGGGACAATTTTTTACCATGGCAAGTTGATTCCACTCCATGATAGCATGCCAAGTTTCATGAATTTCAGACGAGTTTTGGATTTACTAGAATTTAAAAACCAGGAATCTCAATGTTTTGCCGGCAATCAATAGTGACCTGGTGTTTGAATTTCATTCTCATCTCTTGCATGGGACCTAGAAATTCACCCAAGGACACATATTTGATTTTTCAACCAACTTCAGTGCATTGGAGCATGTCTTGTAGTTGAAATTTGAATTATGCACATAAAATGCCTAGAAAATCTAGTTAATGCATAAAAATGTCCAAACAAACCCCGAAAAATCACAAAAATTGACACAACACTACTGTTGTTCTATGTTGACACTAGAAATTTTTTGAAAGCAATAAGAGTGTCGGTGTACTAGAGTAGGGGTACCCTAGTATCCCGAACTTGTGCACGCAGGCGATTCTGCAGCCCTCATGGCAAGGCTTAGGGTGACCGCCAAGGTCCTCCGTGGTTCCTTTGGAGCCATTCAAGAGCAGTATTTAAGCCAAGGAGACAAGGCCCGGCAAGAGGAGCTTGCCGGAAGGCCACCCAAGGCACCTTGGAGACAAGGCCCCGCAAGAGGAGCTTGCCGGGAAGGCTGATGAGCGACAAGCTTCCGGACGCGACAAGACAACAACCGCGGCAAGGCGCTTGGCGCGGCAGACCACCACTCTGTACCTGCGCTCCAGCACATCCACTAATGTGTCGCCCTGGGACCTTTCCAGGCACTCCTGAGCGGTTTACCTAGCTTTTGACATGCCTTCTGCTTCGACTACACCGCCAAGGGAGGATTCGCCGGCAAGGGAGCGTTCTCCAGCAAGGGAGACTTCTCCAGCAAGGGGCAGTTCTCCGGCAAGGGACAACTCTCCGGCAAAGAGGCAATGGATATCGTTTCGTCCCCAAAGGTGGGACGTTCCCTATCGAAACCATCATGCTTGTTGTGAGAAGCTCTGGTTTGTGAAAAGCTTATACCCGAACCTACCCCAAATGGGACAAATTTTTTACCACGGCATGTTGATGCCGCTCCATGAAAGCATGCCAAGTTTCATGAATTTCAGACGAGTTTTGGATTTACTAGAATTTAAAAACCAGGCATCTCAACGTTTTACCGGCAATCAACAGTGCCCTGGTGTTTGAATTTCATACCAATCTCTTGCATGGGACCTAGAAATTCACCCTAGGACACACATGTGATTTTTCAACCAACTTTGGTGCATTGGAGCATGTGCTTGTAGTTCAAATTTGAAATATGCACATAAAATGCCTACAAAACCCAGTTAATGTATAAAAAAGGCCAAAAGAACCCCGAAAAATTCCAAGATTAAACACAACACTCCTGTTGTTCTATGTTGACACTGGATTTTTTTGAAAGCAATAAGAGGCAACGAATATCGTCCCGTCCCCAAAGGTGGTATGTTCCCTATCGAAACCATCATGCTTGTTGTGAGAAGCTCTAGTTTGTGAGAAGCTTATACCCAAACCTGTCCCAAATGGTACAAAATTTTAACCACGACATGTTGATGTTGCTCCACGTGAGCATGCCATGTTTCATGAATTTCAGACGAGTTTTGGATTTACTAGTTTTTTAAAACCAGACATCTCAATGTTTTGCCGGACATCAACAGTGCCCTGGTGTTTGAAACTCATTCCCGTCTCTTGCATGGGACCTAAGCATGCACCCAAGGACACACATGTGATCTTTCTACCAATTTATATGCACTGGAGCATGTGCATGTAGTTCAAATTTGAATTATGCACATAAAATGCCTAGAAAACTCAGTTGATGCATACAAATGTCCAAACGAACCCCGGAAAATCCCAAAAATTGACACAACACTCCTTTTGTTCTATGTTGACACGAGAAATTTTTTGAAAGCAATAAGAGGCAATGGATATTGTTTCGTCCCCAGAGGTGGGACGTTCCCTATCGAAACCATCATGCTTGTTGTGAGAAGCTCTGGTTTGTGAGAAGCATATACTCGCACCTGCCCCAAATGGGACAAATTTTTTACCACGGCATCTTGATGCTGCTCCATGATAGCATGCCAAGTTTCATGAATTTCACACGAGTTTTGGATTTACTAGAATTTAAAATCCATACATCTCAACGTTATGCCGGCAATCAACAGTGCCCTGGTGTTTGAATTTCATTCCAATCTCTTGCATGGGACCTAGAAATTCACCCAAGGACACACATGTGATTTTTCAACCAACTTTAGTGCATTGGAGCATGTGCTTGTAGTTCAAATTTGAATTATGCACATAAAATGCCTACAAAACCCAGTTAATGTATAAAAATGCCAAACGAACCCCGAAAAATTCAAAGATTAAACACAACACTCCTGTTGTTCTATGTTGACACTAGATTTTTTTTGAAAGCAATAAGAGGCAACGGATATCGCCCTGTCCCCAAAGGTGGTACGTTCCCTATCGAAACCATCATGCTTGTTGTGAGAAGCTCTGGTTATTGAGAAGCTTATACCCAAACCTGCTCCAAATGGGACAAAATTTTCACCACGACATGTTGATGCCGCTCCGTGATAGCATGCCAAGTTTCATGAATTTCAGACGAGTTTTGGATTTACTAGAATATAAAACCAGGTATCTCAATGTTTTGCCGGCAATCAACAGTGCCCTGGTGTTTGAAATTAATTCCCTTCTCTTGCATGGGACCTAGAAATTCATCCAAGGACACACATGTGATTTTTCAACCAACTTTGGTGCATTGGAGCATGTGCTTGTAGTTCAAATTTGAATTATGCACATAAAATGCCTAGAAAACCCAGTTAATGTATAAAAAGGCCAAACGAACCCCGAAAAATTCATTCCCATTTCTTGCATTGGATCTAAGCATGCACCGAAGGACACATATTTGATTTTTCAACCAATTTGTATGCACCGGAGCATGTGCATGTAGTTTAATTTTGAATTGTGCGCGTGAAATGGCTAGAAAATCAGTTTATTGTATAAAATGTCCAAACGAATCCTGAATAATTCCAATTCTTTTACGACACACATAGTTGCATGTTCACTGCAGATAAAATGTCTAGCAATTCAAACAGCGTCCATTGCCGCTCTGACCCCATTTTGTAATTCAAATCAAGTAGATCCCACACAGTTTATTATCACCAACCACGTGAGATGTAGTACAAAATATCTTAGAGCGCCGTCGGTGTATAGTACGCCTATGGATTACGCAAGAAGGTGCATTGTCTACAGTCCACAGCCGGCGTCTCAAGCACACTAGCTCACTTCCCAAAAACTCCCTCCTCTGCATCCCTCGCAATCTCGAAAATATCTACCGCCTAGAAGGTTTTAATGTTTGATAGCACACGATTAGTATGTGCGGACCGTGTGCGATGTCTTTTATTCCCGCTCTGCTTCAATCCCTTGATTCAAATGTTTAGTAGCCCCGACATTTTACTCCTGCCTCTGCATCCTCGCAATCTCAAAAATATCTGCTCGCCCTTGATCCAAATTTTAAGTAGCCCCGCCTTGTTACTCCCGCCTAGTAAAATTTTCAGTTGGCGCAGCATTTCCTAAAACACAATCTTGCCCCCCCTCCACACACACCACAAAACCTCCGCTCACACAGACACACAGAACCCTCGAAACCATTGGTAGGTCGCCGCCATCGCCGGCGCCTCCGTCCTCAACCTCTGCCCGTGTGCCGGGGAGCTCGAGGAGACAATGGCCAAAAAGAGGTTTATCACGGCCTTTTCGCCCGACACCGGCGAGGTGGCCGCCGAGGTGTCCCCGTCATCCTCCGTGGGACCGATCCGCCGTCGCCGGTCACCCGATTGGCCCACTGTCGGTGTCAAAACCGGCGGCTCTCGGGTAGGGGGTCCCGAACTGTTCGTCTAAGGTCAATGGTAACATGAGACAGGGGATGATACGTCTCCAACGTATCTATAATTTATGAAGTATTCATGCTATTATATTATCCATCTTGGATGTTTAATGGGCTTTACTATGGACTTCTATATGATTTTTGGGACTAACCTATTAACCTAGAGCCCAGTGCTAGTTTCTGTTTTTTCCTTGTTTTTCAGTTTTACAGAAAAGGAATACCAAACGGAGTCCAATTGACGTGCCAATTTTTGACAATTTTTTATGGACCAAAAGAAGACCCCGGAGCAAAAGAGTTGGCCAGAAGAGTCTCGGGCTACCCACGCGAGTGGGGGGCGCGCCCACCCCCCCTGGGCGTGGGCCCCTGCCTCGTGGACAACCCGGAGACCCCCCTGACGTGAGACCTACGCCAAAAAATCCTATAAATACTGAAACCTCCAGAATATAGGATAGATCAGGAGTTTCGCCGCCACAAGCCTCTGTAGCCACCAAAAACCAATCGGGACCCTGTTCCGGCACCCTACCGGAGGGGGGAACCCTCACCGGTGGCCATCTTCATCATCCCGGTGCTCTCCATGACGAGGAGGTAGTAGTTCACCCTCGGGGCTGAGGGTATGTGCCAGTAGCTATGTGTTTGATCTCTCTCTCTCTCTCTCTCTCTCTCTCTCTCTCTCGTGTTCTTGATTTGGCACGATCATGATGTATCGCGAGCTTTGCTATTATAGTTGGATCTTATGATGTTTCTCCCCCTCTACTCTCTTGTAATGGATTGAGTTTTCCCTTCGAAGTTATCTTATCGAATTGAGTCTTTAAGGATTTGAGAACACTTGACGTATGTCTTGCATGGGATACCCGTGGTGACAAAGGGGTATTCTATTGATTAACTTGATCTATGTTTTGGTGATCAACTTGCGGGTTCCGTGACCTTGGGAATCTATGCATAGGGGTTGGCACACGCTTTCGTCTTGACTCTCCGGTAGAATCTTTGGGGCACTCTTTGAAGTTCTATGTGTTGGTTGAATAGATGAATCTGAGATTGTTTGATGCATATCGTATAATCATACCCACGGATACTTGAGGTGACAACGGAGTATTTAGGTGACATTAGGGTTTTGGTTGATTTGTGTCTTAAGGTGTTATTCTAGTATGAACTCTATGATAGATCAAACGGAAAGAATAGCTTCGTGTTATTTTATTACGGACTCTTGAATAGATCGATCAGAAAGGATAACTTTGAGGTGGTTTCGTACCCTACAATAATCTCCTCGTTTGTTCTCCACTATTAGTGACTTTGGAGTGACTCTTTGTTGCATGTTGAGGGATAGTTATATGATCCAATTATGTTATTATTGTTGAGAGAACTTGCACTAGTGAAAGTATGAACCTTAGGTCTTGTTTCCTAGCATTGCAATACCGTTTACGCTCACTTTTATCACTAGTTACCTTGCTGTTTTTGTATTTTCAGATTACAAAAACCTATATCTACCATCCATATTGCATTTGTATCACCATCTCTTCGCCGAACTAGTGCACCTATACAATTTACCATTGTATTGGGTGTGTTGGGGACACAAGAGACTCTTTGTTATTTGGTTGCACGGTTGTTTGAGAGAGACCATATTCATCCTACGCCTCCCACAGATTGATAAACCTTAGGTCATCCACTTGAGGGAAATTTGCTATTGTCCTACAAACCTCTGACCTTGGAGGCCCAACAACGTCTACAAGAAGAAGGTTGCGTAGTAGACATCAAGCAATTTCTGGCGCTGTTGCCGGGGAGGTGAGTGCTTGAAGGTATATCTTTAGATCTTGCAATCGAATCTTTTTGTTTCTTGTTTTATCACTAGTTTAGTCTATAAAAGAAAACTACAAAAAAATGGAATTGAGGGTACCTCATATGCTCCATCTTTTTAATATCTTTCGTGAAAATGATGGAAAGGAAAATTGTGCTCAAGTGCTAGAAGAAGAATGCATTAAATTGTTTGGCACTAAATATTTGAATGATGAGAATGATTGCAATGATATTAGTATGAATTCCTTGTATATCCATGATTCTAATGATATGCAAAGCCACAAGCTTGGGGATGCTAGGTTTGATGAAGATGATATGTTTAGTCCCCCAAGTTTTGATGAGCAAATTTATTATGATGAAATCATGCCTCCTATTTATGATGATTATTGTGATGACACGTATGCTATAAAGAATAAAGATAACCATGAAACTTGTCATCATGATTTTAATTTTCAATTGGATTGTGCTTCACATGATAGTTATTTTGTTGAGTTTTCTCCCACTATTATTCATGAGAACAAATTTGCTTATGTGGAGAGTAGTAAATTTTCTATACAAGTAGATCATGAAAAGAATGCTTTATGTGATGGTTATATTGTTTAATTTATTCATATGCTACTGAAAATTATTGTGAGGGAGGAACATATGCTTGTAGGAATTGCAATAATATCAAGTTTCCTCTCTATGTGCTTAAAGTTTTGAAGTTATGGTTGTTTTGCCTTCCCATGCTAGTTGATTATTGTTCCCATAAGTTGTTTACTCACAAAATCCCTATGCATAGGAAGTGGGTTAGACTTAAATGTTCTAGTCATATTCTTCATGATTCTCTCTTTATGTTTCAATTCTTATCTTTTATGCGAGCATCATTGAAATCATCATGCCTAGCTAGGGGCGTTAAACGTTAGCGCTTGTTGGGAGGAAACCCAATTTTTATTTTTGTTCTTTGCTTTTTGCTCCTGTTTAGTAATAAATAATTCATCTAGCCTATTTTTAGATGTGGTTTTATGTTTTAATTAGTGTTTGTTCCAAGTAGAACCTTTGGGAAGACTTGGGTGAAGTCTTTGCGATCTTGCTGTAAAAAACAGAAACTTTTGCGCTCACGAGATTAGCTGCCATTTTTTTACTGGAGAGTGCTTTTAGGTTGATTATTTTTGCAGATGATTAATATACAAATTCCTCAGGTCCACCAATTTATTTCAGAATTTTTGGAGTTCCAGAAGTATACGTTTGATACAGATTACTACAGACTGTTCTGTTTTTGACAGATTCTGTTTTCATTGTGTTGTTTGCTTATTTTGATGAATCTATGAGTAGTATCGGAAGGCATGAACCATATAGAAGTTTAAATACAGTAGATATTACACCAATATGAATTAAGAATGAGTTCACAACAGTACCTAAGTGGTGGTTTTATTTTCTTATACTAATAGAGCTTACGAGTTTTCTGTTGAGTTTTGTGTTGTGAAGTTTTCAAGTTTTGGGTAAAGATTCGATGGACTATGGAATAAGGAGTGGCAAGAGCCTAAGCTTGGGGATGCCCAAGGAACCCCAAGGAAATATTCAAGTACAACCAAGAGCCTAAGCTTGGGGATGCCCCGGAAGGCATCCCCTCTTTCGTCTTCGTTCATCGGTAACTTTATTTGGAGGTATATTTTTATTCACCACATGATCTGTGTTTTGCTTGGAGCGTCAATTTATTTTGTTAGGATTTGCTTGCTTTTATTTAGAACAATGTTTTGCATATATTATTTCAATAAAAGTGGCATTGATAGCCTTTACTATGGCTATTTTACAAGTCTTCATGTTGCTGTTTGAAAACAGAAAGTTTACCGCTGTTGCAAAAATTCCCTAGAAAAGTAAGAATGTGATAAAATGTTGAAACCTTTTGCATAATAAGCTCCGTTAAATTTACTACAGTGGGAATTTTCTTTCATATTTTTTGGAGCTACGGAAGTATGGATCTTGCTGCATTCTTTACAGACTGTCCTGTTTAGGCAGATTGCTGTTATGTTTGCATTGTTTGCATATGTTTGCTTCTTTAATGATTCTATTTGAGGATAGGACTATTAAATATGCATAGGCATTTAGTATGCAATGTTGAATAAGAATTTTAGTTATTTGCTACAGTAGAGTATGATAAGGTTTTTGCATTGGTTTATATTAACTTATCTCACGAGTTCTTGTTGAGTTTGGTGTGGATGAAGCTTTCGAGATTTAGGAAACCGTGATATAAAAGGAATTAAGGAGACGCAAAAGTTCAAGCTTGGGGATGCCCAAGGCACCCCAAAATAATATTTCAAGAAGTCTCAAGCATCTAAGCTTGGGGATGCCCTGTTAGGCATCCCACCTTTCTTCTTCAACAATTATCGATTAGTATCGGTTGAGACTAAGTTTTTGCTTCTTCACATGATGAGTGCCATCCTTGAAATGTCATTTTATTTTATTTTGCTTGCTGTATGAATAATACCCCAAGATCTGAAATTCTTAAATGAGAGAGAGTCTTCACATAGCTATATAATTATTTAACTACTCATTGATCTTCACTTATATCTTTTTGGAGTAGTTTGTCATTTACTCATGTGCTTCACTTATATCCTATGAGTAAATGGTTGAATGATTTGAATGTCATAAATCTGAAATTATATATGTTTCATATGCCTTTCCCATGGGGAGTAATGCCTTCACATATAAGAAGTAGAGGTTGTAAATTTATTGAAGGTTAGCAAACATTGTATTGGTCACTTGAACAATTCATGAAAGAATATTGAAGGAAGAGAGATTTCACATATAATTATACTATCTTGGACATCTTCTATGATTGTGATCCCCATTAATTATTTTCACACCTGAGCAAATTAGTTGAAGTTGGACAAGGAAGACAACATAATGAGTTATGCTTGGGTATATTTGTATAGAAGTTATATTGTTATGGATCCTCTAACATGTGGTTCTTGCTATTTAGAATCCTTTGCTAGCCAAAATATCTGTACTAAGCGGGAATACTGCTTGTACATTCAAATTCCTTGAACCAAGTTTCTTCCATGAGTGTCCACCACATCTACCTATATGCGGTATTTACCTGCCGTTCCAAGTAAATTTGCATGTGCCAAACTCTAAACCTTTAAATAATAATCTGTTTTGTATGCCCAAATCGCTCATGTAGCGACTAGGGGCTGTCAGTATCTTCCATGCTAGGTTGGTTATTCTCATGATGAGTGGACTCTGCTCATCATTCACGAGAAAATGGCTGGTAACTGGGATGCCCAGTCCTATGATCAAAGGATCAAAAACAAAATCGCAAATAATTTAAACAAAACTCCCCCAGGAATGTTGATAGTTGGACAACACCCGTTGTTTCCGACAAGCCGTGGAGTGTGAATGTTGGTGGAGGGGGAGTAAAAACTTTACCTTTATGCGTGGGAACCGCCTATAACGTATCTAGTATGGAAGATATTGGGAACTCTTGGTCGTTATGTTGAAAATGAAAGCGTACCTTTTGAAAATTATTATCATCTCTGTTTTTGCTTCGAGCTCTGGCACCTCTGCAAATCCCTGCTTCCCTCTGCGAAGGGCCTATCTTTTACTTTTATGCAAGAGTCAATAGTATTCCTTCTCATTCCAACCTACTCTTTAGTTGGCAAGCATCATGTGGTGGAGAAAGATCTAAGCATATATGGCCATTAAAATATATTTGATCATGAATTATTATTATTGACAATTATCTATATGATAAATAAGTTGGGAGGCGAAACATTAAGCCCCTATCTTTCTCTGTGTTCGATGGATGCTATTTGTTCTAAAAATATGCTTTAAGTGGTAGCAATCATGTAAGACTATATGATAGTTGAGTATGTGGGATTTGCTAAAACAAAGCTCTTACATAGACCCTTCCTGAAAATAAGATGAATTGCAATTGTTTGATGACTGAGAACTTAGTTTGTTAGTTTTCAAGATAGTTTATGATCTATACTTTAACATGTGAATAGTTTGTTATTGATCATGAAAAGTTCTATGAGTTGAGCTACTGTTATGACATATGATGATGCTAGAAAAGGTGATTGAAATTATCATTGCTCAAACTTGTGCACCTGCTAGCATTCACACTTCATAAAGTATTTCTTTTATCATTTACCTACTCGAGGACGAGCAGGAATTAAGCTTGGGGATCTTGTCGTCTCCAACGTATCTATAATTTATGAAGTATTCATGCTATTGTATTATCCATCTTGGATGTTTAATGGGATTTACTATGCACTTTTATATGATTTTTGGGACTAACCTATTAACCTAGAGCCCAGTGCAAATTTCTGTTTTTTCCTTGTTTTTGAGTTTTACAGAAAAGGAATACCAAACGGAGTCCAATTGACGTGCCAATTTTTGACGATTTTTTATGGACCAAAAGAAGACCCCGAAGCTAAAGAGTTGGGCCAGAACAGTCCCGGGCTGCCCACGAGGGTGGGGGGCGCGCCCACCCCCCTGGGCGTGGGCCCCTGCCTCGTGGACAACCCGGAGACCCCCCTGACGTGAGACCTACGCCAAAAAATCCTATAAATACTGAAACCTCCAAAAAATAGGATAGATCGGGAGTTCCGCCACCGCAAGCCTCTGTAGCCACCAAAAACCAATCGGGACCCTGTTCCGACACCCTGCCAGAGGGGGGAACCCTCACCGGTGGCCATCTTCATCATCCCGGCGCTCTCCATGACGAGGAGGGAGTAGTTAACCCTCGGGGCTGAGGGTATGTACCAGTAGCTATGTGTTTGATCTCTCTCTCTCTCTCTCTCTCTCTCTCCTGTTCTTGATTTGGCACGATCTTGATGTATCGCGAGCTTTGCTATTATAATTGGATCTTACGATGTTTCTCCCCCTCTGCTCTCTTGTAATGGATTGAGTTTTCCCTTCGAAGTTACCTTATCGGATTGAGTCTTTAAGGATTTGAGAACACTTGATGTATGTCTTGCGTGGGATACCCGTGGTGACAATGGGATATTCTATTGATTCACTTGATGTATGTTTTGGTGATCAACTTGCGGGTTCCGTGACCTTGGGAATCTATGCATAGGAGTTGGCTGCGTTTTAAATCTTGACTCTCCGCTAGAAGCTTTGGGGCACTCTTTGAAGTTCTATGTGTTGGTTGAATAGATGAATCTGAGATTGTTTGATGCATATCGTATAACCATAACCACGGATACTTGAGGTGACATTGGAGTATCTAGGTGACATTAGGGTTTTGGTCTTAAGGTGTTATTCTAGTACGAACATTATGATAGATCGAAGGGAAAGAATAGCTTCGTGTTATTTTATTACGGACTCTTGAATAGTTCGATCAGAAAGGATAACTTTGAGGTGGTTTCGTACCCTACAATAATCTCCTCGTTTGTTCTCCACTATTAGTGACTTTGGAGTGACTCTTTGTTGCATGTATAGGGATAGTTATATGATCCAATTATGTTATTATTGTTGAGAGAACTTGCACTAGTGAAAGTATGAACCGTAGGCCTAGTTTCCTAGCATTGCAATACCGTTTACGCTCACTTTTATCACTAGTTACCTTGCTGCTTTTATATTTTCAGATTACAAAAACCTATATCTACCATCCATATTGCACTTGTATCACCATCTCTTCGCCGAACTAGTGCACCTATACAATTTACCATTGTATTGGGTATGTTGGGGACACAAGAAACTCTTTGTTATTTGGTTGCAGGGTTGTTTGAGAGAGACCATATTCATCCTATGCCTCCCACGGATTGATAAACCTTAGGTCATCCACTTGAGGGAAATTTGCTACTGTCCTACAAACCTCTGCACTTGGAGGCCCAACAACGTCTACAAGAAGAAGGTTGCATAGTAGACATCAAGGGACACGATGTTTACCCAGGTTCGGGCCCTCTCTATGGAGGTAATACCCTACTTCCTGCTTGATTGATCTTGATGATATGAGTATTACAAGAGTTGATCTACCATGAGATCATAATGGCTAAACCCTAGATGTCTAGCCTGTATGACTATGGTAATGAGTATCTGCCTTTCCGGACTAAGTCCTCCGGTTTATATAGACATCGGGAGGATCTAGGGTTACACAAGGTCGGTTACAAAGAAAGGAATGTACATATTCGGTTGCCAACTTGCTTTCCACGCCACGGAGAGTCCCATCCGGACATGGGTGCAGTCTTCGATCTTCGTATCTTCATAGACCATTAGTCCGTCCCATGGATAACAGGCCGGACGCCCGAGGACCCCTTAATCCAGGACTCCCACAGTAGCCCCTGAACCTGGCTTCAATGACGAGGAGTCCGGCGTGCAGATTTGTCTTCGGCATTGCAAGGCGGGTTCCCCTTTCCGAACTCTAGGATAGTCTTCGGACGCATCGACGTGTCCGGACCTGTAACACATACACCACACACAACCGCAGATAGAATATAATTTTACACGAGTCCAATCCACTGGCAACTTTTTGCAACATGACATCATATTTGGCCGGTCGTAATTCCGAACCGTTTTTCGTCTGCTGCTCCACGTTTCGAGACGCGGTTGCCATTGACACGTCTTGTCAAAGCAGAGATTGTGTCCCCTTATTGCGGGATCCTCATTAATACGAGCGCGGGTAAGCCAACCGTGCCGTTTACACAGCCCTTGGGAATAGGCGAGTTTTAAGGCGAGTGGTGAGGCGTTTAACATTCACAGCCTTTTAAAGGGATAAGGATCCGTCCCCATCCACCCATGCCTTATCCTTTCACTGCCCATCCATTCTTGAGCTCCAGCGCCCAAGCTCTAGCCTTCCTTGCCCTAGAAAGCACTCCAAACATGTCCGAATCCGGAGCTGGAGGAAAGTGGATGGCCTCCTCCGTTAAGAAGAAAGATATCAAGGGGCTCCGAGAGGCCGGATACCTGGCCAAGGAGATCGTTCACAGACTCCCGGCCAAGGGACAAATCGTTCCTACCCCGAACCCCAAGAGAGGATGGTGTTCCTTGCACACTTCGTCCGCGGGTTGGGATTCCCTCTCCACCCATTTGTCCGCGGACTGATGTTTTACTACGGGCTGGACTTCCATGATCTAGCCCCCAACTTCATCCTCAACATCTCGGCATATATAGTCGTATGCGAGGCCTTTCTCCGCATCCCGCCTCACTTCGGCCTATGGATGAAGACCTTCAACGTGAAGCCGAAGGTGGTGAGCGGCCAACAAGTAGAGTGCGGAGGTGCCATGGTGGGCAAGATGCCCAATATCACCTGGCTCGAAGGCTCCTTCATGGAGACGGTGAAGGGATGTCAATCGGGGTGGTTATACATCACCGAGCCGCGCGATACCAACTGGGCAGCGGCCCCCCAATTCCGATCCGGAGTTCCGATGCGGCTCACCTCCTGGCAAGAGAAGGGCCTGACCTGGGAATCTTCGAACGAGCTGTCTGGGCTCCAGATGTGCATCCAGAACATGATAACCAAGAAGATCAAGCTTGTCAACGTGATCCAAGTTATGCTCATCCGCCGGATCCTTCCGTGCCAACGACGGACCTGCTATTTGTGGGAGTTTGATCCAGCCAAGCACCGGACGCTGCTAGAGCTCTTGGGCACGACGCACGAAGACATCTGGAAAGTGCTCTTCAAGGCCGGCAAGACACCACCGCCTACGACCGAGGATCGTGGGCTTAGCTTAAAGCGCCAGGTTAATTCGGTAAGCATTTTCATGTTTTCAAGGTATAGCTTTTACTGGCATATTTTGAGGAAGGAGTCTAAGCCTTCCTATGAATTTCTTTTAGGCCTGGACCGACATAGCGGGGCGGATTAATTGTCCCGCTCCTCTACCCGAAGATGTGGAGACCCCACTCCTGACAAAGATGCTGTTTTCGGCGCCTTATGATGTGTCGGAGAAGAAGGCCAAGAAGACGGCCAAAGGGACCAAGAGTGGCCTTTGCTGAAAGGGTGCTTCGGACACGTCGTCCGAAGACGAGACTGACTCTTCGGCCACCGAAGATGACGACGAGGAGGAGGAAGAAGCCGGCTCCCCTCCTGAGGGGGGAAGGAAGAAAAGGGGGGCTTCCACGAATCTGGAGGTGAAGGCGCCCAAGAGGGGGAAGGGCTCCCTTGCGGATAACTCCACATGGGTGTCAATAGCAGTCCGGAGTGAATGCCCCGGACCAAGCCTTGGGCCGCCTCGTAAGTACCAAAAACCCTATGCACCTCCAAATACATGGCCTTTCTAGTTTAATATGTTAAATTATGCCATTATAGTCCGGCCCGCGACGGCTCCCCGCGATCCTCGACAGAGGGTTCACTAGACTCAAAGGAGATGGCTAGCATGTCTCTGCCGCCCGCTCACTCTGTCTCGCCCAAGGGTGATGATGAGGTGGTGTCCCAAAGGACCTTCCCAGACCGGGGGGAGGTTCCGGAGATCGTCAGGGTGGCGCCCCAGGATGACTCCTCGACCGCCGAACACATGGGGGAAAAAGCCCCCATGGGGACTGGTGATGGGGGCCAAGTTCCATTCGGCCCTCAGCCGGATACCATTCCGGAGACCAACACGGCTCCGGAGTCCAGCGAACAGCCTTCCCCGAAAGGAGGAGGTGTGCCTGTTCCGCCGGTGACCTTTGTCCAACCACAGGCACCGGATAATCTGCTAGAAGCGCTGCGAGACGCCTCCATTGTGGATGAACACCGTGTCCTTATGGGTACAGTGATCGAAAAAGTTCAGTCCGCCAAAAGTGGATTGACCGAGGCCTGCGCTAGCCTTTTAACAGGCTTTGAGGTAATAATCATAGAAAGAATATCACAATGTGGACAGTAGCCCCTAATGCTCTGTTCGATGTTCGGAAAGAAAAAGCCGAACAGAGGATCAAAACAATTTTTGCAGGAGTCTAACATAAGATGTCTATGTGAATAAGCAGACGTCGCTGCTGGCTGCTGCCGCTCATACTGCGGAGGTCTCCGGCCTGAAGCAGAGCCTGGAGTGGCCTAACGAAGAGCTCGGCCTCGTAAAGAAGCAGCTGGAGGACAGCCAAGGTATGCAGTAACTTGCGCGTATATTTTAGGAAGGATGAATGTTTCATGCTGACTAAAGCGTCATGAACTTTGTTAGGGGCCACGACCGAGGTGGCGGCCCTCAAGAAGGCGTTAGCCGAGGCTGGGGACAAAGCGGCCAAGGAGCACGCCGCGCGCGAGAAGCACGAGGCCCGGGTCGGCGAGGTCCAGCAATAGCTCCAGGACGCCGTCAAGAAGTACGAGTCCTTGGAGCGTGATTCTAAGATGCAAGCGTCCGAACTTGCGAACACCCGCCGGAGCACACAAGAGGCTCGAGCCGAGGCCCAGAGCGCCCTTCAGGAAATCCAAGCGGCCAAGAAGATCGCGGCGGGTAAGGCTTTCATTATGCAAAGCAAATCTGTGAAGAAAGCGTTCCTTTTACTTACCCGAATTTGGAGCTCTCCAGGGGCATTTACGGATTTGTCGCGCAGCGTATCGGATGCTGCCGAGTTCTATCGAGCCGAAGAAGGGAGTTCTATGGAGAAGCTGTTCTGGTCTCAATATCTTGGACCAGAACATCTGGTGTCCTTCAGCGACCGGCTAAAACAGTTGGTCGAGCTGCACAAGGCGGCCGAGCTAGCCATGAAGGAGCTGACAGTCCGACTGTGGCCTACCGCGGCGATACCCAGCAACTACTTCGGACTTGTGAAGCGGCTTGTTGATGCCTGCCCATGGCTTGAGGTTATAAAGCGGTCGGTTTGTATCGAAGGTGCACGGATGGCCTTTGCCCACGTCAAGACGCACTGGGCGAAGATGGATGCCAAGAAGCTAATGACCGAGGGGCCGCCTGAGGGCAAGGAGCACCGCCGACCCGAGTTATATTTTGATGGTGTCTTGGAGGGATCCCGCCTTGCGGCGGAAAAATGTACGAAGGATGTTATATTCCCATGAAAACATTCGTATTATCCTATCCTGTAATATGGAACAATGATGTTATGTAATATAATGCTTGTGATTTTAAAATTTTACCTCCTGTATACTGTTTATGAAATCGAGGTTGGCGATTCTGGCTTAAACCTTTACGTAGAAGCGATGCAGGGGTGCTCGGGATAAATCTAAACACTCTTTACTCCATATTCTGGTCCTTAAAGGAGGTGTTTAGCGCAACGAACAAGGCAATCAGACTATACGACCTTTATCGCCCTCACTTAGCCATAGGAGTTTGACAATGAGAATTTTGGTGAAACCCCTGGTATTCGGAAGGCCAAACTTGGGGCGTTACACACACCTGATCGGATAAGAAACCGATTCCTCACATAAAGCGGAAAAAATCTCTAAGGATTTGAAACCTCTCGAACAACTGACCGGCTCGCGCTGCATCATGACAATCAGTTTTTGGCTTTCTCTACTGAGGCGCTCGTCCGGAAGAACCGGGACACAATCGCAGTAGTTCTCCCTTTACTACCCTAGAGGATATAGCAGAACGTAATGTAGTAAGCACAGGAGCCGGGCAACCCAACTATTGACCAAAGACATGATTCGGAGCCGATGCATATAATGCTATAAGTTCGCGGTGCCGAACTGCACTAAAAAAGTTGTTCAGACTTTATTGCCGTACTGCGGGGCGCGAAAGCCCCTGGTGAAGTAAAATGTACCAGAGTGTATGTGTGCAATGAGTAATAAATACAAAGGTAAGGAAAAAGGGAAAATTAAGTAATAAGCTGACGCCACCATTTATTTACCATTGTAATGTGACTAATACGCCGGGGCGTACTTGTACAAGTAATGCGATAAGCAAGTAAGGCTATTTTAACATGCCATGACCAAGAGCGAGCTGCGTGCGGGTATGTAAAACAGGTATAGCAATCGTTAGTAGAGACCACCTGGGGATTCCCTTGTACGCCAAAGCTCCTTGCCTCCTTGGCGTGTCCTTGCCGTGATCGGTCCGATGATCAGGTTATCAGAAGAAGCCTCGAAAAGAGAAAAACCCGAAATGAAAAGGAAAAGTGAAGGTGTGCGAATCCAAGGGTCGGTTGAGCCGCACTGTGGATTGCGAGCTAGCTATGCCTCCATCGATACCCATGGGATTTTGAGTGCGTAGTTATGTACGCGCGGTACGCATGCCGCTGTTTGATCGGGACTGGGACGAAGGCCAAATTGCTAATTAAGCTCTTGACGAGTCGGGCCGTCTTGCTGCCGAATAGTCCAAACTCTTTTAATGGTGTCCGGGGGCTTGGCCGCTGAACTAAAGTTCTGCTGGAAAAGGCCACGCTATATTTCTGCTGCTAAGGTCGTTGTGTGCTCCTTGGTACGGAGGGAGTGTTCCGTATTTCCATTGATTGTTATGACGCAACGTGGTCCGGGCATCTTGATCTTGAGATAAGCGTAGTGAGGTACCGCATTGAATCGAGCGAATGCGAGCAGTGCATAATAGCCGCTGCGAAAGGGGACGATATCGAAGATTAACTCCTCGCTTCGGAAGTTATCCAGAGATCCGAAGACAATCTCTAGTGTGGTTGAGACCGTACAGCGGGCCTCTACGCCTGGTATGACTCCTTTAAAGGTAGTCCTTGTAGGTTTGATCCGTGATGGGTTAATGCCCATTTTGCGTACTGTGTCCTGATAGAGCAGATTGAGGTTGCTGCCACCGTCCACGAGGACTCGCGTTAGGTGGAATCCGTCGATGATTGGGTCTAGGACTAGTGCGGCTGATCCGCCATGCCAGATACTGGTCGGATGATCCCGACTATCAAAAGTGATCGGGCATGATGACCATGGGTTGAATCTTAGTGCGCGCTTACACGCCCTTTTGGGGATGTGTGTAGCGTATATCATGTTCACTGTTTTGACTTGAGGGGGAAACTTCTTCTGTCCCCCTGTGGTAGGCTGCAGGGGCTCCTCGTCATCGTCCTCGCTCTGTGATCCTTTTTGTTTATTCTCGGTGTTTAACTTGCTGTCTTGCTTAAAAACCCAGCAATCTCTGTTGGTATGATTGGCTGGTTTGTGCGAGGTGCCATGGATTTGGCACGGACGGTCAAGTATGCGGTCCATGCTAGATGGTCCCTGATCGTTTCTTTGATACGACTTTTTCCGCTGACCGGACTTGGAGCCGCTGAATCCGGCGTTTATAGCAGTTTCATCGGTGTTATCGTTATTGCTTTGGCATTTGTGTCTGCTGTGTCGGAGCTTGCTGTTGCTGTTTTTGGCCTCGGAGGGGCCTGCCTCGCTAGCCATATTTTTACTACAAGCTAGCCAGCTGTCCTCACCCGCACAAAAGCGGGTCATGAGGGCCGTGAGGGCGGCCATAGATTTTGGCTTTTCTTGGCGGAGGTGGCAGGCGAGCCATTCGTCGCGGATGCTGTGTTTAAAGGCCGCTAGGGCTTCTGCATCCGGACAGTCGACAATCTGGTTCTTTTTAGTTAGGAACCTAGTCTAGAATTTCCTGGCTGACTCCCCGGGCTATTGAACTATGTGACTTAAGTCATCGGCGTCTGGCGGCCGGACATATGTACCTTGGAAGTTGTCGAGAAAGGCTTCTTCCAAGTCCTCCCAGCTGCCGATGGAATTTTCAGGTAGGCTGTTTAACCAGTGCCGAGCTGGCCCTTTGAGTTTTAGTGGGTGGTATTTGATAGCATGGAGGTCATCTCCATGGGCCATGTGAATGTGGAGAATAAAATTCTCGGTCCATACCGCGGGATCGGTTGTTCCATCGTATAATTCAATATTGATGGGTTTCAACCCTTCGGGGAATTCATGGTTACTTCATCAGTGAAGCAAAGAAGGTGTGCGGCGCCTCTATATCGAGCCGCGTCGCAACGTAGCGCTGATGGAGTCCGTCTATAGTTATCGGCTCAAGCGTGACTAGGTTTGTCACGTCCGAATAGGTAGCCGTCGTCGATTGTCAAGGCACATCCTCGCGATCCGTAGATCGATCTTGTATGTCCTGCTCTACTGTCCAGGTCTTGACGAAGGTCATATGTATAGCCCCGAGCTGTCTTATCCCCGCCTTTACGGTGAGGTGTGACTATCCGTTTTTCGGCTCGGGTTGCCGTTTTATCCCGACCGCGTGGTGGCCGATCGACCGCATTGCGTGATGCTGGTGCGGGTTCTGGCGCCTCATCATCGAACTGAGGTAGCAATTTGCGCTTCGGGTAACTTTTGGCTGGTCGTTTAAGGCCGTATTCTTCGGTTGCCAAGACATCGGTCCATCTATCATTGAGTAGTTCCTGATCAGCTTGAAGCTGCTGCTGCTTCTTTTTCAGGCTCCTCGCAGTGGCTATTAGCTGAAGCTTAAAGCGCTCCTGCTCGAGAGGTTCCTCAGGCACGATGAAGTCTTTGTTGCCAAGGCTCACCTCCTCCTTGGAGAGCGGATGGTAACTACCGTCCTCCGAGTCTTCTTCCGTGGCCTGTTTGTGAGGGCGGAATTACCCCTCTTCCCGATGGTCTTGTTCGGCCGTTTGTTCCTCGGGCTCCTCTGTGTCTTCGGCGCCATCCGGAGTGTTGTCATTTCCTGTGCCGGTATTGTTGTCTCTGCTGCGGTGTGATTTATAGCGGCGTCGTTGACGCCGGCTCTTTGGTTGTGCCTTAGGAGGGTCCTCCTTCACTGGGATTTCCTTGTCATCGCCGCTGTTATTTTTGGGCGTATCTACCATGTATACGTCATGTGAGGAAGTGGTCCTCCACCATCAGTGAATGGCAGGTCTTGGCCTTGCTCCCGTCGGCATCGTCATCTATACCGTCGATGTCTTCGGAGCCGTAATCAAGCATGTTGGTTAAGTCCTCGACAGTGGCTATGAAGTGGGTGGCGGGTGGGAAGCAAAATTTCCGACCATCAGCCCCCGGTCCGGACCGGACAGAGTTCGGCTGTGAGTCCCGCGCCAAGGACATGCTTTTTTAATCGGTTTAGCATATCGCCCAAAGGAGAGTGCTGGAAGATGTCTACGGCGCCGAAATCGAAGATCGATAAACGATCAAGTTCGGTATCCGCGGACTCGCATGTTTCAGAATTTATATCCAGAGAAGAGTCCGGAGTTCCGGTGACACGAGTATTGTGTGAGATTAAGTCCATGTGCGGCTCCAACGCCGGGGAATCTGTGGCCTCCGTGGTGGGGTTGAACCTCCAATCCTTGGATGCCGCAGTGTGCTCTAGATCTAAGGTCGGAACGGTCACATGAGCTATCTCCTGGATGCGGTCTGATGACAGATTTAGGTCATGTTCGTCAAGGTGACCAGGAGCGGTCGCCGTGGTCTCAAATCAAATATCCATGGATGTCCGCAACATAATTCAAGCTCCCAAATCTGACCTGATGGCCAGGAGCGTAGCTATCGATCTGCTCCAGGTGGCCAAACGAGTTGGCCCGTAGTGCGAAGCCGCCGAACACGAAGACCTGTCTGGGGAGGAAGGTTTCTCCTTGGACAGCGTCATCATTGACGATTGAAGGGCCATCGAACCTTTTGGGGACGACATAGTGGAACTCTCAATGAAAGCACCAATGTCGGTGTCAAAACCGGCGGATCTCGGGTAGGGGGTCCCGAACTGTGCGTCTAAGGTCGATGGTAACAGGAACAGGGGACATGATGTTTACCCAGGTTCGGGACTTCTCTATGGAGGTAATACCCTACTTCTTGCTTGATTGATCTTGATGGATATGAGTATACAAGAGTTGATCTACCACGAGATCGTAATGGCTAAACCCTAGAAGTCTAGCCTGTATGACTATGGTAATGAGTATCCGCCTTTCCGGACTAAGTCCTCCGGTTTATATAGACACCGGGAGGATCTAGGGTTACACAAGGTCGATTAGAAAGAAAGGAATCTACATATTCGGTCGCCAAGCTTGCCTTCCACGCCAAGGAGAGTCCCATCCGGACACGGGTGCAGTCTTCGATCTTCGTATCTTCACAGCCCATCAGTCCGGCCCATGGATAACAGGCCAGACGCCCGAGGACCCCTTAATCCAGGACTCCCACACCCGCCGCCGCGCCCTATGCCGGTTCGAGGACTTCCCCGTCCTCCCTCGGACCCGACAGTCGCAGAAGTCCTACCTTGGGGTCTGGCAGCGGCGGTGGGGGACGTGGGTCGCCGAGATTACAGATCGAGAGACCCACACCCGCCGGTGGCTCGGTAGCTTCCGCATGGCCGAGCTTCATGACCATGGAGTACGCATCACTGGCAGGTCCGCTACCACGGCGCGGCGGCTAGGCTCAATTTCCCCTTCGGCACACGTCCGGTCCCTCTCGTTCCGCCGGAGCCAAGGGTGGTGAGCTCGGCTTTGGCGCGGGAGGACCGTGAGGCATGGGAGCGCCTCGAGGCCGAGGCCGCTGACGAGGCCTACATGCAAGAGCTCCGCCGGCAGCACCCGGAGCTCGTGGAGGCGGAGCGGGCGATCTTTGTCGGTGCGAAGGGCGGCGAGGTTATCGCGCTCTCCTCCGATGATGAGGTCGAAGGCGGCGAGGACGGCGGTGCGGAGGGCGGCAAGGTTATCGCGCTCTCCTCTGATGACGAGGTCGAAGGCGGCGGCGACGGCAGCGTGGAGGGCGTCGAGGTGGGCCCCGAGGACGAGGAGATTGACGTCGACGAGTGGAGGAGTGCCTTCCCTAATGACCCCGACGACGGTACTGGCCCGGACCCGGCTCACGGCACACCGTACATGACGAGGAAGGATTGGCTCGACCTCTACTTGGTCCGAAAGTAGTTTAGCTTAGTTTAAATTTATGTTTTATGTTCGATTCTGCAAAACTATCTATGTTTATGTTTGAATGCATGCTACTTTCGGTTGAACCTGCTTTGAACTTGATCAAATTGAAGTTTACAACCTTAAGTTTAGGGGATCAACTAGAAAAGGCCAAAAATTGCTGCAGTATATATATATATATATATATATATATATATATATATCCACTAAGGGTTTTAGTCCTTTAACTTTTTAAGGATCGCCTAAAGATGTCCTTATGACTTGTTTATTTCAGTTCTTCACAATGTGATGCTCTATATGTGCAACTATTTGTGGTGCCGTTCAATTTCATCAATAACAGTTTCAACAATACCACTATGAATTACGATATTTGGTTGCTGTTAAGGATGTTGCAGTTAACATGCCTTTTCTTTTTTCAATTGTTTTAGCAACATGCATTGTACTGAATGACTAAATATGCAATCCCAGGCTACATAGCAACAAGGAAGAGTGTTACCTTAATGTTATGATGATGTCTAGATATACATGTAATAAAATATTATATAATGGGATGGATGGAGTGTTGTACTACATCAATTTTGAGAATTGTTGTTTAGCTTCTGATATTAACTTGGTGCTTTTAGGTACATATATCATTGCCAAAGATCCACACTTCGACCCTTTCTATGTATGGGGCAGTGAGATATTCATGAACCTGCATCAAGTGAGGAAACTGATAAAGATTGTTATTAAAATGGGTCAAAAGATGTCAATCGAACTATTTGTTTACACTTTATGCAAGATAACAGTGAACTGCAGGATGGTAAGTAAGAACCCTGTAGCCTTCTTTTTATTGCCCGTAATGAGTTATGTAAGATGACAATATGTGAATCTTTTTTATTTTGCTGTGGATCCTGAAGCAGTTTACTCAAGATTACCTCTGAAACTACATGATTGGCGGCCGGCCATCACAAGGGGTTGGACTAGAGTCTTGCATGACTTCTGCATCCAGGAGAGCACAATAGGGCCATTCCGCTTCACCTTGTTCAAAGAATCGGAATGTCTGTCGCCTCTTTCTTTACCATCTGTAATAGTACAAGTATAGAACCACCGTACATCATTCTTTATTTGGCGCTTATGTAATTCTTAAACATATGTACCGTGAATCGAATAATGCATTGGTTGTTTGAACCTGATGGATATGAATAAAGCTATAGCCTACTTTCAAGTTTAAATCAGGTACAATTTTAAATAGCAGCAATTAAATTAGGGCGAAATTACGTTGTGCAGGTCATTACGACACACACGGTTGGTAAAGCACAAACGTTTGCAATATACACCATAATCCGAGACGGTTCACATAGAGGAAAGGTGTGCAAGCATGCACACAATTGCCGTTTGCAAAGCGTGTGTGATGTCAGACACTATCACATACGGCGCGGGAAAACTAAATGTGTGTGATTGTCTACCCATCGTACACGGTTTATAATCATGAACTGTTTGTGATGTGCGAGGCATCGTAAAACTCCCGTGCCTAGAATCTGCCTGGAAAACTCCCGTGCCTGGAATCTGCCTGGTTTTAGGCAGAACCACAAAACTCCGACTGCGATGGCAATGTGAGCACAAATGAGTAGCAAGGATGAAGCATTTGGGGTATTCGAGATATCGGAAACGGTTATATAGGGACAACTGTATGCAACGAGGCTCCCTATCCCCGACGGTTTCTGGGTCGTGTGGGAAGGACCCCCCTATCGCCCACACTCACTTGGCGACGGTTCCAAATGCCGTCGCGGAAAGGGGTTAAAACCGTTTGTTTAGGACCGACGCGCACCAGTGCATCTTATGAGTCTAGGTTTAGCATCTTTCTTTTCTATAAGGTATTTAATAGCAGGATGGTCGGTGTGAACAGTTACTTTGGAATCAACAATATAAGATTTGAACTTATCACAAGAAAATACAACTGCTAAAAATTCTTTTTCAGTAGTAGCATAATTTCTTTGAGCACTTTCTAGAGTTTTACTAGCATAATGAGTAAAATTCAATTTCTTATCAACTCTTTGTCCTAGAACAACACCAATAGCATAATCACTAGCATCACACATAATTTCAAAGGGTAGGTTCCAATCAGGTGGTTGAACAATAGGTGCAGAAATCAAGGCTTTCTTAAGTATTTCAAAGGCTTCTACACAATCATCATCAAAAAGAAATGGAACATCATTTTTGCAAAAGATTAGTAAGAGGTCTAGAAATTTTAGAGAAGTCTTGAATAAATCTCCTATAGAAACTAGCATGACCAAGGAAACTTCTTATACCTTTGATATCTTTAGGACACTACCAAAAAAAGACACATCCATGACATTTTGGGCCGAACAAATTTTTTCTGTCATGCTTATGACACTTCTATGATGATAATTGTGACAAAAGCACGTATCATCATATATGTGGTGGGCTCCTACTTCCATGAAAAAAAATCATGACCGAAAATTGGCTTTTCGTCTTGGGCGGGCCGGGGACGCACCTCCACGACATTCTTTGGGTAGAAGCAAGGGCAAGGAAAATTTCGGGGAGTTCCCGGTTACGGTGGGTGGTCGGGGCCGAGCAATGCATGGAGGGATTGCGTGTTCCTCTCGTACATGTACGCTGCTGCAGGTGTGTCTTGGCGTTGGCTCTAATCGAACTCGAGCGAGGCGTTAAACTTATCGAACTCGAGCGATTGCACTGGCTACACATTACTGAACCCGAGCGATCGATCGATCCCTGGCTGTTAACTTAACGCGGTCGAGGGAATCCTTCGCTACTGCTGCTAACTGAAGCCGATCGAACCTACTACCTCTTGATGAATAGTGAGCATTGTTGGGGTTTGGATGAACAGTTCCCGGTGGGGGTTGGATGAACAGGATCCCGTGGTAGTAGAGGTTGTTGCCGCTGGATGAACACGACCCCGTCTAGAGGAGGCCGCCACACACCCGAGCCGGTTGGGGCTCGATGAACAGGACCCCATGGAGGGCTAGTTGAACAGGACCCCGTGTGGAGGGCTGGTTGAATAGTAGCCGGTGAAGGCTGGATGAATAGGACCCCCATGATGAACAGTAGCCGGTGGAGGCTGGAGGAAGTCGACGGTGGATGAACAGTAGCCCGTGGAGGCTGGAGGAAGTCGGCGGTGGATGAACAGTAGCTCGTGGAGGCTGGAGCGAGGCAATAGAGGGTGGATGAACAGTAGCCCGTGGAGTCCCATTTTGCAGTACGCCACACCCCTCCCGATGAACAGGACCCCCGTTTTGACCGTAGGCACTCCAACACAAGTTCGTTTCCTCTGTTTTGCGAAACACCACACCTCTCCCAATCAACAACACCATGTTTAGATCGTAGGCACTCGAACACAAGTCTGGTTGTGCTACCTCTTGAGCACTGCGTTGGATTTCACCGAAGAGGAGAGGATGATGCAGCAAAGTAGCGTAAGTATTTCCCTCAGTTTTTGAGAACCAAGGTATCAATCGAGTAGGAGGCCATGCACAAGTCCCTCGTACCTGCACAAAACGATAGCTCCTCGCAACCAACGCAATTAGGGGTTGTCAATCCCTTCACGGTCACTTACGAGTGAGATCTGATAGAGATGATAAATAATATTTTTGGTATTTTTGATATAGAGATGCAAAGTGAAAAGTAAAAGGCAAAGTAAAAACAAAGCAAGTATTAAAGTGATGAAGATTGATATGATGAGAATAGACCCAGGGGCCATAGGTTTCACTAGTGACTTCTCTCAAGAGCATAAGTATTCTACGGTGGGTGAACAAATTACTGTTGAGCAATTGACATAATTGAGCATAGTTATGAGTATATCTAGGTATGATCATGTATATAGGCATCACGTCCAAGACAAGTAGACCGGAACGATTCTCAAGATTCTACTACTATTACTCCACTCATCGACCGCTATCTAGCATGCATCCGAGTATTAAGTTAAAACACAAGAACGCCTTAAGCAAGATGACATTATGTAGAGGGATAAATTCATGCAATATGATAAAACCCCATCTTGTTATCCTCGATGGCAACAATACAATACGTGCCTTGCTGCCCCTTCATCACACCGGGAAAGGACACCGCAAGATTGAACCCAAAGCTAAGCACTTCTCCCATTGCAAGAACTACCAATCTAGTTGGCCAAACCAAACGGATAATTCGAAGAGACTTGCAAAGATAACCAATCATACATAAAAGAATTCAAAGAAGATTCAAATATTATTCATAGATAAGCTGGATCATAAACCCACAATTCATCGGTCTCAACAAACACACCGCAAAAAGAAGATTACATGGAAAAGATCTCCACGAGAGAGGGGAGAACATTGTATTGAGATCCAAAAGAGAGAAGAAGCCATCTAGCTACTAGCTATGGAACCGAAGGTCTGAAGTAAACTACTCACACTTCATCGGAGAGGCTATGGTGATGATGTAGAAGCCCTCCGTGGTGGATGCCCCTCCCGTGAACTACGGAACAGGCCCCAAGATGGGATCTCGTGGATACAGGAAGTTGCGGCGGTGGAATTAGGTTTTTGGCTCCTGTTCTGATCGTTTGGGGGTACGTAAGTATATATAGGAGGAAGGAGTACGTCGGTGGAGCAACAGGGGGCCCACGAGGCAGGGGGCGCGCCCCCACCCTCATGACCGCCTCTTCTGTGCCTTGGCGTAGGGTCCAAGTCTCCTGGATCACGTTCGGTGAGAAAATCACATTTCCGAAGGTTTCATTCCATTTGGACTCCGTTTGATATTCCGTTTCTTCGAAACACTGAAATAGGCAAAAAACAGCAATTCTAGGCTGGGCCTTTGGTTAATAGGTTAGTCCCAAAAATAATATAAAAGTGGAAAATAAAGCCCAATATAGTCCAAAACAGTAGATAAAGTAGCATGGAGCAATCAAAAATTATAGATACGTTGGAGACGTATCAGGCATCCCCAAGCTTAATTCTTGCTCGTCCTCGAGTAGGTAAATGATAAAAAGAGAATTTTTGATGCGGAGTGATACTTTGGCATAATTTGAATGTAAATCTTCTTAATTGTGTATGAATATTCAGATCCGAAAGATTCAAGACAAAAGTTCATATTGACATAAGAATAATAATACTTCAAGCATACTAATCAAAGTAATCATGTCTTCTCAAAATAGCATGGCAAAAGAAAGTTCATCCCTTCAAAATCATATAGTTAGGCTATGCTTCATTTTCGTCACACAAAGATGTTCCCAACTTCTATACCCCTGATGACAAGCCAAGCAATTGTTTCACACTTAAATAATCTCAAACTTTTTCAACCTTCACGCAATACATCAGCGTGAGCCATGGATATAGCGCTATGGATGGAATAGAATATGATGATGGGGATTGTGTGGAGAAGACAAAAAAGGAGAAAGTCTCACATTGATGAGGATAATCAACTGGCTATGGAGATGCGCATCAATTGATGTCAACATGAGGAGTAGGGATTGCCATGCAACGGATGCACTAGAAGCTATGAATGCTCAACAAAAAGAAAATTAGTGGGTGTGCATCCAACTTGCTTGCTCACGAAGACCTAGGGCATTTGAGGAAGCCCATCGTAGGAATATACAAGCCAAGTTCTATAATGAAAAATTCCCACTAGTATAAAAAGACAACTTATGAGACTCACTATATGAAAAACATGGTGCTACTTTGAAGCACAATATATGAGACTCACTACATGGAGAACAAGGTGCTACTTTGAAGCACAAGTTTGGAAAAAGAGATAGTAGCATTGCCCTTTTTTTGGGCCTTTCTTTTACTTTTCTTTTTGGCCTTTCTCTTTTATTTTGATCGGGCAATGCTCTAATAATTATGATCATCACACTTCTATTGATTACAACATAAGGATTACAACTCGAAATTTAGAACAAGATATGACTCTATATGAATGCCTCCGGCGGTGTACCGGGATGGTGCAATGAATCAAGAGTGACATGTATGAAAAATAATGCATGGTGGCTTTGCCACAAATACGATGTCAACTACATGATCATGCAATGGTAATATGCCAAAAGTAAAGTATGTCATGATGATGATGATGAACGGAACGGTGGAAAGTTGCATGGCAATATATCTCGGAATGGCTATGGAAATGCCATAATAGGTAGGTATGGTGGCTGTTTTGAGGAAGATATAAGGAGGTTTATGTGTGGTAGAGCGTATCATATCACGGGGTTTGGATGCACCGCTAAGTTTGCACCAACTCTCAAGGTGAGAAAGGGCACCTGCACGGCATCAAGAGGCTAGCAAAGGTGGAAAGGTAAAAGTGCGTATAATCCATGGACTCAACATTAGTCAAAAGAACTCATATAATTATTGCAAAAATTTAGAAGTCATCAAAAATCAAGTACTACGCGCATGCTCCTAGGGGGATAGATTGGTAGGAAAAGACCATCGCTCGTCCCCGACCGCCACTCATAAGGATGCACAAGCCAGGTACACTTGATGTTCCAAATTTGTTACACAACTTTAACCATACGTGCATGCTACGGGACTTGCAAACTTCAACACAAGCATTTCTCAAATTCACAACTACTCAACTAGCACGACTTTGATATTATCACCTCCATATCTCAAAACAATTATCAAGCATCAAACTTTTCTTAGTATTCAACGCACTCAAAAGAAAGTTTCACATATCTTGAATACCAAGTATATTAATATTAAGCAAATTACCATGCTATTAACGACTCTCAAAATAATCTAAGTGAAGCATGAGAGATCAATAGTTTCTTTAAAACAAATCCACCACCCTGCTCTAAAAGATCTAAGTAAAGTACTAGAGCAAAAATTATCACACTCAAAAGATATAAGTGAAGCACTATGAGAAAAACTATCAAGCTCAAAAGATATAAGTGAAGCACATAGAGTATTCTAGCAAATTCCAATTTATGTATGGCTCTCTCAGAAGGTGTGTACACCAAGGATTATTGTGGTAAAATAACAAGCAAAGACGCAAATAATACAAGACACTCCAAGCAAAACACTTATCATGTGGTGAATAAAAATATAGCTCCAAGTAAATTACCGATGGAAGTAGACGAAAGAGGGGATGCCTTCTGGGGCATCCCCAAGCTTTGACTTTTCGGTGTCCTTGGATTATCTTGGGGTGCCATGGGCATCCCCAAGCTTAGGCTCTTGCCACTCCTTGTTCCATAATCCATCAAAAGAATTTACCCAAAACTTGAAAACTTCACAACACAAAACTCAATAGAAATCTCGTGAGCTCCGTTAGAGAAAGAAAACAAAAGACTACTTTAAGGTACTGTAATGAACTGATTATTTATTTATATTGGTGTTAAACCTACTGTATTCCAATTTCTCTATGGATTATAAACTATTTTACTAGCCATAGATTCATCAAAATAAGCAAAC
The DNA here is from genome assembly GCA_021605145.1 of Aegilops bicornis. Lineage (NCBI taxonomy): Eukaryota > Viridiplantae > Streptophyta > Magnoliopsida > Poales > Poaceae > Aegilops > Aegilops bicornis. The sequence continues at coordinate 294,440,692 of CM038670.1, read as the reverse complement.
AACACACGAAAAACAGAATCTGTCAAAAACAGAACAGTCTGTAGTACTCTGTAACTAACGCAAACTTCTGGAACTCCAAAAAATCTACCAAAATTAGAAGACCTGGGCAATTTGTTTATTGATCAGCAGAAATTGGAATCAGTATTTAATCAAGTTCTGGTGATTTTTAATAATTCGGGCGCTGAGCGCAAAGTTTCTGGAAATTACAGCAAGATCAAATAACTATCATCCAAGAAGATCCAATAGGTCTAGCTTGGCACAAACACTAATTAAAGCATAAAACCACATCTAAAAATAAGGTAGATGGATTATTTATTCCTAAGCAGCAAGGAAAAATATTGGGTTGTCTCCCAACAAGCGCTTTTCTTTAAAGCCTTTTTAGCTAGGCATTGAGGTTTCAATGATGCTCACAAGAAAGACAAGAATTGAGGCACAAAGAGAGCATCATAAAACATGTAACAACACACTTAAGTCTAACATACTTCCTATGAATAGGCATATTATAGGCAAACAAATTATCTTAGCAAGCAAAAACTAGCATATGCAAGGAAGCGGAAAGAAACAATAGCAATCTCAACATAACGAGAGGTAATTTAGTAACATGAAAATTTCTATAACCATATTTTCCTCTCTCATAATAATTACATGTAGGATCATAAGAAAATTCAACAATATAGCTATCACATAACATATTCTCAACACGATCCACATGCATGCGAAGTTGACACTCTTCCAAAATAGTGGGATTATCATTAACTGAAGTCATGATTTGTCCAAGCCCACTTTTATCAAAAATTTCATAAGATTGAACATTCTCCAAATATGTGGGATCTAAAGTTGACACTCTTCTGAACCCACTTTCAATATTATTGCAAACAATATTATCAATCTCATATTCATCATGGGGATTAAATAAATTTTCAAGATCATAAGAAGAATCACCCCAATCATGATCATTGCAACAAGTAGTAGACATAGCAAAACGAGCATCCCCAAGCTTAGGGTTTTGCATCTTATTAGCACAATTGACATCAAAAGAATTTATAATAAAATCATTACAATCATGCTTTTTATTCAAAGATCTATCGTGAGTCACTTCACGGATTTCGAGCAAAACCTTATAAAGATAATCTAGTGCATCCAAATCACTAGGAATTGGTTCATCATAATTGGATCTCTTAAAAAGATTGGCAAGCGGATGAGGATCCATAGATATTGGCTTCTTTGTTTAGGAATAAATACTCAACTATTTCAACCAAACGAGCAGACGAGCCAAGTAAGACATCAAGGCAAACGAAAAGACGAACAGAAAAGAGAGGGCGAATAAAACGACAAGGGTGAAGTGGGGGAGAGGAAAACGAGAGGCAAATGACAAATAATGTAATGCGAGAGATAGGGATTGTGATGGGTACTTGGTATGGTTGACTTGCTCTTGCGTGAGCCTCCCCGGCAACGGCGCCAGAAATTCTTCTTGCTACCTCTTGAGCACTAAGTTGGATTTCCCCGAAGAGGAGAGGATGATGCAGCAAAGTAGCGTAAGTATTTCCCTCATTTTTTGAGAACCAAGGTATCAATCCAAAGAGGAGGCCACGCACGAGTCCCTCGTACCTGCACAAAACGATAGCTCCTCGCTACCAACGCGATTAGGGGTTGTCAATCCCTTCACGGTCACTTACGAGAGTGAGATCTGATAGAGATGATAAATAATATTTTTGGTATTTTTGATATAGAGATGCAAAGTGAAAAGTAAAAGGCAAAGTAAAAACAAAGCAAGTATTAAAGTGATGAAGATTGAAATGATGAGAATAGACTCGGGGGCCATAGGTTTCACTAGTGGCTTCTCTCAAGAGCATAAGTATTCTACGGTGGGTGAACAAATTACTGTTGAACAATTGACAGAATTGAGCATAGTTATGAGTATATCTAGGTATGATCATGTATATAGGCATCACGTCCAAGACAAGTAGACCAAACGATTACGCATCTACTACTATTACTCCCTCATCGACCGCTATCCAAAGATGCATCTACAGATTAAGTTAAAAAGCGAGTAACGCATGTAAGCAAGATGACATGATGTAGAGGATAAACTCATGCAATATGCTAAAAACCCCATCTTGTTATCCTCGATGGCAACAATACAATACGTGCCTTGCTGCCCTTACATCCTTTGGGAAAGGACACCGCAAGATTGAACCCAAAGCTAAGCACTTCTCCCATTGCAAGAACTACCAATCTAGTTGGCCAAACCAAACGGATAATTCAAGAGACTTGCAAAGATAACCAATCATACATAAAAGAATTCAGAGAAGATTCAAATATTATTCGTAGATAAGCTGGATCATAAACCCACAATTCATCGGTCTCAACAAACACACCGCAAAAAGAAGATTACATCGAATAGATCTCCACGAGAGAGGGGGATAACATTGTATTGAGATCCAAACAGAGAGAAGAAGCAATCTATCTACTATCTATTGACCCGAAGGTGTGAAGTAAACTACTCACACTTCATCGGTGGGTCTATGGTGATGATTTAGAAGCCCTCCGTGGTGGATGCCCCTCCGTGGAGCTCGAGCAGGCCCCAAGATGGGATCTCGTGGATCTGAGGAAGTTGCGGCGGTGGAATTAGGTTTTGGCTCTGCTACGATCGTTTGAAGTGCAATGAGGTATATATAGGAGGAAGGAGTACGTCGGTGGAGCAATGGGGGGCCCACAAGGTAGGGGGCGCGCTCTAGGGGGGGCGCCCCCACCCTCGTGACCGCCTCTTCTATGCCTTGGCGTAGGGTCCAAGTCTCCAGGATCATGTTCGGTAAGAAAATCACGTTTCCGAAGGTTTCATTCCGTTTGGACTCTGTTTGATATTCCGTTTCTTCAAAACACTGAAATAGGCCAAAAACAGCAATTCTGGGCTGGGCCTCCGGTTAATAGGTTAGTCCCAAAAATAATATAAAAGTGGAAAACAAAGCCCAATGTAGTCCAAAACAGTAGATAAAGTAGCATGGAGCAATCAAAAATTATAGATATGTTGGAGACGAATCAGTTTGCTCCGTTTTGCGATATGCCAGACCCCGTTTCAGCTGTTTCGTCCAAGCCGGTTGGCTCCCGATGAACATGATGCATTACGACCCAGTCTGTTGCCTCCCGATGAACACGACGCTGCTTCTCCATTCCGACCCAGTCTGTTGCCTCCCGATGAACATGACATCATCGTTGTACGCGTTCGAGACCCTGCCCGTATGTACGTACGTAGCCGTATTTACTTTATTGCAGCGTGGCTGTATGTACATGTGCACGATATAGACAGGACTGCCTTAACAACTACTGCTCCTTACTGGGCCACGGTTCATCATGGCAGAAAGACCGATGGACCAGTATGTATGTACACGTTTGCCACCAGAATGAAAACGCTACGTACGCTTCGACCGGGTGGGTCCCGACTGTCAGGGAGGATATGGAGGCACTTCCTTGCGTGCGAAGATATTGATGGTGGATCTGAGCTGACAGGGGGAGGATTCTTTTTTGCGCGTAATAAGAAGGCACTTCCTGGTGGGCGAAGATGTAGCTGGTGGTACCATCTGTCAGCCTCACAGTGTAAAGTCCTCTTCCGATGGATGTCGTTCGTTGACCACGTTGACCACGCTGCGCGGACAGCACCATGCGGTGGACGACGGTGAAGCAGGGATTGACGCGGAGCCTGGGAACATGAGAAGGGCAGTACGAGGGTTGACTGGTTCGGCTGCAGTGTGAGGCTGCCGTCGTCGTAGAATAACAGGGGGTGTGGGTGAGTAGAGGGATGGCCTGGCTAGCGGTGGGAGTAGTAGGGGTCAGTGAGGCCTGCGCGGCATCACAGCCGGCCACGAGAGGTAGGAGCACGCGGTGGTTTGGACGGTCGGAGCAAGAAAATTAGAGGTTGAAGAAGTAAGACGACCGTTGGATGTTAACAATCCAACGGTCACTGGTGATAGAATCTTTTGTTGACTAAGTTGACAAAGCCCTGCATACGCATAAACTTAGTAGGGCCACAAGTCAGCCTCCAAATCTGGTGGGCCCCAGCTGTCATGGGGAGCACTCATTATTTTTTGCTTAATAAGGAGGCACTTCCTTCCGTGCCAAGATATAGCTGGTGGGTCCCAGCTGTCTTTGGGAGGATTCATTCTTTTGGCGGAATAATTAGGTACTTGCTTGCGTGTGTCCATGGACCATGTGGGTCCCAACTGCCCACCTCTCCATGTACATCCCTCTTTCGATGTTGTTGTTTGTTCACAAGCTTGACCACACCGTACCGAGAACACCAGCGCAATGGACGATGGCGAGACCCAGGAAGGGAATGACCCGGAGGTGGCGAAGCCACAACAGTGGATGGATGTGGGTGAGTAGAGGGATGGCATGGCCAGCGGTGGGAGTAGTAGGGGGCGGTGAGGCCTGCGCGGTATCACAGCCGGCCACGGGAGGTGGGAGCAGGCGGTCCCGCTGGCGCTGGATTTGGCGGCTGGAGCAAGAAGATCAGAGATTGGACAAGCACGACGGCCATTGGATTGACACCCAACGGTCACGTCTGCTAGAATCGTTTGTTGATCTATATAATAAGTAAAAAAATCTTGCATACGCGTCAACTTAATATACCATTACCTATTTTTTTAAATAATTTATAGCTCATTGCAACTTCTTATGCAATTTATTGCAGTCCTTTTTTTGTTGGCCAGGCCAGGGTTAAAAATTTAAACGAAATTTTGCATAATTTGGTGGGGTCGAAACTATTTTTAATATCGAAATGTCGAGCCAGATTTAAAGTACTTTGAAGATATATTTAAGTTTGGTTAAAGCCCAGTGAAATTGGAATCTAAAAATGTGATTTATTTAGAAATTTGAAAGTAATTGCCAATTTGTCGTCTATTTTTTATATTTACAAACCATTTCATATTACTTTCAAGATTTGCAGCCGTCTTGAAAGAGTTGCAGCCCATCAGGGCATAGAAAAATAAGTAGGTCTGGATTGGGTATTCTTCAGAAAAAATAAACTGGGCTCATTTTCACAAAGAAAAAATAGCTGGGCTGGTCATGTGGCGAACGTAAAATATAAGCCTGGGCTAGATGGGCCACAACCCAGTTGAAACCCTGCTCCGTCTCAACAATAACAAAAAAAAATACTGCTCGAGTAGCTACGTCCAAGGTGTCAGCCGATCTTGTGCTGTTCTCTTGTCTATTGACTATACGCTGACAATGTCATGGCTCCTAGATGTTAGCAAACCACTAGGATGAAGCATTTTGTTTTTCTATACGCTAACAATGGAGTATATAACAAAAATAAAGGACTTGCTTGCATACGGCCATGGACATGGTGGGCTCCTACTGTCATCCTCTCCACGTACAGTCCTCTCCCGATTCCTCTTGTTTGTTGACCATGTTGACAACGCGAGAAGGCGGCGCCGCTGCGAGCGCACCAAAGTGCGTGGAGGACGATGGCGAGGCCTCGGACGTCGGCGTTAATGATTTAGGAGACGGTGGGGAGGTGATGCATGCGCTGAGGCGCAACCAGCTGTGGGAGGCGGAAGCAGGCGGCCCCGCCGGCGCTGATTTGGTTTTGGCGGCTGGAGGAAGACATGATTGAAGAAACATGACAGACTGTAAAAGTAGCAGGAGTACTTAACAACCTTAACTGAAACCAGCAGGGGCACTTAGCAACCATACTTGAAAGCAGCATGAGTACTTATACAGGTTCAACCGTACAAAGCACGCCTTGAACAGTGCTACTTTGCCTACAGTTAACCAAGGGTGAGGCCACCAAGCCCCAGGACAAGGCCCAGGCGCCACCCCGCGCATCCACAACCTTTTGTAAGCGGCTTCATCTCGCAATGTGGTCAATAAACAGGATATTCGCTTTAGAGCCATGGAAAAGCATGAGCGTAACCTTCTGTCCTATTCTCCAAGATGGACGGGCCTTCATTATTTGAGACCACCCATGAATAAGTATCTTTTCACCTCTAAGGGAAATGGAGTAGGTCGACATAAACATCATGTTGTGACCAAGCGCAAGTCTAACCCGACCATGGTCAGGCATCTATATAGGAACAATAGAACTGGGCAGTTTCTGTTTAAAGAAGATCACAGCTATAAAACTGTGTATAAGGAAGAGTTCATGAACAACATATATAACAGAAAATGGCTCGTACCATAAGTTTCGAGACATAGTTGGACCTGTTCAACGTGTGCAGCAGTGGCGCACATATGCCACATGGCCTTCCACCATTGAAATGCCCCACAAGGACCTCAAGACGATCAATAAAGTGTAGGAACTGGTGGATGTCATCCCAGTCAACTTCAGTGCCATCAGTAATAGTCGAGTTCTTATAGAATAACAAACGAGTAGCGTGCTTAACTTTGAAATAACCTACACGTGCCACCAATTATAAGAAATATTAGTTAGAAGTAGCATCTTTATGAGAGAAGGGAATCACAAATCATTGCTACTTCTAAAGTTAAATTTTGATTAATTAATCAAGGCAACAAGCAAAAACCAGATACAAAACTAACATGGATGAACTACTGGAACGACGTCGGGGGGGGGGGGGGAGATCACAGTGAAGATGAGACGAGGTTCTGCTATTTCCATCAACATTCGTGCGCCAACTTTCAGTCTGTAACACTTCAGAAAGTTTATCCAAGTTCAACCATAAAAAAAGCAGGGATCTTCTTGGTTCATGAACCCAACTCGGAACTTATATCCATGGATTGTCTTCAATGTGACCATTAAACTAGTGTATTCAGTTATGGCAAGGCCGACCATCTTGAGTACATGTGTTCTGGCAGAGCAAGGAACGTACCGCAGGAAAATAAATATGAGAACACAATGTATTCACTATCAAATCTAGAATTAATTTCCTCCTTCACGTCAGTGTTGACCATGGTCCTAGTACCTTATATCCAAATATAGAAATCCAAATTTCCAAATTAGTAGACAGTATGTTCAAAAAACCCCACCCTCTCGGATAAAAAAGAGGATTCTAGGAACATATTGTGTGCATTTTAAAATCCCGTGTTAGGGTGAGAAGGAACAAGTGTGGCGTCTCGCCGAGGGCGCAGAAACCTGTAGGGTCCTCTATAACATCCCAAATTTTCAATTTGGAATGTTATACATAGATCATCATTTGCATATCATATTTTATTGCATCTTGGCTCGATCCTAGAAATTTCGTGCAACTCAAGGACCCACGGAGAGAGTTGGAGATTTCGTTATTTTCATATTTGAGTTTTCTCAAATTTTGAAAATAGGATCATTTGGTTCTATTTATTTTATCTCCAATTATTTCAATTATCAAAATATGATAGAGGGAATAAAATAACTTGCCCAAAATAAAGAAATATTGAAGATTTAATAAAAAAATCAAATAAGATTTGTATTTGGAGTTTATCGCTATTTTATTTGAATTTAGGAAAAATGCATGCTTTTCAAAATTGCATTTAGGCCCCAAATAAATGTTCATCTTGTCCGGCTTGATTTTAGAAGCCGGGGAAAATTTATTTTGGGATTTTTGGAGTCCGTTTAGTATTTCTTTCGTTTGTTTTTCTGCGCAAAAATTATTTAAAAAAAGTCCGAACCGACCTTGGGCCGGTTTTGGCCAGGACTCCTCTGGCCCGGGGGCTTTATATAGCGCCACCCCGGGCCGCCTCATTACAGCAGCCGCTCGCGCCCAAACCCTAACCGACCCATGGCCGCCGCCCCGCCGCTTTCTTTGCCGCCGCCGCCCAGCGCCCGCGGACCCGCCTGTTGAAAGCTTGACCCGTCGCCACGGTTTTTAGAAAAACCATTCGGTTTTTCCATCGGTTTTCGTCGGTTTTTTTAGATCCGTTTTTTTACTAGATCGGTTTTTTTCGGTTTAGGTTAATTAGCGAGCGTTCGCTCGTTCGTTGGTTTAACGAACGCGTTCATTGTTTAGATCCAGATAACGAACGTTCGTTCGTTAATCTGTTCGTCGTTTTTCTTTTTCTCGGATTTATTCCGCGATTTTTCTGATCGCGATTTCTGATCCGATTTTCGTTTTAGTATAACTTTTAGCTCGTTTATCGGAATCAGGCGATTCAAGCGCCTAGAGTTTCGTATCGAAACCCTCTTTCCGAATAATCAACTCAAACAAGTTTTTGCTTCTGTAAATTTTGACTTAGGTCCAGATTAGTAAACAAAGCCTGTTTCTTTCGCCGTTTGACTTTCGTTGCTTCGTTCGATTTGATTCTTTTTGCAAACCGGAGTTCTTAACTTGAACTTTCTGGTTAGATCTTTTATTTGAGCTTTACCTGTGCATTAGATGAGTACTCATTGTATGCTTGTTTGTTTGCGATAGAGTACCCGGAGTACGTCGCTTGCTACTTTGAATCTCTAAGTTCCACGGATCATCAGCAAGGCAAGTAACACTTTGATCATATCCCTTTTCATACCCAGTTTTTATGCATTAGATCAATCGTCAAACATTGCATGATTAGGACCTAATTAAAATGTGGGTTTTGGGGAAGTAGTTGAGGTAGTACTTATTACCTGTTTTATTATCAGACCCTTGGGAGTTACTTCTATGTTTGCTTATTATGCCATGCTATGCTAGTTGACGTGGATTGGGTGAGTGTATCCATGACAGATGTGATATTTTAATTAATAGTTTATTTAAGGTGGAAACTTAAACACACATCCGGGTGGATTGAGGTACCTGGGTATTCCAGGATTGCCTGTTTTTCTTTATGGACCGCCACCCAGGCTCAAAGGGATCATGAGATTATTCATGCTAGAAACTTCCGTGTGCAGCCACAAGCTACTATGGGCTCTAGCATAGTTGACTAAGTCGTGCGAATTCTTACAGTGGTAGACTAGCAGATGTAGGGGATGTAGGTTGGTACTGTCTACCCGTTCGTAAGGTGCTAGCACTTCTGAAAGACTATGTCTCGGTCATCCGTTTCTCAAACATCATGTAGCACGAGAAATCAAACGGAGGAGATCGAGTCTTGTGGGGAAAAGTGCGCAAACCTCTCCAGAGTGTATCAAACTAATCATGGTTAGCCGTGTCCCCGGTTATGGACGTCTTGAGTATCTAGTACTTGGATTATCTTGTGAATTTCATCATGTTACTCTAATTAATATTGTTGGGTTTTAATGATGGTATTTTTAATTGGGATTGAGAATGCTGTCAACCATTCTCAATGTTTAACAACCACCATGATAGTTAAATAAAATTTTTTCCTTTGCAGTAGGGAAAAATTGGCTTTACGCAAAACTGTAACCATAGAGCTTTCCACCAGCCATATATGCTTGTAGTATAGCATTACTCTTTCATATTACTCTCTATGTGTTACATTGCCAGCATATTCCATGTGATGACCCGTTTTTCGGGCTGCAACGTTCATGTTGCAGACTTTTCAGATGACGAGTAAGGTGCCTTAGGTCGTGGTTCTATACTCAGTGATGCCATTGGAGTTGATGGACTCGCTTATCTTCCAAGCCTTCCGCTGTTATCTTATTAGATGGCCTTAAGCCATATTATTTGTGTTAAGTTCTCTTTTGAGACATTCGTTGTAATAAGTGTGTGATTGCTACTCTGTTATAAATCCTTCAAGCATCTGCGTGTCAAGACATTCGATCCAGGATGACACTGATGCATAGAGTTCAGATTGTTTGAGGTCTGGTCGTTACAAGATGGTATCAGAGCCCACGCTGACTGTAGGACACGACCACTAAGCTAAAGCCCTAGAACACTACTCTTTCTTCTCATTTCTGACTCCTCATCTTTTCTATTCTTTTAGGATGGCGGATGCAAGGAACAAGTTCATGCAACCAGATGATGATACACCCTTTGGACGTCACTTGAAGGAAGTCGCTAGATACCTGAACATCGGAGTACCAAGCTTCACCGGGACCTACAACGCCAGTTTACCTGAAGAAGAGCGCTGGATAATTCAAGTTCAAATTCCAGGAAGGACATTCGCACTAGTCACGGAGCCCATAGAGTTTTCCTTTGATGCACCAACCTGGAATCTAGGAAAGAGCATGGCAGCCCACATCACCATGGGACGTATTGGAGAAGTTTACTGCAATGATCTCAAGGATACTATCTACCAGATTTGTGGGCACCGAGATGAGCAATGGGAGATGATCAGCACCAGGAAGGATAGATCAATCACAACTTTTATCCAGGAGTTAAACCAACACATCCGACGTCAGAAGAACCAGATGTGCGCAGGAATGGATGATCTGCAGAAGGCCTTGACCAAGATCACGGAGCTAGAGGAAGAACTCAAGGCTACACGTGAAGATTACATGGAAGAAATTGAAGTGCTAGTGGAGAAGAATGACGACTTAACCGGGAAGCTAGGAGTTTTCATGGGAGACCCCGCACCAGGCAGAGAAGACGATGATTGCACTTGTCCGAATAATTATATCATCATCGACGACACTGACTCGGACCCCGACAATAGCGACGATGACTATGTTGATGAAGCCGGAGCGGATATCATGGAGTCTTCATCGGAGCAGTTTTTCTAGTTGACCACCATAACAGTAGTAGTATTTCCCCCATTGTATCTAGTATAGTCCAAGCACTTTTGTAACGATAGATAGACCGATGTATTTCCTTTGTTTGAATTAATTGGAGTGATAATTTTTTGCATTTGTCTCGTGTGCATATGGGTAGTGTTTTCTCACTAGACCTCATTCTATTCTATATTCTCATCCTCTCTAACACCCTCAGATGCCTTCGAGACGCGACACCGGATTTGTTTTCCCACCGAAGATCACTCAGTTGATTCAGCAGCAGAATGCTTTGATGCAAGCACTAGTACAGAACCAAGGCAACAACAACAACAACCCACCACCACCACCACCACCACCACCTGTTGACCATCTGACTCGTTTCTTGAGGCTAAATCCTGCCGGTGTTTTCCAGTAGCACCGAGCCGATTGTTGCAGATGATTGGCTCCACAAGGTTGGAAGGGAGCTGGCCACTACAGGATGCACAGATGCGGAGAGAGTGCGTTTTGCCGCACATCAGCTTGATGGACCCGCAGCATCATGGTGGGAGAATTACATAGCCACAGACCCTATTGACACTATCACATGGGATCAGTTTCAGCAAGCTTTCCGCACTGCCCATGTTTCAGCAGGAGCTATGGCCATGAAGAAGCGTGAGTTTCGCAACTTACGCCAAGGAGGACGCACTGTAAGCCAGTATGTGGAGGACTTTAGTAAGTTAGCACGTTATGCCCCGGATGACGTTGCTACAGATGCAGCCAAGCAGGAGAAGTTCCTGGAAGGACTAAATGATGAGCTGAGCATGCAGTTGATGGTAGCAACTTTCAACAACTACCAGGAGTTGGTAGATCGTGCTCTTATGATTGAAGGGAAGCAACAATAGATTGAAAACCGCAAGCGGAAGTATGGTCAAGGGAAGTACAATTCTGGAGCTCAGCAAAAGCTACGCTTTACCCCGAAAACGGGAGGACAATTTCAGCATACCCATGGAGGGGGTAGCTCGCACAATCATAATGGTTCCAAGAATGAAAACGGGAATGGAGGAAGCAACGGACAAAACCGCACCAACCCGTCAACCCCAGCCAAGAGAGACCTGAGCCAAGTCACTTCCTTTAAGTGTCAGAAGACTGGACATTATGCAAATGAATGTCCCGAAGCCCAAAATGGAAATGGCAATGGAAGCTCAGGGAAGAAGCTGATCCCTTTCAACAGGGGACAGGTGAACCACGTTAACGTGGAGGAGGTTGAAGCTCAGCCAGATGCAGTAATAGGTAAGTTTTTGGTTAAGATATTTACTGCAGCCGTTCTTTTTGATACGGGTGCATCACATTCATACATATCAAGGGGATTTGTGGATAAATATAAATTGCCAACCCAAGCCCTTAGGTCACCCATGTTAGTAACCTACTTTGGAGCAGAATATATGGCTAGTCTATGGTGTGATCGATTACCATTGAGGATTGGTAACTACGTGTTTCCCTCGGACCTAATAGTATTGGAATCGCAAGGATTGGATGTGATATTAGGCATGGATTGGTTATCGAAGTATGGAGGGAACATTGAACGCGCCAGTAAGACGATTTTGCTTACAACGCCAGAAGGAAGAAGGATCAAGTATGTATCACGGCATGAGCCGAAGAGGACACAAGTAAATTCCTTATCAGGAGTTGTGTAGGAGGAAGTACCAGTGGTGAAGGACTTCCCTGAGGTATTTCCAGAGGAGTTGCCAGGCATGCCACCAGATAGAGACATTGAGTTTTGATTGAGCTGTTGCCAGGCACAGGGCCGATATCTAAGAGACCGTACCGGATGCCCGCACAAGATTTGGAAGAAATTAAGAAGCAGATTAAGGAGTTACTGGATAAAGGTTTTATTCGCCCAAGTTCTTCGCCTTGGGGATCGCCAGTACTTCTAGTGGAGAAGAAGGATGGATTATTGAGAATGGTTATTGATTATCGAGGATTGAATGAAGTGACCATTAAGAATAAGTACCCGTTTCCGATGATCAACGACTTGTTTGAACAATTGCAAGGAGCTAAGGTATTTTCCAAAATCGATTTGCGATCAGGATACCATCAGTTAAAGATTCGGGAGCAGGATATACCCAATACGACTTTTACCATCAGGTATGGACTGTATGAGTATACCGTTATGTCATTTGGGCTGACTAACGCACCTGCCTAATTCATGAACATGATGAACAAGGTGTTTATGGAGTTTTTGGATAAGTTCGTCGTGGTGTTCATTGATGATATTTTGGTTTACTCAAAGAATGAAGAAGAGCATAAGGAGCATTTGCGTTTAGTACTTGAGAAGCTCAGAGAACATCAGTTATATGCCAAGTTCAGCAAATGTGAGTTTTGGTTGAAAGAAGTTGGATTCCTCGGACATGTTATATCCGGAGAAGGAATAGCAGTAGATCCCACCAAGGTTGTCACTGTGACAAACTGGGAATCACCAACGACAGTTGGAGAGATCCGAAGTTTCCTTGGACTGGCAGGATACTACTGGAGATTCATTGAGAATTTCTCGAAAATTGCGAAGACTATGACGGAGTTATTAAAGAAGGATACCAAATTCAAATGGACTGAAGAATGTGAGGCTAGTTTCCAGGAGTTGACGAAACGTTTGGTTACATCACCAGTGTTGATTCTGCCTGATCAGCGCAAGGATTATGAGGTGTATTGCGACGCTTCACGTCGAGGACTTGGAGCAGTGCTTATGCAGGAGGGAAGAGTTGTTTCGCATGCTTCACGACAACTTATGCCCCATGAGTTGAATTATGCTACAGATGGTTTGGAGTTAGCAGCCGTAGTACACGCGTTGAAGACTTGGAGACATTTTATCATTGGAAACCATTGTGAGGTGTACACGGATCACAAGAGTTTGAAATACATCTTCATGCAGAAAGAGTTGAATCTCAGGCAAAGGAGATGGTTGGAGCTCATCAAGGATTATGATATGAGGTTGTGTTATCACCCCGGAAAGGCTGCAAGAGCCATGTCAACACACTAATGACCGGAGGTTTACCAAAGGAGTTAGCCGAGGAATTTTGAGAGCTATGTTTGGAGATAGTTCCGAGAGGCTATGTAGCAGCATTGGAGATATAGTCTACTTTGATGGATAAGATCAGAGAAGCTCAGGCAACTGACAAGGAGATTGCCTCTATTAAGGAGAAAATGAGCAAGGGAAAAGCTAAAGGATTTTGTGAGCTTGAGCACGATAACCTATGGTATGAGGACCGCATTTATGTGCCTAATGATCCGGAGATCAGGAAGTTGATTTTGCAAGAGGCCCATGATTCGCCGTACTCGATTCACCCAGGAAATACCAAGATGTATCTGGATTTAAAGGACACTTTCTGGTGGACCGGTATGAAGAAAGATATTGCGGAGTATGTAGCAGTTTGTGATGTATGTCAGAGTGTGAAGGCAGAGCATCAGAAGCCAGCAGGTTTGTTACAGCCATTGCTGATACCCGAATGGAAGTGGAAAAATTAGGCATGGAATTTATCACGGGATTACCCAGGACTCGTTTAGGCTATGACTCGATTTGTGTCGTATTCGGTCGTTTGACGAAGGTAGCTCATTTCATCCCAGTGAAGACCACTTACAACAGTGCCAAGTTGGCTAAGATATACATGACCAGGATCGTATGGCTGCATGGAGTTCCGAGGAGCATTGTATCAGATAGAGGAACCCAGTTTACCTCAAAGTTCGAATCGGTTACCGAAACTTTGGATACCAGACTAGAGTTCAGTACAGCTTTTCATCCGCAGACAGATGGACAGACTGAGAGAGTCAATCAGATTTTGGAGGATATGCTGAGAGCTTGTGCACTAGATTATGGATCTAGTTGGGACGACAATTTGTCGTATGCGGATTTCTCTTACAACAACAGTTATCAATCCAGTTTGAAGATGGCCCCTTTCGAAGCCTTGTACGGAAGGAGGTGCAGAACCCCGCTGTTGTGGGATGAAGTTGGAGACCGCCAGCTGTTTGGACCAGATTTGATTAAGGAGTCTGAACAGAAGGTGAAGTTGATTCACGATAGGCTGAAGGTAGCCCAGTCTAGGCAGAAGAGTTATGCGGATTCTAAATGCAAGGAGACAGTTTTCGAAGTCTGAGATAGAGTCTATCTTCGAGTATCTCCACTTCGAGGAGTTAAGCGTTTTGGAGTTAAAGGAAAGTTAGCGCCACGTTTTGTGGTACCATACAAAGTTTTGGAGCGCATGGGAGAAGTTTCTTACAAGTTGAAATTGCCTGAAGGATTATCACGAGTTCACGACGTGTTGCACGTTTCCCAGTTGAAGAAGTGCCACGCAAAGATGGCTGATATACTTCTGAGAGATACTGTGCCACTGGAAGCGATTCAGTTGGGTAATGATTTGACCTACGAGGAGAAACCAGTCAAAATTCTCGAGTATGCCAGCCGAGTCACCCGCAGCAAGGTTATTAAGTTTTGCAAAGTCCAGTGGAGCCACCACACCGAGGATGAAGCCACCTGGGAGCGAGAAGAAGACCTGCTGAAGGACCACCCTCACCTATTTTCTAGCCAACCCGAATCTCGAGGGCGAGATTCATCTTAAGGGGGATAGGTTTGTAACATCCCAAATTTTCAATTTGGAATGTTATACATAGATCATCACTTGTGTATCATATTTTATTGCATTTTGGCTCGATCCTAGAAATTTCACGCAACTCAAGGACCCACGGAGAGAGTTGGAGATTTCGTTATTTTCATATTTGAGTTTTCTCAAATTTTGAAAATAGGATCATTTGGTTTTATTTATTTTATCTCCAATTATTTCTATTATCAAAATATGAGAGAAGGAATAAAATTACTTTCCCAAAATAAAGAAATATTGAAGATTTAATAAAAAATCAAAGAAGATTTTTATTTGGAGTTTATCGCTATTTTATTTGAATTTAGGAAAAACGCGTGTTTTTCATAATTGCATTTAGGCCCCAAATAAATGTTCACTTGTCCGGCTTGATTTTAGAAGCCGGGGAAAATTTATTTCAAGATTTTTGGAGTCCGTTTAGTATTTCTTTCATTTGTTTTTCTGCGTGAAAATTATTTAAATAAAAGTCCGAACCGACCTTGGGCCGGTTTTGGCCAGGACTTCTCGGGCCGGGGGGCTTTATGTAGCGCCACCCCGGGCCGCCTCAGCCCACCCGAGGCGCCGCCCGCGCCCCAAACCCTAGCCGCCCGCGTCGCCCGCCGCCGTCGTCGCCGGACCCGCACGCCGAGGTTGACCCCGCCGCCGCCGTTTTTTTAGAAAAACCTTTCGGTTTTTCCGTCGGTTCGTCGGTTTTTTAGATCTTTTTTTTATTAGATCGATTTTTTCGGTTTAGGTTAATTAGCAAGCGTTCGCTCGTTCGTTCGTTATAACGAACGCCTTCATTGTTTAGATCCAGATAACGAACGTTCGTTCGTTAATCTGTTCATCGTTTTTCTTTTTCTTGGATTTATTCCGCGATTTTTCTGATCGCAATTTTTGATCCGATTTTCGTTTTAGTATAACTTTTCGATCGTTTATCGGAATCAGGCGATTCAAGCGCCTAGAGTTTCGTCTCGAAACCCTCTTTCCGAATAATCAACTCAAACAAGTTTTTGCTTCTGTAAAATTTGACTTAGGTCCATATTAGTAAACAAGGCTTGTTTCTTTCGCCGTTTGACTTTCGTTGCTTCGTTCGATTTGATTCTTTTTGCAAACCGGAGTTCTTAAGTTGAACTTTCTGGTTAGATCTTTTATTTGAGCTTTACCTGTGAATTAGATAAGTACTCATTGTATGCTTTTTTGTTTGCGGTAGAGTACCCGGAGTGCGCCGCTTGCTACTTTGAATCTCTAAGTTTCACGGATCATCAGCAAGGCAAGTAACACTTTGATCATATCCGTTTTCATACCCAGTTTTTATGCATTAGATCAATCCTCAAACGTTGCATGATTACGATCTAATTAAACTATGGGTATTGGGAAAGTAGTTGAGGTAGTACCTATTACCTGTTTTATTATCAAACCCTTGGGAGTTACTTCTACGTTTGCTTATTATGCCATGCTATGCTAGTAGACGTGGATTTGGTGAGTGTATCCATGACACATGTGAGATTTTAATTAATGGTTTATTTAAGGTGGCAACTTAAACACACATCCGGGTGGATTGAGGTACCTGGGTATTCCAGGATTGCCTGTTTTTCTTTATGGACCGCCACCCAGGCTCAAAGGGATCATGAGATTATTCATGCTAGAAACTTCCGTGTGCAGCCACAAGCTACTACGGGCTCTAGCATAGTTGACTAAGTCGTGCGAACTCTTACAATGGTAGACCAGCAGATGTAGGGGATGTAGGTTGGTACTGTCTACCCGTTAAAGGTGCTAAGCGCTTACGAAGACTATGTCTCGGTCATCCGTTTCTCAAACATCATGTAGTGCGAGAAATCAAACGGAGGAGACCGAGTCTTGTGGGGGAAAAGTGTGCAAACCTCTGCAGAGTGTACCAAACTAATCATGGTTAGCCGTGTCCCCGGTTATGGACGTCTTGAGTATCTAGTACTTGGATTATCATGTGAATCTCATCATGTTACTCTAATTAATATTGTTGGGTTTTAATGATGATATTTTTAATTGGGATTGAGAATGTCATCAACCATTCTCAATGTTTAACAACCACCATGATAGTTAAATAAAATTTATTCCTTTGCGTAGGGAAAATTGGCTTTACGCATAAACTGTAACCATAGAGCTTTCCACCAGCCATATATGCATGTAGTATAGCATTACTCTTTCATATTACTCTCTATGTGTTACATTTCCAGCATATTCCATGTGCTGGCCCATTTTCGGGCCGCAACGTTCATGTTGCAGACTTTTCAGACGACGAGTAAGGTGCCTTAGGTCGTGGTTCTATACTCAGTGATGCCGTTGGAGTTGATGGACTTGCTTATCTTCCAAGCCTTCTGTTGTTATCGTATTAGATGGCCTTAAGCCATATTATTTGTGTTAAGTTCTCTTTTGAGACATTCGTTGTAATAAGTGTGTGATTGCTACCCTGATATAAATCCTTCAAGTAATCGGCGTGTCAAGATTATCGATCCAGGATGACAACGATGCACGTGAGGTCGATCGCTTTGAGGTCTGGTCGCTACATCCTCGCACTTTATGCACTGCAAATGAAACACACTAGATTCAGTAGGAAGAATAATGCATCAACGGCACGACTGCCATCCTAGGATTACCCGCGACCAAGGGACTTGCATTTATCGGGGATGGATGAAGAATTCGTACCTGGTTCTCCATGAGAAACCCTATGCAATCGCCGAGAGGGGTTTTTCTTTGAACAAGCAGACAAGGGAGAAGGGGATTTGATACGTCCATTTTGCATCATGCTTTTATATCGATATTTATTGCATTATGGGCTGTTATTACACATTATGTCACAATACTTATGCCTTTTCTCTCTTATTTTACAAGGTTTACATGAAGAGGGAGAATGCCGGCAGCTGGAATTCTGGGCTGGAAAAGGAGAAAATATTACAGACCTATTCCGCACAACTCCAAAAGTCCTGAAACTTCACGAAATTCAGTTTTGGAATATATTAGGAATATTGGGAGAAGAAAGCACCAGAGGGGGCCACCCACTGTCCACGAGGGTGGAGGGCGCGCCCTACCCCCCTGGGCACGCCCCCTGCCTCGTGGGCCACCTGGAAGCCCCCAGATCCCATCTTCTGGTATAAGGTGTCTTTTGCCCTGGAAAAAATCATAAGGAAGCTTTCGGAATGAAGCGCCGCCGTTGTCGGTGTCAAAACTGGCGGATCTCGGGTAGGGGGTCCCGAACTGTGCGTCTAAGGTGGATGGTAACAGGAGGCGGGGGACACAATGTTTACCTAGGTTCGGGCCCTCTCGATGGAGGTAATACCCTACTTCCTGCTTGATTGATCTTGATGATATGAGTATTACAAGAGTTGATCTACCACGAGATCCTAGAGGCTAAACCCTAGAAGCTAGCCTATGATTATGATTGTTCTTGTCCTACGGACTAAAGCCTCCGGTTTATATAGACACCGGAGGGGGCTAGGGTTACACAGAGTCGGTTACAAGGGAGGAGATCTACATATCCGAATTGCCAAGCTTGCCTCCCACGCAAAGGAGAGTCCCACCTGGATGATAACCCACAAGTATAGGGGATCGCAACAATTTTCGAGGGTAGAGTATTCAACCCAAATTTATTGATTCGACACAAGGGGAGCCAAAGAATATTCTCAAGTATTAGCAGTTGAGTTGTCAATTCAACCACACCGGATAACTTAGTATCTGCAGCAAAGTATTTAGTAGCAAAGTAATATGGAAAGTAACGATAACGGTAGCAAAAGTAATATTTTTGGGTTTTGTAGTGATTGTAACAGAGCAATGGAAAAGTAAATAAGCGAAGAACAATATGTGAAAAGCTCGGAGGCATTGGATCGGTGATGGAGAATTATGCCGGATGCGGTTCATCATGTAACAATCATAACATAGGGTGACACAGAACTAGCTCCAATTCATCAATGTAATGTAGGCATGTATTCCGAATATAGTCATACGTGCTTATGGAAAAGAACTTGCATGACATCTTTTGTCCTACCCTCCCGTGGCAGCGGGGTCCTAGCGGAAACTAAGGGATATTAAGGCCTCCTTTTAATAGAGTACTGGACCAAAGCATTAACACATAGTGAATACATGAACCCCTCAAACTATGGTCATCACCGGGAGTGGTCCCGATTATTGTCACTTCGGGTTTCCGGATCATAACACATAGTAGGTGAATATAGACTTGCAAGATAGGATCAAGAACTCACATATATTCATGAAAACATAATAGGTTCAGATCTCAAATCATGGCACTCGGGCCCTAGTGACAAGCATTAAGCATAGCAAAGTCATAGCAACATCAATCTCGAACATAGTGGATACTAGGGATCAAACCCTAACAAAACTAACTCGATTACATGATAAATCTCATCCAACCCATCACCGTCCAGCAAGCCTATGATGGAATTACTCACGCACGGCGGTGAGCATCATGAAATTGGTGATGGAGGAAGGTTGATGATGACGATGGCACAGATTCCCCTCTCTGGAGCCCCGAACGGACTCCAGATCAGCCCTCCCGAGAGGTTTTAGGGCTTGGCAGCGGCTCCGTATCATAAAACGCGATGAATCCTTCTCTCTGATTTTTTTTCTCCCCGAACACGAATATATGGAGTTGGAGTTGAGGTCGGTGGAGCGTTAGGGGGCCCACGAGGCGTGGCGCGCCCGAGGCAGTGCGCCCCACCCTCGTGGACAGGTGGAGCCCCACGGCGTGGATTCTTCTTCCAGTATTTTTTATATTTTCCAAAAATAAGTTCCGTGGAGTTTCAGGTCATTTTGAGAACTTTTGTTTCTGCACATAAATAACACCATAACAATTCTGCTGAAAACAGTGTTAGTCCGGGTTAGTTCCATTCAAATCATGCAAGTTAGAGTCCAAAACAAGGGCAAAAGTGTTTGGAAAAGTATACGACGGAGACGTATCAACTCCCCCAAGCTTAAACCTTTGCTTGTCCTCAAGCAATTCAGTTGATAAACTGAAAGTGATAAAGAAAAACTTTTACAAATTCTGTTTGCTCTTGTTGTTGTAAATATGTACATCCAGCATTCAAGTTTTCAGCAAAGATTACGAACTAACCATATTCACAATAACACTTATGTCTCATGTTTACTCATGTCAATGGCATAATCAACTAGCAAGCAATAATAATAAATCTCGGATGACAACACTTACTCAAAACAATCATAATATGATATAACAAGATGGTATCTCGATATCCCTTTCTGAGACCGCAAAACATAAATGCAGAGCACCTTTAAAGATCAAGGGCTGACTAAACATTGTAATTCATGGTAAAAGAGATCCAATCATAGTCATACCCAATATAAATTAATAGTAATGGATGCAAATGACAGTAGTGCTCTCCAGCTGGTGCTTTTTAATAAGAGGGTGATGACTCAACATAAAAGTAAATAGATAGGCCCTTCGCAGAAGGAAGCAGGGATTTGTAGAGGTGCCAGAGCTCGGTTTTAAAGCGGAGATACATAATATTTTGAGCGGCATACTTTCATTGTCAACATAACAACCAAGAGATGGCGATATCTTCCATGCTACACACATTATAGGCGGTTCCCAAACAGAATGGTAAAGTTTATACTCCCCCTCCACCAACAAGCATCAATCCATGGCTTGCTCGAAACAACGAAAGTGCCTCCAACTAGCAACAGCCCGGGGAGTTTTGTTTGCAATTATTTTGATTTGATTTGCATAAAGCATGGGACTGGGCATCCCGGTGACCAACCATTTTCTCGTGGAGTGAGGAGCGGAGTCCACTCCTCTTGAGAATAACCCACCTAACATGGAAGATATGGACAACCCTAGTTGATACATGAGCTATTCGAGCATACAAAACGGAGTTTCATTTGAAGGTTTAGAGTTTGGCACATACAAATTTACGTGGAACGCTAGGTAGATACCGCATATAGGAAGGCATGGTGGACTCATATGGCATAACTTTGGGATTTAAGAAATTGGATGCACAAGCAGTATTCCCGCTTAGTACAAGTGAAGGCTAGCAAAAGACCGGGAAGCGACCAACTAGAGAGCGACAACAGTCATGAACATGCATTAAAATTAATGAACATTGAGTGCAAGCATGAGTAGGATATAATCCACCATGAACATAAATATCGTGAAGGCTGTGTTGATTTTGTTTCAACTTCATGTGTGAACATTTGCCAAGTCAAGTCACTTAAATCATTCAAAGGAGGATACCACCCCATCATACCACATCACAACCATTTTAATAGCATGTTGGCACGCAAGGTAAACCATTATAACTCATAGCTAATCAAGCATGGCACAAGCAACTATGATCTCTAATTGTCATTGCAAACATGTTTATTCATAATAGGCTGAATCAGGAACGATGAACTAATCATATTTACAAAAACACGAGAGGTCGAGTTCATACCAGCTTCTCTCATCTCAATCAGTCCATCATATATCGTCATAGTTGCCTTTCACTTGCACGACCGAACAATGTGAATAATAATAAGAGCGCACATGCATTAGACTAAGCTGGAATCTGCGAGCATTGAATAAACAGGAGAAGACAAGGCAATATGGGCTCTTGGTTAAATCAACAATAATGCATATAAGAGCCATTTCAACAATTTAATCATGGTCTTCTCCTATCGACCCCCAAAGAAAAGAAAAGAAATAAAACTATTTACACGGGAAAGCTCCCAACAAGCAAAAGAAGAACGGGGTTTTCTTTTTAATTATTATTACTACAGCAAGAAAGTAAACTAGCTAAAAGCTATTACTAATTTTTTTGGGTTTTTCTTAAGGTTTATCAAACACACAAGAAGAAAACAAGAAAAAGAAAATAAACTACCATGGATATTACAGTCAAAAAGTATGAGCACCGACAACTGGCAATGAGTGTGTGAACATGAATATAATGTCGGTGAGAAATACGTACTCCCCCAAGCTTAGGATTTTGGCCTAAGTTGGTTTATTGCCATGGATGGCCTGGCGGATATCCATAGTTGTAACCGTGGTCGTACTGAGATGAAGAAGATTCTGATTGCCACTGGTTGGCAATCATCTCCGGATCCCACTGGTAATTAGACTCTCGTGGAGGTTCAAAGTGTGGTTCCGGCTCCGTGGCTGATGTAGGGTTCCGGTGGCGTGAATGGCCGCCCAGTGAACGAGATACAGACCTAGAGATAAATCAAACAAGGAAGGAGCAGGCAAGGTAATAGTCTCAGGGTGATGTTTATCAAAGAACAATTTGTATCTAAGCGCCCCTTCCCTATTCTTAACAATAAATTCATGCGCTACCATACTCTTATAATCTAAATAAGCAGTGGGCAACAATTTTTCTTCTTTTTCATATTGCCTAATAGGTATGTTATAGTGTGCAGCAAGGCGTGAAGCGTAAATACCTCCAAGGATGGGCCCCTTTGTACGGTTCAAACTTAACCGTTTAGCAATAATACCGCCCATACTAACAGAGTTATCACAAAATAAGTGGAACAAAATAATAATATCAGGAACACTAAGGTTTCCACAGTTTCCGCGACCAATTAAGCAACGACTAGCAAATATTGCAAAGTAGCGTAAAACAGGAAATGTATGCTAGTGATTCTTGCATCGGAAACCTTCCTAGTTTCCCCTGCAGTAATAGTATCAATGAACCCTTCCACATCCTTACGATGTGGTTCCTCTAAACTACCCTCGAAAGGTATTTTGCAAACCTTGCAAAATTCATCTAGTGACATCTTCTTAACCACATCATATAAATGAAACTCTACTGAAGGAGGTGTTTCCTTAGGATAGTAGTAGAAGTTTTGCACAAAAGTATTTGTGATTAAGAGATACTGTTCGTGTTGGTCGCAGAGGAAGTCGGTGAGGCCTGCATTCTCAGCCAATTCATCAAAATCATCATAAATCCCGGCTGCTCTCAAGAAATCATCGGAAGGCCATTCACACGGCCGAACCTCCGCGGTACGAGGCAAATTATATTTGGGCCTCTCTACTTCCTCACTTTGCTTTTCCTTCGAGCTTCGGCTCGATGAGCCCCTCAAACATCTCTTCATTATTTTCTAAAAAATTCTGAAATTTTTAGTAACTTCAAATAAAAGTGAACCAAGCTCAACAAAATTGATAGCAACTACTCCTACAAGTGCCTAGAGGCTATATCATGCATTAGAACTACTTGGAACCATATAAATTTGACATGCAAGCTCAAGAACATGGTCACCTAAGCAGCACAAATTTGCAATGAATAAAGCACTAGAACAAAAACTAATTGGACCAATGGAGGACTCACATACAAAGGAACAATCCCCTGAGCAGTTTTGTGAGAGGTGCTTTGAGCAAGGAGATCGAAAATTGCAGCAAAATGACCTAGAACTCGTGCTTGAGCTGGATGGTGATTTTTTGGGAGGAAGAAGAAGTGTGTGGGTGCAGGAATAAGTGGAGGGGAGCCACCGTGGGCCCAC
Source organism: Aegilops bicornis (assembly GCA_021605145.1). Lineage (NCBI taxonomy): Eukaryota > Viridiplantae > Streptophyta > Magnoliopsida > Poales > Poaceae > Aegilops > Aegilops bicornis. The sequence continues at coordinate 294,417,103 of CM038670.1, read as the reverse complement.
GAGGCAGGGGTGTGCGCCCTGGACCCTCGTGGCCAGGTGCTTGCTCCCCCTGCTGTATTCTCAGTGCCAGATATTCTCAAATATTCCAGAAAAAAAATCATATTCCAATTTCAGGGCATTTGGAGAACTTTTATTTTCGGGGTATTTTTTATTGCACGAATAATTCAGAAAACAGACAGAAAATACTAATTTTACTTTATTTCAACTAAATAACAGAAAGTAGAGAGAGGGTACAGAAGGTTGTGCCTTCTAGTTTCATCCATCTCATGCTCATCAAAAGGAATCCACTAACAAGGTTGATCAAGTCTTGTTAACAAACTCATTCCGAATAACATGGAACCGGAGAAATTTCAAATAACACTATGTTACCTCAACGGGGATATGCACATCACCAATAATAAGAATATCATATTTCTTTTTGACAGTAGGAAGAGGAAATTCAAAACCTCCAATAATAATCGATGGAAACTTTCCAATAGAATTGATACTGTGAACTTGAGGTTGTTTCCTCGGAAAGTGTACCGTATGCTCATTACCATTAACATGAAAAGTGACATTGCCTTTGTTGCAATCAATAACAGCCCTGCAGTATTCAAAAAGGGTCTTCCAAGAATAATAGACATACTATCGTCCTCGGGAATATCAAGAATAACAAAGTCCGTTAAAATAGTAACGTTTGCAACCACAACAGGCACATCCTCACAAATACCGACAGGTATAGAAGTTGATTTATCAGCCATTTGTAAAGATATTTCAGTAGGTGTCAACTTATTCAAATTAAGTCTACGATATAAAGAGAGAGGCATAACACTAACACCGGCTCCAAGATCACATAAAGCAGTTTTTACATCATTATCATTGCTAGGTTGAGCATCATCATGAACATCATCATTAACATTATCACTAGGTTCATGTTCATTACCAGATTGTGTTTCAGCATCAGAAATAGAAATACATTGGGATTCTCAGGTGTGTCAACAACAGGTTCACTAGAAGCATGCAAAGTCCTATCATTTTTCTTTTTCTTCTTTTTAGAAGAACTAGGTGTATCGATATTATTTCTCTGAGAATCTTGCTCAATTCTCTTAGGGTGGCCTTCAGGATACAAAGGTTCCTGAGTCATTTTACCGGTTCTAGTAGCCACTCTAACAGCAAAGTCATTATTCTTATTATTTAATTCATTGAGCAAATCATTTTGAGCTTTAAGTACTTGTACTACTTGAGTGGTAACCATAGAAGCATGTTTACTAATGAGTTTAAGTTCACATTTAACTCTAGACATATAATCACCCAAGTGTTCAAGCGTATCGGAATTGTATTTCAATTGTCCACCAAAATATGCATTGAAGTTTCTTGTGTGACAATAAAATTATCAAACTCTTCTAAGCATTGTCTAGCAGACTTATAGTGAGGAATATCACCTTGATCAAATCTATGGAGAGAATATACCTTTACTACCCGTGTCGTGTTATCAAGACCATGTGTTTCTTCAATAGGTGAAGGATTAAGATCATATGTTTCTTCAACAGGCGGTAAATTAAGACCATGTATTTCTTCAAAAGGAGGTAAATTCTTAACATCTTCAGCTTTAATACCTTTTTCTTTCATAGATTTCTTTGCCTCTTGCATATCTTCGTGGATCGAGAAATAGAACACCTCTCTTCTTCGGAGTTGGTTTAGGAATAGGCTCAGGAGTTGGCTCAGGAAGTGTCCAATTATTTTCATTTGTCAACATATTATTCAATAGAATTTCAGCGTCATCCGGTGTTCTTTCCCTGAAAATAGAACCAGCACAACTATCCAGGTAATCTCTGGAAGCATCGGTTAGTCCATTATAAAAGATATCAAGTAATTAAGTAATTGGAGAAGCCTCCCCCAAGCTTGTGGGAGACTCTCTTCTTTAATTTGCACAAAATTATATATGTCCCTTAAAGCAGCTTGTTTCTTATGAGCAAGGAAATATTTAGCAGATAAGTAATAAATCATATCCTGGGGACTACGCACACAACCAGGATCAAGAGAATTAAACCATATCTTAGTGTCACCCTTTAATGAGAACAGAAATATTGTAAGGATATAAAGGTAGCGAGATTTCTCATCATTAGTGAACAGCGTGGCTATATCATTTAATATAGTAAGATGTGCCACAACAGTTTGAGATTCATAGCCATAAAAAGGATCAGATTCAACCAAAGTAATTATATCAGGATCAACAGAGAATTCATAATCCTTATCATTAACACGATAGGCGAAGTAGCAAAAAAGCAGGTCGGTTTCATTCTAGCATTAAGAGATTGCTGCTTCCATTTAGCTAATAACTTCTTAAGATCATATCTATCATTGCAAGCTAAAATAGCTCTAGCAGCTTCTTCATCCATAACATAACCCTCAGGAACAACAGGTAATTCATATTTATTAGGGGGAGAATGTTCATCATCACTATCTTCAATATTATCATTTTTAATAATTTCATTCTCTCTAGCCCTAGCAAGTTGTTCATCAAGAAATTCACCAAGTGTCACAGTAGTATCAAGCATAGAAGTAGTTTCATCATAAGTATCATGCATAGCAGAAGTGGCATCATCAATAACATGCGACATATCAGAATGAATAGCAGAAGCAGGTTTAGGTGTCACAAGCTTACTCAAAACAGAAGGTGAATCAAGTGCAGAGCTATATGGCAGTTCCTTACCTCCCCTCGTAGTTGAGGGATAAATTGTTGTTTTCGCATCTTTCAAGTTCTTCATAGTGACCAGCAGATATAAATCCCAAGTGACTCAAAGAATAGAGATATGTTCCCCGGCAACGGCGCCAGAAAATAGTCTTGATAACCCACAAGTATAGGGGATCGTAACAGTTTTCGAGGGTAGAGTATTCAACCCAAATTTATTGATTCCACACAAGGGGAGCCAAAGAATATTCTCAAGTATTAGCAGTTGAGTTGTCAATGCAACCACACTTGGATAACTTAGTATCTGCAGCAAAGTATTATGGAAGTAATGGTAACAGTAGCAAAAGTAATATTTTTGGGTTTTGTAGTGATTGTAATAGTAGCAACGGAAAAGTAAATAAGCGAAGAATAGTATGTGAAAAGCTCGTAGGCATTGGATCGGGGATGGAGAATTATGTCAGATGCGGTTCATCATGTAACAATCATAACATAGGGTGACACAGAACTAGCTCCAATTCATCAATGTAATGTAGGCATATATTCCGAATATTGTCATACGTGCTCATGGAAAAGAACTTGCATGACATCTTTTGTCCTACCCTCCCGTGGCAGCGGGGTCCTAGCGGAAACTAAGGGATATTAAGGCCTCCTTTTAATAGAGTACCGGACCAAAGCATTAACACATAGTGAATACATGAACTTCTCAAACTATAGTCATCACCGGGAGTGGTTCCGATTATTGTCACTTGAGGTTGCGGATCATAACACATAGTAGGTGACTATAGACTTGCAAGATAGGATCAAGAACTCACATATATATTCATGAAAACATAATAGGTTCAGATCTGAAATCATGGCACTCGGGCCCTAGTCAAGCATTAAGCATAGCAAAGTCATAGCAACATCAATCTTAGAACATAGTGGATACTAGGGATCAAACCCTAACAAAACTAACTCGATTACATGATAAATCTCATCCAACCCATCACCATCCAGCAAGCCTATGATGGAATTACTCATGCACGACAGACAACATCATGAAATTGGTGATGGAGGAAGGTTGATGATGACGATGGCGACGGATTCCCCTCTCCGGAGCCCCGAACGGACTCCAAATCAGCCCTCCGAGAGGTTTTAGGGCTTGGCGGCGGCTCCGTATCGTAAAACGCGATGAATCCTTCTCTCTAATTTTTTCTTCCCGAACACGAATATATGGAGTTGGAGTTGAGGACGGTGGAGCGTTAGGGGGCCCATGAGGCATGGGCGGCGCTTGGGGGTCAGCGCCCCCACCCTCGTGGACAGGTGGAGGCCCCCCTGACGTGGATTCTTCTTCCAGTATTTTTTATATTTTACAAAAATAAGTTCCGTGGAGTTTCAGGTCATTCCAAGAACTTTTGTTTCTGCACATAAATAACACCATGGCAATTCTGCTGAAAACAGCGTCAGTCCGGTTTAGTTCCATTCAAATCATGCAAGTTAGAGCCCAAAACAAGGGCAAAAGTGTTTGGAAAAGTAGATACGATGAAGACATATCACCGGACATGGGACGAAGTCTTCAATCTTGTATCTTCATAGTCCAACAGTCCAGCCAAAGGATATAGTCCGGCTGTCCGAGGACCCCCTTATCCTGGACTCCCTCAGTAGCGCATGAACCAGGCTTTAATGACAATGAGTCCGGCACGCAGATTGACTTCGACATTCCAAGGCGGTTTCCTCCTCCGAATACTCCATAGAAGATTTTGAACACAAGGATCGTGTCCAGCTCTGCAAAACAAATTCCACATACCACAGTAGAGAGTATAATATTCCACAAATCTAATCTGCTGACTTATTTCATAGCGTAACATCACGCCATGGCCTGGTCATTATTCGAACAGTTTTCTCAACCAGCTACTGCACATATCGCGAGGCGGTTTTCTTGGCACGTCTTGTCGAAGCAGAGATCGTGTCCCCTTATCATGGGATTCTCATCAATACGGGTGTGGGTAACCCAACCGCACCATCAATCACGGCGCTTGGGGAATAAGCGAGTTTCACCAGGCAAGTGGGGAGGCGCACAGTTTCCATTGCGCTTATAAAGGGACAAGGACTCCTCTTTTACTTTTACCCACGCCGTCTTCTTCCCTGCCCATCCATTCTTGCGCACTCGAGCTCCAGCGCTGAAGTTCCCATTTTCTCCGCAAAGCCATTCCAAACATGTCCGGAGCGGGAGGCAAGTGGATGGTCTCCTCCGTTACGGAGGAGAACATTACAAAGCTCCCGGAAGCCGGATACCTGGCCGCGGACATCACGCACCGGCTCCCGGACGCGGGGCAGATCGTCCCTACTCTAGAACCCCACGAGAGGGTTGTATTCCCTACCCACTTCGTCCGCGGGCTGGGATTTCCCCTCCACCCATTTGTTCGCGGGCTCATGTTCTACTACGGGTTGGACTTTCATGATCTGGCCCCATTTCATCCTCAACATCTCGGTGTTTACCGTCGTGTGCGAGGCCTTCCTCCGCATCAAGCCCCACTTCGGCCTGTGGCTGAAGACCTTCAACATTAAACCGAAGGTGGTGGTCGGCCAGCAAGCGGAGTGTGGAGGCGCCATGGTGGGCAAAATGCCCAACGTCACCTGGCTCGAAGGCTCCTATGTGGAGACCGTGAAGGGGTGGCCATCGCGGTGGTTCTACATCACCGAGCCACGCGACACCAACTGGGTGGCGGCCCCCGAATTTCGATCCGGCATCCCCATGCGGCTCACCTCCTGAAAAGAGAAGGGCCTATCCTGGGGTTCATCGGTGGAGCTGACCGGACTCCAGAACTGTGTTAAAAACATGATAAGCAAGAAAATCAAGCTTGTCAACATGCTCCAGGTCATGCTCTTCCGCCGGATCCTCCCATGTCAAAGATGGGCATTCAATATGTGGGAGTTCGACTCGGTCAAGCACTAGACAATGCGAGAGCTCTTCGACACGACGCACCAGGACATCTGGAAGGTGTTGTTCAAGTACGCCGAGGTACCTCCTCCCCTTACCGAGGATCGTGGACTCAGCGCAAAGCGCCCTGCCAATCCGATAAGCTCCTTATATCTCATAAGATGTTTCTTTCCCCAGTATAATCATGTGAGGTATCTAAGCCTCGACGCCATTTAAAAGGACTGGGTCACGACAGCGGAGCGGATCAATTGTCCGGCCCCACTGCCCGAAGATCCAGCAAGGTCTCTCTTAACGGAGATGCTAGTTCCGGCGCCCTATGAGGCACCGGAGAAGAAGGCCAAGAAGAAGGCCGCGGGGACCAGGAATGGTCTCTGGCGCAAGGTTGTATCAGACTCATCGTCCGATAACACCGAGGCGCCCTCCTCCCATGAAAATGAGGAGGAGGAAGAGGAAAGTTCTCCCCCCCCCCAGCCGGGGGAGACAAGAAAAGGAGGCCGCCCCATCTGGGGAGGCCGAAGGGTCCAAGAAGGGAAGGACTCTCCTTCCGGACTGCTCCACAGCGGCCGCTTTCAGCGACGAGGAGTGGTTACCCAGGGACAAGCTCATGGCGAAGTCGTAAGTATCCGGATACCATAATAGTTATTGGTATGTTTTATTTTATTGCTTCTTATCATGCCGAACATGATCATGCAGTCCATCCAAAGCCCATATCGAGGTATCCTCTTCGGATGAGTCTTTGTGCCAGTTGGAGATGAACATCGATTCACTCTCGACCGCCTCCTCCCCCCGCCCTACGGACGACGTCAAGGTGTTGTCTCAAAGGGCACTGAACCAAGGGCTGATAGTTCCGGAGGCTCCCCAAGGCGACATTCCAGGCGTTGGGCGTATGGGGGGAAAGACTCCCACGGGCTCTAATGCCGGGGGCAGCAAGTTTAGCCCCCAGCCGAATACTGCGCCGGAACCTCCAGTGGTTCCGGATTCTATCAGGCGATCCCTCGCCAAGGGGGGCAAGCCGTCTGTGCCGATGGCCTCTGTTCGTCCAGAGGCATCGGACAATTTGCTGGAAGCGCTTCGCGGCGCTTGCATTGATGAATAGCACCGCACTATCATGAGTGCGGTGGTCAAGAAGGTTCGGTCCGCCAAAAGCGAACTGACTGAAGCCTGTGCCAGCCTCCTAACAGGCTTTGAGGTAAGTAATCAAATTATGAGAAAATGTTACAGCATAGACAATAGCCCCTGATGCTCTATTTGGTGTTCGCAAAGAAAGGCTGAACAGAGGATCAAATAATAATCACAGGAGTCTAATCAGAATATGTCTATGTGAATAAGCAGGCTTCGTTGCTGGCTGCTGCCGCTCGCACGGTGGAGGTCTCCGCACTGAAGCGGGACCTTGAGCGGTCCAAGGAAGAGCTTGGGCTTACCAAGAGGCGGCTCGAAGAGAACAAAGGTAAGTAATACCCCGTCTGTTTATTGATAAAGAAAAAGGAAGGTGGTTGTTAGATCACAGGATCGTCATGAATTTTGCTAGGGGCCACGACCGAAGTGGCGGCCCTGAAGAAGGCGCTGTCCGAGGCCGAAGGCAAAGCGGCCAAGGAGCGCGCCGAGCGTGAGAAGCAAGAGGCCCGAGTCGGCGAGGTTCGCAAGAGCTCCAGGAGTTTGTCAAGAAATACGAGTCCTTGGAGCATGACTTGAAGACGCAAGGGTCTGAGCTTGCGAAGGCCCTCGAGAACGCACAAAATGCCAAGGCCGAAGCCCAAAAGGCCCTCCAGGAAATTGAGGCGGTCAAGAAGATAGCGGCGGGTAAGGCATTCATTATGAAAAGCAAGCATGTGAAGTAAACTTTCCTTTTACTTACCCGAATTCGGAGCTCTCCAGGAGCGTTCGCAGATCTACCCAGCAGTGTGTCGGATGCCGTGGAGTTCTACCAGGCCAAGGAAGGGAGCTCAACGGATAAGTTGTTCTGGTCTCAGTATACTGGGACCGAACATCCGATGCCCTTGAGCGACTAGTTGAAGCAACTGGTCGAGCTTCACAAGGTGGCCGAACTGGCCATGAAGGGTCTCATAGTCCGGATGTGGCCTGTCGAGCCCCTACCTGGCAGCTATTTCGGCCTGGTAAGGCGGCATGTGAATGCATGCCCACGGTTTGAACTCATAAAGCGGTCTGTCTGCATTGAGGGTGCATGCAGGGCTTTTGCCCGGGCGAAACTACACTGGGCGAAGATGGACGCCGAAAAGCTGGTGAAGGAGGGGCCGCCGGAGGGCAAGGAGCATCGCCACCCCGAAAAGTATTATGACAGTGTCCTGAAGGGTGCTCGCCTTGTGGCAGAGGAATGTGCTAAGGATGTAATATTTGAATGAATGTACTCATGTGATCATGTAATATGAAACAACTTCATGTGCGCTATGTAACGCTTGTTAATTTAAAATATTACCTTTTGTGTGGCCGTTTATTAAATTTGAGAGTTGGCGAGTCGTCGGCTTCTGCCCCCATGTAACTAGTACTGAGGTGTTCAGGATAAACCTGATCACTCTTTATCCCAGTTTTGGGTCCTTCGAAGGAGGTGTTCAAGACTGTGAACCAACTGTGCAATCGGACTATAAAGCTTTATCACTCTCACTTAGCCATAGAAGTCTACAATTTTAAATTTTCGCGAAGCCCCTAGTATTTGGAAGGCCGAACTTAGGGCACTATGTACGCCTAAATTGGACAAGGCCGACTCCTCACCCGAAGCGGAAAAAATCTTTAAGGATTTGAGACCTCTCGAACAGCGACCAGCTCCCGCCGCATCATGACAGTCAGTTTTTGGCTTTCTCTACTGAGGTGCTCGTCCGGAAGAACCGGGACACAATCGCAGTAGTTCTCCTAGTGCTACCTTAGCCGATATAGCGGAACGTAAGGTACCAAAACATGGGAGCTGGGCAAACCCAACTATTGACCCAAGACATTTGGAGCTGATGCATATAGTGCTATAAGTTTGGGGTGCCGCACTGTCGAAAGTGTTCGGACTTTTCATGCCATGTTATGGGGTACACTGAAGCCCCTGGCGCACTAGTCGTATCAGAATGTACGGGTGCAATTTGTCGTAAATGAGCAGACAAGGGAAAAAAGATGAAGGAATGCAATAATGAGCTAATGTTGTACATTGTTATTTAAATGATACATCAAAGCGTATGCATACATATAGTGCAATAAGTAAAAAATAGGACTATTTGACATGTCCTATCCAAGGGCAAGCTGCGTGTGGGTATGCAAAACAGGTATATCGATCGTTATCAGAGACCACCTGGGGATTCCCTTATGTACGCCAAAGCTTCTTGCTTCCTTGGTGTTTCCTTCCCGTGACGGGTCCGATAATCAGACGATCGGAGAGGGCCTTCAGAGAACTGGGGCCTGAAAGGAAGAAAATGTTAAAGGTATACGGGTCCTGAAGCGGTTGAGCCGCATTGTGGGCCGTGCCATGGCTGTGCCGCCGCCTATGCCCATGGTATCTTGAGTGCGTAATTATGTACGTGCGGTGCAGATTTCGCCGCTTGACTGGGACGAGGATGGAGGCCGAATTTCTAGGCGAGCTCTGAACGTGTCTGGTGATCCTCTTGCTGGGTACTCTAGACTCTCTTGATGGTGTTCAGGGTCTTCTTCGCCGAATTGGCGGTTTGCCTCATAAGGCTGCTTTGCGCTTCTGCAGCGAGGGCCGCAGTGTGCTCCTCCGTGTGGAGCGAGCGTTCTGTGTTTGCATTAATTGTTATAACCCCGCGAGGTCCTGGCATTTTGAGCTTGAGGTATGCATAATGCGGTACCGCATTGAATCTGGCAAATGCGGTTCGCCCGAGCAGTGCGTGATAGCCACCGCGGAAGGGGACGATATTGAAGATTAACTCCTCACTTCGGAAGTTGTCCGGAGATCCGAAGACCACTTCCAGTGTGATTGAGCCCGTGCAACAGGCCTCTACACCTAGGATAACACCTTTAAAGGTGGTTTTGGTGGGTTTGATCCTCGAGGGGTCTGTACCCATTTTGCACACTGTATCCTAATAGAGCAGGTTCAGGCTGCTGCCACCGTCCATAAGGACTCGAGTGAGGTGAAATCCGTCAATGATGGGGTCAAGGACCAATGCGGCAGTACCGCCATGACGGATACTGGTGGGGTGGTCCCTACGATCGAAGGTGATCAGACAAGAAGACCATGGGTTGAACTTTGGGGCGACTGGCTCCATCGCATAGACGTCCCTCGCACGCCTGCTCCCGCTTGGGATTATGGGTTGCGTATATCATGTTTACCGTTTTCACTTGGGGAGGAAATTTCTTCTGTCCTCATGTGCTCGGCGGTCGGGGCTCCTCCTCGTCGTCGCTATGCAGCCCCTTTTCCTTGTCTTCGGCATTCAACTTGCCGGCCTGTTTGAACACCCAGCATTCTCTGTTGGTGTGGTTGGCTGGTTTATCGGGGGTGCCATGAATTTGACACGAGCGATGGAGTATGCGGTCCAAGCTGGACGGGCCCGGATTGCTTCTTTTGAACGGCTTTTTCCACTGACCGGATTTAGAGCCACTGAATCCGGCATTAACTGCCGTGTCTTTGGTGTTGTCGCCGTTGTTGCGGCGCTTGTGTCTGTTGCGCCGTGGCCTGCCGTTGCTATCTTTGGCATCTGAATTGCCAGGATTTCTTGATGTGTTGTTGCTGCGAGCCAGCCATCTGTCCTCACCCACACAAAAGCGGGTCATGAGTGTCGTGAGGGCTGCCATGGACTTCTTCTTTTCTTGGCCGAGGTGTCGGGCGAGCCACTCGTCGCGGATGTTATGCTTAAATGCCGCTAAGGCCTCGGTGAGGGAGTCCTAGATTAGGGGGATTACGGACAACCGGACTATATCCTTTGGCCGGACTGTTGGACTATGAAGATACAAGATTGAAGACCTCGTCCCGTGTCCGGATGGGACTCTCCTTGGCGTGGAAGGCAAGCTTGGCAATACGGATATGTAGATCTCCTTCCTTCTAACCGACTCTGTGTAACGCTAGCCCCCTCCGGTGTCTATATAAACCGGAGGGTTTAGTCCGTAGGACAACAACAATCATACCATAGGCTAGCTTCTAGGGTTTAGCCTCTATGATCTCGTGATAGATCAACTCTTGTAATACTCATATCATCAAGATCAGTCAAGAAGGAAGTAGGGTAATACCTCCATCGAGAGGGCCCGAACCTGGGTAAACATCGTGTCCCCTGCCTCATGTTACCATCCGCCTTAGACGCACAGTTCGGGACCCCCTACCCGAGATCCGCCGGTTTTGACACCGACATTGGTGCTTTCATTGAGAGTTCCACTGTGCCGTCACCGTAAGGCTTGATGGCTCCTTCGATCATCGGTAACGATGCGGTCCAGGCTGAGGTCTTCCTCCCCGGACAGATTTTTGTATTCGGCAGCTTTGCACTGCGGGCCAACTCGCTTGGCCATCTGGAGCAGATCATGAGCTACGCCCTTGGCCAGCAGGTCAGGTTCGAAAAACCGAACTACATCGCAGACATCCGGGGAGACTTGATCTTCGACGGATTCGAGCCCATGTCAGGTGCGCCGCACAATCACGACGAGCATGACTTAGCTCTGTCGTCGGACAGTGTTCGGGAGATCACACCTGCAACCACTCCGGCCCTCGATCCGGAGCAAATTACGCCATACGAGGACGGGTGGATAGACCCTGCCTTGGAGGCCGCACTCCCAGTGGCGATAGAGCCGAATACTGACCTTACCCCTCGCGAGAGCCGTGCTGCCGAACCATTGGATTCGTCCCCGGCCACAGGCTCCGAACCGCCTGCGTCCGTGCCTATCGAATCCGATTTGGCACCGATCATGGAGTTTACCTCAGCGGATATCTTTCAGCACTCGCCTTTCAGCGACATGCTAAATTCATTAAAGTCTCTCTCCTTGTCAGGAGAAACTTGGCCGAACTATGTCTGGCTAGGATGGGATGCGGACGACAAAGAAATTCGTTCCCCACCCACCACCCACTTAGTAGCCACTGTCGATGATTTAACCGACATGCTCGACCTCGACTCCGAAGACAACGATGGCATGGACAACGATGCAGGAGACGAATTGGAACCACCGCTCACGGGGCGCTGGACCGCCACTTCATCACACAACATATACATGGTGGATACACCCAAAGAGAATGATGACGAGGAACGGGAGGATGCAGCGAAGGATAGCTCCCTCAAGAAGGAACCAAAGCGTCGGTGTAGGCGCCGCTCCAAATCCCGCCTCAGCAAAAACGGCGATAACAGCAGTGAACCAACAAACGACAAACGTAGTACGGATCCTCTATCCGGACACGGCGACGCCGAGGATATAGCTCATAAACCTCCCTCCGAAGAGGAAAATAGTCCGGACGAAGAGGCACACATCATCCCGGAAAGGCACTTGGAACAAGAGAACCTGCGCAGAAGGCTTATTGCCACCGCGAGGAGTCTGAAGAAGCAAAAGCAAAGGCATAAAGCTGCGCAGAATACACTCAACAGTAGATGGAACAAAGTGCTCGACAACGAAGAAACGTATGGTGGTAGTTACCACACGAAGAGCTATCCAAAGCGCGAGCTGTTGCCTGAATTTGATGACGAGGCCTTAGAGCCCACATAGCCGAAGAATAAAACGGCTGACCGGTCGGATCAACCACCTTGTGGCAGCGATAGAGCGGCTAACAAGGCCGCACATAAGTCTGCACACACCTCACATGAAGACTCGCACCAGAAGACTGGCGCAACCAGATCCATCTACGGATCAAGGAAACGCGCTCCAGCGCACAACCAAAACCGAACACTACAACAGTCAAAACGCCTCGACACAAAAAATACAGGGGCGCCACACACCCCCTATGCTTCACCGATGAGGTGCTGGATGACGAATTTCCAGAAGGATTTAAACCAGTGAACATAGAGGCGTACGACGGAACCACAGACCCTGGAGTCTGGATTGAGGACTTTATCTCCATATTCATATGGCTCGCGGAGACGATCTCCACGCCATCAAGTACTTTCCCCTCAAGCTGAAAGGACCAGCTCGGCACTGGCTGAAAAGCCTCCCCGAAGACTCAATTGGAAGTTGGGAGGAGCTTGAGGATGCTTTTCGGGCTAATTTTCAAGGGACCTATGTCCGACCTCCGGATGCAGACGATTTAAGTCATATAGTTCAACAACCCGGAGAGTCAGCCCGAAAGCTTTGGAACAGATTTCTCACTAAGAAGAACCAAATCATTGACTGCCCGGACGCCGAAGCCTTAGCAGCTTTTAAACACAGCGTCCGAGACGAATGGCCCGCCAGACACCTCGGCCAAGAAAAACCGAGAACAATGGCAGCCCTAACAAGCCTCATGACCCGCTTTTGTGCGGGCGAGGATAGCTGGTTAGCCCACAGTAGCACCAGCGACCCAAGCACATCCGAAGTAAGGGATGGCAATGAAAACCACGACGTAGTAAAATCAAGCGCCGGAATAAAGAAGACAGCCCAGATAACACGGCGATAAACGCCGGCTTCAGGGGCTCTCGACCAGGTCAGCAGAAAAAGCCTGTCAAAGGCAACAGAGATGGACCGTCCAGCCTAAACAAGATTCTAGACAAATTATGTCAGATTCATGGCACCCCCGAGAAACCTGCGAATCATACCCACAGAGAATGCTGGGTCTTCAAGCAGGCCAGTAAGCTAAACGCCGAACACAAGGGGAGGGAGATGCCAAGTGAAGACGAGGACGAGCCTCGCCAGCAAAGCATTGGGGGACAGAAAAAATTCCCACCAGAGGTCAAATCAGTGAACATGATCCATGTGACGACAAGGAGAAGCAAACATGCACTCCGAAACACACGAGCCGTAGTGCCCGTCACCCGTAAGCACAACCCCTGGTTGGCCCATCCGATCACTTTTGATCGTAGGGATCACCTGACAAACATTCGACACGAAGGATTGGCTGCCTTGATGTAGACCCAATAATAAATGGATACCATCTCACACGAGTCCTTATGGACGGCAGTAGTAGTCTAAATCTGATATATCAGGACACAGTCCGCAAAATGGGGATAGACCCGACAAAGATCAGCCACAGTAATACTACCTTCAAGGGAGTAATACCAGGCCCAGAGGCCTGCTCCACGGGCTCTCTAATACTAGAGGTCGTATTTGGTTTACCCGACAACTACCGAAGTGCAAAGTTAAACTTCGACATCGCTCCGTTCCGAAGTGGCTATCAAGCACTACTCGGACGAACATCTTTCGCTCATTTCAACGCTATACTGCGTTACGCTTCTCTTAGGCTTAAGATGCCTGGTCCGCGCGACACCATCATAATTAATGGAAATATCGAGCATTCCTTACGCGTAGAAGAACGTACGGCTGCTTTAACAGCCAAACACTAGACGACCTCACCAACCAGAACAAATGACTAGTCGTTAAGACCACAGACACGGTTAGACGAGTCCGGCGCATCATTAGATATACTTGAGATTGGCTTAATGGTTATACCCTTACAGACGGTACCAGGGGCTTCCCGCGTGTAAACAACGCTAGTTCGGCTCAACTTTAATTATCTTGAATTTTAAATGGTTTATTTAGAATAACCAATTTTTGGCAATACAACTTTCAACTAAGTTTCTCTCTTTTACAGATGACAATCGTGCTACACCCGTCCAGGATACGGCACAACGGAGACACAGGCGCAAACATGCAGCAGGGACTCGCTCAAAGGTTTCTTTTTAGATTAAGACCCTGCGTAAACCATTTTTACTATCTCTTGTTGTTCACATCCTCCGGATTCTCAGTACAACCGAGAAGGATGCTGACGTTATTGGCATTTGGCCACGTCGAGAATATTGCGTACACAGACACTCGGGTTCATTATCAAGGGCATTGTTCAGCCTGGCATATGTTATAAAGACCGAATACCTTAGGGAGTGTTCGGCATCGCGAGTTTGGCCTTATATGCATCAGCTCCGAATCATGCCTTTGGTCAAATGTTGGGTTTGCCCGGCTCCTGTGTTTCGCTACCTTACGTTCCGCTCTATCGGCTAAGGTGGCACCAGGAGAACTACTGCGATTGTGCCCTGGTTCATCCGGACAAGCACCTTAGTAGAGAAAGCCGAAAACTGACTGTCATGATAAAGCGCGAGACTGTCAACCACTCAATGACTTAGCGGAATCTTCGGGATTCCTCCGCATTAACAAAGGGCCGTTTCCCAGCCAGGCATGTACGTGCCCCGTATTCAGACGAGCGCGGAGACACCAGGGGCTATATAGTAGCCCCACCATCAAACTCCTACGGCTAAGTGAAAGTGTTAAAGCAATATAGTCCGATTGCCTAGTTCGCTGCGCTATCACCTCCTTATTGGACCAAGACGTTGGATCAAGTGTGAGCACGCGTCTTCATAACACCCGCATTATATGCGTGGGGGCTGAAGCCGACGACTGCAAACTTTCAGGTTATATACATATATACACAAACGGCCGCACATGAGGCATCATAGTACTTTCAGGAAAAAAGTATAAACGCAGCCTTTTAATTTAATAAACATTGTTTTTACAATGGGAATACATGTCATTAGAACATAATATTCTTCGAGCACTGAGACTCTATTGAACGAGCGCCTTTAAGGACTTCCTCAAAGTAGTGCTCGGCAGATACTCGGCCCCCGGCTGAACTCTGGGTTGCAATTGCGGTGGCCTCCATCTTTGCCCAGTATGTCTTGACACGGGCAAGCGCCATCCGCGCACCCTCTATGCACGCCGACCTCTTCATAGCGTCGATGCGCGGCACAACACCAAGGAACTGTTGCTCCAAATTAAAATAATTGTTCGGCCTTGGCCCTTCCGGCCACAGATGAACCACAACAGACCTCATGGCAAGCCCGGACAACCTATGGAGCTCGGCCCATTCGGCCATCCGCTCATTCAACGGTAGCGGACGCGCTGGAACATTAATTTGTGACTAGAATAGCTTTTCCACATCGCGATCTTTTTCATCCTTGAAGTATTCGGCTGCATCAGCGGCACTTGCTGCCAAATCCAGATATGCGTCTGCAGAACTCCACAGCGGATCAAGAGGAGCGTACTTAGGATCTCCTAACTTCATCCGCAGCAAAGAGCTTCCCAGCCGCGATATCCCCGGCTTGATGCAGCTCCTCCTTCATTGCTCTAATTGTAGAGCAGGCGTCCTTGGCCGCCACCGTGGCCTTCTCCAGGTCCGTCATCTTCGCTCGATTTTCATTTTCGAGAAGCTCGTAACGGCCGGCGGCATCCTTCAATTCCACAACCATCTTGGCTATTTCATCCTTGCTTCGGCAATGCGCAGCCTGTTTGGCTCTCAGCTCCTCGACTGCCTTTAGGGTGGCCGTATCACTTTTCCTGGCTTGTTCCTTGGCTCGGGCAAGTTCCGCCCGAAGGGTCTCCACGGCGGCAGCCCCGTCTGCAGTCACAACATATTAATGATACTAGCATCGTGCTCCTCTCACTATGTGTTGATCACAGGAGAAATCACATACCCTATGCCTCGTCGAGCCGTTCGTTCACAAGCATGATGTCAGCATCTGCCGCATCAAGTTGCCGCTTTAGCTCGGAAAACACACCAATCCGGCTAGCCACCGGACCTCCCGCCACCTACATATGAAGGCGGCCTGATTATTACCTGGGACTATGATCCTCTGTTTGCCGCCGTTCTCGACAGCAACCAGAGTCTCAGGTGCTACTATCTGCACAGGGCACACCTAACGTGTGTGGTACCATAAAAAATATACACTATTTCACGCACCTCAAAGCCTTTCAGCAGACTCATAAAAGCTTCATGCAACCCACTTTCGACGGATGAAATCCTCTCAATCACCATACCCATTAGTGTACGATGCATTTCTGAGTTAGCCGCTTGTTCTAGCAGATCCTTCAGTGCGTCCGGTCGCACACCGGACGGTGCGAGACTCTTTCGGTTGGTCTCTTTAGGAGCCGAATACTGAGGACTTTGGGTGGCTGAAGGATTACCCACTGGCCTTGCCGGATTAGGAGAAACCCTCCACGACGACACTTCAGGGTCGCCCGCCTCATGAGGCGGGGTGGCATGGTGTGACGCCCCCGATTCAATCGTACACTAATCATGCACGCAAATGTGTACGATCAAGATCAGGGACTCACGGGAAGATATCACAACACAACTCTACAAATAAAATAAGTCATACAAGCATCATAATACAAGCCGAGGGCCTCGAGGGCTCGAATACAAGTGCTCGATCATAGACGCGAGTCATGAAAAGCAACAATATCTCGAATACGGACATAAGTTAAACAAGTTGCCATAAGATGGCTAGCACAAACTGGGATACAGATCGAAGAGGCGCAGGCCTCCTGCTCGGGATCCTCCTAAACTACTCACTGGTCGTAAATCGGCTGCTGCGTAGTAGTAGGCACCTCCGGTGTAGTAGTCGCCATCGACGGTGGCGTCTGGCTCCTGGGCTCCATCGTGCAGTTGCAGCAATCGAGTAGAGATAGGGGGAAAAGGAAACAACGCAACCGTGAGTACTCATCCAAAGTACTGCAAGCAAGGAGCTACACTACATATGCATGTATATATGTGTAAAGGGCCATATCGGTGGGTGAACTGCGAGAATGCCGTAATAAGAGGGGATAGCTAGTCTTATCGAAGACTACGCTTGGTCACCTTCGTCTTACAACAGGTAGAAGAGGGTAGGTTGAAGTCCTCCAAGTAACATCACATAGCAATAATCCTACCCGCGATCCCTCCTCATTGCCACGAGAGAGAGCGACCACCGGTTATGTCGGCACTTGGAAGGGTGTGTTTTATTAAGTATCCGGTTCCAGCTTGTCATAAGGTCAAGGTACAACTCCAAGTCGTCCTGTTATCAAGATCACGGCTATTCGAATAGATTACACTTCCCTGCAGGGGTGCACCACATAACCCAACTCGCTTGATCCCATTTGGCCGTACACTCTTTCCTGGGTCATGCCCGGCCACGGAAGATCAACACGTCGCAGCCCCACCTAGGCGCAATAGAGGCCAAGACGCCGGTCTAAACCTAAGCGCCTGAAGTGCAGGCCCATCGCCCATAGCACACCTGCACGTTGCGAGGGCGGCCGGAAGCAGACCTAGCCTAGCAGGCGTTCCAGTCCAATCCGGCGCGCGCCGCTCCGTCGCTGACGTCACGAAGTGCTTCGGCTGATACCACGACGCCGAGTGCCCATATCTTTCCCACGTAGTTGGTTAGTGCGTATTTGCCCGTAGCCAACTCAGATCAAATACCAAGATCTCGTTAAGCGTGTTAAGTATCCGCGAACGCCCGAGCAGGCCAGCGCACCTCTCTCCTAGGCGGTCTCAACCTGCCATGTCGCTCCGCCACAAAGATCCATCCAGAGGGCCGTCGGGACAAAGGTCCTTTCAGCCCCCAATCCGTGAATCACTCGCGGGTGCTCCACAAGCCGACCCGACTTTAGTCACCACATGTATCATGTATAAGTATAAGTATATACCCGTGATCACCTCCCGAGTGATCACGGCCCGATAGTATAGCACAGCAGATGGACAAGAATGTAGGGCCACATTTGGAAATACTAGCATCCTATACTAAGCATGTAGGATTGCAGGTAAAGCTAACAACAGTAGTAGTAAGGACATGCTATGCATCAGGATAGGTATAACGGAAAGCAGTAACATGCTACACTACTCTAATGCAAGCAGTATAGAGTAGAATAGGAGATATCTGGTGATCAAGGGGGGCTTGCCTGGTTGCTCTGGCAAGAGAGAGGGTCGTCAACTCAGTAGTCGTCTTGCAGCAGCAGCGTCGGTCTCGTAGTCTACCGGAGAGAAGAGGGGGAAGAAACAATGAATACCATGTAAACAGATGCATATCGGTGCATGACAAGACAAGTAACGATGCTAGGCGTGCCCTAACGTTTTATGAGGTGGTACCGGTTAAGGGGGGGAACATTCGGGAAAATATCCCCGGTGTTTCGTGTTTTCGGGCAGAGGAGCCGGAGGGGGAAAAGTTGCGAGTTCGATAGGTTAGGTGTGTGTGGCGGACGAACGGACTGCGTATCTGGATTCGTCTCGTCGTTTTGAGCAACTTTCATGTAGAAAGTATTTTCATCTGAGCTACAGTTTATTTTATATGAAAATTTAAAGATTTAAAATGATTTTCTAATTTCTGGATTTAATTTAATTCGAAAATAAATTTGTATTTAGATGCTATGGGTACACAGGAAGTGTACCCAAAGTGTGTCTAAGGGGCTGACAGGTGGGGCCCTAGTCAAATGTCCAGTCAGCGTTTGACTGGACCGTTGACTGGTCAAAAGGGCCCATGGGTCCCGCATGTCATTGATACATGTTTAACTAAACAACAATTGATTAACTAATCTGGTTGATTAGGTTATTAAGAAGGTTCATTAAGTTAACTAATTAACTTTCTAATTAATTATTTATTAATTAATTAACAATTATTATTTAATTAATCTCTTTTTTTGTTTTATTTCTGGGCATGGCCCCATCTGTAATAGGCACAGGGGGCCTTAGCAGGAACCGGGGCCGTGCGGTTACGAGCGCGGGCGGGGCGTGTGCCGGCCTGCACGCCCGAGGCCACCAAGGGGGCTGCCGGCCACGGCGGCAGCCGGAGCAACAGCGGCATGACGAGCGGGCAGACGGGCGAGGCACGGGCGGGCAGCGACAGGGAGGCTAGGGCTCAATGACGCTGGCCGGCGCCATGCTATGGACTGGGAGTACGAGGAGGCGGCGTAGCGGGGGTAGGCGCGACCTGTAAAGGGCACGGGCCAGCGCGGCCGGAGCAGTGGTCGGGGGCACAGCGACGGGGTCACGGCTAACGGCGTGCGATGGCGCTGTGTGCACATGAGGCCGAGGGGGAAGAAGGAGGAGAGGCCGGGGTTTGGCCTCACCGTACGGTGTAGGGTAGAGGCAGCGGCTCGAGGAGGATGACGGGGACGACGACGAGGTCGAGGCGGTGATGCAGATGGGCGGGCGTGTGTCGATGGCATCCGCGAGGAGGAGATGAGGACGAGCGACGGAGACGGGCAAAGGCACCAACGACGGCGGTGGCGGCGGGCGGTTCGGCGGGGTTCGGGCGTGGCGAGCCCCGATCCCGATCTGGATTGGGGAGGGAGGCAGATGGGGAATCGGGGGGGGGGGGGTGGGGGGAGTGCGGGGGCGAGTGGGGGCGTGGGGAGTCGGGGGCCTAGGGTTTGCCCTATAGGCCAGAGGGAGGGGCCGGCTGGGCCAAGTGGATCGGCCAGCTGGGCCGTCTGGCCCAGTTGGGGGGGGGGCTTCTCTTTTCCCTTTTTTTTGTTAGTTTTCTTTTCTGTTTTTGTGTTTTCTTTTCTTTTTATTTATTTTCTTTTTGTTTTTATCTTACTTTCTTTTAAGTTTACTTTTTACTTAATATTAAAATGATCCCTAAATTAGTAATACCATGAAACCCATCGCCACAAAGGTCTTATCCCAAAACAATTTAGTTTAGTATTTTATTTATTTATAAAAGCATTTAAATAACGGTTTTGCTACTGTTTTATTCATTTTAGATTATTTAAACATTTTATAAAAGTGTGGTTTCTTCACCATAATTACCTATGCATTATTCGCCTCCACCCAAACATTTAGTTTTTAATATTTGAAAACTTTTATTGTTTGCCTCGAATTTGAATTTGAATTTGAATCGGTTTCGAACTAATGCGAGATTAATCAACAATAATCGAGGTGATGTGGCATCATTTGCAGAGGTTACTGTAGCTTGATTACCCGGGCGTCACAATTCTCCTCCACTACATGAAATCTCGTCCCGAGATTTAAGAGGGGAGTAAGGGGAAAGTTCTGGTTACGATATTCTAATGGATCTTCTCGAAGAAGTTAATCCCTTTCGTTGATGTCTTCAATTCTTTATTCCAATGCATCATGATGAAGTTGTCGTCCTTTCTTCGGGGAACTCCATCATACTTACGAATAGGTAAGGGGCAGCTCTACAACGGTAGGATGTTATAAGGGAAATTCATCTGGGGGGGTAACCCAAGAATGAACATATGAGTATCTCTCGAGTTGAACAAATGAAACACATCGAGAGCAAAGTAAGACGGTGCAATAAGAGGTTTCAAGCGGATAGGCAATCGTTCATTGCCTGAAAACGAGTGAGAAAGGGGTTCAGAGCAACGGGAATAAGTATTGTGTCTGATACCAGAATAGATCACTAGGACAGTGGCCCGTGAATTATATACGAGTCCACGCGCGAGGAATAACTTTGAGAATAGGGGGTGTACAGGACAGTCAGGTTTCGATCCTGTGGAACTGTGGGTTATGGGCCCACCATGTGGTTTTTTTTAAATAGGAGAAGTGACATCTTTCACGGTCATGATAGCAAGGCATGTCAGAGAGTACCATGTCAGTTATGTCGGCAACAACGTTGGTACCAAGGGTGAGGGACGAAGAGAACCATTTTCCTGCTCGTTGCATCAAGGCGGACCAATAGGCAAAGTTCTCGTCCATCGGTGGTTACCGAAATGTCACCAACAATAGTAACAGGGTCTTACTGGCAGAGTTGTACCACGAGGTGCTTACCTAAGCAGGAGAATATTACTTCTTAGACTATATAGACCTCAAGAAAGGTTAAACCAACCAATGGAAAGGAAAATAAGATTATCAGATTAAACAGAACAATGGAAAGGAAAATGTGTTTAAACACATATTTCAAGGGTATATCCTTCCCAAGGACAAGCAGAGCATGATATCCAGGACAGGATATAATGTAGAAAACTCTTTAGGTAGGGGAGAGAATTTTCATGACATTACCCATACATTGGTGTTTGGAAAATTGAGCAAGAAACATTTAGCATTGGGCTTCAAATGTTCTTGTTGAAAATTGGAGTACCATAGACATGTTCCGAGATAGCATTGAGATGGCCAACAGGTGAAGATCAGACTTTGGAAACACAAAGGATTCATCAGGAATAACTTATAGAATAAGTCTTACAATTCCCTCATGGAAGAATGGATAGCCTTGCTGGAAGGAAAACTATAACACTAGGTCCTCCGGTAGGAAGTGCTAGGCATGACATCATGTTACCGGGTCATCAAAGGATCAACATCATAACTCTTGGAATGTTGTCCCAACCATCATATCGACCGAGATCCATATCCAATTGGTGTCATGATACCTCAGACTCAGGGGGTCCAAGAGGAAAAGGTGCAACACAAATCGACGAAATGACATTGCAAGATTCTCGAGAAATGAACTATGGGAGCGGGTTTATGAAGCAATAGTTCATCATTAAACCAAGGAGGGGATGAGAAGGTGGCTGATGGGCTCAGCGACAATTCATCGAGAATTCCAAACGGATGGATTTCCACGATAATGTGAACAAGAAGATGACATTTGTTAGATCAAATGATATAATGGGATATGCTCGAGGAAAACATACATAATTAAACATTGGTTGAGCAGGTGCACCCGAAATATGGGTTGGGTTGCACGGCCGATGTTAGAACGGTGATTCAATTATCGAAAGACTTAGAATGAACTATCACCCATTCAGTTCAAAGCAATAGGGTTGCTAGAAGTTTTGAATTCACACGTCATAGCTCAATTGTCGGTAATCCGGTTGAAAACAATACGGGCACCAAGGAATGAACGAAGATGGCGAGAAGTAATATGATATCAAGAATTCTTAAGAGGTGTTGAAATTCTCACCACATTCTTGATAAAAAGAGATGGTAATACTTCCGAGGTAAGGAAGATCAACTGCTGGGTAGCAGGGATCTCAAGGTTTACACAAAACACGAACAAGTTGTGTTGAACGGAAGGCAATAAAGTTGTCGATGAGAACAGGAATCATCGAGGGGCAAGGATGGTATTACCTATCATGAATGCAATTGAATTCCTGGAAGAGCTCATAAGGTTGATGATGATCACGACACATTTGTCGAGAGATTTCATGAAGATGTAGTCAATCAGCGACGACATCAATTCAAAGGAATGATGAAGCAAGAGGTTATTGGAACCACGATTCGACACAAACTCGAACTCAAGCTTGTTGTTTAAGGTGAAAGGGTATGACGAGGAAAATCGACGTAAAGCTTAGCTATCGTCGCAAATTGGTGCTCCGAGAATAAGGACCAGGTAACCTGAGTTAGAATCGTCACGACAATGATATAGCCAAACAAGCTAGGAATGGCGTGATCAGGTACAAACTCGTAGTTATAGAAGCTTACTGAAGAGTTGTTGATCCGTAGTGCGGACTCGGTTCGGTTATCGGTGTCTTTGAGTGTTTAATAATTCAGAGCCCGTGAAAAATTGGAATCAGTGGGAACGTAGCACTTGATGAAGAGCTCATAAGAAGTTATGCAGTTCCATGATAATCTCGAGATACCAGGGGTAATACTCGGCGACAGATCAAAAGCGAGAGGTTGGGTAGGGTATTGCTCTGCGAAGACAAGTGCTTAAACTTGCACGAGAATTGGTATTTAAAGGAGAACATGGTCGGAACCACGATTGAAAAAGGCCGGATCTCGATATAAGATGAACTTATACCAAGGGAATAATTAATTTTAAAAAGAAGCTTCGATGAGAAGATGTACATCGTGTCCATGGGCATGAACACAAAGTTCAAGGTCGACTCCCACTTCTCCAATGCACAACCTTTCATTCACTTCTCGCTCAATGAAGTTGTAGTTTTGAAATTTTATCTGGCAAAATACCAGAAGAGTACGACTCATGAAAACTTTCGAGTTCACACCTATTAAGGAAGGCATAGGTTCAACCCATCGGGGCATCTTAGAATCATATACCAGAATCTTTAGAAGTAATTAACTCAAGCTCGAAGGCAGAGCATGGTTAAGAAAGCAGAGGATACAATTTACCAAAGGCATTATGTATCAGAGGAAAGGCTCGCAAGGTTATTGAATATGAAGGGCGTTGTCAGATAAAATCCAACAAAGGATTTGGTGGTCCACAAGGGATCTGACGTGAGCATCGGTACTCAACTAGAGGAAGAAGAATGCAAGGAGATCAGATTATAGAAACAACTGACTAACTCAATTGTCAAATGCAAAGGAATTATGATTTCCAAATCAAGGGATCGTAAGCAATGCTCTGATTAGGGATGGATAAGTTGAATAGCCTTAGGGTACAATCAACGACAATTGGATTGGTCGAGAACCAATTCTAGTTAAAAGAATGGCAGCTTAGCCGGAGAAGTAATTTATAAGGATCAATGATGATTGCATGTATTCGCAAACATATTGAGTCAATAGACTCAAAATGATAATGACAAGGAATGTCATTAAGACTACGAGACTTATGGGATTAACCATAATGCAAGCAAGCAAGAATTTCAAGAGCCAAAGGCTCCAGAGGATTTTCAGAAGATCGAATATTATTTTGAAGACTTTTGTGAAACACATGAACAACTGGGGATGAGCGGATACTCGGCAAGCGCGAGTAATTATCCGTAGTGGTATTCATGCAGCAAGGAACTGCAGGGAAGTAAGCGTAAATAATTCTCGGAATATCGAAGAGTATTTCAGGACATCTTGTAATAACAAGAGCAACTTGGGATGACAATATGAACGATAGGTGTAAGTAGTTATCCGTGAGGGATTTATCGATGGAAGTGAATTGCAAAAGCGATGGCACATAGTCTCGAGAGCACATCGTAGAGTATCTTCGAATCTTCCGTGCAAAGAAAGCGGTAATCGGTAACAAGTGGCTCTCCGGGAGAAAGTACTTGCGAGAACCTAAAGTTAGTTTTGTTTTTACCAAAATCATTTAACCCGAATAGAAGAGAGCTCAGAGTCCCAGAGTAAAGGTCGAGGAGTAAAAGATCCTAGTACCACCCAATGGCGACGTGTGCCCGTAAGACACACAGCCATGTTAGTAAAAGTTTTTGCAACGTCTAGACTCGACTTGACCAAGGAGTGTGGAAGGGGGTTCCTACAGCGCGATCGGCTCGATACCAACTTCAGACGCCCCGATTCAATCATACACTAATCATGCACGCAAATGTGTACGATCAAGATCAGGGACTCACGGGAAGATATCACAACACAACTCTACAAACAAAATAAGTCATACAACCATCATAATACAAGCCAGGGGCCTCGAGGGCTCGAATACAAGTGCTCGATCATAGACGAGTCAGCGGAAGCAACAATATCTGAGTACAGACATAAGTTAAACAAGTTGCCATAAGATGGCTAGCACAAACCGGGATACAGATCGAAAGAGGCGCAGTCCTCCTGCTCGATCCTCCTAAACTACTCCTTGTCGTCGTCGGCCGGGCTGCACGTAGTAGTAGGCACCTCCGATGTAGTAGTCGTCATCGACGGTGGCGTCACAGCTCTGGGCTCCATCGTCTGTTGCAGCAATCGAGTAGAGACAGGGGAAAAGGGGAAACAATGCAACCGTGAGTACTCATCCAAAGTACTGCAAGCAAGGAGCTACACTACATATGCATGGATATATGTGTAAAGGGCCATATGAGTGGACCGAATCGCAGAATGCCGTAATAAGAGGGGATAGCTAGTCTTATCGAAGACTACGCTCAGTCACCTTCGTCTTACAACAGGTAGAAGAGGGTAGGTTGAAGTCCTCCAAGTAACATCACATAGCAATAATCCTACCCGCGATCCCTCCTCATTGACACGAGAGAGAGCGACCACCGGTTGTATCGGCACTTGGAAGGGTGTGTTTTATTAAGTATCCGGTTCTAGTTGTCATAAGGTCAAGGTACAACTCCAAGTCGTCACATTATCAAGATCACGGCTATTCGAATAGATTAACTTCCCTGCAGGGTGCACCACATAACCCAACACGCTTGATCCCATTTGGCGGACACACTTTCTGGGTCATGCCCGCCGCGGAAGATCAACACGCCGCAGCCCCACCTAGGCACAACAGAGAGGCCCGACGCCGGTCTAAACCTAAGCGCCACAGGGTCTGGGCCCATCGCCCATAGCACACCTGCACGTTGCGAAGTGCGGCCGGAAGCGCACCTAGCCTAGCGTTCTCCAGTCAATCCGGCGCGCCGCTCACCGACGTCTGAAGTGCTTCGGTGATACCACGGCGCCGAGTGCCCATATCTTTCCCACGTGGTTGGTTAGTGCGTATAAGCTCAGAGCCAACTCAGATCAAATACCAAGATCTCGTTAAGCGTGTTAAGTATCCATGAACGCCCGAGCAGGGCCAGGCTCACCTCTCTCCTAGGCGGTCTCAACCTGCCTGCCGCCTCCGCCACAAAGATCCATCCAGGAGGGCCGTCGGGACAAAGGTCCTTTCAGCCCCAATCCGTGAATCACTCATGGGTGCTCCACAAGCCGACCCGACTTTAGTCACCACATGTATCATGTATAAGTATAAGTATATACCCATGATCACCTCCCGAGTGATCACGGCCCGATAGTATAGCACAATGACGGACAAGAATGTAGGGCCATAGATGGAAATACTAGCATCCTATACTAAGCATGTAGGATTGCGGTAAAGATAACAACAAGAGTAGCAAGGACAGGCTATGCATCGTGATAGGTATAACGGAAAGCAGAACATGCTACACTACTCTAATGCAAGCAAGATAGTGCAGAATAGGCGATATCTGGTGATCAAGGGGGGCTTGCCTGGTTGCTCGCAAGAGAGAGGGTCACAACTCCGTAGTCGTCTGGGCAGCAGCAGCGTCGGTCTCGTAGTCTACGGAGAGAAGTGGGGGGAAGAAACAATGAATACCATGTAAACAGATGCATATCGATGCATGACAAGACAAGTAACGATGCTAGGCGTGCCCTAACGTGGTATGAGGTGGTACGGTTAAGGGGGGGGGGAAACATTCGGGAAAATATCCCCGGTGTTTCGTGTTTTCGGGCAGAGGAGCCGAAGGGGGAAAGTTGCGAGTTCGATAGGTTAGGTGTGTGTGGTGGATGAACGGACTGCGTATCCGGATTGGTCTCGTCGTTTTGAGCAACTTTCATGTAGAAAGTATTTTCATCTGAGCTACAGTTTATTTTATATGAAAATTTAAAGATTTAAAATGATTTTCTAATTTCTGGATTTAATTTAATTCGAAAATAAATTTGTATTTAGATGCTATGGGTACACAGGAAGTGTAAACAAAGTGTGTCTAAGGGGCTGACAGGTGGGGCCCTAGTCAAATGTCCAGTCAGCGTTTGACTGGACCGTTGACTGGTCAAAAGGGCCCATGGGTCCCGCATGTCATTGATACATGTTTAACTAAACAACAATTGATTAACTAATCTGGTTGATTAGGTTATTAAGAAGGTTCATTAAGTTAACTAATTAACTTTCTAATTAATTATTTATTAATTAATTAACAATTATTATTTAATTAATCTCTTTTTTTGTTTTATTTCTGGGCATGGCCCCATCTGTAATAGGCACAGGGGGCCTTAGCAGGAACCGGGCCGTCTTGATTCTGGCGCTGGCGGGCGTGTGCCGCCTGCACGCCGAGGCCACCAAGGGGTTGCCGCCACGGGCGGCAAGCCGGAGCAAGCGGCAGGCGGACAGAGCGGGCAGACGGGCGAGGCACGGCGGCAGAAGGAGGCCGAGGCTGTCGCGACGCGTTAAGGCGCCGACGGCCATGGACTGGGAGTACTAGGAGGCGGCGTAGCGGGGGTAGGCGCGACTTGCAGAGGGCACGGGCCAGCGCGGCCGGAGCAGTGGTCGGGGGCACAGTGACGGGGTCACGGCTAACGGCGTGCGATGGCGCTGTGTGCACATGAGGACGAGGGGGAAGAAGGAGGAGAGGCCGGGGTTTGGCCTCACCGTACGGTGTAGGGTAGAGGCAGCGGCTCGAGGAGGATGACGGGGACGACGACGAGGTCGAGGCGGTGATGCAGTAGCGGGGCGGCGTGCGTCGATGGCATCCGGCGAGGAGGGAGATGAGGACGAGCGACGGAGACGGGCAGGCGGCACCAACGACGGCAGGGCGGCGGGGCGGCTCCGGCGGGGGTTCCGGGCGGCTTCAAGGGGTTCCGGGCGGCGGCGGCGGCGGCGAGCCCCGATCCTGATCTGGATCGGGGAGGGAGGCAGATGGGGAATCGGGGGGGGGGGAGTGCGGGGGCGAGTGGGGGCGTGGGGAGTCGGGGGCCTAGGGTTTGCCCTATAGGCCAGAGGGAGGGGCCGACTGGGCCAAGTGGATCGGCCAGCTGGGCCGTCTGGCCCAGTTGGCGGGGGGGCTTCTCTTTTCCCTTTTTTTGTTAGTTTTCTTTTCTGTTTTTGTGTTTTCTTTTCTTTTATTTATTTTCTTTTTGTTTTATCTTACTTTCTTTTAAGTTTACTTTTTACTTAATATTAAAATGATCCCTAAATTAGTAATACCATGAAACCCACTGCCACAAAAGGTCTTATCCCAAAACAATTTAGTTTAGTATTTTATTTATTTATAAAAGCATTTAAATATCGGTTTTGCTACTGTTTTATTCATTTTAGATTATTTAAACATTTTATAAAAGTGTGGTTTCTTCACCATAATTACCTATGCATTATTCGCCTCCACCCAAACATTTAGTTTTTAATATTTGAAAACTTTTATTGTTTGCCTCGATTTTGAATTTGAATTTGAATCGGTTTCGAACTAACGCGAGATTAATCAACAGTAATCGAGGTGATGTGGCATCATTTGCAGAGGTTACTGTAGCTTGATTACCCGGGCGTTACACATGGGGAGGTGTTTCGCTCTCCATCATCTCCGGGAGAAGATCCCCTGAAGACGAACTCTGTCGAGAAGGGCTACAATCCGACCTACAAGATAAATGCTTCGGTTATTGTCCTCAGAAGTAAAGCAGTATATTTTTACTATTAAGTACCTTTTTACTTACAGCTCGATGGAGGGCTGATCCCCTTGCAGGCACTGTGCGGCAAGGGTACCTCCCGGGGCAGGACCCTCTGGCGAAGATTTCTTCCCCCGTTTGGAAACCATTGTTTCCGGGTCTTCAGAGGTGGTCCTCTTCCTTCCTTGGGGAGAGGGAATTTCAGATTCTTCTCCCCGGTTATCCTCCTTAGCAGAGGCGCTAACTCCCTCGGTTTGGATGAACAGTGAGCAAGGTCCGCTTTCAGCCTCTTTATTCCCCCCTTTATCTTCCCCTGAGGGCGCTTGATAAGGCGCAAGCTCCAGCATCCTGGCTAGTACAGGATCCGGTGAGACCTCAGGAAGAGGGGCCGGACACCTGATCATCTTCACCTTTGTTACCCAGTCCTGGTCAAAGAGCGACTTTTCAGAATGATGTTGTGATAAATAAAAAGACAACGTGTTCGGCTACGGGACTACTTACTTGGGTATCTGGACGATTGCAGCTCAGACCCGCATCCTCGGTGGTGTCCGGACACATTATTTGTGGTCCGAAGAACAATTTGTACATCTCTTCGAACGTCTTGCCGAGGAAGAGCTGAATAGCTCACGGTCCTTCCGGGTTGAACTCCCACATGCGGAGGGGTCGACGTTTGCAGGGCAGGACTCGACGAATTAACATGACTTGCATTACCGCGGCCAAACTGACATCTCTCTCGAGGAGATCTTGAATACGACTCTGCAATACCGGCACATCCTTTACTGGCCCCCAGTCGAGCCCCTTGTTTATCCATGACGTCAGCTGTGGCGGGGGGCCCGAGTGAAAGGCAGGGGCGGCCACCCACTTGGTGCCCCGGGGAGCTCTGACATAAAACCACTCCCGTTGCCATAAGCTGGACGCCTCCTGGAAGGAACCCTCTGGCCATGGGGCGTCGACACTTTTGCTTATTACGGCACCTCCGCACTCTGCGTATCGCCCCTCGATCATCTTCGGCTTCACATTGAAAGTCTTAAGCCACATGCTGAAGTGAGGGGTAATGCGGAGGAAGGCCTCACATACAACGATGAACGATGAGATGTGAAGGACTGAGTCCGGGGCCAGGTCATGGAAATCCAGCCCGTAATAGTACATGAGCCCCCTGACAAAAGGATCTAAAGCGAGGCCTAGCCCTCGGAGGAAGTGAGAGATGAATACAACGCTCTCGCCGGGTTCAGGAGAGGGAATGACCTGCCCTTGAGCAGGCAGCCTGTGCGAGATCTCGCCGGTAAGAAACTTGGCCTCTCTTAGCTTCTTGACGTCTTCCTCTGTGGCAGAGGAAGGCATCCACCGACCTTGAAGGTTGGATCCGGATGTGGTCTCTTTATAAAGAGGGTGAATACCAAGCGTCCTCCTCGTGACCGTTTGGGACTTGCCTACAATTGAGGAGTCATACCAACGAGCACTATTGGGTTACCCACGTCCGTGTTGATGAGAATCCCGTAAAAAGGGGGACACGATCTCTGCTCCCACAAGACGTGCCAATAAAATCGCCTCGCAAAGCGTGCGGTGGCAGGCTGATTGGAAAAAATGGTTCATGTAAAGAACAGGCCATGGCATGAGGTCACGTTATGAAGGGTCATCAGCAGATTAGATTTGTGGAAATATTATTCTCTCCACGGTGGTATGTGGAACTTGTTTTGCAGAGCCGGACACTATCCTTGTGTTCAAAATCTTCTATGGAGTATTCGGAGGAGGAACCCGCTGAGGGAGTCCTAGATTAGGGGGTATCCGGACAGCCGGACTATATCCTTTGGCCGGACTGTTGGATTATCAAGATACATGATTGAAGACTTCGTCCCGTGTCCGGATGAGACTCTCCTTGGCGTGGAAGGCAAGCTTGGCGATACGGATATATGTGGATCTCCTCCCTTGTAACCGACTCTGTGTAACCCTAGCCCCCTCCGGTGTCTACATAAACCGGAGGGTTTAGTCCGTAGGACAACAACAATCATACCACAGGCTAGCTTCTAGGGTTTAGCCTCTACGAACTCGTGGTAGATCAACTCTTGTACTACTTATATCATGAAGATCAATCAAGCAGGAAGTAGGGTATTACCTCCATCGAGAGGGCCCGAACCTGGGTAAACATCGTGTGCCCTGCCTCCTGTTACCATCCGCCTTAGACGCACAGTTTGGGACCCCCTACCCGAGATCCGCCGGTTTTGACACCGACATTGGTGCTTTCATTGAGAGTTTCACTGTGTCGTCGCCATAAAGCTGGATGGCTCCTCCGATCATCAATAACGATGCGGTCCAGGATGAGGTTTTCCTCCACGGACAGATCTTTGTATTCGGCGGCTTCGCACTACGGGCCAACTCGCTTGGCCATCTGGAGCAGATCGAGAGCTATGCCCCTTGCCACCAGGTCACGTTTGGAAACTTGAGTTACACTGCCGATATCCGTGGAGACTTGATCTTCGACGGATTCGAGCCCATGCCAGGTGTGCTGCACAATCACGACGACCATGATGTAGCTCTACCGTCGGATAGTGTTCGGGAAATCACGCTAGCAACCACTCCGGCCTTCAATTCGGAATATACGACGCCATCCGAGGACGGGCGGATAGACCCCACCTTGGAGGCCGCACCCTCACTGGCGATAGAGCCGAATACTGACCTTACCCCTCACGAGAACCGTGACGCCGAACCGCTGGACTCGTCTCCGGCCACGGACTCCGAACCGCCTGCGCCCATGCCTATCGAATCTGATGGGCAACGATCATGGAGTTCACCTCCATGGATATCTTTCAGCACTCGCCCTTCGGCGATGTACTAAACTCGTTAAAGTCTCTCTCCCTGTCAGGAGAACCTTGGCCGAACTATGTCCGGCTAGAACCGGATGCGGATGACGAAGAAATTCACTCGCCACCCACCACCCACTTAGTAGCCACTGTCGATGATTTAACCGACATGCTCGACTTCGACTCCGAAGACATCGATGGTATGGACAACGATGAAGGAGACGAACAGGAACCACTGCCCATGGGGCACTGGACCGCCACCTCATCATATGATATATATATGGTGGATACACCCAAAGAAGGCAATGGCGACAAGACATCGGTGGATGACCCCTCAAAGAAGCAACCCAAGCGTCGACGTCAGCGGCGCCGCTCTAAGTCTCGCCACAGCAAAAGCGGTGATACCGGCACAGGAGATAACAAGATTCTGGACAAGGCGAAGATGATGACAATCCCATCCAGCAAGATCTAGAGCCGGAGGATGAACAAGCCAGCCCTCCTAAGCGAGCGGCAGAGGGAGACGCGGAGGATGACAATTACATGCCTCTCTCCGAAGACGAAGTGAGCCTCGACGACGAAGAATTTGTCGTACCCGAGGATCCCGTCGAGCAGGAGCGCCGGCTTATAGCCACAGCAAATAGTCTAAAGAAAAAGAAACAACAGCTTCGAGCTGATCAAGATTTGCTAACAGACAGATGGACTGAAGTCCTTGCGGCCGAGGAATATGAACTCGAACGCCCCTCCAAAAGTCACCCAAAACGCAGGTCGCTACTCGAAGAAGAAGCAGCAAAACCTACCTCACCGGCGTACAACGCGGCTGACCGACCACCGCGTGGCCGAGACAGAAAGGCATTCCAGCCTAAAGATCAGCCTGCACCCCGCCGCCATTCAAACAAAATACAAAGGAACGGGGCAACACGCGTGACCTGCAGGACGAATTGAAGAGCAAAGCAAAACATGCAAGATCGGTCTACAGATCACGGGGGCGCACACCAACACAAGACGACGATCGTCACGCCGGATACAATAAAAATAAATCCGGCCGGGCCGAATACAGCAGACAAAAATCATACGAGCCTCGTCGCGACATAGCCTGGCACAGAGGCGCTGCACACCCCATATGCTTCACTAATGAAGTTATGGATCACGAATTCCCGGAGGGTTTTAAACCCGTAAATATCGAATCATACGATGGCACAACAGATCCCGTAGTATGGATCGAGGATTTCCTCCTCCATATCCACATGGCTCGTGGCGATGATCTATACGCCATCAAGTACCTCCCACTAAAACTCAAAGGACCATCTCAGCATTGGCTCAATAGCTTGCCAGCAGAATCCGTCGCCAGTTGGGAGGATCTGGAAGACGCATTCCTGGACAACTTCCAAGGCACTTATGTGCGACCACCGGATGCTGATGACTTAAGTCATATAATTCAGCAGCCAGGGGAATCGGCCAGGACATTCTGGACACGGTTCCTAACGAAGAAACACCAAATTGTCGACTGTCCGGATGCAGAGGCCTTAGCGGCATTTAAGCATAACATCCGTGATGAATGGCTTGCCCGACACCTCGGCCAAGAGAAGCCAAAATCCATGGCAGCCCTCACAACACTCATGGCCCGCTTTTGCGCGGGCGAAGACAGCTGGTTGGCTCGTAGTACCAATACAACACGTAAACCTGGCATATCAGAAGCCAGGAATGACAGTGACATACCACGACGCAACAAATACAAGTGCCGCAAACATGGTGAAAACAACGAAAAAATGGCAGTTAATGCCGGGTTCAGGGGCTCAAGGTCCGGTCAGCGGAAAGGGCCACCCAAAAATATAAATCCGGGTCCATCTAGTCTGGACCGCATACTCGATCGGCAATGCCAAATTCATGGCACCCCGGAAACACCAGCCACCCACACCAATAGAGAATGCTGGGTCTTTAAACAAACCGGCAGGGCAGGCGCCAAAAATGGAGAGGGGGGATCCCAAAGCGATGATGGCGACGAAGAGCCCAGACCACCGAATGCAGGAGGACAAAATAAATTTCCCCCGCATATTAAATCGGTAAACGTGGTATATACCACCCAATTTACAAACTTGGACCGAGTATCCATCCTTCGCAACGGTGCCTCAACAGACCCTGTCATCCCGCAATATAAGTTGGGGCCGATCACTTTCAACCACACAGATCGTCCGATTAACTCCACTCAGGGTAATCCAACCGCTCTAGTCCTCGACCCAATCATAGAAGGGTTCCACCTCACTCGAGTCCTTATGGACGGAGGCAACAGTCTAAATCTGCTTTACCTGGACACAGTGCGCAAGATGGGCATCAATCATTCAGCGATCAAACCAACTAAAGCCACATTCAGAGGCATTATACCAGGTGTGGAAGCCAGTTCTACAAGCTCCATCACCCTCGAGGTAGTCTTCGGATCGCCAGAAAACTACCGTACCGAAGAGTTAATCTTCGAGATCGTCCCTTTCCGCAGCGATTATCAAGCACTACTCGGACGAACCGCACTCACTTGATTCAACGCGGTGCCACATTATGCCTATCGTGAACTCAAGATGCCCGGTCCACGCGGTGTCATTACGGTTAATGGCAAGGCCGAACTTCCCCTCGGCACCAACATATAAACTACAGCCGGCCTCGAGCTAACATCTAGGCTTCCGAACACCGTCAAGGGACTCTGAATTACTTCACGGAAATCACTCCGGCGAAGGCCAGGACATGCCAAACTCAGCGGCTCGACCGCCCTCCAGCACATAAACACTTCTCGCATTTTATTCGCAGGTTCACCATTGTGCCGACCAGGACGGGCTACTCGGAGACAGCTTGGACATGTAAGGGGCTCCCCAGACATTCCCCGTGATGACCGTCCAGCCATATTACGGATCCGCACTCAGCCTCTTCCCAATGGCCTCAACAGGTTCCGCAATCATATTCCCTTTTTATCACATTACTTGTACCCATACGCATAGACGTACTGTTCAAATACAAATATGTGGACTTTTATGATGTTTACCTGTTGGTTATTTCGTAATTAAAATCATTTTGTCAAGTGGCATTTGTACACAACGATATGACTTAAAACGTGCCAGGGGCTTCGTTCAACCCACAACATGGCAATAAAGTCCGAACACCTTGGTGGTAGTTCGGCACCCCGAACTCATAGCATTATATGCATCAGCTCTGAATCATGTCTTGGGTCAATAGTTGGTTTTCCCGGCTCCCACGTTTTGGTACCTTACGTTCCGCTATATCGGCTAAGGTAGCACTGGAAGAACTACTGCGATTGTGTCCCGGTTCTTCCGGATGAGCACCTCAGTAGAGAAAGCTAAAACTGACTGTCATGATAAGGCGAGAGCTGGTCAGTTGTTCGAGAGGTCAAAAAATCTTTAAGGATTTCTCCCGCATAATGCCATAACCAATGCAGCGTGCAATGGATCGGATTCTCTCCCCAATCAGGCGCTCATAGCACCCCTTATACGGTCTTCCGAACACCAGGGGCTGCGCCGACCATACTAAAGCTCCCATGGCTAAGTGAGAGTGATAAAGCCCTATAGTCTGATTGCCTGGTTCGTTGTGCTGAGCACCTCCTTCAAAGGACCCAAAACTGGGATAAAGAGTGCTCAGGTTTATCCCGAACACCCCCGTACTTCATACGTGGGGGCAGAAGCCAAACGGCCAACTCTCGTGTTTAATATATAAAAGCGGCCGCCTGAGAGGGTAAACTTTCCTATAACAGGCAGTAAATGATACCACTGACCTTGTTTAAACATTATAAAGGAGAACATGACTCGCATTCATGGAAATATAATGTCCTTGGTGCACAGCTCCGTGACAAGGTAGGATCCTTTCAGGACACTCTCATAATATAACTCGGGTTGGCAGTGCTCCTTCCCCTCCGGCGGTCCTTCAGTCATCAGCTCTTTAGCATCCATCTTCCCCTAGTGCACCTTTGCACGGGCAAAGGCCATTCATGCACCCTCTATACAGACCGATCGCTTGATGACATCAAGTCGAGGACTGGCACCCGCAAGCCGCTTCACGAGACCGAAGTAGCTGGTTGGAATCGGCTTCGCAGGCCATAGCCGGATTAATAAATCCTTCTGGAGTTCGATCAGCTGTTTCAGCTGATCGGCAAAAGGCACCAGATAATTCGGTGCCAAATACTGCAACCAGAAGAGCTTATCTGCAGTATTCCTTTCTTCGGCTCGATAGAATTGAGCGGCATCCGATATGCTGCGAGGCAGCTCGGCAAATACCCCTGAGAAATCCGGATTCCAAATGAAAAACATAAGTCCCCCCAAATACTTACTCTACATAGAAAAAAACCTTACCAGCCGCGATCTTTCTCGAATCTTGGATCTCCTGTAGGGCACTTCTGGTTTCCCCCCGGGCATCGCTCGTGGCCTGATGAGCCTTGGTGAGTTCGGATTCTTTCTCCATTAAACTCTGCTCCAAGGTCTCGCATTTCCTTATGGCCTCTTGTAGCTCATAATCAGCCTTAATAACCCTGGCCTCGTGTTTCTCACGAAGAGCACCTTTCGATGGCGACCTTTTCCTCGGCCTCGGCCTGACCTTCTTGAGGGCTTCGACTTCGGTCACAATTCCTAGCGCAATGTCATAAAAGCTCAGTTTTTACTGAAAAGTCATTCACAATAGACGCGAACAAGACATGCGCATACCCTGTTTCTCCCTCAATTGCATTGTTAACTGGCCAAGTTCTTCCTTGGCCCGCTCGGTTTTGATTCAGTCTGGAGATTTCTGCATTATGGGAGGCAGCAGCTGTTGCAGACACCTGCTCATAACAGAAGAGAACTAACTGTCATTCAATGAGTCTTCCTGCGAACATAAACTCGACCCTCTATCCGGTTATTTCTTTCACCGAACAGTGTATCAGGGGCTACTATCTATACTATGACACTCTTCGTAAACTCATAAAACATACCTCAAAGCCTTTTATAAGGTTGATACAGGCTTCATTCAGTCCACTCTCAGCGGACTGAATTTCCTCAATCACCGCACCCATAAGGGCACAGTGTTCATCAATGATGAAGGCATCTTTCAACGCCGCTAACAAAGCATCTGACACTTTTGGATAGACAAAAATCGCTGATGAAACAGGCACTCTCCCTCCAGTTAAAGGAGGCTGCCTGCTTGATCCTGGAGCCGTATAAGCCTCTGGAATCGCATCCGGCTGGGAGCTGAACTTGGTATTGCTCCCGCCGTCAGCCACCACGGGAATTTTTCCCCCATGAGTCCGGCCCCTGAGGTTTGACCTCCAGGCGCCGCCTTCACGGGTTTTTCCTTTCCTCCTTGGCCGAAGTCCTTCTGGGATGAAGCCTCGGTGTTATGCACCTGTTTGGAGGAAGGGACCTTTAGGGGCGTCCCGCTCTTCGTAGCGTTTGAGCTCAGCAAGTCTTCCGATGAGGATTGTTTGGCACGGGACCTCGCCGGACTACAAAAAATATGGCTTGGGTTCAAATACTAAGCCATGATAAGTCCGATCGCCTAAAACGTACTCGGATTTTATACACTTACGAGTTCACCAGGGGCTGGGCCCTGGGATCCCATGCCGGGCCGCCGTCGGCGGCGGCAGTGGCCTCCTCCGGAAGAAGAGCCTTTCCCCTTTTGGGCAGCTCGGCCTCCAAGTGTACGGAGGCCATCCTTTTCTTTCTTCCCACTGCAGAGGATTCATCTTCCTCCTCCTTCTCGTCATCGTCGGAGACGGAATGGGCATTGGGGACTTCGGATATTGTGTCCGAAGTGCGTGGCGACGAAGGCCGTCCCGGGTCTTTTTGGTATCCTTCACGGCCGTCTTCTTCGGCACCTTGTACGGTGCCGGGACCAATATCTTTGTCAGAAGTGGGATGGCCGGTTCTTCGGGCAGCGGGGCTGGACAATGGATCCGTTCGGCTTTATTCATCCAGCCCTGGGAGAATGGCGCAAAACACGTTAAGTGTTTCCTTTGGGTTGCGCGGGTAGAAAAATTTGATAACTCACCGAACTTGCCGGGCAGGACAGTTGGTACCCACGGTCCTCAGCGGAGTTCGGCCACGATTTGCTGGACTTAAAAAGCACCTTCCAAATGTCCTTGTGCGTGAAGCCGAAAAACTCTTGTAAGGTTTGATGCTTGGCCGAATCGAATTCCCATAAATTGCAAGTCCGGTGTTGACAAGGCAAGATCCGGCGAACTAACATCACCTGGACCACATTGACAAGTTCAATGTTCTTGACTCCCATATCTTCAACGCGCGTCTGGAGCACCGATAGTTCGTCGGAAGAGGACCAGTCCAGGCCCTTCTTGAGCCAGGATGTAAGCCGAGGGGGAGCACCGGATCAGAACTTGGAAGAAGCGGCCCATTCTGTGCCGCGCGGCTCAGTGATATAAAACCACTGTTGTTGCCACTCCTTGACAGAATCATTAAAGGTTCCCGTTGTCCATATGACGTTGGGCATCTTGCTCACCATGGCTCCTACGCACTCAGCATGCTCACCGCCCACCACCTTGGGCTTCACGTTAAAAATCTTCAGCCATAAACCAAAGTGCGGTGAAATGCGGAGAAAAGCCTCGCACACGACAATGAATGTTGAGATGTTGAGGAAGGAATTAGGGGACAGATCGTGAAGACCGACCCCATAATAATACATGATGTCGCGAACGAATGGGTGGAGGGGAAACCCTAGCCCGCGGACAAAGTGAGGGAGGAATACAACCCTCTCGTGGGGTTTCGGAGTAGGGACGATCTGTCCTCCCGTTGGGAGATGGTGGCTGATTTTCTTGGCCAGGTACCCGGCCTTCCGGAGCTTTTTGACATCCTTCTCTCGGACGGTAGAGGCCATCCATTTGCCTCTTGCTCCGGATCCGGACATTTTCGGAGGACTTTTTGTGGTCAGAGAAGAGGAGCGCTTGGGCGGTGGAGCTTGAGTCGAAAGAAAGAAATCAGGAAGAAGGCGTGGGTGAAAAGAGTAAATCCTTGTCCTTTTATAAGGGCGAAAGAGGCGATGCGCCTCCCCACTTACCTGGAAAAACCTCTCGTTCCCCAAAACACCGTAATTAATGGCACGGTTGGGTTACCTACACCCGTACTGATGATAATCCTGTGGTGAGAGGACACAATCTCTTCTTTGAAAAAGACGTGCCGGGTCAAACCACCCCGCAATATGTGTGGGGGCTGATTGTGAAAGACGGTTCTAAATGACCGGGCCATGGTGTGGCATCGAACTATCAAGTGCATCAGCAGATCAAATTTGTGGAGATATTATTCTCTCTACAGTGGTATGTGGAACTTGTTTTGCAGAGCCGAACACTATCCTTGTGTTCAAGATCTTCTATGGAGTATTCGGAGAAAGGAACCCGCCTTGCAATGCCGAAGACAATCTGCGCGCTAGACTCATCGTCATTGAAGCCTGGTTCAGGGGCTACCGAGGGAGTCCTGGATTAGGGGGTATCCGAACAGCCGGACTATATCCTTTGGCCGGACTGTTGGATTATGAAGATACACGATTGAAGACTTCGTCCCGTGTCCGAATGAGACTCTCCTTGGCGTGGAAGGCAAGCTTAGCGATACGGATATGTGGATCTCCTCCCTTGTAACTGACTCTGTGTAACCCTAGCCCCCTCCGGTGTCTATATAAACCGGAGGGTTTAGTCCGTAGGACAACAACAATCATACCATAGGCTAGCTTTTAGCGTTTAGCCTCTACGATCTCGTGGTAGATCAACTCTTGTACTACTCATATTATCAAGATCAATCAAGCAGGAAGTAGGGTATTGCCTCTGTCGAGAGGGCCCGAATCTGGGTAAACATCGTGTCCCCTGCCTCCTGTTACCATCCCCCTTAGATGCACAGTTCGGGACCCCCTACCCGAGATCCGCCG
Organism: Aegilops bicornis; assembly: GCA_021605145.1. Classification (NCBI taxonomy): domain Eukaryota; kingdom Viridiplantae; phylum Streptophyta; class Magnoliopsida; order Poales; family Poaceae; genus Aegilops; species Aegilops bicornis. The sequence goes on along the minus strand of CM038670.1, from coordinate 294,378,026 downwards.
GTTTTGACACCGACACCTGCCTTGCAATGCCAAAGACAAACTACGCGCCGGACTCATCGTCATTGAAGCCTGGTTCAGGGGCTACTGAGGGAGTCCTGGATTAGGGGGTTTCCGGATAGCTGGACTATATCCTTTGGCCGGACTGTTGGACTATGAAGATACAAGATTGAAGACTTCGTCCCGTGTCCGGATGGGACTCTCCTTGGCGTGGAAGGCAAGCTTGGCAATACGGATATGTAGATCTCCTTCCTTGTAACCGACTTTCTGTAACCCTAGCCCCCTCCGGTGTCTATATAAACCGGAGGGTTTAGTCTGTAGGACAACAACAATCATACCATAGGCTAGCTTCTAGGGTTTAGCCTCTACGATCTCGTGGTAGATGAACTCTTGTAATACTCATATCATCAAGATCAATCAACAGGAAGTAGGGTATTACCTCCATCGAGAGGGCCCGAACCTGGGTAAACATCGTGTCCCCTGCCTCCTGTTACCATCCGCCTTAGATGCACAGTTCGGGACCCCCTACCCGAGATCCGCCGGTTTTGACACCGACACTCGGCATCCGGCAGCCGATGATTTGCTTCTTTTTAGTTAGGAACCGAGTCCAGAATTTCCTGGATGATTCCCCTGACTGTTGAGTTATATGACTCAAGTCATCGGCGTCCGGTGGTCGCACATAAGTGCCTTGGAAGTTGTCAAGGAATGTGTCCTCCAAATTCTCCCAACTGCCAATGGAGTTTGCCGGCAGGCTATTGAGCCAATGCCGAGCAGGTCCTTTGAGTTTTAATGGGAGGTACTTGATAGCATGTAGATCGTCAGTGCATGCCATGTGGATGTGGAGGAGGAAATCTTCGATCCATACCGCGGGGTCTGTTGTGCCATCATATGGTCCAATGTTCACGGGTTTAAAACCTTCTGGGAATTCGTGATCCATTACTTCATCAGTAAAGCATAGGGGGTGTGCGGCACATCTGTGTCGGGCTATATCACGACGCAGTTCATACGAGTCTTGTCTGCTGTATTCGGCCTGGCCGGATTTGCTTTTAGTATATCCGGCGTGACGGTCGTCTTCATGCGTTGGGGCGCGCCCCCGTGATCCGTAGATCGATCTTGCATGTCCTGCTTTGTTTTCCAATACATCTCGCAGGTCCTGCATCTTACCCCGGGCCTTGGTATTTCTGTTTAACTGACGACGGGGTGCGGGCTAGACTTCGGCCTGATATGCCGCTTTGTCTCGGCCACGAGGTGGCCGGTCAGCCGCATCATACATTGGAAGCATAGGCTTTAATTCTTCCTCCTCGAGTTGGGGTAGCACCTTGCGCTTTGGGTAACTTTTGGTTGGGCGCTCGAGTTCGTATTCCTCGGTCGCCAGGACCTCAGTCCATCTATCCACTAGCAGATCTTGGTCGGCTTGAAGCTGTTGTTGCTTTTTCTTCAGGCTTTTTGTTGTGGCTATAAGCCGGCGCTTGAAGCGCTCCTGTTCGACGAGATCCTCAGGCACGATAAATTCTTCGTCGCCGAGGCTCACCTCGTCTTCGGAGAGAGGCATGTAATTTTCATCCTCTGATTCTCCGTCTGCTGCCTGTTCCTTAGGGCTAGCTTGCCCATCCTCCCACTCGAAGCCTGGCTGGAGGGGATTGTCTTCGTCTTCGGCACTATCTGCAGCGTTATTGTCTCTTCTGCCGGTATCGCTGCTTTTGCTATGGCGGGGCTTAGAGTGGCGCCGATGATGCCGGTGCTTAGATTGCTCCTCGAGGGGATGATCCTCCGTTGCCTTATTGCCATCACTTTCTTTAGGGTGTCCACCATGTATATATGATATGATGAGGTGGCAGTCCAGCACCCTGTGGGCGGTGGTTCCTGTTCTTCTCCTGCATCGTCGTCCATACCGTCGATGTCTTCGGAGCGAAATCGAGCATGTCGGTTAAGTCGTCGACGGTGGCTATTAAGTGGGTGGTGGGTGGGGAACGAATTTATTCGTCGTCCACTTCCCGCTCAAGCCGGACATAGTTCGGCCAAGGGCCTCCTGACAAGGAGAGAGACCTTAATGAATTCAACACGTCGCCTAGGGGAGAGTGCTAAAATATATCCGCAGAGGAAAACTCCATGATCGGCGCCCAATCAGATTCGATAGGCACGGACGCAGGCGGTTCGGAGCCCGTGGCCACGGACGAATCCAAGGGTCCGGCAACACAGGTCTCGTAGGCGGTGAAGTCAGTATTCGGCTCTATCGCTGCTGAGTGTGCGGCCTCCGTGGTGGGGTCCATCCACCTGTCCTCGGACGGCGCAATCTGCTCCAGATTGAGGGCCGGAGTAGCCACAGGTGTGATCTCCCGAACACCGTCCGACGGCAGAGCTAAGTCATGCTCGTCGTGACTGTGCAGCATACCTGACATGGGCTCGAATCCGTCAAAGATCAAGTCTCCGCGGATGTCGGCGGTATAGTTTAAGTTTCCAAACCTGACTTGACGGCCAGGGGCGTAGCTCTCGATCTGCTCTAGATGGCCAAGCGAGTTGGCCCGCAGTACAAAGCCACCGAATACGAAGATCTGTCTGGGGAGAAAAACCTTACCCTGGATCGCATCGTTGCCGATGATCGAAGGAGCCATAAAGCCTTTATCATGACGGCACAGTGGAACTCTCAGTGAAAGCACCAATGTCGGTGTCAAAACCGGCGGATCTCGGGTAGGGGGTCCCGAACTCTGCATCTAAGGCGGATGGTAACAGGAGGCGGGGGACACGATGTTTACCCAGGTTCGGGCCCTCTCAATGGAGGTAATACCCTACTTCCTGCATGATTGATCTTGATGATATGAGTATTACAAGAGTTGATCTACCACGAGATCCTAGATGCTAAACCCTAGAAGCTAGCCTATTATTATGATTGTTCTTGTCCTACGGACTAAACCCTCCGGTTTATATAGACACCAGAGGGGGCTAGGGTTACACAGAGTCGGCTACAAGGGAGGAGATCTACATATCCAAATTCCCAAGCTTGCCTCCAACGCAAAGGAGAGTCCCACCCGGACACGGGATGAAGTCTTCAATCTTGTATCTTCATAGTCCAATAGTCCGGCCAAAGGATATAGTCCGGCTGTCCGAGGACCCCCTTATCCTGGACTCCCTCAGCCGTCTCGAGGCGGAACCAATCTAGGGCTCCGGCGGAGCTGTTCGGCCAGGGAAACATCCCTCCGGAGGGGGAAATCATCACCATTGTCATCACCATCGATCCTCTCATCAGGAGGGGGTCAATCTCCATCAACATATTCACCAGCACCATCTCCTCTCAAACCCTAGTTCATCTCTTGTATCCGACCTTTGTCTCAAAACCTCAGATTGGTACCTGTGGGTTGCTTGTAGTGTTGATTACTCCTTGTAGTTGATGCTAGTTGGTTTATTCGGTGGAAGATTATATGTTCAGATCCTTTATTCACATTAATACCCCTCTGATTATGAACATGAATATGATTTGTGAGTAGTTACGTTTGTTCCTGAGGACATGGGAGAAGTCTTGTTATAAGTAGTCATGTGAATTTGGTTTTCGTTCGATATTTTGATGAGATGTATGTAGTCTTTCCTCTAGTGGTGTTATGTGAAAACATCGACTACATGACACTTCACCATTGTTCGGGCCTAGGGGAAGGCATTGGTAAGTAATAAGTAGATGATGGGTTGCTAGAGTGACAGAAGCTCAGACCCTAGTTTATGCGTTGCTTCGTAAGGTGCTGATTTGGATCCATATGTTTCATGCTATGGTTAGGTTTACCTTAATTCTTATTTCGTAGTTGCGGATGCTTCCGAGGGGGGTTAATCATAAGTGGGATGCTTGTCCAAGGAAGGGCAGTACGCAAGCACCGGTCCACCCACATGTCAAATTATCAAAGTAACGAACGCGAATCATATAAGCATAATGAAAACTAGCTTGACGATAATTCACATGTCTCCTCGGGAGCGCTTTCCTTTATATAAGAGTTTGTCCAGGCTTGTCCTTTGCTACAAAAAGGATTGGGACACCTTGTCGCACCTTGTTTACTTTTGTTACTTGTTACCTGTTACGAATTACCTTATCATAAAACTATCTGTTACCGATAATTTCAGTGCTTTGAGAGAATACCTTACTGAAAACTGCTTGCCATTTCCTTCTGCTTCTCGTTGGGTTTGACACTCTTACTTATCGAAAGGACTACGATAGATCCCCTATACTTGTCGGTCATCAAGACTCTTTTCTGGCACCGTTGCCGGGGAGTGAAGCGCCTTTGGTAGGTGGAATTTGGTAAGGAAAATTTTATATAGTGTGCTGAAATTTACTGTCACCTGTTACTATGGAAAATAATCCTTTGAGGGGCTTGTTCGGGGTATCTTCACCCCGACCAGTAGAGAAAATAGTTGCTCCTCAGCCCACTGAACCTACTGAAAATGTTTTCTTTGAAATACCTTCGGGTATGATAGACAAACTGCTAGCTAATCCTTTTACAGGAGATGGAACATTACATCCCGATATGCACCTAATCTATGTGGATGAAGTTTGTGGATTATTTAAGCTTGCAGGTATGCCCGAGAATGTTATCAAGAAGAAGGTCTTCCCTTTATCTTCAAAGGTAAAGGCATTGACATGGTTTAGGCTATGTGATGATATTGGATCATGGAACTACAACCGATTGAAATTGGAATCTTATCAGAAGTTTTATCCTATGCATCTGGTTCATTGTGATCGTAATTATATATATAATTTTGGCCTCGCGAAGGCATCTTGGGGGCTTAAGTCAATGTTATATTCATGCCCAAATCATGAGCTCTCAAGAGAAATTACTATTCAAAAATTTTATGCTCGGCTTTCTCTCAATAATCTCTCCATGCTTGATACTTCTTGTACTGGTTCTTTTATGATGAAGACTATTGAATTCATATGAGATTTATTGGACAGAATTAAACGCAACTCTGAAGATTGGGAACTTGACGACGGTAAGGAGTCAGGTATAACACAAATTTTTTGATTGTGTTAAATCTTTTATGGACACCGATGCTTTTCGTGATTTAGCAATAAATATGGACTTGACTCTGAGATAGTAGCTTCTTTCTATGAATCATTTGCTACTCATGTTGATCTCCCTAAGGAGAAGTGGTTTAAATATCATCCTCCCATTGAAGTAAAAGTAGTTGAACCTATTAAAGTTGAAGAAAATACTATCACTTATAATGTTGATCCTATTGTTCCTACCGCTTATATTGAGAAACCACTTTTCCCTATTAGAATAAAGGATCATGCTAAAGCTTCAACTGTGGTTCGTAAGAGTAATGCTAGAACACCTACACCCCCTGAGCAAATTAAAGTTGAACCTAGTATTGCTATTGTTAAAAATCTCTTGGTCGATAATATTGATGGACATGTTATTTACTTCTGTGATGAAGCTGCTAGAATTGCTAGACCCAATACAAAAAATAAACATAGACCTGTTGTAAGCATGCCTATTGTTTCTGTTGAAATAGGAGATCACTGTTATCATGGCTTATTAGATATGGGTGCTAGTGCAAGTGCAATACCTCATTCCTTATACGAAGAAATTATGCATGATATTGCACCTGCTGAGATAGAAGATATTGATGTTACAATTAAGCTTGCCAATACAGATAAGATTTCACCAAGTGGGATTGTTAGAGATGTTGAAGTCTTGTGTGGGAAAGTTAAATATCCTACTGATTTTCTTGTTCTTGGTTCCCCACAAGATGACTTTTGTCCCATTATATTTGGTAGACCCTTCTTGCACACAGTTAATGCTAAGATAGACTGCGAAAAGGATATTGTTACTGTTGGTTTAGGGGATATGTCTCATGATTTTAATTGTGCTAAATTGCGTAGTCAACCCCATGATAAAGAATTGCCTAGTAAAGATGAAATTATTGGTCTTGCTTCTATTGCCGTGCCTCCTAATGGTCCTTTAGAACAATATTTGCTAGACCATGAAAATGATATGTTTATGAAAGAAAGTAGGGAAATAGATGAAGTATTCTTTAAAGGAAATAGATGAAGTATTCTTTAAACAGGGACCTATTTTGTAACACAACTTGCATGTTGAAATTCTAGGGGATCCTCCTCCACCCAAGGGTGATCCCGTGTTTGATCCTAAACCATTACTTGATACTCTTAAATATGCTTATCTTAATGAAAAGAAGACATATCCTGTTATTATTAGTACTAACCTTTCAGAGAAGGAAGAAGAGAAATTATTGAAAACTCTGAAGAAGCACCGTGCTGCTATTGGATATACTCTTGATGATCTTAAGGGCATTAGTCCCACTCTATGCCAGCACAAAATAAAATTGGAGAAAGACGCTAAACCGGTTGTTGATCACCAACGACGGTTAAATCCTAAGATGAAAGAGGTGGTAAGAAATGAAATACTAAAACTTCTGGAGGTAGGTATAATTTATCCTGTTGCTGATAGTCAGTGGGTAAGTCATGTCCATTGTGTCCATAAGAAGGGAGGTATTACTGTTGTTCCTAATGATAAAGATAAATTGATCCCACAAAGAATTGTTACAGGTTATACAATGGTAATTTATTTCCGCAAATTAAATAAAGCTACTAGAAAGGATCATTACCCTTTACCTTTTATTGATCAAATGCTAGAAATATTATCCAAACACACACATTTTTGCTTTCTAGATGGTTATTCTGGTTTCTCTCAAATACCCGTGTCGAAAGAGGATCAGGAAAAGACCACTTTTACTTGCCCCTTCTGTACCTTTGCTTATAGACGTATGCCTTTTGGTTTATGTAATGCACCCGCTACCTTTCAAAGATGTATGACTGCTATATTCTCTGACTTTTGTGAAAAGATTGTTGAGGTTTTCATGGATGATTTCTCTGTGTACGTAACTTCTTTTGATGATTGCTTAAGTAACCTTGATCGAGTTTTCCAGAGATTTGAAGAAACTAGTCTTGTCTTGAATTGGGAGAAGTGCCACTTTATGGTTAATGAAGGTAATGTCTTGGGGCATAACATTTCTGAAAGAGGTATTGAAGTTGATAAAGCTAAAGTTGATGCTATTGAAAAGATGCCGTGTCCTAAGGACATCAAAGGTATAAGAAGTTTCCTTGGTCATACCAGTTTTTATAGGAGGTTCATTAAAGACTTCTAAAAAAATTCTAGGCCTCTGACTAATCTCTTACAAAAATATGTTCCTTTTGTCTTTGATGATGATTATGTAGAAACATTTGAAATACTTAAGAAAGCCTTGATTCCTGCACCTATTGTTCAGCCACCTGATTGGAATTTACCCTTTGAAATTAGGTGTGATGCTAGTGATTATGCTGTAGGTGTTGTTCTAGGACAAAGAGTTGATAAGAAATTAAATGTTATCCAATATGCTAGTAAATCTCTAGACAGTGGCTAGAGAAATTATGCTACTATTGAAAAATGAAATTTAAGCAGTTGTATTTGCTTGTGATAAGTTCAGACCTTCTATTGTTGATTCTAAAGTAACTATTCACATTGATCATGCTGCTATTAAATATCATATGGAAAAGAAAGATGCTAAACCTAGACTTATTAGATGGGTTCTCTTGCTACAAGAATTTGATTGGCATATTATTGATAGAAAGGGTGCTGAGAACCCTGTTGCAGACAACTTATCTAGGTTAGAGAATGTTCTTGATGACCCACTACATATTGATGTTAGCTTTCCTGATGAACAATTAGCTATCATAAATGCTTCTCGTACTACTCCTTGGTATGCTGATTATGCTAATTACGTCGTTGCTAAATTTATACCACCTAGTTTCACATACCAGCAAAAGAAAAAGTTTTTTTATGATTTAAGACATTACTTCTGGGATGACCCACACCTTTATAAAGAAGGAGTAGATGGTTTTATTAGACGTTGTGTACCTGAGCATGAACAGGAACAGATCCTACACAAGTGTCATTCCGAGGCTTATGGAGGACACCACGCTGGAGATAGAACTGCACACAAGGTATTGCAATCCGGTTTTTATTGGCCTACTCTTTTCAAAGATGCCCATAAAGTTTGTCTTGTCTTGTGATGAATGTCAAAGAATTGGTAATATTAGTAGACGTCAAGAAATGCCTATGAACTATTCACTTGTTATTGAACCATTTGATGTTTAGGGCTTTGATTATATGGGACAGTTTCCTTCCTCTAATGGGTATACACATATTTTAGTCGCCGTTGATTACGTTAATAAGTGGGTAGAAGCTATTCCAACTAGTAGTGCTGATCATAAAACCCCTATTAAGATGCTTAAAGAAGTTATTTTTCTGAGGTTTGGAGTCCCTAGTTACTTAATGACTGATGGTGGTTCGCATTTTATTCATGGTGTTTTTCGTAAAATGCTTGCTAAGTATGATGTTAATCATAGAATTGCATCTCCATACCACCCACAGTCTAGTGGTCAAGTATAACCGAGTAATAGGGAGATTAAATTAATTTTGCAAAAGACTGTTAATAGATCTAGAAAGAATTGGTCCAAGAAACTTGATCATGCATTATGGGCCTATATAAATGCATATAAAAATCCTATGGGTATGTCTCTGTATAAAATGGTTTATGGAAAAGCATGTCACTTACCTCTCGAACTAGAACATAGGGCATATTGGGCCATTATAGAGCTCAATTATGATTTCAAGCTTGCGGTGAGAAGAGACTATTTGACATTAGCTCACTTGATGAGTGGAGAACCCAGGCCTATGAGAATGCCAAACTGTTTAAAGCAAAAGTTGAAAGATAGCATGACAAAAGGATACAAAAGTGTGAGTTTAATGTAGGTGATTATGTTTTGTTATACAACTCTTGTTTAAGATTTTTTGCAGGAAAACTCCTCTCTAAATGGGAAGGTCCTTACGTTATCGAGTAGGTCTATCGTTCCGGTGCCATAAAAATCAACAATTTCGAAGGAACAAATCCGAAGGTGTTATATCTCAGGTAATCCCATAAATGCTAAAACCAATGTTATTGATACCGTAACCCCGGAGGAGTACATAAGGGACACTGTCCAGAATGTTTCAGACTCCGAAAAGGAATAGGTATGTGGTACGGTAAGTAAACCGACTCCAAAACAGTTCTAATAGCAATTGTTCTCCATTTTGGAATATTTAAGAAAATAGGAAAATAAGAAGTAGCCCGAAAGGGACACGAGGCATCCACGAGGGTGGAGGGTGCGTTCTACCCTCTGGGTGCGCCCCCTGCCTCGTGGGCACCTCGTGTGCTCTTTGGACTCCATTTTCTTGCACGATACTTCTTTTGGTCGGCAAAAATTCATTATATAATCTCCCGAAAGTTTTGACCACCGTACCACGGCACAATCAACTGGTTTTTTTTGAGTCGTTTCTACCCCAGAATAGAGAAATATGTCATCCCAGGATTCGGAGGGAGAAAGCTATGTGGCCGATTACGCCCTGCAGACCCCAAGGTTTATGGGGACTTGGAGCATTGTGGTTGGACCACGGAGGAAGAAGACTATGAAACTAGGGCAAAGGAGGAGACGAGCTTAGATGAAGATGAAGTCCCATTACCTCAACCTGGCGACATGTATGTGGAGTTCAAAAAGTCAAGCTCCCTAATAGAGCAAAGAAACTTAAGATTGAGTTTATCCCTTTTCGCCTCTTGCAGGAGAACAAACAGGAACTATGCAAAAAGATATTAAGCCTTGAGCAGGAGATCGATGACCTAAGGGAGCAAAACTCTATCCTCAAGCGCAAATTAAGGAACAAGCCTACATCATCAAAAACTCCATCATCACCACCTCCAAAGAAAGAAACATAAATACATGGATATGGGCACTCCCCTTGGCAACTGCCAAGCTTGGGGGAGGTGCCCCATCGTATCACCATCACACTTCTATCTTTACCGTTTTTCTTAGCTCGATCCGTTTGGTTATATCTTGATCTAGTAGAATAAAGTTTAGTCTGATCTATCTTTGAGTTTTTGTGTTGATCCTTATCTATGTAATCGAGTCCGTGAGCTATATATAATAAAGATTAGTCTTGAGTCGAGGGCTTGCTTATCTGGTGTAACATCCCAATTTTTCAAATTTGGATGTTATAAATAGGTCATCATATGCATATCATATTTTCATTTGTATTTGGTTGTGATCCTAGAAACCTTAAGCAGCTCAAGGACCCAAGGAGAAAGTTGGAGGTTTCACAAATTTTCATATTTGAATTTATTCAAATCTGAAAAACGAATCAATTTGGTTTTAATAATGTTCTCTCCAATTATTTCCAATAACAAAAATAAAAGAGAGAAGATAAAAAGGCTTCTTCAAATAGAGGAGAAATATTGGGGAAGAAATTTAAAATTAAATTATTTTTTTGTATTTTATTTGCTATTTTATTTGAATTAGAGAAAATATGCATTTTTGAAAATTGCATTTTTAGTCCAGAAAAATGTTCATCTTGTCCTAAATATTAGGCTCGGACGGTGAAAATTGTTTCTGTAATTTTTCAATTATTTTATTTTATTAGGATTTTATTTGTATGAATTTATTTAAAAATTCTGGCGGCCAATGGCGGGGCCTTGGCCCAGCTAGCGCCGCCCCTTCCCTCGCCGTCCCGCCGCCGGACTCCAGGAGGAGTCTGAGCCGGACTCCGCCGCCGCCGTTGCCCCTCGCCCAAGCAGGCCACCCCCCTTCTTTAAATAGCCGAGCCTCGGGCCCTTCCTCATCATCACTGCCTCGGCATGCGAAGCAGCATGGCCAAGGCCAGCCAGCTCCCGCCACCCCGCTGCCGTAGCGCGCCGCCTCCCCGTCACCTCACCGGAGGAAAACCGCCGCCGCCGGTCTTTTTCCCTGAACCGGTATAAACCGCAAAAACACGCCCCGGTTTTTTCGGTTTCGCGTATTAGATCGGTTTTTTTGTTCGCTAGTTAGCGAAGTTCACCCGCTAGTCTCTGTTAGTCAACATGTTTGTTCGTTAGTCTCTGTTTACGAAAGTTCGTTCGTTAGGTTTTTCTTTTTAATTTGAATTTCGTCCAGGGACCTATCTGCGAATACTTTTCTTACCGATTAGTCCCTAATTTTCAAACCCTCGTTACTTTTTGCTCGTTCGTCCAAATCCAGTGAAACCAACGCCAAAATCTTCATCTTGATCCCCTCTTTCCAGATAACCAACTTGAACATGGCTTTGACATTTTAAATTTTGGTTTCAAGTAGATTTGTTTTCGAACTTTTTTATCGAAGTTTGTGTTTCGTAGCTCCGATTTGATTGATTCTTTTTGCAATTCGAAGCTCTTCAGTTGAACTTTTAGTTTCATCTTTTATTTTGAGTTTTACCTTTGCACATTATGCTTGAGTGCTTATTTATGCTATTGATTGTTCACAATAGAGTTTCCGGAGTGCGAGGCTTGCTACTATGAATCTCTAGGGTTTTCCGATCGTCAGCAAGGCAAGTAACACTTTGATCATATCCCTTTATTACCCAGTTTTTATGCATTAGTTTCAACCCTCAAACATTGCATGAGTAGGATTAATAACATGTGGGTTTTGGGAAGTTGCTGATGAGGTAGAACCTATTGTCTTATATCAAACCCTAGGGAGTTACTACGTTATGCTTATACTGCTATGCTATTCTCGTAGACGTGGTTTGGTTTGAGTGATTTGTTGGGGATATTACTACTGAGTATAAACTGGCCGGGAGGGGCCGGGTTATACCCATGATGAGTTATCTATATTTGAAGCCCATGAAGACAAGGAGTATGGCGCTTTAGGGAGGAGATCTAACACGGAGGCCCAGGGCCCAAAGGCGGATTAGGGCCTATTTACATAAACCGCCATATGATATGTAACTTGTATTGTAAGATAAGAAAGGGTAGAAACCGAGCCGGACACGTTGATGAGTCGGCCTCGGGGTTCTGTAAACCACCGGGCGTCAACCTGTGTATATAAAGGGATGACCCGGCGGCGGCTTAGGGACAACAAACAACAACTCGAGAGACAGGCATAGCGGATTCGCTCCCTGGTCATCGAAACCCTAGCAGTTCCACATCAACTGGATTAGGCCTTTACCTTCACTGCAAGGGGCCGAACTAGTATAAACTCCTTTTGTCCTTTGTCCCGCTTTAACCCCTTTAAGCTAACCCGTCGCGATGTCTCCACGACTAAGTCCTTTCACTAGGACATCTGCCATGACAAAATCATGACAGTTGGCGCCCACCATGGGGCTATCGCACGATGGTTTCAAGTTCTTAGAGGGCAGCTTCGAAGGGCTCAAGGGATACACTATAGGTCGGATGACCAAGAGTCGTCGTGGCAAGCTCTACATCGACAACACAGGCTGGGGCCCCAAGGCCGGCTCAATCGAGTACGGGTACCGGGTCCCCTTCGGCAGTATTCACGTCTTCATCGGCAAGATTGGCGAGCTGGGCACTGAGTCGGACATCCGCACCGACATCATCGAAACGGCTCAGTGTGCGAGACCCGCCCGGGCTCAGCCCGCCATGAAGCGTGCCTTTGTGGGAGTCATCCATGGAGCGGAATCTGAGGTTAGATCGGCATCTGGTGGTGAAACCGTCGTTTACTCTGATGACGAGTCATCTACCGGAGAGACCGAGTTGTTGTACCAACTGCAAGACGGCCGGTTTTGGGGCTGTTCCGATGGCGACAGTATTCCGGAGCCCTTCGATCGGGAGAGCTGGGTTCTAATCTTCATGGCCGGTACACAGCCTACGCAGCACTCTTCGACTGCAGCGGCAATGATTTCCGGATCAGTAGCGGCGACAAGAAATGGGCAGAGGCCTGCGACCGCCGGCTCAGGTTTTATCTGACCTATTTGACGTTTTGGCGACACTACTGGCGGAAGTTAACCCGGCGAAGCAGGATGAGCATAACGTAGAAATCGCGAAGGTGAAGGATCAGATAACTCAAGCCAAGGCAGACCTGGCAGCTGAGGACACCAGGATGGCTGCAGAGCGGGCCAAGTTGGATGCACAGGCTTAACAGCTTATGTTAGATTAGAGCGCATAAAATGATGTCATGAGGAGAAGGTACCGATCTCACCTACCTCCGGTTTATGAGGCAAGGAATCTCTTTGACACGCCAGGAGCAGGAACTAGTAACCCGCCAGTGGTAAACCGGGCGGAGGCACCTGGAACGGGAGCGCCGGTTCAGTCGCGTCCGATGGACCCACCTTGTCAGAACAATGTCCTGTCGCAGCATGTCTCAACGCCTCTGGGTCATTACTCTAACCCGTTGGATAACATAGTCGCTGCTGCTTCACGATTGGCAGCTCTCCCGATCGAAGGCGAGTCCCCAGTAGTGGTCGAGACACGACGGGCTAGAGAGCTCCTTCAGACAGCCTTGACTCAGCAGCAGGCTTATTCATACAGCCGTGAGAGGATTCATTCCACTCCCCGCCCAAGCCGGAGTTACAGCAGGCGCATGTATGAACCGGCCGTGTCGAGCAGTGCGCGGAACCATAACCCGCCTCGAGGGCATAATCCGGCGGGCGGTGGTGCTAATGCTCAGGAGGTGGTGGATCATGGCAGGGCACGTCGAGAAGCCAAGTTAGCAGCGCAGTACGCGGCCCGTCAGCTTACTCCGGTTGGTCCAACAAATTCGGTGGAACCAGGAGTTACCTCCAGTTCTTTGGGGGTGCCGTGCCTCGTCCCGGCTCTACGTAATGTACGGCTGCCCAAGGATTTCAAGGGTCCACGTAAAGTGCCCAATTACACTGCCGATTTATCCCCGAGTCATGGGTCGAGAGTTATGAGATGGCGATGGAGATGCTGGATGTGGATGATGCGGCATGTGCTAAATACTTCACCATGATGTTGGAGGGAAGAACTCGCACTTGGTTGGAAATCTTGCCAGCTAACTCCATTGGGTCATGGGCCGAGTTAAGGGCCCTGTTTATTCAGAATTTCAAGGACATGTGGAAACAGCCCATGTCAATTGTGGACTTAGCTGCCTGTGTCCAAGAGGAAGGAGAGTCAACAACCCATTGGGTGCGCCGGGTTTCGGAAATTTTGCATTCATCGAACCGCATCAACGCTGATACAACCGTTTTAACGTAGGAAGGCAATTGCCGGTTCACACCTCTGAAGCTGAAGGTGGGACGACTCAAGCGTCATTGCAGTGACATGGGGACGCTTATGGCAGCCCTGGTTAAGTATGCCGACTCTGATAGTACCAAGGACCCTGAGTCTGACGATGAAAAGCCGGGAAAGGGAAAGAAGAGTGGCAGCACCAAAGGGCAGCAACATAACCCGGCAGGCCATGGAAACAACGGTAAGCGTAAAGCGGATAACATTTTGTATTACGTGGCTAACACCAACACGCGGGATAATGGTGAGCGCCACAAGGGTAAAACGCCCCCGCGGGGTGGAGGATCAGGTCCCAACCTTGAGCGCCTGTTAAACCAGCCTTGCCCAAAGCACGAGTCGTGAGAAAGGCCAGCCATGCACCTCTGGAAGGATTGCTTTATTATGCGGGAGTTCAAAAATTCGGATCTTTTCCGATATGATCATGGACCGTCCGGCGGTTCAGGGCCCAGTTCTCATAGGCCGGGTTATGGTGGAGGCAATTCCGGCTCAGGATTTCAAGGTAATCAAAGCGGACATGGCAATCAAGGCAGTCAGGGCAACCAGGGTGGTTATAATCATCAGGGGAGTCAGCAGCAACAGCAGTCGGGTTACCAGAGCAACCCGAAGTAGTTGAATAGTGGCCAGTTGATACGTCCATTTTGCATCATGTTTTTATATCAATATTTATTGCATTATGGGCTGTTATTAGGCATTATGTCACATTACTTATGCCTATTCTCTCTTATTTTACAAGGTTTACATAAGGAGGGAGAATGCCTTGAAATTTGGAATTACGGAAAAGGAGCAAATATTAGAGACCTATTCTACACAACTCCAAAAGTCCTAAAACTCCACGAAAGTTATTTTTGGAAATAATAAAAAATACTGAGCGGATGAAATACGTTAAGGGGGCCACCACCTGTCCACGAGGGTGGGGGCGCCTAACCCCTGTGGCGCCCACCTCGTGGGCCCCCTGTTGGCTCTCCGGTGGCCATCTTCTGCTATATGAAGTCTATCGTCCAGGGAAAAATCAGAAGCAACCTTTCGGGACAAGACCCCGCCGCCACGAGGCGGAACCAATCTAGGGCTCCGGCAGAGCTGTTCTGCCGGGACACTTCCCTCTGGGAGGGGGAGATCATCACCATCGTCATCACCAACGCTCCTCTCATCGGGAGATGGCAATCTCCATCAACATCTTCACCAGCACCATCTCCTCTCAAAACCCTAGTTCATCTCTTGTATCCAATTCTTGTCTCCAAGTCCGGGATTGTACTAGTAGGTTGCTAGTAGTGTTGATTACTCCTTGTAGTTGATGCTAGTTGGTTTATTTGGTGGAAGATCATATGTTCAGATCCTTTATGCATATTAATACCCCTCTGATTATGAACATGAATATGCTTTGTGAGTAGTTACGTTTGTTCCTGAGGACATGGGAGAAGTCTTGCTATTATTAGTCATGTGAATTTGGTATTCGTTCGATATTTTGATGAGATGTATGTTGTCTAACCTCTAGTGGTGTTATGTGAACGTCGACTACATAACACTTCAGCGTTATTTGGGCCTAGAAGAAGGCACTGGGAAGTAATAAGTAGATGATGGGTTGCTAGAGTGACAGAAGCTTAAACCCTAGTTTATGCGTTGCTTCGTAAGGGGCTGATTTGGATCCATATGTTTCATGCTATGGTTAGGTTTACCTTAATACTTTTGTTGTAGTTGCGGATGCTTGCAATAGAGGTTAATCAGAAGTGGGATGCTTATTCAAGTAAGAACAGCACCCAAGCACCGGTCCACCCACATATCAAATTATCAAAATACCGAACGCGAATCATATGAACGTGATGAAAAATAGCTTGACGATAATTCCCATGTGTCCTCGGGAGCGCTTTTCTCTATATAAGAGTTTGTCCAGGCTTGTACTTTACTACAAAAAGGATTGGGCCACCTTGCTGCACTTTATTTACTTTTGTTACTTGTTGCTCGTTACAAATTATCTTATCACAAAACTATCTTTTACCACTTATTTCAAGATTTGCAGAGAATACCTTGCCGAAAACCGCTTATCATTTCCTTCGCTCCTCGTTGGGTTCGACACTCTTACTTATCGAAAGTACTATGATAGATCCCCTATACTTGTGGGTCATCAAGACTCTTTTCTCGCACCGCTGCCGGGAGTGAAGCGCCTTTGGTAGGTGGAATTTGGTAAGGAAAAATTTATATATTGTGCTGAAATTTACTGTCACTTGTTACTATGGAAAGTAATCCTCTGAGGGGCTTGTTTGGGGTATCTTCACCCCGACCAGCAGAGCAAAGAGTTGCTCCTCAACCTACTTAACCTTCTGAAAATTAAAATGTTCCCTTTGAAGTTCCTTCGGGTATGTTAGAAAAACTGCTAGCTAATCCTTTTCCAGGAGATGGAACAAAGCATCCTGATGAGCATCTAATCTATGTGGATGAAGTTTGTGGATTATTTAAGCTTGCAGGTATACCCGATGATGTTGTTAAGAAGAAGGTCTTCCCTTTATGTTTGAATGGAGATGCATCAACATGGTATAGGCTATGTGATGATACGGGGTCATGGAACTACAAACGATTGAAATTGGAATTTCATCAGAAGTTTTATCCTATGCATCTTGTTCATCGTGATCGCAATTATATATATAAATTTTTGCCTCGCGAAGGAGAAAGCATCGCTCAAGCTTGGGGGAGGCTTAAATCAATGTTATATTCATGCCCCAATCATGAGCTCTCAAGAGAAATAATTATTCAAAGTTTTTATGCTTGGCTTTCTGATAACAATCGCACCATGTTCGTCACTTCTTGTGCAGGCTCTTTTCTGATGAAGACTATTGAATTCAAATGGAATTTATTGGATAGAATTGAACGCAACTCTGAAGATTGGGATATCGACGAAGGTAAGGAGTCAGTTATGAAACCTAAGTTTGATTGTGTTAAATCTTTTATGGATACCGATGTTTTCCGTAAATTTAGCACTAAATATGGACTTGACTCTGAGATAGTAGCTTCTTTCTGTGAATCTTTTGCTAATTATGTTGATCTCCCCAAGGAGAAGTGGTTTAAATACCATCCTCCCATAGAAGCAAAAGTAGTTGCACCTACTAAAGTTGAAGAAAAGACTATCACTTAGAATGATCCTGTTGTTCCTACTTCTTATGTTGAGAAACCACCTTTCCCTGTTAGTATAAAGGATCATGCTAAAGCTTCAACTGTGGTTCATAAAAGCAATATTAGGAATTATACACCTCCTGAGAAAATCAAAGTTGAACCTAATGTTGTTGTTGTTAAGGATCTCTTGGCTGATAATATTGATGGGCATGTTATTTATTTCTGCGGTGAAACTGCTAGAATTGCCAAACCTTGTGCTAAAGATAAACATAGACCTATGGTAGGCATGCCTGTTATTTCTGTTAAAATAGGAGATCATTGTTATCATGGCTTATGTGATATGGGTGCTAGTGCTAGTGCTATACCTCATGACTTATACAAAGAAATTATGCATGACACCTGCTGAGATAGAAGGTATTGGTGTTACCATCAAAGTTGCTAATAGAGATACAATATCACCCATTGGAATTTTTAGACATGTTGAAGTCTTGTGTGGGAAAACTAAATATCCTACTGATTTTCTTGTTCTTGGTTCCCCACAAGATAGCTTTTGTCCCGTTATTTTTGGTAGACCCTTCTTGAACACAATTAATGCTAGGATAGACTGCGAAAAGAGTGTTGTTACTATTGGCTTGGGTGATATGTCTCATGAGTTTAATTTCTCTAAATTTAGTAGACAACACCGTGAAGAAGAATTACCTAGTAAGGACGAAATTATTGGTCTTGCTTCTATTGCCGTACCTCCTAGTGATCCTTTAGAACAATATTTGCTAGACCATGAAGATGATATGTTTATGAATGAAAGAAGGGAAATAGATGAAGTATTCTTTAAACAGAACCTATCCTCAAACACAATTTGCTGTTGAAATCCTAGGGATCCTCCTCCACCCAAGGGTGATCCCTGTTTGAGCTTAAACTGCTGTTGCTGATACTCTTAAATATGCTTATCTTGATGAGAAGAAGATATATCCTATTATTATTAGTGCTA
Source organism: Aegilops bicornis (assembly GCA_021605145.1). NCBI lineage: Eukaryota > Viridiplantae > Streptophyta > Magnoliopsida > Poales > Poaceae > Aegilops > Aegilops bicornis. The sequence continues at coordinate 294,359,878 of CM038670.1, read as the reverse complement.
ACCTTTCAGAGCATGAAGAAGAGAGATTATTGAAAACTACGAAGAAGCACCGTCTTTGCTTTTGGATATACTCTTGATGATCTTAAGGGCATTAGTCCCACTCTATGTCAACATAAAATAAATTTGGAAGAAGATGCCAAACCAGTTCGTGATCATCAATGAAGGCTGAATCCTAAGATGAAAGAAGTAGTAAGAAAGGAAATACTAAAGCTCCTTGAGGCAGGTATAATTTATCCCGTTGCTGATAGTCAGTGGGTAAGTCCTGTCCATTGTGTCCCTAAGAAGGGAGGTATTACCGCTGCTCCTAATGATAAAGCTGAATTGATTCCGCAAAGAATTATTACAAAGTTATAGGATGGTAATTGATTTCCGCAAATTAAATAAGGCTACTAAGAAAGATCATTACCCTTACCTTTTATCGATCAAATGCTAGAAAGATTATCCAAACATACACATTTTTGCTTTCTAGATGGTTATTCTGGTTTCTCTCAAATACCTGTGTCAGCCAATGATCCATCAAAAACTACTTTTACTTGCCCTTTTGGTACCTTTGCTTATAGACGTATGCCTTTTTGTTTATGTAATGCACCTGCTACCTTTCAAAGATGCATGATGGCTATATTCTCTGACTTTTGTGAAAAGATTTGTGAGGTTTTCATGGACGAATCATCCGTCTATGGATCCTCTTTTGATGATTGCTTGAGCAACCTTGATCGAGTTTTGCAGAGATGTGAAGAAACTAATCTTGTCTTGAATTGGGAAAAGTGCCACTTTATGGTTAATGAAGGTATTGTCTTGGGGCATAAAGTTTCTGAAAGAGGTATTGAGGTTGATAAAGCCAAGGTTGATGCTATTGAAAAGATGCCATGTCCCAAGGACATCAAAGGTATAAGAAGTTTCCTTGGTCACGTCGGGTTTTGTAGGAGGTTCATTAAGGACTTCTCAAAAATTTCTCGACCTCGACTAATTTATTACAAAAGATATACCATTTGTCTTTGATGATGATTGTGTAGAAGCATTTGAAATACTTAAGAAAGCATTGATCTCTGCACCTACTGTTCAGCCACCGATTGGAATTTACCCTTTGAAATTATGTGTGATGCTAGTGATTATCTTTGTAGGTGATGTTCTAGGGCAAAGAGTTGATAAGAAATTAAATGTTATTCAATATGCTAGCAAAACTCTAGACAATGCTCAAAGAAAGTATGCTACTACTGAAAAAGAATTCTTAGCAGTTGTATTTGCTTGTGATAAGTTCAGGACTTATATTGTTGATTCTAAAGTAACTACTCACACTGATCATGCTGCTAAATATCTTATGGAAAAGAAAGATGCTAAACCTAGACATATTAGATGGGTTCTCTTGCTACAAGAATTTGATTTTCATATTGTCGATAGAAAGGGAGCTGAGAACCCTGTTGCAGAAAATTTGTCTAGGTTAGAAAATGTTCTTGATGACCCACTACCTATTGATGATAGCTTTCCTGATGAGCAATTAAGTGTCATAAATACTTCTCGTAGTACTCCGTGGTATGCTGATTATGCTAATTATATGGTGGCTAAATTTATACCACCTAGCTTCACATACCAGCAAAAGAAAAAGTTTTTCTATGATTTGAGACATTACTTTTGGGATGACCCACATCTTTATAAAGAAGGAGTAGATAGTATTATTAGACGTTGTGTACCTGAGCAGGAACAGGAACAGATCCTACGCAAGTGTCACTCTGAAGCTTATGGAGGGCACCATGCTGGAGATAGAACTGCACATAAGGAATTGCAATCCGGTTTTTATTGGCCTACTCTCTTCAAGGATGCCCGTAAGTTTGTCTTATCTTGTGATGAATGTCAAAGAATTGGTAATATTAGTAGACGTCAAGAAATGCCTATTAATTATTCACTTGTTATTGAACCATTTGATGTTTGGGCTTTGATTATATGGGACCTTTTCCTGCCTCTAATGGATATACACATATTTTAGTTGCTGTTGATTACGCTACTAAGTGGGTAGAAGCTATTCCAACTAGTAGTGCTGATCGTAACACCTCTACTAAGATGCTTAAAGAAGTTATTTTTCCGAGGCTTGGAGTCCCTAGATATTTAATGACTGATGGTGGTTCACATTTTATTCATGGTGCGTTCCGTAAAATGCTTGCTAAATACGATGTTAATCATAGAATTGCATCTCCTTATCACCCACAGTCTAGTGGTCAAGTAGAATTGAGTAATAGAGAGCTCAAATTAATTTTGCAAAAGATTGTCAATAGGTCTAGAAAGAATTGGTCCAAGAAACTTGATGATGCATTATGGACCTATAGAACTGCATATAAAAATCCTATGGGTATGTCTCCATATAAAATGGTTTATGGAAAAGCATGTCACTTACCTCTCGAACTAGAACATAAGGCATATTGGGCTATTAAAGAGCTCAACTATGAAACTTGCCGGTGAGAAGAGGTTATTTGATATTAGCTCACTTGATGAATGGAGAACCCAAGCTTATGAAAATGCCAAGTTGTTTAAATAAAAAGTTAAAAGATGGCAAGACAAAAGGATACAAAAGCATGAGTTTAATGTAGGTGATTATGTATTGCTATACAACTCTCGTTTAAGATTTTTTGCAGGAAAACTTCTCTCTAAATGGGAAGGCCCTTACGTTATCGAGGAGGTCTATCGTTAAGTGCCATAAAATCAACAACTTCGAAGGCACAAATCTGAAGGTGGTGAACGGTCAAAGAATCAAACATTATATCTCAGGTAATCCCATAAATGTTGAAACCAATGTTATCGAAACCGTAATCCCGGAGGAATACATAAGTGTAGCAACCCGACCTCAGATGGTCAAGTCTCTGTGTTTCAGTGTCATCCCTGGATCGGTAATGCTGACACACACATGTAAGTGCATCTAGTGCCACCCCTAGTTGGTTTTGGAGTATTGACGACAAATGTGGTTGAGGGAATAATGCGTTTGTGAGAATTGCAGGATAACACAGGTAGTGTCCCCCATTGATTCGGTTTACCTACCGGAGATGACCCCTAAAAATGTATGAAGACATTGAAGACAATGGTGGTATGTGAAGATATTCACATTGAAGACTATGACATGAGAAGACAGCGAGTGAAGACTATGGAGCGCGAAGACTGTGTCGTTTTGTTGTTTCCTTTTCTTCTTTGTTGAGTCATAGGAACCACCGTACTGTTAAGTGGGGTCCAAGTGATCAAAGTCAGAATGACTGAAGTGATGCTCAACCCAAATCCTATGTCTTCGAGCGAAGACAATGAGAGCAAAACTTATCCAGAGCTGGATGAGTCAGCTTTGCTTGTAGCCCAAGTAAAGTTGTCGTGTGTGTTTGAAATCTTACCGTTGGAACACGTGTCAGTTCCTTAGTGACCCAGGGTCATTTCGGACATATCAGGTCGGGTTGCCTAGTGGCTATAAATAGCCCACTGTCAGGACCCCAATTCCAAGTCACATTGATCTAGCCGGTAACACCTCATATCACTTTGCGGCCTCACGCACGGTATTACCACGGGTGTCGCCTTACCATGGCCCGGGACCGTTTGCCCCTTTTGGCTCACGTATATGATAGTGTCGCTAGCATCCATATGACAGAGAACCCGGGCCGACATGGCTAGTCGTAAACCCAAAGCGGCACTAACCCATGGGGACAGGCATACATGAATCACATCGAGCATGTCGGTCATCAACGTATGAATCCGGGCTGTAACCTTTGGGCTATGAGACTCCGAGAACCCGGGCTGTAGCAGGCTAGGCAGGACTCCGAGATGTCACCGTGACATTTCCCGAAGGGACGTATATAGGAACGAAGTGAAACACATGCCGGCCAGTCAAGTGTCCAAAGCAGTAGTGTTGGGCTAGCAGGACTTCGGTGAACCGGGCTGTAGCGGACTACTATCGCTCAGGAAGAACTAGACTACATTTCCCCATATGAGAGGCTGCCAAGGATAAACAAGTAGATTGTCGGATCCCACACATACCAAGCATTTCAAACATACACACAATATGCTCAATATGTGTAAATACAACATGGCATCACAACATAACTCTCTGACTCAAATATTTATTTATTAGGCTCCGAGGAGCGAGATATTACAAACATGGGTCTCATGACCCAACACTCGAAACATACAAGTCAAAGCACAAGCGGAAAACTTAACATGTCTGAGTACAGACATCTACAAATAAAAAAGGCTGAGAAGCCTGACTATCTACCAGATCCTGCCGAGGGCACAAGATCGTAGCTGAGGTAACAAGCTAAACGTCGAAGTCCACGCGGAACTACTAGCGAGACGGAAGTCTCTCTGCAAAAACATAAAATAGGAAAACGTGAGTACAAATGTACTCAGCAAGACTTACATCAGAACTAACTACATATGCATCATTATCAACAAAGGGGGTGGTGGAGTTTGACTGCGGCAAGCCAGCTTTAACTCGGTGGCTATCCTGAACTAAGACTACAAGTAACTCTTTTGAGGTGGCGCACACGAGTCCACAAATTCACCATATCAATACACCACTATGGACCCGCCTCGTCTCCCTCACGAGAACGCCATCCATAGCACTCACGCTTATCTTGCGCATTTTAGAGTATCCACTTTCACTTGTCTATGAACTGTTATAGGCAACCCAAAGTCCTTTACCATGGACACGGCTATTGAATAGATGATATTAACCCTGCGGTGTACTTCTTCACACACGCTCTCACCACTTATCGCCGTTTAAACGATATGTACTCGGCAAACTTCAATCGGAAGCCCAGCGAGGGTGTCGGCCACGACCTACCTAAACACTCAAGTCTCTAGTCCAGTTTTATCGCCTATTCGGGTTCCATCCGCAGGGAGTCCGCCTGAGGTTTCCACTAACGGCCCCGAACGATGTGTGCAGGGTTCCCGAGACACCAAACGGGCGAATCGGTGCACCGGGCCACGGTGTATCTACCGCATCATAGCCCACCCCTAGGGTCAGCGCTACGCACGGCCTCCAACACATATCCTACAAACACCAGAAACTAGTTGCAACTCCTGGACAGAGAACAAGGATGGTTAAGAAGTCGAGAGGGGCACTTAAGCATTCCAATGCGTGGTAGTAATCGGTCATGGATCGCAAACACGTAACTCAGTTCACGAGGACGGCTTCAATGAGACAACCCACCATGTACTCCTACATGGCCTCTCACCGCTACCTTTACCAAATCGTGTTCACACACTTAGCTCACACACAGTAGGACATGTTCACACACCTCCAATTCATCCCCAATGAATCAGACCTGACTCAACTCTAAGCAGTAGCAGGCATGACAAACAATCATGAATGAGTAGGCACAACAGGGCTCAAACAACTCCTACTCATGCTAGTGGGTTTCATCTAATTATTGTGGAATGACAGGTCATGTAGAGGATAAAGGGGTTCAGCTACCGCAGCAAGTAACAGATGAATCATTTGTTGTCCTAATGCAGTAAAAGAGAGCAGGAGCGAGAGAGTGGGATTGTATCGGAATGAACAAGGGGGTTTTGCTTGTCTGGCACTCTTGAAGATATTATAGCTCTTCATCGGTGTCATCGAACTCATCGTCGGTACGTCGTCTACTGAGAGGGGACAAACACCGGCAACTGAGAAAGAACACAATCAATGCAATGCCACAATATGATGCATGATCATGACATGGCAATATGCTGTGGTTTGAGCTAATGCAACTAGCAGCAAGTTAAACGAAGTTGGTTTGAACCCTAGGTTCAAATTCAAACTCCACATCAGGCATTTCAAATGCCATTTATTCAAATTGTTGTATACAGCAGATTTAAGTTGTTCAAACATGCATGAAAATGATACAGATGGATAGATTGGATTTTTCTGATCATTTTTCATATATAAATTATTTAATTTGGAGTTACGGTTGAATTTATATGAATTTTACAAGTTTTAAACATTTTCTGGAATTTCTAAGTATTTAGAATTAAACTAATTCGGAAAATGAATTAACGTCGGCGCTACATCATCATGACGTCGGTAGTCAACGGGGCAGCCCAGGTCAATCGACCGGTGGGTCCGGTGTCGATGATTAGACTAACTAACCTAATTAAAATTAACCCTAACTAACTTGGTTAGCCGGGCGGGGCCCGCACGTCAGTGACCCAGGGGGGGTCAAATCCCTGGTCAACCGGGGCTAATCCACCGGCGTCGAGTCGCCGACGAGGCCGAGACGGCGGAGGGGCTCGGAAACGCTGCTCCGGCCACGGTTCGAGGCGCGGATGGCACCGTTGGAACCCGAAGCCTCATGCGCGTCGGCTGGTGTTAGTGGGGCCGCCGGAGACGACCTAGATCGACGGCGGTGTCCGCTTCCGCAGCGGCCGAAGTTCGGGTGACGACGGATTCGTCGCTACGATGGACGAAAGGAGCAGCGGTTGGTCGAGTTAGGATCCTAGGGTCGCCCTGAGCATGTTAGGGTGCTCGGCTACGAGCTTGCGTGGCCGTGGTTACGGTGGCGGCATGGCCGGCGGAGCCAAGCTCTCGGGCTCGACGGGAACGGCGGCTAGAGATGGAAGTAGAGCACGGGGAGAAGGGGATAAGGCGGCGGAGCTCACATGGATTCCAATGGAGGGCTCAGCAGGCTCGGGGAGGCACCATGGACGACGGATGGCGCCGGCGATCTCGGTTGCCCGAGGTAGAAGACGGCCGCGGTGACGACATTCGGGGGCATCCGGTGCCGCGTGGCTCGGCGGAGAGGTCCAAGGCGGCGAGGCGGAGCTCTTGAGCTGGTCGGGAAAGCGAGGGGGAGGCGGTGGCCGCGGTGGTGCTCGACGGGGCGCTGCGGTGCGCTCCGGAGAGAGGAACATAGGAGGGGGAGGAGCACAGGGAGAGTGAGAGGGGTCGAGCGGTTCGGGACGACGCCGGGCGTTCACCCACGCGTCTAGGGGCTCGACGGCAAGCAGGAGGAGGCGTGGCGCCTGCCACAGCGTCTGTGTCCCGCCTCGCCCTCTTGGCGAGAGGTTGAAGACGACCAGCACTTTCCTGGTGGGCTGGGCATTTGGAGGAGGCTGGGCAGTGGGCGCCCAGTAAGTTTGGGCCAGTGTAGGTTTCCCTCTCTCCTTTTCTAATTATTTCAGTTTTCTATTATTCAGAAATTTTTAGGGCTTTATTAAAAATACCTATGCACTTTCAAAAATCATGAGACTGCTTGTGGCCACTATTTGGATCATTTCCAATAACCAGAATTTTAGTTCATGAATATTTGGGCATTTAATATAATATATAAAATTTAAATGCCCAAATGCAATTAAGGTATGATTTAAATCCGGAGCCCAATATGTCATGGAAAAATGTGCATCACCTCTGTTATCTTGTTTCCAAAGATTTTCCAAGAATGAAGAACATTTTTGAAAGTCATTTGGATTTACTGGAAATATTTTGGTTGAACCTAGTGAATTCCTTTAATGCTAGGGTTTAGGCAATCCCCATTTCAGGTTTCTTAGAAATTTAAACATGATGACATGATGAGCAAGGAAAGTCAAGCAAGGCCGAATCGGGTCATGATACTCACCCCCACTAAACAAGAATCTCGTCCCGAGATTCAAGACGTGAGGTAAGAAGTCAGAGGGGTCACAAGCTAACACGATCTTCATGATCCAAAAGCCCTTCTCGAAGATGTTGATTTATTGCTCTAATTGATTTTGACGTCTTTGCTTTCGAGATCTTCATCCAACATGATGTCGATGGAAAGAAACTCTATAGGAAACGATCTCCTCGAAGATCGAGCACTCAAGATCAACTCGTGGAATGAGATGTTGAAATATCTCGAGTTGAGACACAAAACACATCAAGAGGGATGGAAGAACAAACGACGGGGTTTGATTGGTGGGCAACAATTCCACGCTTAGAAAGATGGTGGAATGGTGGATGGTGTCAAGGTGGCGAGGAAATATTTACCATGATCCCGTAACGGGGCACCTCGAGAAAGGTGACTCGTTGTACTGTTCCCTTAAGTGGCAAAAAGAATTACTTTTGATCCATAGATCATTGGAACTCTTCATACCAGCTTAAGGAAATTTACAATTGATTGATTGAAAGAGCTCGAAGAAATGGCATACTTGGACTAGAATGCATGATGTGGACTACCTTGTTGAAGATAACACAATGGATGATTTTGCTTATCATCGGAGGTGGAGGGGACCCATGGTAAGTCCACTTTGAAGATGATCCTGGACATCAACTGCTGAGAAGGACATCCCATGGAAAATTGGCACAATGGGGTGCAAGCGGGGAACAACATGCAAATGTTGGGAAGGTTCCAACCATCATATCTGCCTGAGATTCAGATCTGGTTGGAAACAGGATATTTCAGACAGCATGTCTGAGAAGAGAGTTTGCAACACAATTCGACGAGATGGCATTGCGAGATTCTCGAGGAATGAACTAAGATAGCAAGCTCCAAAACATGAGCTGGTTCTGCTAAACACATGTGAACACGTTGTCCCAGACAAGCATGACCACGTAGTAGTCTTATAATACAACACTACCGAGTTCAGGTGGGGCACCATCAACAAGGGTATCTAAGTCATGTGCATGAACTAGTATTCGCACATCAACTCCTTTTCCTTGAACAAATCAATCAGTGGCTTGGTGTGCTAAGAATACATATAGAATGAAGGTTGCAAGTCTTCAAACCATAGAATACTTCGCACATATGCATGACTGACTTGAGATGGTTCCGAAGGAAGCAAAAACAATCTTTCTCGAACCCACGGCGGCAACTTGCACCAAATGCACAAGGGTTCGAGGAAATCACTTCTTCCATCCAAGCATAAGCTTCATGAACGGGGCACGAAGATAATGCTGACAAAAGTTTCCAACACTAGGTTGATGTTCAACATGAATCATTGGGGAAGACAAAATGCTGCTGATGGGCTCAACAACAACTCATCAGAATTTCCATATCACTGTACTTCCACCATCATGTGAACACGGAGATAGTATTGGTCAGACGAAAAGATGTAACGGTGTATGCTCGAGGGATCAACCATGAGTAAGACAACATTACGAGCATCGTTGGTACTGATTTGATTTGACGATAGCCCACACTCAAATCAAAGGATTGATAAGACAATAGGTCCAAAGAACTGATCACAGGGACCAATCGATGAAGATATCATCTTTCTTCAACACACACTACACAAGAATATCCCTTTGGAACGAACTAAGTTAGGCAAGCTTTTATCTTCCAACTCTCCAAGTTGTTGTCTAGCTTAAGCAACTAGCTCAGGGATATCCAACACAGATTCTTGAAGAAAGGGTGGTTCACAAGAAACCAACTTGATCACGAGCTCAACATAACAGTCAGGAAACAACCCGGTAACACTTCCAAGAAGATATTTGGAAAGTCACGAACCACCGGTATGTTACTAAGCTTGAGAACAATCTTGCTTTTGAGGGCAAGACGATATGATCAAATGAGTGAGGACTTGACAAGATCCTAACTCATCAATCAAAGTGTGCACCAGAAATAAAGACTATGTAGCACGATCAATCTTAGGATGATGATTTAATAACCAACACGTTAAGAATGAGGATATTGTCCATTAGCTACCAAGCAACGAGTTGCTCGGAGTATTGATTTCACACATCACAATTCACTTGTCGTCATTCCGGTTACAACAACACGAGGACCGAGGAATGAATGATGATGGTGAGAAGTATCACTACGTCAAGAATTCATGAGAGTTGGTACAGTTCTCATGACAATTCTGACATAAAGGGGTAACACTCCAAGGTAGAAATGTAACAAAGCTGAATTGGCATTTTGATCTGTGGGATACAACTACTTTGACCCAATCCTAGAAATGGATGAGGTACTGGAGTTTGTTTCTCCTAGTCATTCCGAAATATAATGGCTTGACGGAACACAAGGATAATAGGCATCGATAAACACGATCTCACACATACTCTGGACTATCAATTGATAGACGAGAGTCAGAATACAACTAAAGAGGGACAACTCAAGGAACATATAACTTTTCGAGTTGTGGAGGCATGGATTAGTATGTCGAGCAAAGTTCAACATTTCTTCCGGATAACCCATGCGAAGAAGGTAGAACTGGCAGAGTCACAATTATGAATGGAGAACTCCTCAAGAGTACTCTGATTATGATCTTTTAGTTCAAAGAACTTTTGCCTTATTGGTTCATGGTATTTGGAAGAAGGATATACCACGGACCTCGAGGACTAATGCAAAGGTTACTAATATCCTAAAGGAACTAGCAAATACTAACAACATGAGGTAGGGTGAATCTCGGGTTCAAGAACCCAGGAATAGATTGCCTACTAACTAATAACATCACGGGATGCTTTCAAGAATAATGGCAAGAATCATCACACTGGGATACAAAAGCATTGCTAAGTTACTAGGTGACTTCCTAAAACACCTAGGGTCATAATAATAGCTCCAACATATATGTTGAGGCAGCGGAGTACCTCAACATACTAATTTGTGTGATTAATCTGGCCCAGATGAACATTAGAAATGGAGAGAAGGGATTTGCAAATGCATCAGACTATTTAGAGACACTGGGATGACTCGAGACAAAGATAATCGGCTGTAAATGCTCAAAAATATTTGAGACATCATGCAAAATGGTGGCATAACCACCCAACATCACAATAACAAGGTTCTGAGATCAACTAACATCACACGAAAGTAGTAGAAACTGAACTGGGACTTAAAACCAACAATCTTAAAAGTCTATGGATTAGTAACACGTCATCCTGATAGATAGATGAGAAGCCTAGTTCTTAAACCCCGTAGAAGAGAAGAGGTTGACTCAGATCAGAGGGCCATGAGGTATAAGGAGTAAAAAGAGCCTTACATTCCCTTCCCCAATCAATTCCCTTACATAACTAAAGCATTTCTAGACACAACTTCGACCAGTTTGGCTTGGTAATCCCACAGCAACGAGCTCGATACCAACGCTGTCGGGACCTCGATTCCAAGTCACATTGATCTAGCCGGTAACACCTCATATCACTTTGCGTCCTCACGCACGGTATTCCCAGGTGTCGCCTTACCATGGCCCGGGACCGTTTGCGCCTTCTGGCTCACGTATATGATAGTGTCGCTAGCATCCATATGACAGAGAACCTGGGCCGACATGGCTAGTCGTGAACCCAAAGCGGAACTAACCCATGGGGACAGGCATAGATGAATCACATCGAGCATGTCGGTCATCAACGTATGAAGCCGGGATGTAGCACTGGGCTAATAGGACTCGTAACCGGGTACATGTGAGCTAGCAGGACTCCGGATGTCACCGCGTGACATTTCCCGAAGGGATGTACATAGGAACAAAGTGAAACACATGCCGGCCAGTCAAGTGTCCAAAGCAAGAGTGCTTGGGCTAGCGAGGACTCGGTGAACCGGTCAGAAGCGGACTACTATCGCCAGAAGCACTAGACTACATTTCCCCATATGAGAGGCTGCCAAGGATAAACAACTAGATTGTCGGATCCCACACATACCAAGCATTTCAAACATACACACAATATGCTCAATATGTGTAAATACAACATGGCATCACAACATAACTCTACGACTGAAATATTTATTTATTAGGCTCCGAGGAGCGAGATATTACAAACATGGGTCTCATGACCCAACACTCAGAGCATACAAGTCAAAACACAAGCGGAAGCTTAACATGTTTGAGTACAGACATCTACAAATTAAAAAGGCTGAGAAGCCTGACTATCTACTAGATCCTGCCGAGGGCACAAGATCGTAGCTGAGGTAACAAGCTAAACGTCGAAGTCCACGCGGAACTACTAGCGAGACGGAAGTCTCTCTGCAAAAACATAAAATAGGAAAACGTGAGTACAAATGTACTTAGCAAGACTTACATCAGAACTAACTACATATGCATCATTATCAACAAAGGGGGTGGTGGAGTTTGACTGCGGCAAGCCAACTTTGACTCGGTGGCTATCCTGAACTAAGACTACAAGTAACTCTTTTGAGGTGGCGCACACGAGTCCACAAATTCACCATATCAATACACCACTATGGACCCGCTCCCGTCTCCCTACGAGAACGCCATCCATAGCACTCATGCTTATCTTGTGCATTTTAGAGTATCCACTTTCACTTGTCTATGAACTGTTATAGGCAACCCAGAAGTCCTTTACCGCAGACACGGCTATTCGAATAGATGATATTAACCCTGCAGGGGTGTACTTCTTCACACACGCTCTCACCACTTATCGATATGTACTCGGCAACCTTCAAGCGGAAGCCCAGCGAGGGTGTCGGCCACGACCTACCTAAACACTCAAGTCTCTAGTCCAGGTTTATCGCCTATTTGGGTTCCATCCGCAGGGAGTCCGGCCGAGGTTTCCACTAACGGCCCCGAACGATGTGTGCAGGGTTCCCGAGACACCAAACGGGCAAATTGGTACACCGGGCCACGGTGTATCTACCGCATCATAGCCCACCCCTAGGGTCAGCGCTACGCACGGCCTCCAACACATATCCTACAAACACCAGAAACTAGTTGCAACTCCTGGACAGAGAACAAGGATGGTTAAGAAGTCGAGAGGGCACTTAAGCATTCCAATGCGTGGTAGTAATCGGGTCATGGATCGCAAACACGTAACTCAGTTCACGAGGACGGCTGCAATGAGACAACCCACCATGTACTCCTACATGGCCTCTCACCGCTACCTTTACCAAATCATGTTCACACACTTAGCTCACACACAGTAGGACATGTTCACACACCTCCAATTCATCCCCGATGAATCAGACCTGACTCAACTCTAAGCAGTAGCAGGCATGACAAACAAGCATGAATGAGTAGGCACAACAGGGCTCAAACAACTCCTACTCATGCTAGTGGGGTTCATCTAATTCGTGGAATGACAGGTCATGCAGAGGATAAAGGGGTTCAGCTACCGCAGCAAGTAATGTATGAATCATTTGTTGTCCTAATGCGATAAAAGAGAGCAGGAGCGAGAGAGTGGGATTGTATCGGAATGAACAAGGGGTTTTCTTGCCAGCACTCCTGAAGATATTATAGCTCTTCATCGGTGTCATCGAACTCATCGTCAAGACGTCGTCTTGAGAGGGACAAACACCGGCAACTGAGAAAGAACACAATCAATGCAATGCCACAATATGATGCATGATCATGACATGACAATATGCTGTGGTTTGAGCTAATGCAACTAGCAGCAAGTTAAACGAAGTTGGTTTGAACCCTAGGTTCAAATTCACACTCCACATCAGGCATTTCAAATGCCATTTATTCAAATTGTTGTATACAGCAGATTTAAGTTGTTCGAACATGCACGAAAATGATACAGATGGATAGATTGGATTTTTCTGATCATTTTTCATATATAAATTATTTAATTTGGAGTTACGGTTGAATTTATATGAATTTTACAAGTTTTAAACATTTTCTGGAATTTCTAAGTATTTAGAATTAAACTAATTCCAGAAAATGAATTCTTTAACGTCGGCCTTACATCATCATGACGTCAGCGAAGTCAACGGGGCAGCCCAGGTCAACTGACCAGTGGGTCCTGCGTGTCAGTGATTAGTCTAACTAACCTAATAAAATTAACCCTAACTAACTTGGTTAGCCGGGCGGGGCCCGCCGCTGACCTGTGGGGTCAAATCCCTGGTCAACCGGGGCTAATCCACCGGTGTCGAGTCGCCTGCGAGGCCGAGACGGCGGAGGGGCTCGGAAACGCTGCTCCGGCCACGGTTCGAGGCGCGGATGGCACCGTTGGAACCCGAAGCCTCGTGCGCGTCGGCTGGTGTTAGTGGGGCTGCCGGAGACGACCTAGATCGATGGCGGTGTCCGCTTTCGCGGCGGCCGGAGTTCGGGTGACGACGGATTCGTCGCTACGATGGACGAAAGGAGCAGCGGTTGGTCGAGTTAGGATCCTAGGGTCGACCTGAGCATGTTAGGGTGCTCGGCTGCGAGCTTGCGTGGCCGTGGTCACGGTGGCGGCATGGCCAGCGTAGGCAAGCTCTCGGGCTCGACGGGTACGGCGGCTAGAGATGGAAGTAGAGCACGGGGAGAAGGGGAGAAGGCGGCGGAGCTCACATGGATTCCAATGGAGGGCTCAGCAGGCTCGGGGAGGCACCCTGGACGACGGATGGCGCCGGCGATCTCGGTTGCCCGAGGTAGAAGACGGCCGCGGTGACGACATTCGGGGGCATCCGGTGCCGCGTGGCTCGGTGGAGAGGTCCAGGGCGGCGAGGCTGAGCTCTTGAGCTGGTCGGGAAAGCGAGGGGGAGGCGGTGGCCGCGGTGGTGCTCGGCGGCGCGCTGTGGTGCGATCGGGAGAGAGGAACAGAGGAGGGGGAGGAGCACAGGGCGAGTGAGAGGGGTCGAGCGGTTCGGGACGACGCCGGGCGTTCACCCACGCTGGCCCAGGGCTCGGCGGCAAGCGAGGAGGCGTGGCGCCTCTGCAGCGTCTTGTTGTCCCGCCTCGCCCTCTTGGCAGAGGTTGAAGATGACTGGCACTTTCCAGGTGGGCTGGGCCGGCTGGAGGAGCTGGGCCAGGTGGGGCGCCAGGTAAGTTTGGGCCACGTAGGTTTCCCTCTCTCCTTTTTCTAATTATTTCAGTTTTCTATTATTCTGTAAAAAATTTAGGACTTTATTAAAAATACCTATGCACTTCCAAAAATCATGAGACTGCTTGTGGCCACTATTTGGATTATTTCCAATAACCAGAATTTCAGTTCATGAATATTTGGACATTTAATATAATATATAAAATTTAAATGCCCAAATGCAATTAAGGTATGATTTAAATCCAGAGCCCAATATGTCATGGAAAATGTGCAACACCTCTGGTTCTTGTTTCCAAAGATTTTCCAAGAATGAAGAACATTTTTGAAAGTCATTTGGATTTACTGGAAATATTTTGGTTGAACCTAGTGAATTCTTTTAATGCTAGGGTTTAGGCAATCCCCATTTCAGGTTTCTTAGAAATTTAAACATGATGACATGATGACCAAGCAAAGTCAAGCAAGGCCGAACTGGGGCTGTGACACCCACCCCCTACACCATAAATTGGTGGCTGCTCAGAGTTAGTGCACGGCTTTTGTCGTTTGAGAGCAACCCACCTCGAAGCCTTTGAGAGAGAGAAATCCTTGCGAGGACAAAGCCCAAACACCCAGAGCCAAAGAGTGTTAGGCATCATCAAGTCTTTTACATGCATGTGACACGAAGACTTATTACACTTGAGGACTGTGAATCCTCCGGCCCGGTTAGGCGTCAGTTCTGAGCATCCAAGAGTCATTGTGGATTGCCGGTGAACGCATGATCTGTGAAGGTTCGGAAGTCTACCTTGAAGACTTACCAGAGTGATTGGGCGAGGACTGTGTGTCCTTAGCTCAAGGGAATAAGGTGAAGACGCGGTCTTCTAAGTTGAATCTCTGCATCCCTAACTGGATGTACAGCTTGTCACAAAGAATCGAACTGGTCCAACAAATCTTGTGTCTTCAACAAGTGACTGGTTCTATCTTCTCCCTCTCCTTACTTAGAGTTTGTCTTCGTGAAGTCATTGCCAATTTGTCATACCTGTTTGACTTCATTGCTTGACTACTTTTGTTGATTGGGTTCTCACTATATTCCATCTTGATCCTACTACCGAGCTGCTATTAGTCTTGTACTTTCACGTTATTGCATACTTGACTATGGTTTGCTTTTTGTAGTTTATATTCCGCTGCATATCAATTAGGTCATTTCTATTGTTTGTGTTCGAAACATCGGTGTTTTGAAGACTTTCCTAAAAATCGCCTATTCACCCTCCCTCTAGTCGATAACTAGCACTTTCAATTGGTATCAGAGCATGGTACTCCCTTGTTCTGTGTGATTTGGTTTAACCACCGGAGTTTTAGCTATGTCGATTGCGGGGATAATCAAAGTCTCCGCTGCTTGCTCCGTGTTCGATGGAACCGACTATCCCTCTTGGAAGAATAAGATGCGCATGCATCTTGAAGCCATTGATGTCGACCTACGGTATGTCGTCAAGAACGGCGTTCCCAAAACTGGTGAAGGTGTCACCCTGCTGATGTCAAGAAGTTCATTCAACTGGACTCTCTTGCAAAGAACATCATCTGTGGTCATCGACCAAAGGGACAGTATGGCCGAGTGAGTGCTCGAAGCGTCGAAGCTAGTCTGGGGATGGCTATCCAAGGTCAACGAAGGCGTCTCAACCCGAGAGAGATCAAAGGATCGGTGTTCTTCATAACCTCTTCAACCGCTTTCAAGAGAAGCGACAATGAAAATGTCCAGCTCACGTTTGATCGCCTCACCGACATCACAAATGAGCTTCATGCTCTCGGCGCCACCGAGATCACCAAGCATGAAATCGTCAAGACACTACCGAGATCACTTGACAGCTCTTTTGACACCCTTGCCCTCATGATACAAGAACGCATACGACTTCAAGTCACTCGATCCGTCTGATATACTTGAGAGGCTCAACACACATGAGTTCCGACTTTACGAGAAATGATATATCTATGGTCCCAACTATGGCGAAGTCGCGCTTTGAAGGCAAAAGTTGTTTCCTCATCTGAAGAAGAATCATTGCGGTTACGATGATCCACGAAGACATTGGAAAGGAACTTGCTATGCTTGTGAAGAAGTTCCAGAAGTTCACTAGGAAGAAAGGCTTCAGAAAGTCTTCACGATCCAGCTCAAGAAATGATGAAGCGTCCACTCATGACAACAAGAAGAGAACATGTCACAAGTGCAAGAAAACTGGAACTACATCTCTGAGTGTCCACAGTGGGACAATGAGAAGAAGAAGAAGAAGAGCAAGGAATATGATTCTGCTGACAAGAAGAAGAAGAAATCTTCAAAGTCTTCTTCCAAGTCCTCATCAAAGTCTTAATCTCATAAGAAGAGCTCATCTGTCAAGGCTCGTGCTTTTGTTGGCAAGGAAATGGATTCAGAGGAGGAGTCTGCTTCTGAGGAGGTGGAGCTGGAGTCTGAAGAGGAGTCCGACTCTGGCGTTGCAAGTCTGGCTTTAGCCACAACCTATGTTGCCAAGTCCATCTTCAACATCAAGACAATGACTTCCACACCTGTGGCTGAAGGCGATGACAAGGACGACCCTGCTCCCACCCTCTTTGCTTCATGGCACATGGTGCCAAGGTAAAATCATGTGATGCTTACTTTCAAACATCAAGTGAAGATGACTCGAGTGTGAATCCAAACCCAGCTACAAAACACTTGCTAAAATTGCAACCCGAACAACAAAGAGCTATGGAACATACTCAAAAACTGTTAGACAAAAGCGATGACCTATTGAATGGCGGAAATGACACGTTCATAGTCCTTAGTTGAAGACATTAAAAATCTTCATGCTAAGTACCAAGAACTTGAAAGTCGTCATGAAACGCTCTCAACTGCTCATGAAAAGCTCTCCTATGATTATCTTCAAAGGAAGCAAGAGCTTGAGAAATTGAGAGCGGCTCATGAAGATCTTCAAAAAGAGAATGAGTCACTTCGCGCTCAACAGATCAGTTCCGCTCAGGATGGATTTGAACCACCATGTCTAAAATGTCTTGAGCGTGATATTGCTACCTCTGTTGCTGAATGTTCAACTGCTGCTACTATTGCATTGTCTTCAACTACTAATGTGGTAACTAACCCCTCTGCGGAGGATACCACTACTATTGCTGATGAAAATGCTAGGTTGAAGACATTTCTTGAAACAGGATGTATAAAAGTCCGAAAGGGCATCGGACACTTTGTGATGTCCTCAAAAGCAGATTCTGAACCAAAACCCTAGGAAAGAGGGTGTTGGGTTCGAGAGGAAAATGAATGTTGATGGTTCCCTCTTTGGAAGCCCGAGCGGTATCCCAAAACCACATGGGTTGCTTTGCAAAGGGACCTTCAATGGATCCATCCACCTTATCTGGCTTTACCTGTGCTAACCCTATTATCATTGATGAATCCTTTGATACAAACTATAAGCTGTTCAAGAATCGTAATGGTGAAGTGTTTGCATGTATATTGGTACTAACTGCAGGAATGGACCACCTATGAAGAAGATCTGGGTTCCCAAAAGTTGTCTTGAGAATCTTCCAGTGAATGTCATGATGACACCACCTGGGAAGAAGACAAACCCCAGACCTAAGGCGTCATATGGTCCAAAGGATTCATACAGACAGAGGACTCACCTGAGTCACCCTAACGCCAATGTTTTTCAGGGAAACCGTACTCAAATTTATGAATATGAGTGTGTGTCTTCAAACCGCTATGTTCATAGAACTAAGAACTTTTACCTTATCCATATGAGTATCATTCATCTCCTGCAAGGCTATTTGCTAGGGCTCGAAAGCCGAAGTTCTCAGATGCTGCACTTAGACTCATTGCTTCTAAGCCACCCCTGAAGATGTGGGTGGTTAAGAAGAATTAACTTCCTTTTGCAGGAAAGGGTCTCCAGCCGAAAATCAAAGGCGTCTGATGATATTGCTGGGGACCTAAAACATCTTGTAGGGCGCAAGATCAAATGCCAAAATGGTCTCACTATGTATTTTGTTCCTGAATCGTTTGCCATTCATCCTATCTGTCTTAATCTTGATCTGAGCTTCAATATTCCACTTGCCCGTCAAATGTTTATGCTTCACAATGCTCTTGGTGAAGCCTATCCCCTAAGCATCTTTGTAGGGTATGACACCTCATGCTTGAATGGATTATGGACGGTGGATGCACTAATCATATATTTGGTGATCAAGTCTTCTCATGGACTCAACCTTATGTCCATCGGACAAGAGTCACATCACATTTCTTGACCTTTGGTAAAAGCAAGGTATTGGGTCTAGGTAGAGTTGCAATCTCAAAGGATTAACACATGGATAAAGTGATGCTTGTTGAATCCCTTGGTTTCAACTTGATGTCTGTCTTAATGCTTTGTGACTTGAACATGATTGTGATATTCGGAAAATATCGTTGCCTTGTACTAATGGAATCTGACAAGTCTCTAGTCTTTGAAGGGTATAGGAAACATGATCTATACATGGTAGATTTCTCAGCATGTCCACAGCTTGCCGTATGTCTTCTTGCAAAAGCTTCATAATGCTGGCTCTGGCATCGGAGGCTGGGGCATGCTGGCATGAGGAACTTACACACACTCGCCAAGAAGAAGCATGTCATAGGCATCGAAGGTGTCAAGTTCAAGAAGGATCATTTGTGTGGTGCCTGCGAAATTTGGAAAGATGACTAGGGCAAAGCACCCCTCAAAGACAATCATGATGACATCTCAACCCTTCGAGCTGTTACACATGGATTTGTTTGGCCCTACTCACTACTCTACCCTCACAACAACTGCTTGTCTTTATGGCTTTGTCATTGTTGATGACTTCTCAAGATACACATGGGTGCACATAATTCTCTACAAGACTGAAGTGCAAGATGTCTTCAGACGCTTTGCCAATCGAGCAATGAACAATTATGGCGTCAAGATCAAGCATATCGAAGTGACAATGGCTTGAATTCAAGAACACCGGACTTGATCTTTATCTGGATACCATGGGAATCACTCATGAGTTCTCTGCTCCATACACACCTCAAAGAAATGGCATCGTGGAGCGCAAGAACAGAACCCTCATTGAGATGGCTCGAACAATGCTCGTGAGTACAAGACACCAAGAAAGTTACGGCACGAAGCTATTGATACAGCATGTCACGTCATCAACCATATTTATGTCCATAAGCTTCTGAACAAAACATCCTATGAGCTCCTTACTGGCAAGAAGCCAAATGTCAGCTACTTTAGAGTATTTGGGGCTAAGTGCTGGATCAAGGATCCCCATCACAAGTCAAAATTTGAACCCAAGGCTCACGAAGGCTTCATGCTCGGTTACGGAAAGGACTCGCACTTCTACAGAGTCTTCAACCTCTATCACTACAAAATCGTCGAAACTGTGGATGTGCGATTTGATGAAACCAATGGTTCACAAAGAGAGCTGCTACCAAGTACACTAGACGAAGCTCCAGCCAGCGAATCTATCAAGCTGATAGGAACCGGTGAAATCATGCCTTACGAAGCACGCACTGAAGAAGAACTTATCATTCTGCACCTAACCAACTCAAGACAATGCTCACCAAGACAATCCTCCCAATGATGACAATGATCAGCAAGAGCAAAGTCTTCGTCCAGTTCATCCTCGAGTTGCAAATGAAGTACAGATTGAGAAGATAATTGATAGCATCAATGCACCTGGTTCGCTTACTCGCTCAAGAGCAACACAGCTAGCAAATTTCTGTGGGCACTTTTCTTTTGCGTCAATATCAGAACCCAAGAAAGTTCTTTGAAGCCTTTATGTTACCGTAATGGATACAAGCTATGCAAGAAGAACTTCAACAGTTCAAGCTGAACAATGTTCGGGAACTTGTCAAGCGTCCTGACCCTCGTAAGCATAACATTATTGGCACCAAATGGATATATCGAAACAAGCAAGATGAGCATGGTCAAGTCGTCAGAAACAAAGCACGTCTTGTGGCTCAAGTATATACTCAAGTTGAAGGAATTGACTTCGATGAAACATTTTCTCCTGTAGCTAGGCTTGAAGCTATTCACATACTACTGGCCTATGCTAACCACCACAACATCTTGCTATATCAAATGGATGTGAAGAGTGCATTTCTCAACGGCAAGATTGAAGAAGAAGTATACGTCGCTCAACCACCTGGCTTTGAAGATCCAAAACATCCTGATATGGTGTACAAGCTAAATAAAGCATTGTATGGCCTCAAACAAGCTCCTCGCGCCTGGTATGATACGACCAAAGACTTCCTGAAGAGCAAAGGCTTCAAACCTGGATCCCTTGATCCCACACTCTTCACGAAGACATATGATGGTGAACTGTTTGTATGCCAAATATATGTGGATGACATTATCTTGGTGCACCAACCGGAAGTATAGTGATGAATTTGGATACATGATGCAAGAACAATATCGATGTCCATGATGGGAGAGCTCAAGTTCTTCCTTGGTCTTCAAATTAAATCGACAAAGGAATGTCATCTTTATATCTCAAGAAAAATACCTCCAAGATTGCCTGAAGAAGTTTGGAATGCAAGATTGCAAAGGATACACGACGCCAATGCCAACCAAACACCATCTGGGTCCCGACGACAATGGTAAAGAGTTCGATCAAAAGGTATACCGCTCCATGATTGGTTCCTTAATTTACCTATGTGCATCTAGTCCAGATATTATGCTTAGTGTTTGCATGTGTGCTCGATTCCAAGCGGCACCAAAGGAATCGCATCACTTAGCTGTGAAGCGAATTCTTTGATATTTGGCTCACACCCCAACACTCAGATTATGGTATCCAAAGGGATCAAAATTTGATTTTGTTGGATTTTCGGATGCTGATTATGCTGGTGACAAGGTGGATCGCAAGTCTACATCAGGCACATGTCACTTTCTGGGACGATCACTTGTCTGTTGGTCTTCAAAGAAGCAGAATTGTGTATCACTCTCAACTGCTGAATCTGAATATATTGCTGCTGGATCTTGCTGTGTTCAGCTTCTATGGATGAAGCAAACTCTCAAGGACTATGGCATCAATCTGAAACAAGTACCTCTCTTCCTCGACAACGAAAGCGCCATCAAGATTGCCAACAATCCAGACCAGCACTCGAAGACAAAGCACATTGAAATTCGTCATCATTTTCTTAGGGATCATGTCATGAAGAAAGATATTGACATCATTCACGTCAACACTGAAGAGCAATTGGCAGATATCTTCACAAAGCCCTTGGATGAGAAAAGGTTTTGCAAGTTACGGTGTGAGCTAAATATCTTGGAATCCTTAAATTTCCTGTGATCAAGCACACATCCTAACACTTATGCATGTTGATGACTTAGATGTGCAACACACGAAGTAAAGTATATCTTCAATCAATGAAGACTTACATTCTGAGTGTGAATACATTAACATGGAATTTGACTTCGGAGCGCCACGATTATTGTGCGCCGTGTCTGGGTCTAATTCTTCCTATTCTTTGTGTAACGCCACCACCAAATTTCTCTGTTTGAAGTGTTTCACTCATGACGTTATTTCTCAATATCTTCGCATTTGATTTGTCTCCAACTTCAACCTATCTTCATTATTTTCTTCACTATGTTGATTTGGTTGCTTTCTGATATATATTGTTCTGTCCTCTATAGCATTCACTTATAGCTATGTCTTCCTAGTTGAATCTTTTGAACTAAGTGAATGTGATCGGACCCTAATCTCTCTATGCTTCCTATCTCAAACTCTATCTGTCCAAATCATATGCATTCTATTGAATCTGTCGAATGTCTTCTCTGCGTCCTTGTCAGCAGAAGACACAGAGACAAACTTTAAGTCTGTTTTAAATGATTCATCCTTATTGTTGAAATCCGGAGAAGCCGAACGACCATCCAACACACTGGCGGGCGTGGAAGCGTGGGACAGCTCCGAGTATGTTGCATGCTTGCCACGTACCCTCGGATGTGAACCGCCAGGGCACTGCGTAATTGCGCTGTGCCGCACACCTCCTTATAAATACATGTCCCCTGCGGTAAAGAAGACCTTCTTCCACCTCTCCACCTCATCAAAACCCTAGCGCCGCCGCTAGCTCTCGACGACGCCGGCGACGAAGCACTTAGCTGCCGCGACTTCTCCGACGCCGTCCTCACGCTAGCCGCGAACATCGTCCTCTCCGCCGCTGCCGTAGGTGTCCTCCGTCGCCAAGTTAGGGCACGGTGGATTGAACTGCTCGGCCTCCTTTTTCTTCCCGTCTAGAAGTTCTTCGAGTGGTAAATATAACTCTATTTTACCATCTTTTTTATCCTCAAAGATTCATCCTACTTACCAAAATTGGTTTCTGCCTATACAATGTTAGATCGATTACATGCGCATCTCATATCGCCTAGTATATTCACTTAAGCTTCACAACTAGTTAGATTCCTCACTTGTACTTATTCACGGATTCGTACAAATCTGAACCAACTCTCGGTATAAGTGAATGTCTTCGCATCATGAGGTCAATGTCTTCAAACTGATTTATCTTCAAAATCTTTTGAGAATGCATATGACCTCTTCCCCTTCCCTCGCATCTCTAATGATGTCACAGGTACATGTCCGTGGGAGAATCCCTTGGTTCTCATAGTCTGCATTCGCTTGCGAAATTCTTACATCATCAACTTAACTCTCCGAAGCCGGTTCTGTTTGTCCGATAAGCGCAAGCCTTTGAGCGTGTTGAAGCCATTCAGTTTGAAGTTCATGGCTGCGGATAAATCGATTAGGAAGGCGGCAAACAGCGTCGTGGGGAACCTCAAAAGATCTGCTGATGACCTCGCGAGCTTTACAAAGCAGATCCGAAGAGAATTACAATCAGCGCAAGACGCGAATCCAATGGATTAAATCGATATTGGGCTGAACAATGGTTCAAGTACAATTTCGTGACCCGAGAATACGCCGAGAAGAATGCTATCAAAAGCCCTTGGGGTGATATTCTCTTCGAGGCCTTCCACCCAAGAACAGGCTGAAGTCATTGCACGGGGTTTCTTTCCTTGTATGTTCTGTGGACCTCGGCTGAGGATGCCGACCCAACGTCATTGCTCGTGTCGTGGCGATAATCTCTTCAAGCGCAACTTCCAAAGACGCAAAGGCTTGACCAAGGAAAACAAGAAGTCATTGGGATTAGACTTCAACTCTGGTCCCTCTGCTCCCTATGCTGACGGCTCACGTGATGCAGAACCCAATGTCATCGGCCCCTTTTCAAACCTTGATGGCCTCATCACTTACATCTTGGTCCAAGGTGCCAAAGTGGATCACTCTGATGACGATGCTGACTCTGATGAAGTCCCAGCTCCTGCTCCTGCTCCAAAGCCACGAAGCAAAAAGAAGGCTAAGGCTTCAAAGTCACCGCTCCTCCAAAAGCTTCACGTGAAGCCACTAGCCATCGCACCTCCACGAAGCCGGTCTGTGATCTGAAAGATCAATCCGTATCTCCAAGAAGGCGGAGAAGAAAAAGAAAATTGTCAAGAATATCGACCGACATCGACCCTCGCTGCCATTCTGCGAGAAGAGCACATTGATCATCGATGATGAAGATCTTGCAGATGATGCACTTGAGCAACTAATCAAGAGCAAGGAAGAAGCAGAAAATTTCAACAATTTGCCTCTCTTTGATCTGGCAATCATCCATAACTTCATTGATGAGTGGTTTGACACCCCAAACATCAGCTTTGAAGATCTGCAACTTCCTATTGGCCTCAGCGTCTCTTTCAATGGCGCCATTGCTTCCGAGCTAGCTCTTGCTCAAAGACATTGTTGAACCGAAGCATAAGATTGACTATGAGAAGGCTCGGTTCAAGAAGCATATGGCTGCACTCAGCGTGCAAGATGTCAAAAACTTCAAGGCCATGCTTTGCGACCTCAAAGAAGCCTTTCTCAAGAAGCGTGAAGAAGCCGGAGGCTCTCGTGAGCGCATGAAGAGTCTGGTGACAAGTGTGCTAGCCTACAATGAAATTTGAGAAGCGCAAGGCTCTTGGCGCCCTGGCATTGACCCAGAATGGCTGCAAAAGCGAAGACTTCAATGACCAAGCTGCACCTTCAAAGGCGGGAAGAACCCCACATAGTCTTCCCAAGCAGCATGGTGGCTCGAAGCCAAAGGTCGGATCAACCGCTTCGAGCAGGAAGAAGACGAGGGCTGCCGAGGCTGAAGCCAGAAAAAGGAAACATCCTGAAGCCTCTGATGCTGCTCCCTCCAAGAAGAAGCTCAAGACCAAGAAGAATCGGGCTACTCCCACAGAGTCCTTGGTTGTTGAACCCATTTCAATGGTTCTCCCTGCCTCTACTATCCAAGAACGACGGATGATAGTTCATGAGCCTGCTTCCACAGAGGCTCATGAAGCTGAAGACATTCCAGCGATTGATCCCACCGCTTTGAAGACATTGGTCACCATGACAATGTTGAAGATGATGAAGTTCTTCCTCGAGATCAAACCAAACCCGGTATCATCGCTTTGTTCCCACGAACATCGAACTTATCAAGATTGAGTCGCCCTCTCGGCGCCAATTGCGCAGGATGCATCATGGGCTGATCACCCACAGCAACAAGACTCCCCTAGTACTCCCCAACAACAACAAGTCACACCCCAACAACAACAAGAAGAAGAGGAAGACCTTGAGGCCCAGCCAACTCCATCTCCAAAGGCGTCGCTAGCATTCCGCAGGCTTCACAAAGGACCAAGGCCACAAGTTCCTCTTCCGAGCGTTCCAGAAGGAGAAGTGCACCACCAACCTGTTGCACGTCAAGTGTTTTCAGAAGCCACTCCAACTGTGAATGTCTCCAAGTCTGAAGCCAAAGCTGCTGAAGACAATCCGCTGCATCGACCAAGACACCCAAGAAGAAGAAGAACGTGTCCCTACACCCCCTGTTATTGAAGGAGTTATTCCTGATATCAACGTGCCAGTGCCCGACCCTCCAGCTCCTCAAGTGGAGATTGAAAACATTGCGGCTGCCACCTCCAACACCAATGAAGCCAATGACACAGTCATGGCTGAAGCAAATGTGGATCCTGCACCAAATGTGCCCGAAGCCAATGAGGCAACTGCTCCTGAAGCATCTGGCGAAAGCAGCTGAAGCCTCGATTGTTGCCCTTTGCTCTAGTTCCGCCACCAAGGCCCTACACAATTGAGCAAGCATACAACTATGGTCAGCTAATCACAGTAAGATGGCCCGTTCTGGTCCCTCCGCCTCATGCCTCTAGTCCTCAGTTTGAATATCATGTTGGACATAGGCCTCTGGTCCAGAAACCAAAGCCACGACTGCCAAGGTTTCCGAACCGCCACCTCTCTGAGTTCTTTCAATGCAAATGGCTTCAAAGCCCACAACACTTTCTTTGACAGAGCAAAGAACCCCTACACAAGGCCAAGGATATCATCGGCAGTTTACGGAGCTATCGACAGCGAAGCTATTACTCCTGCGTTACAGTGATCAAGGCGCATTTTCCCTCATATGCGCCTCGACACTTTGAAGCCATTGCTTGGACTGTCGTGCTTAGAAGAAGCACTTGATTGCTTTCGTGATCTTTGGTCCGCTAGGCTTCGTAATGCATAAAGAACACTTTGGAATGAAGAACTTTTGCTTCAATTCTATGCTACCCTCCACATCATGGCTACTACAGAGATCACGAAGACATGGGTTCTCGAGTGGATGATGTGAAATGTTCATCATGAAGCCAAAGCTCTTGACGACAATGAGCTCACAGGCCTACCCAATCCCGGAGAGCTGTTTGAACCAGGTTGTCAACTCCACCGCGATGCACTGGAGAGCATCTTTCATAAGCCAGAGCCCAACATGAGTCAGATGTTGAGCATGATGAAGCCTCTGCCACATGACGCTGAATACCCTCAGGAATTCTTTGTTGATGACCTTGAGTATCTGCCTCGTACAATTTATCACATCATCAGGCGAACTCTATGGCCTGTCAAAGGGCATTCATGATCTGCAAAACTTGAAGGATCCATGAAGACATTGGTCTTTTACATCCTCAATGGCATCAGCTTCAATACGCAAGAATTCTTCATCCGCAATTGGGCGTATGCGGATCTGATCTTTTTGGTCTGAAATTTTATGCTCCATGGGTCATGCGCCTCATCAAGATGCACACTGCTATCAACTATCAGCCTTCTGCTCACAATCATCTGATCTTTCTACCAGGTTGATATGTCAGTTGAAGCCATATACCACGAGCACGCAAAAGCGCCACTTTGTCTTCAGAATGCAGATCACCATAGCTTCTCTCAACCCATGGAAGGCGTCCAAGCAGTATCTCGTGTCTATCCTCTGGCTGTGAACACACGTCTGCCTCACCGTGCGCAGGCTGAAGCTACTGAGAGCACAATTGGCCAAAGGCCTCGGAAGCGCTCTCGCGTCCTAAATGATCGAGAACTTCTTGTCGCACTACATCAGAAATAGGATAAGCATCAGTCCTGGCTCAAGCGACAAATGCAAAGCCTCTTGGTGGACGTCAATCGCATCTGAAATCTTGCCACCAAGAATGCTTTTGTCACTCCTAAGACCTGTCGGCGATCATGGAAAAGTTTGACCCTGCTCAGTGCTGAAGCAGATCTTCAAGACGATGGCTTCACTGACCGCTTCAAGTTTGACTCCACTCCTCCACGGAATGCAGTCCTACGACGAACTCCATCACTTGAAGACTCTGACTATTCTTCCTCTGCGGCAACCGTCAATGCCAGAGTGATCGATGATGAAGCCGATGCTACTTCACCGCCCCTACTTACGCATGCATCGACATCGCACCAAGTTCGCTCGCACCGCCAACCAACAATGACAACCCTGCTGCATCATCTTCTTCTGAAGAGGACGAGTAGACACTCTATGTCTTCAAACCTTTTTGGTCCTTACTGACAAAAGGGGGAGAAGCATATGAGTTTGATAGTCTTCAAGCGGGTTCATATGGGCGGTTGCATAATATTTTTCCTAGTGTTTACAACTCTCGCTTTTGATACATTTGGCTCTTTGAGTGGTAACACTTAAACTCGATGGTCGTCTGCTACTTATTTGCTTTACTGTGGTGCGATGATAAATTCCGCATGTGCGATGATAACTTCCGCACTTAGATCATTCTGCAGACGTCCATTTTTCATTATGCATGTCATTCTCTTAGTTATATCATTTCATGCATGATGAATTATCTTCATAAGTTGAATAGGATCTCCACAAGTACAACCTGCCATGTGCATTTGCATTCCAAAAGCAAACTACTTATATGCACATCTTCAGGGGGAGCCTTTGTCACTTATGAAGACAATTCCCTATCCTTTACAATTTCACATACTTTATCCCCATTGAAAACTTCAACCAGTTTGTCATCAATCACCAAAAAGGGGGAGATTGTAAGTGCATCTAGTGCCACCCCTAGCTGGTTTTGGAGTATTGACGACAAATGTGGTTGAGGGACTAATGCTTTGTGAGAATTGCAGGATAACACAGGTAGTGTCCCCCATTGATTCGGTTTACCTACCAGAGATGACCCCTAAAAATGTATGAAGACATTGACGACAATGGTGGTATGTGAAGATATTCACATTGAAGACTATGACATGAGAAGACAGTGAGTGAAGACTATGGAGCCTTGAAGGCGTATGCGTTTCGTTGTTTCCTTTTCTTCTTTGTTGAGTCATAGGAACCACCGTCTTTATTAAGTGGGGTCCAAGTGATCAAAGTCGTAATGATCAAGTGATGCTCAACTCAAATCCTATGTCTTCGACGAAGACAATGAGAGCAAAACTTATCCAGAGCTGGATGAGTCGACTTTGCTTGTAGCCCAAGTAAAGTTGCCGTGTGTGTTTGAAATCGACCGTTGGAACACGTGTCGGTTCCTTAGTGACCAGTGGTCAGTTCGGACATATCAGGTCGGGTTGCCTAGTGGCTATAAATAGCCCACCCCTACACCATAAATTGGTGGCTACTCAGAGTTAGTGCACGGCTTTTGTCGTTTGAGAGCAACCCACCTCGAAGCCTTTGAGAGAGAAATCCTTGCGAGGACAAAGCCCAAACACCTAGAGCCAAAGAGTGTTAGGCATCAATGAAGTCTTTACATGCATGTGACTGAAGACTTATTACACTTGAGGACTGTGAATCCTCCGGCCGGTTAGGCGTCGCGTTCTGAGCATCCAAGAGTCATTGTGGATTGCCGGTGAACGCATGATCTGTGAAGGTTCGGAAGTCTACCTTGAAGACTTACCAGAGTGATTAGGCGAGGACCGTGTGTCCTTAGCTCAAGGGGAATAAGGTGAAGACGTGGTCTTACAGGTTGAACTCAGCCTCCCTAACCGGATGTCACAGTTGTCACAAAGAATCGAACTGGTCCAACAAATCTGTGTCTTCAACAAGTGACTGGTTCTATCTTCTCCCTCTCCTTACTTAGAGTTTGTCTTCGTGAAGTCATTGCCAATTTGTCATACCTGTTTGACTTCATTGCTTGACTACTTTTGTTGATTGGCTTCTCACTATCTTCCATCTTGATCCTACTACCGAGCTGCTATTAGTCTTGTACTTTCACGTTATTGCATACTTGACTATGGTTTGCTTGTTGTAGTTTATCTTCCGCTGCATATCAATTAGGTCATTTCTATTGTTTGTTTTCAAAACATCCGTGTTTTGAAGACTTTCCTAAAAATCGCCTATTCACCCCCCCTCTAGTCGATAACTAGCACTTCCAACACAGTACTCGAAGGAATTATAAAAGAGTAGCAATCACACACTTATTACATCGAATGTCTCAAAAGAGAACTTATTACAATAATATGGCTTAAGGCCATCTAATGCGATAACAGCGGAAGGCTTGGAAGATAAAGTGAGTCCATCAACTCCAACGGCATAGCTGAGCTGCACGACAACGACCTATCGAACCTTACTCCTCGTCTGAAAAGTCTGCAACATAATACGTTGCAGCCCGAAAACGGGTCAGCACATGGAATATGCTGGCAATATAACACAGTAGAGCAAGAATAATACTATCACTACATGCAATATTTGGCTGGTGGAAAGCTCTATGGTTATAGTTTTTGCGAAAAGCCAACTTTTCCCTACAACAAAGGAATATACTTTATTTTAACTATCATGGTGGTTGAAACATCATTGAGAAGGTATAACCCCAACTCAATCCCAATTAAGGTAATTAATATCCCAGCAATATTAATCGAGAGTGATGAGATACATGCGAATACTCAAGTACTAGATACTCAGAATTGTCCATAACCGGGGACACGGCTAACCATGATTAGATTGTACACTCTGCAGAGGTTTGCACTTTTCCCCACAAGACTCGATCGCCTCCGTTGATTTCTCGCACTTTACATGGTGTTTCGTGAACCGGATGACCGAGACACGATCTTTCGTAAACATTAACTCTCTACTCCGGGTAGACCATACCAAACCTACAAAACCCACTACCTGTGATCTACCTCTTCAAGAGCTTCACGTAACTTACTCAAGTAGGCTAGAGCCCATAGTAGCTTGTGGCTGCACGGAAGTTTCTAGCATGAATAAACTCAGTTCCCTTTGAGCCTGGGTGGCGGTCCATAGGAAAGATCACACGGGTTCCCTTTGAGCCTGGGTGGCTGTCCATAGGAAAGATCACACGGGTACCCCAGGATTTCCCAAGATAAAACAGACAACACTGGGTTCCCCATGTGCCTCAATCCACCCAGATGTGTATTAAAGTTGCCACCTTAAGTTAAACCATTAATTAACAATCTCACATCTGTCATGGAATACACTCAAACCCAAACCACGTCTACGAGCATAGCATAGCAATATAAGCGACACGTAGAAGTAACTCCCAAGGGTTTGATAGTAACAGGGCAATAGGTTCTACCTCAACTACTACTTCCCAACCCACAAGTTAATGACATCCTAATCAATACAATGTTTGAGGATTTGAAACTAATGCATAAAAACTGGGTATGAAAAGAGTATGATCAAAGTGTTACTTGCCTTGCTGACGATCCGTGAATCCTAGAGACTCGTAGTAACACGCTTAGCACTCGGGAATTCTATCGCAAACAAACAATAACATACATAAGCAACAGGCAAAGATGCATAAGAAAAACTTCAACTGAAGGAGGCCGACCAAAAGTTCAACTTAAGAACTCCGGTTCGCAAAAAGAATCAAACCAAACCGAGCAACGAAACTCAAACGGCGAAAGAAATAAGATCCGTTTACTAATCTGAACTAGGGTCAAATTTTACAGAGGCAAAAACTTGTTTGAGTTGGTTATTCGGAAAGAGGGTTTCGAGATGAAACTCCAGGCGCTTGAATCACCTGATTCCGATAAACGAGCGAAAAGTTATACTAGTTCGAACATTGGATCAGAAATCGCGATCAGGAAAATCGCGGAATAAATCCGATAAAAAGAAAAACGACGAACAGTTTAACGAACGAAAGTTCGTTAACTGAACCTAAACGAAGAACGCGTTCGTTAAAACGAACGAACGAGCGAATGCTCGCTAAATAAATAAACCGCGGAGAAAAACTGAATTGATTTTTTTTCTAAAAAACCCGGCGACTCAGGCGGTACCTCCCATGAGGCGGGCTCGGCTCAGCGAGGCTAGCGGCGGGGCTCCGCGACGGGTGGGTGGTGCGACAACGGCGGCAGCGATCTGCAGCGACAATGGGCGGCGCTGGCGGCTCGGCTGGCGGCGTGGTTAAGGGCGGTGGCGGGTGGTGGTGGGGGCTCGGCGGTGATTTAAAGCGGCTTGGCTTGGGCGAGGCGCCTGGGAGGAGTCTGAGCCGGACTCTCCTCGGTCCGTGCCAAGCACGGCGCTGAGGGGAGGCGGTCTTGGCGGCGGTTGACTGCTTTCGGTGGGCCTTAGGCCCAGCCAAAGGGAATTTTTTAAATAGTTCCACGATGTGAAAAATTCCTATAAAATAAAATAAAAATCTAAAAATACCAAAAAAATTCACCGTCTAAATGGAATATTTGGAACGAGATGAACATTTTCTTGGCCCCTAAAATGCAATTTTTTTAAAACGTGCAAATTTTTCTAGGGCAAATAAAATTCCAAATAAAATCAAATAAAATCCAAATAATGATTTAACATTTTCCCTCCAATATTTCAATTATTTTGGAGAAGTCATATTATCTCCCCTCATTTATTTTTAATATGAAATATTTTTCGGAGAGAAGAATAATTGAAATAAAAAATCCTCGTTCTCAGTATTTGATAAAAATCAAATATGAAAACTGGAAAATCCCCAACTCTCTCCGAGGGTCCTTGAGTTTCTCAGGATTTCGAGGATTGCGGAACGAAGATGCAATAAAATATGATATGCATAGATGACCTATGTATAACATTCCAAATTGAAAATTTGGGATGTTACAAACCTACCCCCCTTAAGATGAATCTCGTCCTCGAGATTCGGGTTTAACTAGAAAATAGGTGCGGATGGTCCTTGCGAATATCATCTTCTCGTTCCCGGTGGCTTCTTCCTCGGTATGGTGGCTCCAATCGAACTTTGCAAAACTTGATAACCTTGCTGCGAGTGACTCGGCTGTCAAAGTCAAGAATCTTTCTTGGCTTCTCCTCATAGGTCGATTACTATCCAACCGAATCGCCTCCGGGGCACGTATCTCTTAACGGTATATCGGCCATCTCAAAGATGACACTTCTTCAAGCTGCGATCGTGGAACACATCGTGAACTCCTGACAATCCTTCAGGTAACTCCAGCTTGTAGGCAACTTCTCCCATCCGTTCCAAAACACGGTACGGTCCTACAAATCTTGGAGCTAGTTTTCCCTTAACTCCAAAACGTTTCACTCCCCTCAAGGGTGATACTCGCAGATAGGCTCTGTCTCCAATTTCATAGGCTACTTCCTTGCGTTTTGAATCTGCATAACTCTTACATGCAGGATCGAGCAATCTTTAATCTGTCTCGGATCAGTTTAACCTTCTCCTCTGATTCTTTGAACAAATCTGGTCCAAACAACTGATGGTCTCCTACCTCATCCCACATCAGAGGTGTTCTACATCTGCGTCCATACAGAGCTTCAAACGGTGCCATCTTCTAACTGGCCTGGTAGCTGTTGTTGTATGAGAACTCTGCGTAAGGCAAATTGTCATCCCAACTAGAGCCATAATCTAGCGCACAAGCTCTCAACATGTCCTCCGTAATCTGATTGACTCTCTGTACATCCATCCGTCTGCGGGTGGAATGCGATCTTGAACTCAATCTGGTACCCAAGGTCCGTGTAGGCGATGCCAAAATTTTGAAGTAAATTGTGTTCCTCTATTCGATACAATGGTCCTCGGAACTCCATGCAAACATACGATCCTGGACATATATATCTTGGCCAACTTTGCACTTGTATAAGTTTTTTCACTTTGGGATGAAGTGAGCTACTTTGGTCAAACGATCCACTACTACCCATATTGAGTCATATCCTGCTTTGGTTCTGGGTAATCCGGTGATAAAGTCCATGCCAAGTTTATCCCACTTCCATTCGGGTATCGGCATAGGCTATAACAGTCTTGCTGGCTTCTGATGCTCTGCCTTCACTCTCTAACATACATCACATACGGCTGCATACTCGGCAATATCCTTCTTCATACCAGTCCACCAGAAACAGTCCTTCAAATCCAAATACATCTTGGTGTTTCTGGGGTGTATCGTGTATGGTGATCATGGGCCTCCTGAAGTATTAACTTCCTGATCTCTGGGTTATTGGGCACATAAACTCGGTCCTCAAACCACAAGGTATCGTGCTCATCCTCGCGAAAACCTTTGGCTTTACCCTTGCTCATCTTCTCTTTTATCTCAGCAATCTCTTTGTCTTCCTTCTGAGCTTCTCGAATCTTGTCCAACAATGTCGACTAAACCTCCATTGTTGCAATGAAACCTCTTGGGACAATCTCCAACCGCAGTTCCATGATATCCTTAGCTAACTCCTTTGGCAATCCTTTACTTTCAAGGATATTAGCATAACTCTTCCGGCTCAAAGCGTCTGCTACAACATTGGCCTTTCCTGGATGATAGTGTAGCTTCATATTGTAATCCTTTATAAGTTCCAACCATCTCCTCTGCCTAAGGTTCAACTCCTTTTGAGTGAAAATGTACTTCAAACTCTTATGATCCGTGTACACATCACAACGATTTCCAATAAGATAATGTATCCAAGTCTTCAATGCATGCACTACTGCTGCTAGCTCCAAATCATGTGTGGCATAGTTCAACTCATGAGGCTTCAGTTGTCGTGAGGCATACGAAACAACCTTTCAGTCCTGCATAAGCACAGATCCCAGTCCCAAGCATGAAGCGTCACAATACACTTGAAACTCCTTATGTATATCTGGCAATGTTAGCACTGGGGCTGTAGTCAAACGTTTCTTCAACTCCTGAAAACTTGCCTCGCAATCTTCTGTCCATTTAAACTTAGTATCCTTCTTGACAATTCAGTCATTGGCTTAGCAATCTTGGACAAATTCTCAATGAATCTCCGATAATATCCTGCGAGTCCAAGGAAATCACGGATCTCGCCAAGCTGAAGTGGGTGCCAACCATTCGATGTTGTCGAACCTTCTGGGATCTACTTTGCTATACCTTCTCTGATATAACATGCCCAAGAAATCCAACTTCCTTCAACCAAAACTCGCACTTGCTGAATTTGGCGTATAATCGGTGTTCCTTAGTTTCTCGAGAACCAAGCATAAATGCTCCTTGTGCTCCTCTTCGTTCTTCGAGTATACCATAATATGATCAATAAACACCACAACAAACGTGTCCAAATACTCCATGAACACCTTGTTCATCATGCTCATGAAATAGGCCGGGGCGTTAGTCAGTCCAAACGACATGACCGTATACTCATATAATCCGTACCGCGTGGTGAATGATGTCTTTGGTATATCCTTCTCTCGAATCTTCAACTGGTGGTATCCTGATCGTAGATCGATCTTCGAAAACACCTTAGCTCCTTGCAATTGATCAAACAGATCGTTAATCATCGGTAAGGGATACTTGTTTTTTATCGTTACTTCATTCAAGGCTCGGTAATCAACGACCATCCTGAGGGATTAATCCTTCTTCTCGACCAAAAGTACTGGTGCTCCCCAAGGTGATGAACTTCTTCAAATGTAACCTTTCTCCAATAACTCCTTGATCTGCTTCTTAATTTCCTCCAGATCATTTGCGGGCATCCGATAGGGTCTCTTGGATATTGGCCTGCACGGCAATAGCTCTATCAGAACTCGATGTCTCGATCCGGTGACATGCACCGTAACTCCTCTGGGAAAACATCCGGAAAATCTTTTACTACAGGCACTTCCTCCTGTACAACTCCCGTGAGGGCATTCACTTGGCTCCTATTCAGCACATTCCGAGATACATACTTGATCCTTTTTCCCTCCGGGGTGGTAAGGTAAATTGACTTGCTAGCACAGTCAATACTTCCTCCATACTTTGACATCCAGTCCATACCTAATATCACATCCAATCCCTGCGACTCCAAGATGATTAGGTCAGAAGGAAAAACATGCGTCCCAAGGGTTAGTGATATCTGGGTGCACCATCTGCTAGCCATGTACTCTACTCCAGGCGAGCTCACTAAAAGAGGGGTCCTAAGGGTTTGGGTTGGTAACTTAAACTTATCCACAAATACCCTTGATATGTATGAATGCGATGCACCAAGATCGAAAAGAACAAGAGCGGTAAATGACTTAACCAAAACTTACCTATTACCGGCGTCTGCTGCTCTTCAACTTCCTCCACGTTAACGTGGTTCACTTGTCCTTTGTTGAATGGATTTGGCTTCTTCCCAGCGCTCTCATTTCCGTTTCCATTTCTCCCTTCAGGGCAGTCATTGGCATAGTGCCCTGTCTTCCCGCACTTAAAGCAAGTGACTTGACTTAGGTCTCTTTTTGCGGGTGTAGATGGGTTAGAGCGGTTCTGATTGTTATTGACTCCATTCCAATTCCCATTCTTCACACCATTTTGGTTATGTGATCCTCCTCCAGTATGGTTATGACCTCCATGGTTATGAACAAGTCCTCCCGAGTTCGGGGTTAAGCGAGGCTTCTGGTGAGCTCCTGAGTTGTACTTCCCTTGTCCATACTTCCTCTTACGGCTCTCAATTTGCTGCTGCTTTCCTTCAATCATAAGGGCCTTGTCTACCAACTCCTGGTAATTGTTGAAAGTTGCCACCATCAACTGCATACTCATATCATCATTCAGCCCTTCCATAAACTTCTCCTGCTTCGCGGCATCTGTGGCCACATCATCAGGGGCATAGCGTGACAACTTGCTAAACTCATCCACATACTGGGCCACAGTACGGTTCCCCTGGCGTAAGTTGCGAAACTCACGCTTCTTCATCCGCATGTCTCCAGTTGAGACATGGGCCGTGCGAAAGGCTTGTTGAAACTGGTCCCAAGTGACATTGGCTATAGGAAAAGTAGTCGTGTAATTCTCCCACCATGCGGCTGCTGGTCCATCCAATTGATGTGCGGCAAAGCGCACCTTCTCAGCATCCGTGCATGCTGCGGTGGTTAACTCCCTTCCAATACGGCATAGCCAATCATCGGCAACTATTGGATCGGTGCTACAGGAAAACACCGGCGGTTGTAACCTAAGGAAACGGGCTAAATTGTCCACTGGCGGCGGGTTGTTATTGTTGTTGTTGTTGCCCTGGTTCTGAACTAGCAATTGCATCAAGGCATTTTGCTGCTGGATCAACTGGGTGAGCTCCGGTGGGAAAACAAAACCGGTGTCACGTCTCGGAGGCATCTGAGGGTTTAGATGGAAGAGATTAGAATAGAAAAAAGGTCTAGTGAGAAAACACTACCCATATGCATATGAGGCAAACACAATCATTTCACTCAATCAATCAAGCAAGGGCATATAAACGATCTAGGACTATCGCAAAAGTGCTCAACTACTACTAGTTACATGGGGGAATACAACAAATATATGGTGGTCATCTAGAAATTTTGATCGGTGGAAGACTCCATGATGTCAGCTCCAACTTCTTCTTCGTAGTCATCATCACTTGGATCGGAATCGGTGTCGTCGATGATGATGTAGTAATCCGGGCAAGTGGGATCTTCTTCCTCTTCTTCCGGTGCGGGTCCTCCCATGAATACTCCGATCTTCTTAACTAGATCGTCGTTCTTCTCCAGTAGTATCTTGATTTCCTCCTCATATCCATCGCGTGTAAACTTGAGTTCTTCCTCCAGCTCGATGATTCTGGTCTTCGCCTTCTTCAACTCCATCATGTCTGCGCACATCTAGTTCTCCTGACGTCGAATGTGCTGGTTTAGCTCCTGGATGAAAGCTGCAATGGATCTATCCTTCTTGGTGTTGATTACTTCCCATTGCTCGTCTCGGCGCCCACATATTTGGTAGATGGTGTCTTTAAGCTCCCTGTTGTAGACTTCTCCAATACGTCCCATGGTAATGTGAGCTGCCATACTCTTGCCAAGACTCCAGGTGGGTGCTTTGAAAGAAAACTCTATGGGATTAGAAGTTGGTGAGAACGTCCTTCTTGGAACTTGTACTTGAATCATCCAGCGCTCCTCTTCTGGTAAAGTGGCGTTATGCGTCCGGTGAAGCTTGGTATTCCAATGTTCAAGTACCTAGTGACTTCCTTCAAGTGGCATCCAAAAGGTGTGTCTTCATCCGGTTGTGCAAACTTGTTCTTCATCTCCGTCATCCTAAAGAGTGGAAAAATGGAGAGGAGTCAGAAATGAGTAGAGAAGAGTGACCTATGGTTTATCTTAGTGTTCGTGTCCTACACTCAGCGTGTGCTCTGATACCATCTTGTAGCGACCCGACCTCAGATGGTCAAGTCTCTGTGTTTCAGTGTCATCCCTGGATCGGTAATGCTGACACACACAATACTCGAAGGAATTATAACAGAGTAGCAATCACACACTTATTACATCGAATGTCTCAAAAGAGAACTTATTACAAAAAAATAGCTTAAGGCCATCTAAGGCGATAACAAACGAAGACTAGGAAAATAAAGTGAGTCCATCAACTCCAACGGCATAGCTGAGCTGCACGGCAACGATCTATCGAACCTTACTCCTCGTTTGAATAGTCTGCAACATAATACGTTGTAGCCCGAAAACGGGTCAGCACATGGAATATGCTGGCAATATAACACAGTAGAGCAAGAATAATACTATCACTACATGCAATATT
Organism: Aegilops bicornis; assembly: GCA_021605145.1. Lineage (NCBI taxonomy): Eukaryota > Viridiplantae > Streptophyta > Magnoliopsida > Poales > Poaceae > Aegilops > Aegilops bicornis. Next base: position 294,322,122 of record CM038670.1, on the reverse strand, counting down.
TGGCTGGTGGAAAGCTCTATGGTTATAGTTTTTGCGAAAAGCCAATTTTTCCCTACAACAAAGGAATATACTTTATTTTAACTATCATGGTGGTTGAAACATCATTGAGAAGGTATAACCCCAACTCAATCCCAATTAAGGTAATTAATATCCCAGCAATATTAATCGAGACTGATGAGATACATGCGAATACTCAAGTACTAGATACTCGAATTGTCCATAACCGGGGACACGGCTAACCATGATTAGATTGTACACTCTGCAGAGGTTTATGCACTTTTCCCCACAAGACTTCGATCGCCTCCGTTGATTTCTCGCACTACATGGTGTTTGAGAACCGGATGACCGAGACCACGATCTTTCGTAAACATTAACTCTCTACTCCGGGTAGACCATACCAAACCTATAAAACCCACTACCGCTGATCTACCTCTTCAAGAGCTTCACGTAACTTACTCAACTATGCTAGAGCCCATAGTAGCTTGTGGCTGCACACGGAAGTTTCTAGCATGAATAAACTCAGTTCCCTTTGAGCACAGGTGGTGGTCCATAGGAAGATCACCACAGTACCCGGATTTCCAAAGATAAAGCAGACAACACTTTGGTTCCCCAGTGCCTCAATCCACCCAGATGTGTATTAAAGTTGCCACCTTAAGTTAAACCATTAATTAACAATCTCACGTCTGTCATGGAATACACTCAAACCCAAACCACGTCTACGAGCATAGCATAGCAATATAAGCGACACGTAGAAGTAACTCCCAAGGGTTTGATAGTAACAGGGCAATAGGTTCTACCTCAACTACTACTTACCAACCCACAAGTTAATGACATCCTAATCAATGCAATGTTTGAGGATTTGAAACTAATGCATAAAAACTGGGTATGAAAAGAGTATGATCAAAGTGTTACTTGCCTTGCTGACGATCCGTGAATCCTAGAGACTCGTAGTAACACGCTTCGCACTCCGGGAATTCTATCGCAAACAAACAATAACATACATAAGCAACAGGCAAAGATGCATAAGAAAAACTTCAACTGAAGGAGGCCGACCAAAAAGTTCAACTTAAGAACTCCGGTTCGCAAAAAGAATCAAACCAAACCGAGCAACGAAACTCAAACGGCGAAAGAAATAAGATCCGTTTACTAATCTGAACTAGGGTCAAATTTTACAGAGGCAAAAACTTGTTTGAGTTGGTTATTTGGAAAGAGGGTTTCGAGATGAAACTCCAGGCGCTTGAATCGCCTGATTCCGATAAACAAGCGAAATGTTATACTAGTTCGAACATCGGATCAGAAATCGCGATCAGGAAAATCGCGGAATAAATCCGATAAAAAGAAAAACGACGAACAGTTTAACGAACGAAAGTTCGTTAACTGAACCTAAACGAAGAACGCGTTCGTTAAAATGAACGAACGAGCGAACGCTCGCTAAATAAATAAACCGGGGAAAAACCGAAGTGGTATTTTTTTTCTAAAAAAACCGGCGACTCGGGCGGTACCTCGGCGGCGGCTCGGCGAAGGCTAGCGAGCGGCGGGGCTCAGCGACGGGTGAAGCGGTCTGACATGGCGGCAGCCTGTGTGTGGCTGACAGGCGCGGCAGCTCGGCCCAGGCGTGGCTCTTGGCAGTGGCGGGTGGTGGTGGGGCTCGGGAGGCGGAGATTTAAAGGGGGGGGGGGGACGGCTTGGCTTGGGCGAGGGGGCGCCCGGGGAGGAGTCCGAGCCGGACTCTCCTCGGCGGCAAAACAAGCTGTTGGCCAAGAGGGAGGCGGTCTTGTGAGGCGTGGCTGCCTGTTCGGCTGGGCCTTAGGCCCCGGTATGAGATTTTTAAATAGTTCCGCTGACAGAAAAATTCCTATAAAAAAATAAAAATCTAAAAATACCAAAATAAATTTTCACCGTCTAAATGGAATATTTAGAACGAGATGAACATTTTCTTGGCCCCTAAAATGCAATTTTTTAAAACGTGCAAATTTTTGTAGGGCAAATAAAATTCCAAATAAAATCAAATAAAATCCAAATAATTATTTTAACATTTTCCCTCCAATATTTCATTTATTTTGGAGAAGTCATATTATCTCCCCTCATTTATTTTTAATATGAATTATTTTCCGGAGAGAAGAATAATTGAAATAAAAAATCCTCGTTCTCAGTATTTGATAAAAATCAAATATGAAAACTGGAAAATCCCCAACTCTCTCCGAGGGTCCTTGAGTTGCTTAGGATTTTGAGGATTGCGGAAAATTTGGGATGTTACAATAAGGGACATTTTCCGGAACGTTTCAGACTCCGGAAAGGAATTGGTATGTGGTATGGTAAGTAAACCAACTCCAAAACAGTTTTAAGGCAATATTTCTCCGTTTTGGAATATTTAGAAAAATAGAAAAATAAGAAGCAGTCCGGGAAGGACACGAGGGCTCTACGAGGGTGGAGGGCGCGCCCTACCCTACTGGGCGCGCCACCCTACCTCGTGGGCACCTCGTGTGCTCTCCGGACTCCGTTTTCTTGCACGATACGTATTTTGGTCGGTAAAATTTCATTATATAATCTCCCGAAGGTTTTGACCCCTGTATCACGCAAATATCCTCTGTTCTTGTTTTGAGCTGTTTTTCTGACAGATCTAGATTATCATGATGTCTCCAAGTGCCCCCAAGGACAAGTTCTTCGAGAAGGTCATCAACCCTTACCTCGCGGAGGTGCTGCGACACCCTCAAACCATTGAGATGCGTGATGGGTTGATGCACATCAGTGATGTTGAGGGACCGAAGGGGACCGGAAGCATGGAGACGAGGCTCGAAGCAATGGAGCAACAAGTTTTCAAGTGCCAGGGGATGGTGGAACGTGGACTCAACTCCAACCACATGATGATCGCGGAGTTCACCAACAACCACAAGTTGGATGCCAACAACATCGAGGAGACCATCTTCAAGCTTCACGAGAAGATCAAGCACCTTCAAGCCCAAATCTATGACCTGCAAAACCAAAACTGTGAGTATGAATATAGATTCAAAAGGATGAGTTTGGCTGTAGATTTGAGGATCCCGGAGACTCGATCATCCTTCTTATGGTGAGCCTATGCCTTGGAAGATGGACGATAAGCCCGCATCATCAACAATCCCTTCACCAGCAAAGGAGACATAATCACATGGGTATGGGCACTCCCCTTGGCAACTGCCAAGCTTGGGGGAGGTGCCCCGGTATCGTATCACCATCACACTCCTATCTTTCCCGTTTTTCTTAGTTCGATCCTATTAGTAGTATCTTGATCCAATAGAATAAAGCTTATGGCATGATCTAGTTTTGAGTTTTGCTTTATGATCTCTCTATGTAATCGAGTCCATGAGCTATATAATAATAAAGATTAGTGTTGAGTCAAGGGCTTGATTATTTTGCTATGATCTTTAGTAAATAAAAGAAAATAGAATAGAATAAAAAGAAACGAAGAGTTCATATTGATCTTATTGAGAGTAATGACTTCACATAGAAAGAGTATGATGATTAAAAATTATTGAGAGTTGGCAAACATAGCTTTGGTCATCATTGCAATTAATAGGAAGTAATAAAGAAAGAGAGGTTTCACATATAAATATACTATCATGGACATCTTTTATGATTGGGAGCACTCATTAAAATATGATATGCTAAAGAGTTGATGTTGGACAAGGAAGACAACGCAATGGGTTATGTTTTCTTATATCTGAGATAAAGTATATTGTCATGGATCATCCAACATGTTGAGCTTTCCTTTCCCCCACATGCTAGCCAAATTCTTAGCACCAAGTAGAGATACTACTTGTGCTTCCAAAAACCCTTAAACCAGTTTTGCCATGAGAGTCCACCATATCTACCTATGGATTGAGTAAGATCCTTCAAGTAAGTTGTCATCGGTGCAAGCAATAAAAATTGCTCTCTAAATATGTATGACTGATTGGTGTGGAGGAAATAAGCTTTATACAATCTTGTGATGTGGAAGAAATAAAAGCGACGGACTGCACAATAAAGGTTCATATCACAAGTGGCAATATAAAATGACGTTCTTTCGCATTAAGATTTTGTGCATCCAACCCTGAAAGTGCATGGCAACCTCTGCTTCCCTCTGCGAAGGGCCTATCTTTTATTATTATCTTCTACCTTATGCAAGAGTCATGGTGATCTTCACCTTTCCTTTTTCCATTTTATCCTTTGGCAAGCACAGGGTGTTGGAAAGATCCTGATAGATATATCTTATTGGAAGTAGGAGAGCATGAGTTATTATTGTTGACATTACCCTTGAGGTAAAAGGTTGGGAGGCAAAACTATAAGCCCCTATCTTTCTCTGTGTCCGGTTAAAACTCCGTAACCACAAGTATTGCGTGAGTGTTAGCAATTATGGAAGACTAAATGATAGTTGAGTATGTGGACTTGCTAGAAAGCTCTGCATAGACTCTTTCTGATGTTACAATAAATTGCAATTGCTTCAATGACTGAGATTATAGTTTGTTAGTTTTCAATAAAGTTTCTGATTCATACTTGGCATTGTGAATAGATTATTACTTGAGCATAAGAAATCATATGAAAATATTCATATATGTTGTTGTTATGAAAATAATCATGATGCCCTCATGTCCGTATTTTATTTTATCAACACCTCTACCTCTAAACATGTGGACATATTTATCGTTATCGGCTTCCGCTTGAGGACAAGCAAGGTCTAAGCTTGGGGGAGTAGATATGTCCATTTTGCATTATGCTTTTATATCGATATTTATTGCATTATGGGCTGTTATTATGCATTATGTCACAATATTTATGCCTATTCTCTCTTATTTTACAAGGATTACATAAGGAGGGAGAATGCCGGCAGCTGGAATTCTGGGCTGGAAAAGGAGAAAATATTAGAGACCTCTGCACAACTCCAAAAGTCCTCAAACTCCATGAAAGTTATTTTTGGAAATAATAAAAAATACTGAGCGGAAGAAATACGTCAGGGGCCACCACACATCCACGAGGTGGGCGCGCCCTACCCCCCAGGGCGCGCCCCCCTGCCTCGTGGGCCCCCTGTTGGCTCTCTTGTGGCCATCTTCTGCTATATGAAATCTTTCGTCCAGGGAAAAATCAGAAGCAACCTTTCGGGACGAGACTCCGCCGCCACGAGGCGGAACCATGGCGGAACCAATCTAGGGCTCCGGCAGAGCTGTTCTGCCGGGGACACTTCCCTCCGGGAGGGGGAGATCATCCCCATCGTCATCACCAACGCTTATCTCATCGGGAGAGGGCAATCTCCATCAACATCTTCACCAGCACCATCTCCTCTCAAAACCCTAGTTCATCTCTTGTATCCAATTCTTGTCTCCAAGTCCGGGATTGGTACTAGTAGGTTGCTAGTAGTGTTGATTACTCCTTGTAGTTGATGCTAGTTGGTTTATTTGGTGGAAGATCATATGTTCAGATCCTTTATGCATATTAATACCCCTCTGATTATGAACATGAATATGCTTTGTGAGTAGTTATGTTTGTTCCTGAGGACATGGGAGAAGTCTTGCTATTAGTAGTCATGTGAATTTGGTATTCATTCGATATTTTAATGAGATGTATGTTGTCTAACCTCTAGTGTTGTTATGTGAACGTCGACTACATAACACTTCACCATTATTTGGGCCTAGAGGAAGGCACTGGGAAGTAATAAGTAGATGATGGGTTGCTAGAGTGACAGAAGCTTAAACCCTAGTTTATCCGTTGCTTCGTAAGGGGCTGATTTGGATCCATATGTTTCATGCTATGGTTAGGTTTACCTTAATACTTTTTTTGTAGTTGCGGATGCTTGCTATATAGGTTAATCATAAGTGGGATGCTTGTTCAAGTAAGAACAACACCTAAGCAGTGGTCCACCCACATATCAAATTATCAAAGTACCGAACACGAATCATATGAACATGATGAAAACTAGCTTGACGATAATTCCCATGTGTCCTCGGGAGCGCTTTTCTCTATATAAGAGTTTGTTCAGGCTTGCCCTTTGTTACAAAAAGGATTGGGCCACCTTGCTGCACTTTATTTACTTTTGTTACTTGTTCCTCGTTACAAATTATCTTATCACAAAACTATCTGTTACCACTTATTTCAGTACTTGCAGAGAATACCTTGCTGAAAACCGCTTATCATTTCCTTCTGCTCCTCGTTGGATTCGACACTCTTACTTATCGAAAGGACTACGATAGATCCCCTATACTTGTGGGTCATCAGCAATATCATGTCTTCACCAGTAGCCTGTGCAAGCGCGATCAGAAGCTTCATAAAACGGCAGTGAACTCCGTTGAACCGGCGGTGCCCCGTTACTTGCGGTGGTATGAACAGCCCATTGTGCTGAGTCGAGAGGATCATCCGCCCTGGGTTGATAATCCGGGTCATCTGGCATTGGTGGTGGCGCCTCAGGTTGGAGGGTATAAGTTTACCAATGTGCTCATGGATGGAGGGAGCAGTATCAATATTCTTTATTGTGAAACCTTTCGTCGCATAGGGTTGGCAGATAAAACTCTTAAACCGTCAAACACCATTTTTCATGGTGTGGTGCTTGGTAAATCGGCGTATCCAGTTGGTAAGATAGCTCTGGAGGTTGCGTTTGGGGTTGATCATGATTGAAGATCAGAGACATTGACCTTTGAAGTGGTAAAAATCAAGAGCCCGTATCATGCCTTGTTTGGACGGCTGGCTTATGCTAAGTTTATGGCAAGGCCCTGTTATGTTTATCTGCAGCTCAAGATGCCGGGTCATAAGGGGACCATCACGGTACATGGGAGCCGTAAGATCGCTTTGGAGTGTGAAGAAGTTGATGCCGCTTATGCTGAGTCGGTTTGTGCAACAAAGGAGTTGAAGTTCTACAAGGACAATGTTGATCCGGCAGATATGACTTCTTTGAAAAAGCCAACTACGGAGCATGATCCAGCCTTGAAGTTTAAATCGGCTGATGAGACTAAGCTGGTTGATTTTGTGCCTGGCGATTCATCCAAGCCGTTTAGCATCAGCGCTATTCGAAATAGGAAAGCGCGCTCATCGAGTTCATCCGTGATAACCGGGACATCTTTGCATGGAAACCTTCTGACATGCCAGGTGTACCGAGGGAACTCGCTGAGCACACTCTTAACATCGATCCCAATTTTAAACCGGTCAAGCAGTTTCTCCGTCGCTTCAATGAAGAAAGACGCAAGGCCATTGGTGAGGAGGTATCCAGGCTTTTGGCGGCTGGGATTATCTTTGAGGTATTTCATCCTGAGTGGTTGGGTAATCCGGTGCTAGTACTTAAGAAGAACGGCACTTGGCGTTTGTGTGTGGACTACACAGATTTGAACAAAGCTTGTCTGGCAGATCCTTTTGCTCTCCCTCGTATTGATCAAATCATTGATGCTACGACGGGTTGTGAGAATTTGAGCTTTCTGGATGCCTACTCCGGTTATCATCAGATCAAAATGGCAGTTAAGGACCAGGAGAAGACAACTTTTTATAACTCCTTTTGGAGCCTTGTGCTATGTGTCTATGCCTTTTGGGCTTAAGAGTGCCCAGGCGACTTATCAGTGTTATGCGCAGAATTGTCTTCATAATCAGCTTGGGCGTAATGTTCATGCTTATGTGGATGATATTGTGGTGAAGTCCAGGAAAGAGGAGACGCTAATAGCTGATTTGAAAGAAACTTTTGATTGCCTCCAGGTTTATAAGATGATGCTTAATCCGGCTAAGTGTGTCTTTGGGGTACCGGCAGGCAAGCTCTTGGGTTTTCTGGTGTCTAACAGGGGCACTGAAGCTAATCCGGAAAAGATCAAGGCTATTACATCTCTGGCTAAACTGGCGTGTATCAACAATGTTCAACGTCTGGCGGGCCGGATTGCAGCGCTGAGCCGGTTTATCAGCCGGTTAGAAGAGAAGGCAATCCCATTGTATCATATGATGAAGAAGACATATAATTTTGTCTGGAGTGATGCTGCTAATGTGGTGTTTGAAGATTTGAAGAAGCAGTTAGCCGAGCCACCGGTCCTTGCCGCTCCGGTTGACAAGGAGCCACTATTGTTGTATGTGGCTGCTAATGCCCGGGCGGTTAGTGTGGCCATTGTGGTGGAGCGCAAGGAGGTTGGAAAGGAGTATCCGGTTCAACGGCCGGTTTATTATATCAGTGAGGTGCTTATTGAGTCTAAGCAGAGGTACCCACATTGGCAGAAGCCGGTGTATGGAGTTTTCATGGCAAGCCTGAAGCTTAAGCAGTATTTCCAGGGTCATCCGATCACTGTGGTCAGCTCTGCCCCTTTGGGGGATATAATCCAAAACAGGGAGGCACCTGGTCGGATTGCCATGTGGGCTATTGAGCTTGGAGCTCACGGGTTAAAATATATGCCCCGGACGGCAATCAAATCTCAGGCACTTGTGGATTTCATCAATGACTGGACAGAGTTACAAGCACCGGAAGAAAAGCCGGATCATACATATTGGACTATTCATTTCGATGGGTCCAGGCAATTGGAGGGCTCGGGGGCTGGAATCGTGTTAACTTCCCCACGAGGTGATAAATTTTGTTATGTTTTCCGTTTAATGTTCCCTTGCACTAACAATGCAGCTGAATATGAGGCTTTACTCCACGGTCTTCGGATGGCTAAGGAGATGAACTTAAGCCTGGTTAAGTGCTTCGGTGACTCGGACCTGGTGGCTCAACAAGTGTCTGGTACTTGGGATTCCAAGGACCCGCTCATGGCAGCATATCGTCGAGAGGTGGATATTATTGCTGGTCACTTCAAAGGTTATCAGGTTGACCATGTGGACCGGCGAAAGAACGAAGCAGCGGACACTTTAAGTCATTTGGGTTCCCAACATAAACCGGTCCCACCCAATGTTTTTCTGGATGTTTTACATAACCCGTCAGTCAAACTCCCTACAGAGGAGGATTTGGCTGTTCCTGATCCGGAGGCTCAGTTAGTGGCGGCACTTCATGTCATCCCAGATTGGACGGTGCCATATTTGGCAAATATGAACCGGGTCGAGTTACCAGAGGATGAAACTTTGGCCAGGCAGATAATCCGGCGGTCCAGGTCAACGACTATTGTCAATGGAGTGTTACATCATTGTAGTGTGACAGGGGAGTTTCAGCGTTGCGTGTCTCCTGAAGAGGGCCGTGAGATCCAGGAAGGAGATTATGGTCACCACGCTGGTTCAAAGTCTCTGGTAGCTAAGGCTTTTCGTCACGGTTTCTATTGGCTGACGGCTCATGCCGATGCTGAGGACTTGGTCAAAAAGTGTGATGGCTGTCAAAAATTCTCACGGCGTGCTCATGTTCCGGATCAAGAGTTGAGGATGATTCCAATTACTTGGCGGTTTGCGACTTGGGGGCTGGATATGGTTGGGCCCTTTAAGATATCTAAGGATAAGAAGACCCACCTTCTGGTGGCGGTTGATAAGTTCACTAAGTGGGTGGAGGCAGAGCCAGTCAGTAAGTGTGATGCAGCTACGGCGGTTCAATTCATCAAGAAGGTGATTTTCTGGTATGGTTTTCCACACAACATTATAACTGATAATGGCGGCACTAATCTGTCCAAGGGTGCTATGAAAGAATTTTGCCAATGTGAGCACATCCGGCTTGACGTATCCTTAGTGGCTCACCCCCAGTCTAATGGTCAAGCGGAGAGAGGCAATCAAGAGATCCTGAGAGGCATCAAGCCCCGGCTCATGGTTCCTTTACAACGGATGCCGGGTTGTTGGGTGGAGGAGTTACCTTCTGTGTTATGGAGCATCAATACCACGCCCAACAGATCTACGGGTTACACGCCTTTTTTCATGGTTTACGGGGCAGAGGCGGTTCTCCCTAGTGACATCCGTCATGACTCGCCTAGTGTGGCGGCATATGTTGAACATGACAATGAGAAGGCACGACAGGAAGCACTTGACCTGTTAGATGAGGAGTGTGACATTGCAGCAGCTCATTCGGTGATTTACCAGCAAGATCTGCGTCGCTATCACAGCCGCCGGGTTAGAACCAGAACTTTTCAAGAAGGCGATCTGGTGCTCCGACTCATCCAGGATGAAACTGATATGCACAAGTTATCCCCGCCTTGGGAAGGGCCCTTTGTGGTCAGCAAGAATCTGCATAACGGGTCATACTACCTTATCGATGTTCGAGAGCACAAAGACTCACGTAAATCGGAGGAGGAGACCCACCGGCCGTCGAATATCGCTCATCTTCGACCTTACTATATTTGAGCCACATGCTCTTCTTATGTACATAGTTATGACAATGTATATATTATGATCAATATAATAAACTGGAGCCTCAGCTAAAGCGGGGTCTCTGTTGTTTTTCTTACATCATGTGGGGTTACATGGGGGCTTCTGTTACAAAGCGGAGTCCTGTCACTAAAAAAAGACACATCTGTGACATTTTGGGCCGAACGAAATTTTTTCTGTTATACATATGACACTTCTATGACGATAATTGTGACAAAACCCGGTATCATCATAGATGTGGTGGGCTCCTACTTCTATGACAAAAAATCATGACAGAAAATGGGCTTTTCGTCCTTGGCGGGGCGGAGACGCAGCTGCATGACATTCTTTGGGCCGTCCATGACAAAAAAACCGTGGTAGAAGCGAGGGCGAGGAAAATTTTGGGTAGTTCCCAGTTACGGTGGGAGGTCGGGGGCCGAGCGATGCGCGTTTCTCTCGTACACGTACGCGCGTTGGCTCTAACTGAACCCAAGCAAGGCGTTGGGCTCTAAATGAACCCGAGCGACAGACCTGCGAACTACGCGTTCGAACCCGGCGATCGATCGATGGCTATTAATCGAACCCGATCGGCGATTCTTCGCTCTGCTGCTAATCAAGCCGATCGATTGGATGAAGCGATGGCGTTGCGTGGGGGGGTTGGATGAACAAAGGCGGTGGCTTTGCCTCTGGTTGAACAGGACCACAATGGTGTGGTGGAGGGCTGGATGAACAGATGAGCGGTGGAGGGGTGCCCGTGGAGGGTGGATGAACAGGACCCGTGGTGTGGAGGGGCTGGATGAGCAGTGAAGCGGTGGAGGGTGCCCATGGAGGGTGGTTGAACAGGACCCGTGGTGTGGAGGCTGGATGAGCAGTGAGACGGTGGAGGGGTGGTTGAGCGATGGCCGGTGGAGGAGCGCCAGTGGAGGCTGGATGAACAGGAGCCCGTGGAGGCTGGAGGAGGTCGACGGTAGCCCGTGGAGGTTGGAGGAGGTCGACGATGGAGATGAACAGTATCCCGTGGAGTCCCGTTTTGCTGTACGCCACACCCCTGCCAATGAACAGGACCCCCGTTTCGACCGTAGGAGGTCTGTTTCGTCCGTTTTGTGGTACGCCACACCCCTCCCGATCAACAGGACCCCTGTTTCGACCATAGGAGGTCCGTTTTGTCCCTTTTGCGGTACGCTACACCCCTCCCGATCAACAGGACCCTGTTTCGACCGTAGAGGTCCGTTTCCTCCGTTTTGCAGTACGCCAGACCCCTCCCGATGAACAGGATCCCGTTTCGAACGTGGCCGGTCGAACACAAGGCCGTTCCTCTGCTCATGCAGACGCCAGCCTCGTTTCCATCGCATGTTCCTTCCAAGCCCTTTCGATGAACACGACCACGCATTCTGTTCCGACCCAGCCGGTTGGCTCCCACGCGTTCCGTTGCCTCCCGATGAACACGACGCATTCCGTTGCCTCCCCATGAACACGACACATTCCGTTGCCTCCCCATGAACACGACGCATTCCGTTGCCTCCCCATGAACACGACGACGACGCTGTTTCTCCGTTCTGACACAGTCATGTACACGAGCCCCTGGCCGTACGTCTGCGCGAGAAGGCGTTCGAGACCCGCTGTATGTACACATACGTGGCCGTATTTTCTTTCTTGCACCACGGCGTATGCGTGCGTGTACATGCTACGTCGCGGCGCCTCTACTACGACTGCGTCGGCGCCTCTACTACGACACGTCGCGGCGCCTCTACATCGACCAAGTATGTACGCATAATCGTTCGCGACCGAATGACAACGCTACATACGCTTCGACCAGGTGGGTCCCGGTATCGTGCACTTCATTGCGTGAGAAGATGTAGCTGGTGGGTCCCAGCAATCGAGGCGAATCGTTTTGTTTTTTGCAGACGCACTTCCTTGCGTGCGAAGGTGTAGCTGGTGGGTCCCAGCAATGTCGGGAAACATTTTTTCGTGAAATACGGTGGCCCGTCCGGTGGGTCCCCGCCGGTGGAGGAATAATTATTTTTGCGCGTAATAAGGAGGCACTTCCTTGTCTTGCCGTGGACCCAACTGTCGGCGTCTCCACGCGACAAGATTCTTCCGATGGAAGTCGGTCGTTGACCACATTGACCACGCCAGCCGAGAGCACCACGGCGGTGGACGACGGCGAGGCCTAGGAAGGAGACGACACGGAGGCGAGGGAAGACTTCGGCGGTTGTTTCCCACGCGGAGGGGAGTACGATCTGACGAGGGTTTACTAGTTCGTCTGCCGTCACGGAGAATAACAATAGATGTGGGTGAGTAGAGGATGGCTAGGCCAGTGATGGGAGTACGGTGGGCGTTGAGGCTGCAAGGCAGACAAAGCCGGCCAGGAGGAGGGAGCGGGCAGTCCATGGCGCTTGTTTTAGCGGGCCGGAGCAGAAGAGCAGAGATTGAAGAAGACGACGGCCGTTGGATGGACATCCAACAGTCGATTTAAAGGCCATCCTTTTTAGGGAAGCCTCAAATCTGTGGAAAATAGCATACAACCCATCTACCATTATTTCTAATAATTTACAGCCCATTTGTTAATTCTTAAGGTTTTTTTTTGGAGCCCATATTCTTTTTGTTAGCATTACAACCCATATTGTGGCCACGGTTAAAAAATTATACGAAATTATGCATATTTCGGTGTGGTCCGAACTGTTTTTAATCCCGAAATTTCGACTCACATTCAAATTGATTTTAAATATAAATGTATATCAATATAAAATCCAACAAATTCTCCATGCATAAAAATTAATGTAATTTAAAATCTTGAAATGAAAAAAAAGATATTTGAAACTAATTGCCGGTTTGATGTGTTTTAAAAATGTACGTCCCATTTCTCATTACTGATGGGCCTTTTTCTCGGCCAGCCGAATGAAAGCTCTCCTCGTCTTGAAAGATTTGCAGCCCAACAGGCCTGATAAAGCGACTTACTTGGCAAATCACAAAAAAATGGGATGTGCCCGTGGACCCAGCTGTTAGCCTCTCCACGTACAGTACTCTTCCGATGGAAGTCGTTCCTTGACCACGTTGACCATGCCGCACGGAGAGCACCACGGCGGTGGGCGGCAGCGAGGCCCTAGGAAGGGACGACGCGAGCCGGGAAGACGCGGCAAGGAAGCCCGCCAGCGGAGAGGAGTACGAGGGTTCACCGGTTCACCAGTGTGAGGGTCGCTGCCGCCGCAGGCTGCCAGCGGTGGGAATAGTAGGGTGGTGAGGCCTCTGCAGCAGCACATCCGGCCACGGGAGGCAGGAGCATGCGACACGACTGGCGCTGCTTTGGGCGGCTGGAGCAAGAAGACCAGAGGTTGAAGAAGCACTACGGCCGTTGGATGGACATCGTACGGTCAGTGGAGCTAGAATCATTCATATTGACTAAGTTGACAAAGCCCTTCGTCCCCGTCAACTTAGTAGGCCCACAAGTCAGCCTCCCACCAAGGTGGGTCCTAGCTAGCCGGGGGAGTATTCTTTTTTTTGTGCATAATAAGGAGGCACTTCCGGTGGGTCCGAGCCGACAAATGGGGAACGTTTTTTTCACGAAATACGGTGGCGCGTCCGGTGGCTCCCAACAGTCAGGGGAAAACGAATTGCAAAATACTGGTGGCCCGTCCGGTGGGTCCCCGTTGTCAGGTGGAGGAATAATTATTTTCCGCGTATTAAGGAGGCACTTCCTTGCGGCTGCCGTGGACCCGGTATCGGCCTCTCCACGTCTGATACTCTTCCGGTGGAAGTCGGTCGTTGACCACATTGACCACGCCACCGAGAGCACCACAGCGGTGGACGACGGCGAGGCCTAGGAAGGGGACAACGCAGAGCCGGGCAAGACGCGGCAGTGGATGCCCACGCGGAGAGGAGTACGAGTGTTCACTGGTTAGGCTGCGGTGTGAGGCTGCCGTCACCGCAGAATAACAGGCGGTGTGGGTGAGTGGAGGGATGGCCTGGCCAGTGGTGGGAGTAGTATCGGGGTGGTGAGGCCTCCGCGGTAGCACAACCCGGCCACGGAGGCAGGAAGCGGTGACACGGCCGTGCTGCTTTGGGCGGCTGGAGCAAGAAGACAAGAGGTTGAAGAAGCACTATGGCAGTTGGATGGACATCATACGGTCACTGGAGTATTAACTAAGTTGACAAAGCCCTCCGTCCCCATCAACTTAGTAGGCCCACAAGTCAGCCCAACAATATGGTGGGTCCCAGTTAGCAGGGGGTATTCATTTTTTTGGGCGTAATAAGGAGGCACTTCCTTGCGGCCTTCCTTGCGTGCGAAGATATAGCTGTTGGGTCCGACACATCGGTAGAGGGAACGTTTTTCGCGAAATCTGAGAGGCCCTTCACTGTGGGTCCTAGCTGTCGGTGGAGGAATCATTATTTTGCGTGTAATAAGGAGGCATTTCATTGCGTGCGGCCGTGGACCCGGTGTCGACCTCTCCATATACAATCCACTTCGATGGATGTCGTTCATTGACCATGTTGACCAGGCCGCGCCGAGAGCACCAGGCGGTGGACGACGGCGAGGCCTAGGAAGGAACGACACGAGCCGTGGAATAATCGGCGATTGTTTCCCACGCAGAGAGAATCTGAGGGTTTCTTGTTTAAATGCTGTCACGGGAGAATAACAACATGTGTGGGTGAGTAGAGGGATGGCTAGGCCAGCGATGGGAGTGCAATTGGGGCCATGAGGCTGCGTGGCAAAGATAGCCGACATGAGAGGATTTTAAGATTTTTTTTGGAGCCCATCTTCTTTTTGTTTGCATTACACCCCATATTGTGGCCACGGTTAAATAGTATCTGAAATTTTGCATAATTCGGTGCGATCAACTGTTTTAATCCGTAAATATCGATTCACATTCAAACTATTTTGAAAAATAATTTATATAAATATAAAATCCAAATAATTGTCCACGCATAAAAATCAATGGAATTTAAGATCTTGTAATGAAAAAATTGAAACTAATTCCGGTTTGATGTGTTCTAAAATGTATAGCCCATTTACGGACAAACCGAATGAAACTCTCCTCGTCTTGAAAGATTTGCAGCCCAATGAGCCGATAAAGCAAGTAGGCCCTGTTTGGGTATTTCTTTTAAAAAAATAGAACTGGGCTAGCCATTTTCAGCAAGAAAAAAACACAGATGGGCTCATGATGTGGTAAACATAAATAAAACCCTGGCTAGACGTGCCACAGCCCCCGCACAGCTCCATTGTTACCATGATCCGTCGCTAAAACTAGTATAAATAACAACTGCTTGTTCCTAAAAAAGCTAGCGACTTGCTGGGTCCCCAGTGTCACCGCTCGTAGTGTAATTCTCTCGTTTATTGACTACGTTGACAATGGCGTGAGCCCCAGATGTCCAACCATTAGGAGGAACCATATTTTTGGGCTTGTACTATAGAGGCACTTGCTTGCGTACTACCATGACGATGGTGGGTCCCTACTGTCATCCTCTCCACGTACAGTCATCTCCTTATTCCTCTCGGTTGTTGACGACGATGACAACGCAAGAGGGCGGCACACTGTGCACGGCGAGCGAACCAAGGCCGCAAGGCGGAGGATGATGGCGAGGCCTTGGACAGAATGAACAGGAGCCATTGAAGATGCGCCGGTCCAGTCACAGGCGGAGGGGAGTACGAGGGTTGACTGGTTCGGGCGCGGGTGCGTGTTGGGGCTGACGTCGCCGGAGAATAACAGGACGTGTGGGGGAATAGAGGGAGGGACTGGCCAACGTTGGAGGGTACATACGGTAGGGTGGCGGAGGCGCAGCCAACCATGGGATGCGGGAGCAGGCGGAGCCGACGGGGTGGTTTGGTTTGGGCGGCTGGAGCAAGAAGAAGACACGAGATAGAAGATACACGACAGATGTTGGATGTCAATCTAACGGTTGGTAGGCAGAATCGTTTGTTGACTGGCTAGTAAGTCGACACCACCTTGGATAGGTTATTTCCTCGCGGATCCCAAATGTCAGAATCCAAATCTATCACGGTCATGCAGCCTTTCCTATGAAAATTTACAGACCATTTGATGTGCTAGTTCGAAATAAGTTTGTGGGTGCTGGTGGGGGCTAATCACTTGGCTTCTGTAATGCATAGTGAGCTCAAGCAGCCGGCGAGAGTGATGTTATTTGCCTTGGTTGGGACTTGTTACAATATTTCACTCTAAATTAAACGAATGGCAAGCCATTTGCCTTGTTTCAAAGAAAATATGACAGTCACTGAAAGTTGAAAAGGGCAGGAACATCTAACTCCAGCTTACAAACTGTACAAAAGCACGAGGGTTAATTGTTCTTCCGGTTTACAAAAACAGATTGAAAAGGGCAACAACATCTAACTCCGGTATTGTTTTCGGCAATCCAAATCAAATGGATCGGTCAGGTCCATAGAATGAACATCCTGGGTCGTAAAATTTACTGGATTATGACCACAACTGTTGTAAATAGAAGCCCGGGATGTTTAGAAGCTCTTTTGCCCACCTGAAACTCCTTTTTTTGCTCTTCGACATACCCATCCGTCAAAACCATGCTGCTGATAAACTTAAGCCTGATGGACAATAGTAACCTCACATTCAGCAGGAAGAATGTGACAAATCTAGTGTTTGCATGGTTGGCTACATATCGTTCTAGCGTTATTGTCTTCAGTCGAATGTCACGAGAAGTGAGAAAATCCCGGTGCTTACGATGCACCGATTGGTTATAACTTTCTTACCCCATCATGTTGCCTAAATAGACATGATGATTGAAAATAGTTAAGGTCTAAAAAAGAGTGTGGAAAGAGCAACAGCTGAACGGTTAATAGTACACTATATGCGGGCTTCTAATGTGCGTGAAATTATCACCTTTATATACAAATTCTCAAGACATGGAAAGCATTGCAGCAAGCCAATAATCTTGTTTAGATCAAAACTATTCATTTGGATATATAAGATGTTGACAGAATCCAGCACCATTAATAGGCTATCCTTGGATAAACTCTTCATTGAGCATAGAACATAATATTAGTACAAAATGTGTACTCCGAGATGATATATAACTTATGCGCAGAAATATAAAATGCAGCTTATGGTTACAAGTGTAGATGATAATATAAAGTACCTGAAGAACTATGGAGCTAAACACCATCTTTAAATGAGCACAAAGATCATGTATTACACCCAAGGTCTCTGGTTTAGGCGCAGAGAGGACGGTTATTTGCGACGGTGAATAACTAGAATCAAGGATCAACCTTTGAAGTGAAGGGGCATCTTGGATGATGAGCTACCTTCCGTCAAAAGAAATTCCAATTCTTACAAGGTTAGGCGACTTTATTTGGAGACAACCGATTCTAACTGTGAAAACAAGCACCAAGCACTCGAGGGCAGGGCAACTGGAGTGGATGATGCTGTGCAATGAGGCCTCCGATATACGAGCCCGCACAAGTGAAAGTTTCTTGAGAAATGGGAGTCGAAGGTTTAGTACCAGATTGTCTGGTAGGTAGCACTGCGCAAAGGTGGCGGTGTGGAGAGAGGACGAAAACTGCGAGATGGACATCGGTCTTTGAGGGCACAAGTTCATGGCGTTAAATTATGTGGTATGTGATTTCCAGGGGAATAGTAGAACTCAAGCAGCTGTAGTTCTGTGAATTCAGGGGATTTCAGTCAGGCGTCCACCGTGCAGGGCATGGTATGCTTGCTCAGGTAGCATGACGGGGTGCAGAGGCTTTGAACGGAGCCCTGGTGGGAGGACATGATGGCTCTGAGGATTTCAAAATCATTGAAGAGAGATAGCTGACGACAGTCGAGATTAAGGGGCATGGCGCGCCATAGAGGGCGCCACCGAATTGAGAGGATTTGGGTGCGGCAGCAATCCTTGGTGGGGAGAAGCGAGATGATCTCCCCAAGGACGGCGTCCGGGAGATCGCTGATGCGGTCCACCCGAGATTCTCTGAGTTCACAGGATCCGGTGGGGGCGGTGCCGCTTCTCCTCGCTGCGGGTCTTGGGATCTACAACGTCGCCCGTGGCGGAGCCTCATCTTCTTGGCACCTTTGGGTCAGCCGACTCCATTTTCCTCGAGGGCATCGCGTCGCGCTCACGGATTTGAGCAGAGTAACGAATGATGAGTCTAGTTGTAGTGCGAGCGAAGAAGAAGGGGAGATGGGGGTTTTCTGTAGTAGTGAGGAAGAAGGGGAGCTGGGGTTTTCTTTAGGAGTGAGGTGAGGAATTTGGGGGTACGAGTGGAGCGAGCTGACATGAGGTGGGTGGCAACGAGGAGGAAGAAGAGCACCCAGGTTTTGGGGGGGGGGGGTGTGCTAGGTGTGGGTAGCGCCTCTCATTCAGTAAATATATGGGATTTTGAATTGATTTTACTATTTACTAGTGTGGATGGGCTGTTTTGTCTTTGGCCCAAAGAAGCAATTACTACTAGTACAGTGGAGACACTCTACAGCTACCTAGAAAAACAATTACTACAAGTACAGTGGAGACACTCTACCACTTCTGGCTCCTCCCACGTCATTGAAACGTCTCCCTCTACTGAATGCCGTTATACTTTTGTTCACCGACATGCGGGCCATGCAGCGCGCGGGCCCAAATGTCATCCACCAAATTAGAGGGAAGTATGCAGGCGGAGAGTCACCTCGGTCGTAGCGCGGTAGTAACGAGCCGTCGTATCACAAAACCCCACCTCCCCGCGGTCTAAGTTTGACGGACGAAGAAACCATAATTTCACTCTTCGCTGAATCCCCTTCTCCCTCACTGTCTTTAAGAAAGGAAACACTCGCATCTGCCACTGTTCTTCTCTCCGAACGAAGGGAAGGTAAGCGGATCTGTGATGTTGGTATATTTTCGTTCAGAGAAAAAAAGAACTTTTGCAAAGCAGTAACCGATCCTCACTCTCTTTTTTGTTTCATTGTCATTGCGATTGTGTTTTCCTTACAGTGGTCTCCTAGTATTCGTCAGTTTCATGATGGACCAAGGAGAACCAGGCAAAGTTCTGCCAATATTGGAGCAGACGCGGGAGGCTGATCCCCACGAGACAGAGAGCTCCAAGAAGATGGAGGCAACCACCGAGGTGACCCCAGATCGCTCACGGCCACCTCTTGAGATGGTCAATGCCCGTTTGAGGTTACAGCCCGTGGCACCGGGGGAGCAGTTTTCCCCTTCGAGGATGTGTCCCCCACCGAGCTGCCCAAGGTGATTTCCTTGTTTGCCGATCTCGATTGTGGTTTTTCATCTAAGTATGTGGTGATTTTTTTTAGAAAAGGAAGTATGTGGTGATTAATAATGCAAAATTTAATTAGCTTCGATGCCATGCTATACATAGTGGTTCAAATAACTTGTGTTTCTTATACTTTGAAAAGTAATTCAGAATTTGTTTCGCTTCAATTACAGCCCCGATGCGCATAAGGATTGTGTGGTTGTACATGTCACTACGCTATGAGGCGGACGACCTGAATATACGCACTGGGAAAACATAGTTCTTAGGCTGTTGGATCTTGGAAGCCATTTGCGGTTATACCAATGAAGAGTTGTATTCCAGCCTCATTATTGTGAGGCGTGTTGTCCAGGGTGTACTGAAGCACAAGAAGTTCAAACCTACTCCTTCGTCTATGAGGCATACTGTTCTTGTCAAGATTACGTAGGAAGATGACGTGGCATGCCTCCACAAACAAGTTTATCAGTGGCAAGGCCACAAGGTTGTCTTCATGAAGGTTCACAGGATTGAGCTGCTGCGGGACGTCCTCGATGATGTTCATGGCAAGGTCCGTCTTGTGTCCAGCCCAAATTAGATCGAGGCATGAAATAGTTGCCCCAGCTAGTGTTTAATAGTAGTTTGGATTGTGTCTAATTATCCGAACCTTGCATGTTATCGACCCCTCTGGGGCTAGTACTCTGTTTGAATCTGTCTATGGGAACTGCTGCTACTTTTGTGTGCCCGTGAATCATGTGAGAACCATCGTAATTGTTAGCAAGCAAATGTATGCGTACTCACTAGTTTTTTCATGAATATGGCATGGTAAGACATAAGTTGTCACGATTTATCATACGAGCAGTGTGTGTTTTGATAAAATAGAGCACTCATTCGAGAACCGTGCGCCGACGTATACATAAGTACTTGTAAACACTGTTGGTGCTACCCCACTTGTAAGCAGTTGTGCAAAACACGGCACATTGGCTCAGCTCGCTTCAACACTAGGCTATCGACCAGCTAACAATCAACAATCTGGCATCGACATATAAGCAACTATGTATCTTGTTACGATGGTTCATGCAGTTAATTGAGGCCACAATGTAATAAATTCCAAATGTTCACACGCTAGTCCAGCGCTCATGTGGAACACTCACATTAAACTCGTCTTCATAAAAAACTTGAAAAGCATAAGTTAAGCAATTTTATACATCTCAATGATTCATAGAACAGTTGTGAGAAGGTTTACAAATCAGGAAAAAACAAGCAAGGCTTCTCTGAGCAAAGGGCCTCCCGCAGGCTTAAATTTCCTGGAGTTCACTCTGGTTTTTTCTTGTTGCCACCATCCAGGGTTAGGTTCTCTCATTCCAGAATAACCAATTATAATTGTGGTCTCAGCTGGAATGCTGAACTGAACCATGCAGTGTACTGACCAGCTGAAATGCTTATGCATTCCACTAAATTTAAGCACCGCTATTTGCAGAAATAAGCAGACCACAATGCCTCTTGTCCGCGCACCTGTCGAAAAAATCGTCGTGCATCTGTGCCAGCTTGTCCTCGGTCCATGGATGAACTGGTAGAAAGTGCATTCCGGACTAGGATGCAGTTATTTTCGCTCGTCCCTGCACTGCAATCAGGAAGTAAAACGTACGAATCAGCTTCTTTTAGATTGCGTTGGTCATTCTACCTTAGTTACTACCAATGTAGGGATACCTTGAAGACGGGAGGTTAGACGACGGCAACGAGGGATAGCCATCTCATTTTGCGCAGTTGTACTAAAACTGAGGTGTGTGCTTTTGATTGCACGGATAGAAACGATACAGAGACAGACATCCCGAAACGATATGGAGACAGACATCCCTGTTTGCGCAAATACGAAATACGGTTATTTCAACAGTGACAGATATTACTACTTTCCCCCGTTTCCTCTTAGAACCAAGTCCTAGATTCATGCTACAGCTTTCCCACTTTCTTCCCTATTTGAACCAACGCTTTGAGTCGACTGTATGGACTAGCTTTACTTCTAATAATAGTAGAAGTCTAGGTGGCTTTGGAACAGTGGATGGAAGTAGAAAAGGATCCACACGAAGGGAGCTGGGTCAGTAGAGCAAGGCAGGTTTCGAAGGAATATATACCTGAGGGTCGCCGGCTTGTGGCAAAGACGACGTCGGGAGGCCGCATCTTGGCCACAATACCGCAGGGAGGAAGAAGGGGTCGGAGGCCCTCCCGAGCCGGCGCTCTCTCGGAGAGAACGGCACGGCCGCCGATCGGGACGCGCGGGCAGCCGTTGGCCTCCTCCCTCGCAGCAGACGACAGCGTGAACGATGCACCTACACCCTGCCCCGGTCGAGGTTGTCCGGCCGGATTTGTGACAAGCCGTGAGCTGAGAGAGAGTGTGGCCACCTATGTGTTGCTTAGATCAGGAGAGCATGAGAAGTGAACAAGAGGAAACCTAGTAAAGCAAGCGCTAAGGAGCCTACTTTTATATATATAGTGGAGTGATTTTGTTGTACCAGCTTATCCTACGTGTACCCGCGAGTGGGTGTGAGAGAACTAGTGCGTGTGTGCACCGCTTCTCTTCGTGAGAGTACAATATACTATTCCCAAAGAACGTTCGCCGCAAGAGTAATAGTATAAGTGTGTGACGTGTGAGCTAAAATAAAATGTGCGCGCCGTCCTTTGTTTTCTAGAAGTTCTGAGGGTAGGGTGTGAAGAGCACATATGTGCGTGACGTCTACCTGCAGATAGACGGTGGGTGCGACGTGCGAGTCTGCGAGAGGACTCGGGAGAGTCGTGACTCGTGAGGGTGCGTGTGCGTGAGAGAGAGAGGGGGGCACGTATGAATGCAATGCATGTGTCCGTAAATCATTATTTGACAAACGTTCGCCAAAAGCCTTTTTTTTAACGAACGCCAGTAAGAACCGTTAGATCGGCATCCGATTAGGTCGGTTTGCCATGTAATTTAATAGAACAGCCACTCCTCCTACACACAAATCTTCCACGTGAGTGTTTGCAACTGTCGTATGCGCCCTCCGTTCCGAAATGCAGTGCATATAGCTTTATTGAAAATTCAAACCTTGCAAACTTTTACTGAGTTTTCGTGTACCAAATTGGACATGTAGAATACCATGTATATATCATTTCATTCATCTTCGAGAGGTAACTATAAAGATGGGTGAGGAGTCTACAAAGAAAGACCATCGTACCACCCGCAGCAATTTCAAGCATACTTTATTGTCGAGGAATATCATAGGAACTCTATATGATATGATTTTTATAGGATTTTTTCCTTTAGAGCCAATTGGTTCATAGGAATAGATTCATATACTCCACATTTCAAAGGAAATAAACATGATATCATCTCTATAGCTTTAGGGCCACTTGGTTCATATGAATGGATTCCTATACTCCCTTAATTTCAAAGGAAAATAAACATTAGTGTATATTCAATATAAAAGTTCCTATGATATGAACCAAATTACATCTCTTTTCTAATCCCTCCTCATATGAATTGAGATACATGTCATCTCTAGATTCAATAGAAAAGTTCCTATGATGTGAACCAAATGACATCTCTTTTCCAATCCCTACTCATAGGAATTGAGATGCTCCATGTCATCTCTTTCCCTACAACTTCCATGTATACATATTCTATTCCTAAATAGATAGTACAACCCACTAGTAGATTTTTTCCAAAACATGCAACTATGGCACAAGAACTATATAGTGTGCCAATAACTTTGAAAGATGGTCGCTGGATGAAGCTAACCCGACAGTGCAAAGATAGGCAAATCCGAGCACTACTGGCCGTTGGATATCATCAACATTCCACCAGATCTACCACATGTACAATTTAGAAGACTCCATGGTTGAACTTAAGCATAATGCACAAACCTCAAAACACAAGCACTTCTCCTTTGTTCTAGAATCTTCTGTATCATAATTGATTATTTTTTTCTAAATGAATTGCCATTATTTTTTTACTTTATGATTTACAATGCACAACCCCATGAATCTTAATATTTTTATAAAACTAATTGATTTAGAATGAGATGAACTATAAGGACTAAACGAACATCTACATCATGAATATATGAGTCAAAGCTTTACATGCTATAGTGTGTATTTATTCATAATTTGGTTTCGAAATCTCATGCGTTCAATACATGTGTACCTTACTAGTTTTGAGTAGAGAAGCAAATTTCACGCGGCCCCGGGTATATCAAAATGCAGGGCCCATGCATCATTGCCTTTCGGTCGAACCTACGTCCACAATTTTTTGTACGTACTATATCTCCACTAGTCCCCGAACCCAAAATGTTGCCTCGTTCCCATAAAACCAAGCGGCCCACACATATGTAAGGCGTCGACTCGAACCCGTTTACTACGACATGGCCCCACACGCCGTAGTACTCCTACAAACCCTACCGCCGCACTCATCATCGGTTTTCTTCAAGAGGACGAGGGAGAAGCTGATTTGTAGTGGAGGCGCTTTATAAAAAAAGGATCTGTAGTGGAGACCCCTACCCTAGGATGCCCTAGGTAGCTGCCGGACACATCATAGTTTTCTCTTTTCTTTATGCTCTTGCGCCATAGAGTGAAATGATGGTTGCTTCGTCCGTCCAGCTTAATGCGGGAAAGGTGGGGCATTGTGATTTGACCCATCATCACTCATTTTCTACTCTTTCTTGGCCTTCTGACCGGGGTGCCTCCAATTCCAACCGCTGCTCTGAACTGTAATTTGGTGCATGGCACATGGAACAAAACGGTGGATGAGCCACATGTCGGCCAAAGGGGTCATGTTAAGTGTGTCGCCATTTCGTGTGCGGACTGACCCTGCTTGAGTTGCTACGCCAACACGACAGGACCAGCCTACCACTTGGTTTTGCTCCTTGGTGAATCCCGACTATATTGATCTAAAAAGATATGTGCTGAACTACCCTCTCCGTCTCGTTTTTTTATTTTTAGGCATCTCGGTTCATAGGGCCTGCACGTAGTTCTAGGTCATCCATTTGACTAACTAAATATGAGTTACTATGTCACAAAAAGTATATCATTGGATTCTTAAGCGGATGTAGTTGTATTTAAAAGTCGAGGGTGGGGCTTTTCCTGCGCGGTAGGCGGGGCAGTTCCGCCTAGTCGGTTCGACAGAGACACGAAAAGACGAGGGAGTAGGCTGCTGCAAACATAGGGCTGTGTGATTTGACAAATGAAGTTATCTTTGGACAGGTGGGGCCCCGTGATTTGACTTGCCATTATCATTTTAATCAAGCGGCCTTCGACCGGGCGTGAGTCTCCCGATTCCTGACCACCTCCATACAGGTGCCTCTCCCAATGCTCCACCATGTAGTAGATGCTGGCTCTTGCATGAGAGCCTACTTCTCCACTTTTTCCTTGCCTCTCTTTCCTCCACATATGCAAAAATGCCATGTAAAGCGCACTATTGTACTTACTTTTACTTGCTCCTACAGGTGCTTAATCTTGCCACATAGGCATAAAGTCTGATGTGGCAAGTTAATCAAGAAAAAGAGAGACTAGTTTGGTGACCCAAGGAAGAAACGGTGCTAAGCACGTGTACCTAGGTGAAAAGACAATTTTGAGTCTATAGCTAATTTAATGAAGCAAACTTAGCAACACCATTTCATTTGAAGAGGTCACTCCTTGGCAAATGCAATAAATACTAGTACTCCCCGTGTCCCATAATATAAGAACATTTTTGGCACTACACTAGTGTCAAAAACGTTCTTATATTATGGGACGGAGGGAGTACGAAGAAAGAGATAGAGAGAAGTAAAAAAATACACTTATAGCCAACCTTATAGCCAAAACCTTGTTGTAGTATGAGTGAATAAGTGATGACTATGTATGACATGCCAACATCAGATAGCCTAACACACCGTGTTAAATCTCCAAGGGCGCGACCAAGACGAAAGCGACGCGACGGTCGTGGTAGCGCAACCACGATACGGCTGTGGCAGCCCTTGGATCTCAGATCAAGCGATTACGCATGCTAAGTTGCTGAAAATTTGCAGAATAACCCTCCAGGATAGGATATTCACCCATAGGTCTAGAATGACGCCATGCAACCATTCGATCACAGATCCAAGGGCTCTCGGAAGCCCGTATCATGGGAGAATGGAAGGCCACTACCCTGCTATTCGCACGCTGGCAGTTCGCTCCTACTCGTCCCCGCACGTCCTTCAATACTACGGTGGTTCGCTCCTAGTCGTCCCGTCCATTCACATTACGGCAGTTCCACTAATCCTAACCCTCCTCCCAAATCCATGGCGTCCCAAATCTCCACGATCGGTGGTGAGTACAAGGTTAGAACCATCACCAGCGATAAGTTCGACGTCATCTACACCCGTTCTTCCGCGACGGTGAAAGGATGCCTTTCTCGCTTGCACGCATGTTCGAAAACTTCAGATGATGAGTGGGTCACTGGGCTAGATGTTGAGTACACCACAGTCCCGGGACGAGAGAAGGATCTAAAGGACGAAGAGAGGAAGAAGCCCGCCGTGATCCAGGTTTGCGTACATAACGTTTGCTTGGTCTACCACATATGCCATGCCGACGTTGAGTGCCAGGATTTTAAGAACTTCCTCAAGGACAAAACAGTGAAGTTCATTACTGTAGACTTTAAGGACGATGACGAAGTCCTGGGTTGGATCGGCCTTGTTGTAGGCAACACCTTCGACCTCCAGAAGAATCGGCTAGTGTCCTCTTGTCAGCCTTCAATGCTGACCCTGGCAGGAGCCATGGTTCATCCTTCGTACGGTAAACTGGAGAAACCTCCATACACGTTTCATCATCATCCATGGCAGCGGAATGTACTAGATATAGACCACATCCACTACGCTGCAATGGATGGCTACCTTTGTTTCAATATCTACAAGGGTTGGATGAAGAGCAACAGCCAAGTGTGTGGTTCAAGCAAAGAAGTATCGGCCAAGAGGAAGAGGGACAAGGACGAAGTCGAGGACGTGGACGAGGACTCCGAGTAAGGTGGCAGTGTCGTTGCTCATGGTGGTTCTAAACTGCTAATGCAAAGGTGTCACCGGATTAGTTGCATAGCTTAATTTCAGTGTGTGCTTAGTTTAATTTGAGGGTGTGTTGTGCTGATCCCCAGCCAGAACTATGTTATGTTTCTTCTCGTTACTTTAACTCTTCAAGATGTACATACTACTAGTATTTCTTTAATAGAATTTAGCACCCCAATTAAGCACGCATTAGCTTTTTTTAATAGTAATGTATGCATAATTTGGCATTTGAGCGCTCTCTATATGTACCACCTTTTTTAATTTCAATTTTTTGCTCCATGGCTAATCCATCGATAGTACTACTGCATAAAAGTATAGATTTTTAAAAGGCTAGAGTATCGTTCTTCACATATATAGCCGCTAAATTCTCAACCTAGAACACCGTGCATGCCATGTAGTAAACCGATACGGAGGAAGTATAGTAAAAATGAGGTGATTTTACCGAGCGATCGGCGGGGGAGCATGGCCTGTCATGCGGTCTCACGTGTCATGATGTACCAAGGCGATGCGCGTGTCCCTCTTGAGGCGGAAGCAATACTAGTACGTGGTTTGAGATGATGGCGAACCGAAGTGTGAAATAATGGTTGCTTCGTCCGTCTGGGAAGGTGCGGCATTGTGATTTGACGTCTCATTGCTCATTACTACTATTGGGCTAGTACGAGTGGGGTGTGTCCCCCCTGCTGTTCTACACTGTTATTTGGTGATTGACACGTCGACCCAGTTGCTATATGTCCCACATGTCGGCGATAGGAAGTACATAATTCATGAAAGGGAGCGTCGACGGAGGAGTATACTACATAATTCATGAAAGGGAGTGACTTAGTTTTGGAAAAATCTGTTTTACGGAGTAATGCGTACCCACTAGGGTTTATAGGGCTCATCTAAAAAACATTCGTTTTTCCGTTTGATAAGTCTCAATTCTACTATACTAGTAGTAGTACCATTACATGTTGGATTTTGAGGTGCGTTAGATCACCCGACGCAAGCAGTGTCAAGAGGAAACTAACCAATGCATGTACAAGTTCATGGAAATTTAGTGGTCATTCATGCATTCATTCTAATTAATGCCTCGGTAAACATAACTTCTTGAGAGAAAGCGGCGTACTAATTACTTGTGCAAACTACGAAATTAATTCGACCACTCACCGCTCTACCTTGGTTGGAGAGATTTTGAAATTGAGCCATAAACTGGAAAGGAGGGAGTAGTAACTTTTGTCTCGATTACTATTTGTGGCCTTGTATAGATGCAAAATGTATTTTTTTATAGTGGCCTTGTATAAGTAAATGGAGGGAGTACTAACCAAAGTACGTAGTAGGGACGAGGAGTAAACGAAGGTAGTAGTAAAATTTTCTCCTCGTGCTGCGAGCCACCGCGCGCGTGGGCGAGGGAGCGGGCGTAAGGCGTAGTGAGCAAGCTTCACCTCATCCTGCGAGCCACCGCGCCCGTGGGCGGGGGAGACGGCGTAATAAGCAAGCTTCTCCTTGTTCTGTGAGTTGACAGGACACATCAAAAGTACTCCAGTGTATAGAGCCTTGCCTCTATGGTAGGCCCCACATGGTTTGCCTCTTTTTTTAATTTAACATAACGCGTCAAGTCGCAATTTGTTTGTTTACCCATGGTAGACGATCCTCCCTCCACCAAGTGGACAACCAGTACACGTGCCAAATTACCACATGGGCTGCCTTTTCCATACAGAAATGAGCTCCACCGTGTACCCGCGCGGGTGTGGTTGGGAAAGAGACGGGAGTACGTGCGCCGTGCGTGCACCTCTTCTCTTCGTGCACGTCCCCCACCCACGTAGGTGAGTACAAACCTAGACATAATGCGCCGTCCATCCCCGATGCTCCGCCTAGTCCGACCACCAGTCACAACCACGCCCCACTCCTCCTCACCTTACCTCTCATCTTTCTCCCTCCATTTTTATATACAAGGGGCCACTATCAAAATTACAATTTGCAGATATACAAGGCCACTATCACTAATCGATGCAATATTAATGGTGTTTGCCTCGTGGTACTAGCAAAGGAGGACATTAATTATCCCTTGCATGCATGCAGGAGTTTGTAAAAAAATGCATATTGATGTTCCGTGCAATGCACGGGCATCTTGCTAGTCCATGAAAACAACACATGGCAAAATTCCACGGCCGAGCGAGGGATTTGAATCTGTTGGGAGGGATGTTTGGATCGTGCACAGGGTAGCCAAAATATTGGCGACCCTTTTGTCCACCGGTGCCTTTGCCACCGATGAACGAGGAATGGCTCGGGTGCTCATGCTGTCATGCATCCTCCAGCGCGCACGTTGGAGACAAGCTCGCATGAGTTGTGTTTTTTTGTCCCACAACGCCGCCTGAGCCGCCCGCAGACCGACCAGCGACCCGCAAATTACGCTATCTAACCGTAGCCGCACACAATATGATAGCAACTCAACCAACCGGACGAAATTCACGCATACACATAGACAAACTGATATTTCATATAAACAACAACGGAAATCATATAAAATACCGGATTTTCATACAAACATGACGGATTTCATTACATTCAAATGAACAACGCGGTGCTAGTTACGGGCGGACAGTATATAATACCTGGCCTAAATGGTCGCCCGCCGATCGATTTGTGTTCTCATGTCCGGCAAGACGATCACCGGACTGCCGGAGCCCCGAAGGTATATGCTTCATCGCATGCGACGGCTCGCTTCCCCACTGCCCAACCGATATCATTGGCTGGCGCGAAGATGATGGTGGCGGCACCGGTTCGAGTTCATCACCGCCACTACTTCACCATGGCGGCACCGGCTCGAAGTTCATCCTAACATTCCCCTCTTCCGTGGAGCCCATGCGGGGTTGACGAAGGTCCTCGCAACAAAAGGATCCGGCAAGACACCTGCTGTGTACGCCGGCGTCGCCTCCGCGGTGGCCTTCATGGGACCCAAGCGGCGGCAGCCTCCCGTGTTCTATTTCTCCTCGATGATGGCAGCAGACGCGGAGGCGCTGGCCACCGACTCGTCGCTCTCCGTGCACCCGGCTTCTGTCGCTGCTTGCATGGCGCGGCCGCCGGCATGGGAGTCTCAGCCACAGAAACGGGAGATGCGGTACAAGGCAGCGGCGTGGAAGGCAGCAACGACGCCTCGCGGCGCCGTCATTATCGAGCTGGCCTGGAGCGGCGAAGTTGTTGAACCGCTGCCGCTTGGGGCGGCAACCAGCTCCGTCGGGCGAGGGAGGGAGGTGGATCAGCGAGCTGCATAGCTCAGATCCGTGGGCTACCCAGCCGGCTTGGATGTGGAATAACTACTCTTCGTAAGCCATTGTAAGAGTGGACAAAATGGTGGAGGAGATAGGGGAGCGGCGGAGGTGTGCGATTCTTGGTCGGCGTTTGGCCTCGTTTAAATAGAAGATTAAATAGACGGCGGACGGGAGGAGCTCGGCGGCGTTGCTTAACGCCGCCCGGTCATGAACGGACGTGTGTCCAGAGTGGGTTTCTCGGCTTCCACACGGGCGGGTTTCATGGAGGCGTTTGAATGCGGCACGGAGGCGTGTTCAGCCGGGCGTTCCGCGAGTGGCACCCTCAACTGTTCTTCCACTGACGTGTGGGCTCTTTGGGTGCATGGCCTGCATGTCAGTGACCCAACGCAGGCAGCGCACAGCAGAGGAACCTTTGGTGGGCCAGGGCGGTGAGAAGCGGGCATTTCATAAACCGATGATTTTTCATTGAGTGTGACATCTTCTTTTTAATGTAGATAAGCCCACTATGTTGATATCCCGTTCGATACGTTGTGATCCATAAAGACCGCTGCAAACATCAATGTTCTTCTTATCACAGATAAGATTGATTAATACCCGTAACAATCCATGTCCTTAACAAAGGGTGCATGCACGTATAGGTTGAGCGTGTGTCTTGCGTCGTGTCTTTGTGTGCATGCAGCGCGTGCGCGTGCAAAGTGCGTTTGATGTTGCATGCATGGGTGCGTACGTGCGTGTGTTCGTGAGTGCATGTGTACGTGTCAGTGTTGCACGCCAGCATGCGTGCGTGTGTACGTGTCAGTGTTGCACGCCTACATGCGTGCGTGTCTTGCATGCGTGCATGTGTATGTGCGGGGTGAGGCTACATGTCAGTCCACTAAATTTTTCATCTCTGGTCATTAGATTTTCCAGCCGTTGGATACGAAATCAAGGGCCTCCTGTTTATCATCAAACTCCACCCCCTGAGCCGCCAGCCCCCGCCGCCCGCGGCTGGCCCGCCCTCCCCGAGACCACTCCCCACCGCCGGTCCGCCACCGCACCAGCCATCCCTCTAGCCCCCCCCCCCCCATCGAGCTTTTTCTCCGGGGATCCCCAACCCACCGCCCAATGAACGACCCCCAACCGCCGGTGACTGCCAACCAGAGGTCTCACGACTTCGAATACCCACCGACCACTAATTTATTACCATTTCATCCCCTTCATATACGCCAGACGGGTGGGCCCTATGGTAATGTGTGCTGCTGAATGTGGACCATTTGATCGGGTCAATTGATCGTGTTATCAACAAATTACGGAGCTGTATGGTGAGCCAAAGTGACCGTATGATCACCCTAAAATGTACTCCTATTTTATTAACACAGTCTGAGACTCAAACTACCATTTCTTTCTTTCATATACGGGCTGTGATGTGGGCCCCACGATTCTGGCGCCCGATGGTGCAACACTAGTTGCACCGCGTGGAACGTTTGACTGGTCAATTGATTGTGTCATCAACAAAATACGGAGTTGTACGGGTCAGCCAAAGGACCGTATAATCATGATATGTATTTGTTTAACACGCATGCAGACGCAAGGGCTCATATATACGCCGCAAGCACTCACCGCTATAAGCGCACACACGCGAAACCTACCCCTATGAGCACCTTCGAGAGTGGGCCAGCATATATGATCTTGAGATTTTACGAAGTCACCATAGGTGCCTCGTGGTCGAGTGGGAACGATCTCCTCCCACTGAACGTACATCGCCGGAAAATACTGAAATTAACACAAGATAAATGCGAGCACTGGGACTACAACCTTGGCGGGCTCGAGAAACCACTGTCCTCTAACCATCCAACCACATGTTGGTTAGCACGACAAAATGTATGTGGTGACCGTGATGAGCTTATTCTGAAGTCAAATGACCATATCGTGCTTTCGCTTCAAATACAATGACCGTAAGTGTCGTCAACAAAATATGGAGCACGCATCAAATGCAAAGTCCGTCAGTGTCATCAACAAAATATGAAGACGTATCGTGAGCTAGATACTGTTGTACTTGTTGGAAATATGTCCTAGAGGCAATAATAAAATGGTTATTATTATATTTCCTTGTTCATGATAATTGTCTATTATTCATGCTATAATTGTATTAACTGGAAACCATAATACATGTGTGAATACATAGTAAGCCTCTAGTTGACTAGCTCGTTGATCAATAGATGGTTATGGTTTCCTGACCATGGACATTGGATGTCATTGATAACGGGATCACATCATTAGGAGAATGATGTGATGGACAAGACCCAATCCTAAGCATAGCACAAGATCGTGTAGTTCGTTTGCTAAAAGCTTTTGTAATGTCAAGTATCATTTCCTTAGACCATGAGATTGTGCAACTCCCGGATACCGTAGGAATGCTTTGGGTGTGCCAAACGTCACAACGTAACTGGGTGTCTATAAAGGTGCACTACGGGTATCTCCGAAAGTGTCTGTTGGGTTGGCATGAATCGAGACTGGGATTTGTCACTGTGTGTGACGGAGAGGTATTTGGGCCCACTCGGTAATGCATCATCATAATGAGCTCAATGTGACTAAGTAGTTAGTCACGGGATCATGCATTACGGAACGAGTAAAGTGACTTGCCGGTAACGAGATTGAACGAGGTATTGGGATACCGACGATCGAATCTCGGGCAAGTAACGTACCGATTGACAAAGGGAATTGTATAAGGGATTGTCTGAATCGTCGACATTGTGGTTCATCCGATGAGATCATCGTGGAACATGTGGGAGCCAACATGGGTATCCAGATCCCGTTGTTGGTTATTGGCCGGAGAGATGTCTCAGTCATGTCTGCATGGTTCCCGAACCCGTAGGGTCTACACACTTAAGGTTCGGTGATGCTAGAGTTTTTATGGGAAATAGTATGTGGTTACCGAAGGTTGTTCGGAGTCCCAGATGAGATCCCGGTCGTGATGAGGAGCTCCGGAATGGTCCGGAGGTGAAGATCGGTATATTGGACGAAGGGTATTGGAGTCCGGAATTGTTCTGGGAGTACCGGGTGACGAACAGCGTGACCGAAAGGTGTTTCGGAGGCCCCGACAAGCGTTGGGGGGCCTTATGGGCCAAGGGGAGGGGGCACACCAGCCCACTAAGGGGCTGAGCGACCCTCCCACCCCATCTCATGTAACCTGGAGAGGTAGGGGCGCCACCCCTACGGCAGCCTCCCCTCCCGGCTTGCGGGGCAAGTTTCCTAGGGGGTGGGGGCGCCCAAACCCATCTAGGGTTTCCCCTCGCCGCCGCACCCTCCTCTAGATCCATCTAGAGGGTCCAGCCCCCTCTCCCCTTCCCCCTATATATATTGAGGGGGTGGGAGGGCAGCCACACCCTTCCCCTGGCGCAGCCCCTCCCTCCTCCAACACCTCTTCCTCCTTCGTAGTGCTTGGCAAAGCCCTGCCGGAGAACCACGAGCTCCATCGCCACCACGCCGTCGTGCTGCTGGAGTTTTCCCTCAACTTCTCCTCTCCACTTGCTGGATCAAGAAGGAGGAGATGTCCCCGGGCTGTACGTGTGTTGAACGCGGAGGCGCCGTCCGT
Source organism: Aegilops bicornis (assembly GCA_021605145.1). Lineage (NCBI taxonomy): Eukaryota > Viridiplantae > Streptophyta > Magnoliopsida > Poales > Poaceae > Aegilops > Aegilops bicornis. The sequence goes on along the minus strand of CM038670.1, from coordinate 294,288,873 downwards.
TCGGCGCTAGATCGGATCTTCCGTGATTTGAATCGCCGCGAGTACGACTCCATCAACCGCGTTCTTGTAACGCTTCCGCTTAGCGATCTTCATGGGTATGAAGATGCACTCCTTCTCTCTCGTTGCTAGCATCTCCTAGATTGATCTTGGTGACACGTAGGAAAATTTTGAATTATTGCTACGTTCCCCAACAGTACTATTATATATGCTTATTTTCTTAGTGGCCGATTGCGTGTGTGGTGTGGTGGGTGTCGGTGTCAAAACCAGCGGATCTCGGGTAGGGGGTCCCGATCTGTGCGTCTAGGCTGATGGTAAGAGGAAGCAAGGGACACAATGTTTACCCAGGTTCGGGCCCTCTCAATGGAGGTAAAACCCTCCTTACTGCTTGATTAATATTGACGATATGAGTAGTACAAGAGTAGATCTACCATGAGATCGTAGAGGCTAAACCCTAGAAGCTAGCCTATGATGGTATGATTGTAATTGTGATCGGCATTCCAAGGACCAACCTCTCCGGTTTATATAGACACCGGAGAGGGCTAGGGTTTACATGGATTCGGTTACAAGGAAGGAAATATAATATCCGAATCGCCAAGCGTGCCTTCCACGCCAAGGAGAGTCCCATCCGGACACGGGACTAAGTCTTGAGTCTTGTATCTTCACGCTTCAATAGTCCGGACGATGTATACAGTCCGGCTGTCCGGATACCCCCTAATCCAGGAATCCCTCAGTAGCCCCTGAACCAGGCTTCAATGACAATGAGTCCGGCGCGCAGTCTTGTCTTCGGCATTGCAAGGCGGGTTCCTTCTCCGAATACTCCACTGTAATTGTCGAACACTTAAACCGTGTCCGGATCTGCAAAATGATCTTCACATACCACCATAGAGAGAATGATATTTCACAAATGCAATCTGCTGACAACTTTTTAGACAACGTGACATGTCATTACGGTCGGGTCATTATTCGAACCGTTTTCCCACAACCGGCCACAGCGCATATTGCGAGGCGGTTGCCTTGACACGTCTTGTCAAAGCAGAGATCGCGTCCCCTTATTGTGGGACTTTCATTAATACGGGTATGGATAATCCCACCGCACCGCTAATCAAGTGAAAGCGGCGAAAGCGGGTTCCACTGTGCAAGTGGGAGGCGCAAAAAGCTTTTACCGTCTCTATAAAGAGATAAGGTATCTTCCTCTTTACCCACGCCTTCTCATTCCGCTAGCCCATTCCCCTCTGTTTGAGCCCTAACGCCCAGGCATTCTTCTCTTCCATCAAAGAAAGGTTTTCCGAAGATGTTCGGATCCGGAGCAGGAGGCAGATGGATGGCCTCTACCGGCCCAAAGAGAAGGATATCAAGAGGCTCCGGAGGCCGTATCCGCCAAGAAGATCGGCCACCGTCTCCCACCGGCGGGACAGGTCGTCCCTACTCCGGAGCCTCACGAGAGAGTCGTGTTCCTTCCCCATTTTATCCGCGGGCTCGGGTCTCCCCTTCACCCATTTGTTCGTTGTAACGCCCCGGATGCGATGCGCCAGGTGTCCGCCAGTTATTCGCCGTCGTTGCCATGTCATGTGCTTGCGTGTTGCACTTTGCCATGTCATCATCTGCATTTCATATCATGTCGTCATGTGCATCGCATTTGCATACGTGTTCGTCTCATGCATCCGAGCATTTTCCGCGTTGTCCGTTTTGCAATCCGGCACTCCTATGTCTCCCGGCGCCCCCTTTTGCCTCTTTTTGTGTGCGGGTGTTGAACTTTCTCGGAATAGCCCGAGGCTTGCCAAGTGGCCTTGGTATAGCACTAGTAGACCGCCTGTCAAAATTCGGATCATTTGGAGGTCGTCTGATACTCCAACGGTTAACCGGGTAACCGTAAAAGCCTCCTTCTCCTTGCAGCCCAACACCCCTTCTAAAGTGGCCCAAAACCCATCTAACTCCCCTCCATGCTCTCGGTCGTTCGATCACGATCGCGTGGCCGAAAACCGCATCTCATTTGGACTCTCCTAGCTCCCTCTACCTATAAATATGTGTTCTCCCCGAAATTCCGCAGTCCAAAACCCCCGAAACCCTAGATCAAATCGCCTCGCCGCACCCGGACATGTCCGCCGCCGTCCGGACGCTTCCCCGCCGCCGCCTCGCGTAATGGTCAGCCCGCCACGTGGCCCGCGCCGCCGCCCGTGCCGGCCCATGACCGTTCGCCCGCCGCCTCCTCCATGAAAGCCCGCCGCCGCCTCGCCTCCTCGGCCAGCGCGCCGCCCGCCAGCGCGCCCGCAGCGCCCTCGCTCGCCGTCCGCGCTCCGGCCGCCGCCAGCCGTCCTCGCGCCTCGCCGGCCGCCAGCCTTCCGCCCGCCGGATCCGGCCGGGACCGGCCCGGCCGCGCCCTTCCTCGCGCCCCTCCGGCCTCCTCCTCCACCTCCCGAGCTCCGGCGAGCGTTCTCCGGCGATCCTCGAGCTCCGCGCCCCGATCCAGATCCGGTTGACTTTTCCCCGAGGTCCAAAATTCTGCTAAGTCCCCGTAGTTTCCAGTATTTTTATGCATTTTCATCGCATCATAACTCTCTTCATATTACTCCGTGTTGTGCGTGTAATATGTCGAATTGTTCTTCTCGACGAGTAAATCATTCATCTCATTGCATCATTTACATTTGAGCTCATCTTGATGCCCGAAATGCTGTTAGAAGAGGGCTATGTGATGTTAGTTTCAGATTCTTATCAGAACATGCACTTTTGTCATTTTTGCCATGATTGATGTGTGCATCCTATGAACTTGAGTCCTACATGTGTTTCGTAATATGCCATGCCATGTTTACAGGGATGTATGCCATGTATTTTTGTGATCTCTGTGGTGACTAGCACAAACATGCAAACTAGGCTTCCTGATGTTGCTGATTTCAGCCCCTGTTTTGCTGATATTTTTATGCCATGTAAACTTGATGCTACCGAGAGATCCATGCTTATTTTGAGATACTTCAGTAAGGATGTTTTGAACATATGGTTATGCTCTATCCATCCATGCCCTTTTTTGTAATTATGGAGTGCCATAGCATGAGTCAATCGAGCTCTACTTTTGCTATAAAATGTTTCCTGGCAGGTTGTTTACATGTTATTCAATTTTGCCAAGGTTGTTGTAGTTGATCCGTGTATGCTATGATGTTGTTTTTACCATGTATAGCTTCTATGCCATGTCTTATTACTGTTAGTTGCCTTGCCATGCCATGTGTTGCTCTGTGGTGAGTGGTTCAAGCTCACCAACATGCCTACTTATTGTTGTTCCTGCCATGTTTAAATCTGTAATATAACTTGCCATGTTTACGTGGATGCCAACATATCTTCTGGTCCTTTTTGTCTTATGGTCAGTAAAGGACTTTGGTTCTATGCAATTAGTATATTCATGCCATGTCTTTATTTGCTATAATAAGTTCCTGTAGCATGTTGTTTGATAGCTCTAAACATTGCAACCTGATGTTATTTCTGCTAAAGTCTGAAACTGTTATTATTTGCAATCTTTCCATGTCATTTTGAGCATGTTCTAGTGATTTCTGGAGATAGCTCAGTGTTCATGTTTTATCATGCCTTACCTGTAAATCATGCCCATGCCTTTTGTTCTTACGTTGAGATGCTGTAGCTTGTTGTTTAGGTGCTTGCAATATGCCTAGTTGCTGTTTTGGACAGCTTGTCCTTTAAACTTGTATAGTGTATGTGTTGAACCGTTGCTCCGTTTTGAGTGTGCTCTATATGAAACTTGCTTGTTTTTTCATGTAATTTCATATTATCATGTTGCATCCTTGTTTTGAGGTGTTTGCTTGATGTTTGTATGCATTTTGCATCAATGCCATGTTTAACTTGTTTTGCTCATATCTTCTAGGCCGTAGCTCCGAATCAAATGAACTTTATATGTAACTTGACTAGAATTTCGTGTAGATCATCTTGGTGCATTTTAAATTGTTGTTTAACAACTTTAACATAAGGTTATTCAGATCTGGACCAATTTCGAAATTTGCATATGAGGACTTACCGGAATTGTTATATGTTGTTCCCGGCCTCATTTAAACTTGCCTTGATGTGTTGCTCTTGTTTGCATCATCTCTTGCCATGAGTAGCTTCATGTAGCTTTGTCATGCATCATGCTTGTTGTGCATCATGCCTTGTTCATGTGTGGTGTGTTTACTATGTTGTGTGCTTCTTCTTGTTAGTTCCCATTTCGCTTGCGATCGTGAGGATTCGCTCGCTCACGCTTGGTTCGGCTTCATCCGCTCGTCTTCTTCATGGACTCGTTCTTCTTCCTAGCGGGATTTCAGGCAAGATGACCGCTACCCTGGATCTCACTACTATCATTGCTATGCTAGTTGCTTCGTTACGTCGCTATGATGCGCTACCTATTACACATTTTATCAAGCCATCCCAAATTGCCATGTCAGCCTCTAACCTTTTGCACCCTTCCTAGCAAACCATTGTTTGGCTATGTTACCGCTTTGCTCAGCCCCTCTTATAGCGTTGTTAGTTGCAGGTGAAGATGAAGTTTGTTCCTTGTTGGAACATGTAGATGTTGTTCCTTGTTGGAACATGTTTACTTGTTGGGATATCACAATATCTATTGTTTAATTAATGCATCTATATACTTGGTAAAGGGTGGAAGGATCGGCCTTATGCCTGGTGTTTTGTTCCACTCTTGCCGCCCTAGTTTCCGTCATATCGGTATTAAGTTCCCGGATCATGCGTCCCTAACGCGGTCGGGTGATTTATGGGACCCCTTGACAGTTCGCTTTGAATAAGACTCCTCCAAAGAAGGCCCAACATTGGTCTTACCATTTGCTTCACCACCACCTATATTTTCCCTTGGGAGTAATTAACCCAAGGGTCATCTTTATTCAGCCCCCCCGGGCCAATGCTTGTCTAAGTGTTGGTCCAAACTAGAGCCCTTTGCGCGCCACCGGGAAACTTGAGGTCTGGTTTTAGTTATGCGGACTGCTCATCCGGTCGTGGCCGGAGACGAGATACGCGCGGCTACAATAAGGGTGTCGGCACGCCCGGAGGTCTTGCTGGTCTTGTTTTATTCTTTGTCGAAATGTCTTGTAGCCGGATTCCGAGACTGATCGAGTCTTCCGGGAGAAGGAATATCCTTCGTTGATCGCGAGAGCTTATCATGGGCTAAGTTGGGACACCCTGCAGGTATAAACTTTCGAGAGCCGTGCCCGCGGTTATGTGGCCGATGGGACTTTGTTAATATCCGGTTGTAGTAAACTTGAAGCAAACTCTTCTAAAATACACCAACCGTGTGAGTAACCGTGAGTGTCTCTTTTCGGGGTTGATCGAGAGGAGAACACGGTTTCTGGGTTATGTCTGACGTAAGTAGGAGTTCAGGATCACTTCTTGATCATTACTAGTCGACGACCGTTCCTTTGCTCCTTTTCTCGCTCTTATTTGCGTATGTTAGCCACCATATATGCTTAGCCGCTGCTGCAACCTCACCACTTTATCCCTTCCTTTCCCATTAAGCTTTGCTGGTCTTGATACCCATGGTAATGGGATTGCTGAGTCCTCGTGGCTCACAGACTACTACACCATCAGTTGCAGGTACAGGTTATGCGATGATCATGACGTGAGAGCGATGTTTCTTGTTCTGGAGTTCTTCTTCTGCTTCTTCTTCGATCGAGGATAGGTTCGTGTCGGCACTGGGCTAGCGGTGGTGGATATTGTTTGAGTTTGTTTATGTTTCATCCGTAGTCGGATGTGGATCTTGTATATGATGTTGATGTATTCTTGTGGCATTTGTGCCTCATGTATGTATCCCCATCTATTATGTAATGTTGATGTAATGATATCCACCTTGCAAAAGCGTTTCAATATGCGGTTCTATCCTTGGTGGGACCTTCGAGTCTCTTTAGGATAGTATCGCATATTGGGCGTGACATTCGTGGAGTCATGTATTACTATGGGATTGATTTTCATGATCTTTCCCCCAACTCTTTCCTCAATATCTCGACGTTCATCGTCGTGTGCGAGGCTTTTCTCCAGATTTCGCCTCACTTCGGCTTGTGGCTGAAGTTTTTCAATGTGAAGCCCAAGGTGGTGAGTGGCGAAACCGCCGAAAAGTCTTGGCGGCGCCATGGTGAGCAAGATGCCCAAGGTCGTTTGGCCGACAGGTGCCTTCAACGACTCCGTCAAGGAGTGGCAGAAGCAGTGGTTCTATATCATCGAACCACGCGGCAGAAAGTGGGCTGCAGCTCCAGAGTTCAGATCCGAAGCCCGGCTGCGGCTCACGTCCTGGCCCAAGAAGGGCCCGAACTGGTCCTCGTCCGATGAGCTGTCGCTGCTCCAGACGCGCGTTCAGAGTATGGTCGACAAGGACGTCAAGCTCGTCGACGTAATCCAAGTGATGTTAGTTCGCCTGGTTCTCCCTTGCCAACGTTGAGCCTGCAACTTGTGGGTGTACGACTCAACCGAGAACCAGACCCTTCAGGAGCTCTACGATTCCTCCCACAAGGACATCTAGAAGGTGCTCTTTAAGTCCGGCAAATCATGGTCGGGCTCCTCCGAGGACCGTAGGTATCAATTATCCCATTCCGCAAGCCCGGTAAGTTATAGCAATGCTCCGTCCATCCATGCTTCAGTTGGCATGTCCTGGGGGAGACATCTTTATCGTGTTTTATCATGACCCCAGGGATGGATAAAAAAGGTGGAGCGGATACATTGTCCGGCCCCGCTGCAGGAGGAACCGGCCGGACCTCTTATGACGAAGATGCTGGTCCCCGCGCCTTACGAGGCGCCAAAGAAAGAAGCCTCCAAGAAGGTCAAAAAGACCCGGAGTGGCCTCCGTCGTCGTGAGGCTTCGGACGCCAAATCCAAAGACTCCAGCGACGATCCGTCTTCTGAAGACGAAGAGGAGGAAGCAGAGGAGGACGAGCCTCACTCTGGAGGTGGGAAGAAAAGGACGGCCTCCTCATCCCTGGAGGCCGAATCGCCCAAGAGGGGGAAAGGTTCCCTCCCAGAGGTATCCACCACGGCTGCCGATAGCTGCCCGGAGTGGGATCCCAGGGCCTAGCCCCTGGAAAAGTCGTGAGCATACGAAATCCGAACACGCATATGCGTCCGGGATTGTTTGGGCATAGTAGTTTTAACTGTTGCCATATTTTGTACAGCCCGGCGAGGTCTCGCGCCGGACAGTCCTCATCGGAGGATTCACTGAGCTCAGGCACCTTGGCAAGCGAGACGCCTCCGAAGGCCCCTTCCCCGAAGTCAAGGCGCAACACTGAGGTGTCGTCTCAACGGGAGACGGACCAGGGGGATATCTCTGGGGCTGGACACACGGGAGCGATGGCCCCCAAGCGTGTCGACGGCGGGGGTGATCTCGGGTTCGGCCCACAGCCGGACAAGGTCCTGGAGACCTCTAAGGTTCCAGGATCGAGCGAGCAGCCACCTTCGATGGTGGGGGGCTTGCCTATTCTGCCAGCAACCTCTGTCCAAGCAGAGCTGCACGGCGGTCTGTTGACAGCGTTAAAAACGCGTCTTTCGTCGATGAACATCGGACCCCCATGGGTGCGGTGGTTGGAAAGATTCAGTCCGCCGAGAGCAGGCTGAATGAGTCCTGCCTTGGCCTTATAAAGGCCTTCGAGGTATGTTTCCTAATAAACCTTTGAAGAATCGTCATATTATGAGTAGTAGCCCCTGATACACTGTCCGACCAAAGAGAGAGAGACCCGGGAAGGGGATCAAATCCCCTGCTTTCGAAGGAGCCTTTGTTAAAAATGTACGCCCCTTCGTGCTAAAACAGGTGTCTGCAGAGAAGACGGCCACGCATGATGCGGAAGTGTCCGGGCTGAAGCAGAGCCTGAAACAGGCCGAGGAGGAACTTGGCCATGTGAAGAAGCAATTGGAGGACAAGCAAGGTGTCGGTGTCAAAACTGGCGGATCTCGGGTAGGGGGTCCCGAACTGTGCGTCTAGGCGGATGGTAACAGGAGACAAGGGACACGATGTTTTTACCCAGGTTCGGGCCCTCTCGATGGAGGTAAAACCCTACTCCTGCTTGATTAATATTGATGATATGGGTAGTACAAGAGTAGATCTACCGCGAGATCAGAGAGGCTAAACCCTAGAAGCTAGCCTATGGTATGATTGTTGTTCGTCCTATGGACTAAAACCCTCCGGTTTATATAGACAACGGAGAGGGTTAGGGTTACATAGAGTCGGTTACAATGGGACGAGATCTACATATCCGTATCGCCAAGCTTGCCTTCCACGCCAAGGAAAGTCCCATCCGGACCACAGGGGACGAAGTCTTCAATCTTGTATCTTCATAGTCCGAGTCCGCCAAAGGTCATAGTCCGGCCATCCGGATACCCCCTAATCCAGGACTCCTCAGTAGCCCTTGAACCAGGCTTCAATGACGACGATCCGGCGCGCAGATTGTCTTCGGCATTGCAAGGCGGGTTCCTCCTCCGAATACTTCATAGAAGATTTTGAACACAAGGATAGTGTCCGGCTCTGCAAAATAATTTCCACATACCACCGTAGAGAGAATAATATTTGCACAAATCCAATCTGCTGACGTATCCCGCAGTGTGACATCACATCACGGCCAAGCCTTTATTCGAATCGTTCTTTACTGTCCCACCTCAGCACGTATAGCGAGGCGGTTTCCTTGGCACGTCTTGTCAAAGCAGAGATCGTGTCCCCTTATTCCGGGATTCTCATCAATACGGGCGTGGGTAACCCAATCGTGCCCGTTGGCACGTCTCCTCTATCGAAGGCGAGTCCCAAACGGTCACGGGGAGGGCTCTTGGTATTCAACCTCTTTATAAAGAGACCAAGGCTCTACTCCTTTCTTTCAATCTCAATCGAATCCGCCCCTCGCCTTGAGTTCCAACACCGAAACCTCCAGATTCAGGGGCTTAGGACCTTCGATGATGTCCGGCTCCGACCTTCAAGGCCGGTGGATGCCTTCCTCCGTTACGGAAGAAGACGTGCTAAAGCTGAGAGATGCCAGGTATTTAACCGGCGAAATTTCGCATAGGCTGCCTGCTCAAGGGCAGGTTATTCCCACTCCCAAGCCTGGCGAGAGCGTGGTGTTCGCCTCTCACTTCCTTCGGGGGTTAGGCTTCCCGATGGACCCCTTCGTGAGGGGGCTCATGTTTTATTATGGGTTAGAATTTCACGACTTGGATCCGGAGTCCATCCTCCACATCTCATCGTTCATTGTCGTGTGCGAAGCCTTCCTCCGCATTGCCCCTCACTTCGGATTGTGGCTTAAGACCTTCAAAGTAGAGCCGAAGATGATCAAGGGGCAGCAAGCGGAGTGCGGAGGGGCTGCAATAAGCAAGAATGCTGACGCTCCATGGCCCGAGGGCTCTTTTCAAGAGGAGTTCAGCTTATAGCAACGAGAGTGGTTTTATATCACAGCTCCCAGGGGCACCAAGTGGGTGGCACCTCCTGCCTTTCGCTCGGGTCCTCTCCCACGGCTGGCGTCATGTGTTAATAAAGGGCTTGACTGGGGGCCGTCCAAGGATGTGCCCTTGTTGTAGGGCCGCATTCAAGATCTCCTGGAAAGAGACATCAACCTGGCCGTAGTGGCGCAGGTCATGTTGATTCGCCGCACTTTGTCCTGAAAACGCCGCCCCCTCCGCCTGTGGGAGTTTAATCCGGAGGGACCATGAGTAAGTATAAATGATTCCAACACTTTACGGGCGTGACGCCCATGGAGATGTATAAATTGTTCTTCGGATCACAAGCAATGTGTCCGGACTTGACCGAGGACGCAGGTCTAAGCTGCAATCGCCCGGATACTCAAGTAAGTAGCCCTGTACCCGGACATGCTATCCGTATATTCGTCATAAAATTGCCCTTAAAAGAGCTGTCCCTTTGAACAGGAGTGGATAGCGAAAGCAAAGCTGATCAGGTGTCCGGCCCCCCTCCCCGAGACCACGTCGGATCCCGTGTTAACCAGGATGCTGGAGGTTGCGCCTTTGGAAGAAGGCGAAGGGGGGAACAAGGAAGCTACCGTCTCCTCGAAGGAGGCTATCCGGAAAGGATGAATCGAGAGTCCCTCCATCCAGGGAAAGAAGAGGACCGCCTCTGAAGACCCGGAGACCATGGTCTCAAAGCGGGGGAAGAGATCTTCGTCAGAGTGTCTGCTGGCGGAGGTGCCTCGGCCGTACTGTGCCCTCAAGGGGATCAGCCCTCGAGCGAGCCGTAAGTAGAGAGGGGAGTTTTAAAATAAGAGACATCCCTATTCTATTCCTGAGAAAGACAACTGAATTTTTACCTTGTAGTTCGGATCTCAGCCCTACTCAACAGAGCTCATCTTCAGGGGATCTTCATCCGGAGATGATGGAGAGCGGAACGCCTCCCCCTGCCGTACCGCCTTGCGAGGCGGGCGACCACAGGTGTTGTCACGAGAGGTTTCTCTGAATCCGGCGGGGCGGAAATCAGCCGTATGGCTCCCCAAAAGCCCTCCGTGTCCGCCTTGAAAAAGGCCATCGGACGATTCCGGCACCATCCGGTGCCGCGGTCGGAGGAGCTGAAGGATCTGCTTTCGGCGGGCGTCTATCTCGAGAAGAACACTATGCAGCGATGGGCATGGTGATTGAAAGGATTTCATCCATGGAAAGCGGGTTGCCGCGAGGCCGTCGAGTTTACCGACGGGTTTTGAGGTATGCGAAATGATGTACCTTTTGACAGTTCCGCATATAAAGATGCGCCTGTATAGATAGTAGCCCTGAGACTCGGTGCGTTGTCAAAATGACAGCGTGCGAGGATCATAATCCAGTATAACATGTCGCTCTTCCTATGTAGGTGGCGAAGTGTCCTGTGGCTAGCCGGATCGATGAATTTGCCGAGCTAAAGCGGCAACTTGAGCGTGGCAGATGCCGACATCGCACTTGTCAACAAGCGGCAGCGAGTCATAAGGTATGCAATTTCTCCGCGGACACACGGTAAGGGGGCTTGATGCCCGTTCACTTACAACATGTATGATTGATGCAGATGGTGCCGCTGCCATGGAGAACCTTCGGCGGAACTCGCTCGAGCCAAGGAGCAGGCGAGAAAAAGTGATGCGGCTGCCTTAAAAGGCGGTCAAGAGCTGAAAGCCGAACAGGCTGCTCACCGCCAAGCAGGAAGGAGATGGCCGAGATGGCTGTGAAGTTGAAGGATGCTGCCGACGGCGCAAGCTTCTTGAAAAAGAAGATCGGGCGGAACAAAGGACTGGAAAAGGCCACTACCGAGGCCAAGGATGCTCGCTCTGCAATGAGAGCCATGAAGCAGGAGCTACGTCAGGCCGGAGATATCGCGGCTGGAAAGCCCTTTATGCTACGGATGAAGTTCGGGGATCCTAAGTATGCTCAGTTGGACTGATTGTGGAGTGCGGCGGATACTTATCTGGACTTGGCGGCAAGTGCCGCGGATGCGGCCGAACTCTTCCGAGATCAACAGGATCACGAAGTGGAAAAGCTGTTTTGGTCGCAGTTCCATGATCCAGAGCGCCCCCTTCCATTATCCGAGCGTTTGGCCGAATGGGCGGAGCTGAATAGGTTATCCGGACTCGCCATGAAGGATGTCGTGAGTCATCTGTGGCCGGAAAGGCCCGAGCGAAGAGTTATTTTGGTTTGGTGCAGCGGTTCCTTGTGCGGTGCCGCATATCGGTCACGATGAAGAGGTCGACATGCATAGAAGGTGCGCGGATGGCTCTTGCCCGTGTCAAGACATACCGGGCGGAGATGAAGGCCACCGATGTTGCATCCCAAGATTCGGACGGAGCCGAGTACCGCCGAGCACTATTTTCGAGGAAGTTCTGCAGGGCGCTCGTTTAATATAGACGCAGAGCTCGAACGACATCATGTTCGAATAACATGTATAATTGTAAAACAATGTTTCGATGGAATATAAAAGCTTTTTATACTTGTGCCTGCAAGAATTAAAATACCTCCTGTGCGGCCGTTTAATGTATATGTGTATATAACCTGAAAGATGGCAGTCTTGACATTACGCATATAATGCGGGGTGTTATGAAAGCGCATTTTCACACTTGATCCAACGTCTTGGTCCTGTAAAGGAGGTGATAGCGTAGCGAACTAGGAAACCGGACTATAATGCTTTATCACTTTCACTTAGCCATAGGAGTTTGACAGTGGGGCTACTATATAGCCCCTAGGGGCACCGCGCTCGCCCGAATTCGTGGCGCGTGTGTGCCTGGCCGGGAAACGGCCCTTCGTTAATGCAGAGGAATCCTAAAGATTCCGGTGTGTCATCGAGTGGTTGACCAGTCTCACGCTACATCATGACAGTCAGTTTTTGGCTTTCTCTACTGAGGTGCTCGCCCGGTCGAACCGGGGCACAATCGCAATATTTCTCCTGGTGCTGCCTTAGCCGATAGAGCGGAACGTAAGGCAGCAAAACACAGGAGCCGGGCAAACCCAACATTTGACCATAGACATGATTCGGAGCTGATGCATATAAGGCCAAACTCGCGACGCCGAACACTCCCTAAGGTGTTCGGTCGTTATGAAAACAGGCTGAACAACGGCCTTAGTAATAAGCCCCTGGTGTCCAGGTACGCGCAAAGTCCTGACGTGGCCAATGCCAAGACGCCAGCCTCCACCTCGGTTATAGCAAGAAACCGGGGGATGTGTATCAACAAGAGACAGTAAAAAAGGTTTACGCAGGGTCTTAATCTGAAAAGAATCCTTGCAACGGGTCCCTACTTCACGTCTGCGCCTGTGTCTCCGTTGTGCCGTATCCTGGACGGGTGTAGCACGGTGTTCATCTGTAAAAGAGAGGAACTTAGTTGAAAAAGATCGTGCGAAAATGTATGTTACATTAAATAAACAAAGTACGTTTTTTCTAAATGAATAAAATTGAGCTTTAGTGTCTCTTGTTGTACATGCGCGGAGCCCCTTGAACGGGGTTATGCGGCTAGTAAGCCCTTACGCCGGACTCGTCTAGCCATGTCCAGGGTCTGAATGACCTGTTTGGGTGCTTTGCTTAGTGAAGCCGATTTAGTGTGTGGCTGGTAAGGCAGCCGCACAATCTTCCGCGCTCGAGGAACACTCAATATTTCCCTTTAATGAGATAATGCCTCGTGGACCGGGCATTTTAAGTATAAGGGATGCGTAATGCGGTATTGTGTTAAAGCTGGCGAAAGCTTCGCGTCCCAGTAGTGCTTGATAGCTACTTGTAAATGGGGCGATGTGGAAGGTCAGCTTTTCGCGGCGGAAGTTGTCGGGTGAGCCGAACATAACTTCTAGAAGGAGAGAGCTCGTACAATGGGCATCTGGGCCTGGCGTTACCCCTTGAAAGGAGGTGTCGCTATGGCGAATTGTTGTTGGGTCTATCCCCATTTTGCGGATTGTGTCCTGATATAGCAGGTTTAAATGACTGCCGCCGTCCATTAGGACTTGTGTAAAGTGGAGTCCGTCAATTATCGGATCTAATACCAAGGCAGTCCATCCTGCATTCCGGATACTTCTAGAGTAATCCTGATGGTCGAAGGTGATTGGTTTTAACAACCAGTGGCGGGACTCCTGCAGGATAGGCCAGATGGCGCGTATCTCTATGGGCGCCACTGTTCTCCCCTTTTGTCACGTGAAGTGAATTTACTGTTTTGACTTCTTGTGGGAAGTTCTTTTGTTTTCTGGTGCTCTGCTTGTGGGGTTCGTCATCGTCCTCGCTTGGTGTGTTGAGCCCCTTGTGTTCGGCGTTGAGTTTGCCGGATTACTTGAAGACCCAACAATCTCTGTGGGTATGGTTTGCAGGCTTCCCGGGAGTACTGTGGATTTGACATATCTTGTCCAAGATTTTGTTTAAGTTAGCTAGCTCGTCCCTATTATCCTTGGGGGCAGATTTTTCTTATTCTGCCAAGAGCTTTTGAATCCGGCATTGACTGCCGCGCTCTTCGGGCTGTTTCCCTTGGTCCGGCGCTGGTCCTTGCTGCGTCGCGGTTTCCCGTTTCCATCCCTAACTTCGGATGTACTTGGGTCACTGGTACTGCATCTTGCCAACCAGCTATCCTCTCCTGCGCAAAAGCGGGTCATGAGGCTTGTTAGTGCGGCCATTGTTCTTAGCTTTTCTTGGCCGAGGTGTCTGGCAAGCCATTCATCTCGAACACTGTGTTTGAAAGCTGCTAAGGCTTGGCGTCAGACAATCGACTATCCGGTTCTTTTAGTAAGAAATCTGTTCCAGAGTGTCCGGGCTGACTCTCCGGGTTGTTGAGTTATATGACTTAAATCATCCGCATCCGGAGGTCGGACATAGGTCCCTTGAAAATTTGTCCGAAAAGCATCCTCGAGCTCTTCCCAACTTCCAATGGTGTTTTCGGGAAGGCTTTTAAGCCAATGCCGGGCTGGCCCTTTGAGTTTGAGGGGTAAGTATTTTATGGCATGGAGATCATCTCCTCTAGCCATGTGTATGTGGAGGATGTAATCCTCAATCCGCACTCGAGGTCTGTTGTTCCATCGTATGCCTCTATGTTTATGGGCTTGAGTCCCGCTGGAAATTCATGATCCAGCACCTCATCGGTGAAACATAGGGGGTGTGCGGCGCCCCTATATCTGGGCGTACCGCAATGTTCGGATATTTGATGTGTTGCATTGCTTACTAGAGCTTGCTTTCTTGGCCCATAGATAGATCTGGCTGGGCCATCTTTTTGATGCGAATCCTTGTGCGGATCGCGTGCCGGCTTGTGTGCGGCGTCCTTTGCCGCACTGTGTTGGCCATGGGGTCGTTTGTCCGACCGGGTGGCTTCCTTATTTTTTGATTGCGGAGGCTCTAAGGCCTCATCATCAAATTCCGGCAGTAATTTTCGCTTCGGATAGCTCTTTGTGTGGCGACTGTCGCCGTATTTGTCTGCGTGTTGAGTACTTTGCTCCATCTAATTCTAAGTGCATCTTCCGCTGTTTTGAGCTTCCGCTTCTGCTTTTTCAGGCTACGCGCAGTGGCGACGAGCCTTTGTTGGAGGTTCTTCTGCTCCAGCAACTTGTCCAGCGTGAGGTCTTCCGGACTGTTGTCTTTGCCGGGGACGGGTTGTTTATCCAAGTTGCCCTGTTCGGACGGTTGCTCGATGGCATGTTCGTCGTCCGCCGGTTCGCCCTGCTCTATGGCTGGGTCTGTATGGCTGCTTTCTCTGTCGAGGTGGGGTTTGGAGCGGCGCTTACGCCGCCGCTTTGATTGCTTTTCGAGGGAACGATCCCTCGTTGCGTCCCTTTGTTCCTCGTTGTTGTTTCCTTTAGGTGTGTCAACCATATATACATCGTGAGATGGGGTGGTTGTCCAGTGGCCTATAGGCGTCCTGTTCGTCTCCTACATCGTCGTCCATACCGTCGATGTCTTCGGAGTCGAAATCGAGCATGTCGGTTAAATCATCGACAGTGGCTACAAAGTGGGTGGTGGCTGGGCTTTGAATTTCTTCGTCGTCCGCATCCCAACCAAGCTGGCCATAGTCCGGCCAGGGCTCTCCTGATAAAGAGAGAGACTTTAGCGAATTCAGAATGTCGCCGAAGGGCGAGTGCTGAAAGATGTCTGCGGTGGTGAACTCCATGATCGGTGCCCAATCGGTTTCGATTAGCAGGGGCACGGAAGGTTCGGAGTCCGGAGAGGAGTCCGGCGCCTTGGAGCCACAAGCTTCGCAAAAGACAGGTATGGTGTTCGGCTCGATCGTCATAGAGATTGCAGCCCCCGAGGCGGTGTCCAGCCACCCGTCCTCGATAGGCGCAGTCGGCTCCGAACTAAGGGTCGGAGCGGACAAATGCGGCCTCCGAGGACACGCTTCGGCAGAGCTAGATAATGCCCATCGTGACAAGGCGGCGCTTGGCTGTGGCTCGAACCCGTCAAAGATCAAGTCTCCGCGGACGTGGGCCGTGTAGTTCAAACTTCCAAATCTGACCTGATGGCCAGGGGCGTAGCTTTCGATCTGCTCTAGATGGCCAAATGAATTGGCCCACAGTGCAAAGCCGCCGAATACGAAGATCTCTCCGGGGAGAAAAGTCTCACCCTGGACCGCATCATTGTTGATGATCAGAGGAGCCATCGGGCCTAAAGGTGACGACACAGAGGAACTCTCAATGAAAGCACCAATGTCGGTGTCAAAATCGGCGGATCTCGGGTAGGGGGTCCCGAACTGTGCGTCTAGGCGGATGGTAACAGGAGACAAGGGACATGATGTTTTTACCCAGGTTCGGTCCCTCTCGATTGAGGTAAAACCCAACTCCGCTTGATTAATATTGATGATATGGGTAGTACAAGAGTAGATCTACCACGAGATCGGAGAGGCTAAACCCTAGAAGCTAGCCTATGGTATGATTGTTGTTAGATCCCTACGGACTAAAACCCTCCGGTTTATATAGACACCGGAGAGGGTTAGGGTTACATAGAGTCGGTTACAATGGGAGGAGATCTACATATCCGTATCGCCAAGCTTGCCTTCCACGCCAAGGAAAGTCCCATCCGGACACGGGACGAAGTCTTCAATCTTGTACCTTCATAGTCCAGGAGTCCGGCCAAAGGTCATAGTCCGGCCATCCGAACACCCCCTAATCCAGGACTCCTTCACAAGGTATATTGAAACATTGTCTTGAATTTGGCACGAATGAGTATTTGTGCCTAGTGAAAAGTATTTGTATTGTATGCTCTAGGAGAGAGTGCCGAGTATGAGGCACTAAAGAAGGTTGTGGCTGATGCCAGCGAGAAGGCTGCCGCCGAACAGGCGCTTCGTGAGAAACACGAGGCTAGGGTCATCGCAGCTGAGTGAGAGCTCCAGGAGGCTGTAAAGAAAAGCGAGGGCTTGGAGCAGAGTCTAGTAGGGAAAGAATCCGAACTCGCCCAAGCCCTCCAAGCCGCGGAAGATGCTCGGGAAGAAGCCCGAGGTCTTTGTCAAGGGACATTCAGGAGGCCCGGAAGGTTGCGGCTGGTAAGGCCTTTTGTATTCATGGCCATTTTTACATGATAGTGGGAAGAACTCTAAGCGACAAGCTGAATTCTTGTTTTTCCAGGGGCGTTTGCGGATCTGCCTCGCAACATATCATATGCCACCCAATTCTACCGGACCGAGGAGAAGAAGTCTGCGGAGAGGGATTTCTGGTCACAGTATTTGGCGCCGAACTATCCGGTGCCCTTTATCGATCGGTGAAGCGGTGGTCGAACCGCACAGCTGAACTAGCCATGAAGGACTTGGTTGTCCGGCTATGGCCCGCGGAGCCCATTCCAAGCAGTTACTTCAGACTCGTGAAGCGGATTGTGGGCGCCTGTCCTTGGCTTGATGTTGTTAAGCGATCAGTCTGTATAGAGGGTGCGCGCATGGCGTTTGCCCGTGCAAAAGTGCATTGGGGGAAGCTTGACGCGGAGAAGCTGATGACCGAGGGGCCACCAGAGGGTAAGGAGCACCGCAAGCCCGAGTTGTACTATGAAGGTATACTGAAGGGAGCCCGCCTTGTGGCCGAGAAGTGTACCAAAGACATTATATTTCCCTGAGGGCATTCTTGCCGTTCTTTGTAATATGGGATAATGGCACTTTTATTATCTACTGCATGTTTTGTTTGAACATTTGTTCTTCCCTGCTTGCTGTTTAGTGTATGTAAGTCACGAGAGTTGGCCGTCATTCTCACTTTACGAAAAGAAATACGGGGGTGTTCGTGACATACCTGAACACTCTTTATCCCATAGCTGGGTCCTTTTAAGGACGTGTTCCTCACCACGAACCAGGCAATCGGACTATAGGGCTTTACCACTCTCACTTAGCCATAGGAATTCGAGTATGGTCGGCGCAGCCCCTAGTATTCGGAAGGCCGAACTAGGGGCTCTATTGGCGCCTGATCGGAAGACCGATCCGTCACATTGTGCATTTATAATGGCGCTATGGGGAATAAATCTTTAAGGATTTTACAACCTCTCGAACAGCTGACCAGCTCTCGCTGTATCATGATAGTCGGTTTTTAGCTTTCTCTACTGAGGTGCTCGTCCGGCAGATCCGGGACACAATCGCAGTAGTTCTCCCTGCGCTACCATAGCCGATATAACGGAATGTAAGGTACCAAAACAAGGGAACCGGGCAAACCCAACCAATACCCAAGACATGATTCGAAGCTGGTGCATATAGTGCTATAAGTTCGGGGTGCCGAGCGATCGAAAAGGTGGTCGGACTTTACTGCCATACTGTGAAGCCCCTGGCATAATCAGGGGTAACACAAGGCGTTGATGAGAAACGACGGCCGGTCAGTGTTATTGAAGTCTACGCATTGTAGTAGGATTATATGTCTATGCATATGAGTACGATTTATGATTATGAAAAGAGGTGTTTTTAGCGGAACCTGTGATGGCCAGATAGGGGCCGTGAGTGGATTTGAAGTGAATCCGGACTGCCTTCTTTGGGGGGGGGGGGGCTCACATGCATGTTCCTGTCCTTGTGTGTCCGGGTCGATTCCATGTCGCCGATCCTGTTCTGCGTCAAAATTAGTTTATAAAGGCAAATACCTGGAGGCAGCTGAACGTCCTCTTGTGGTTGATCCGGGGGTTCCTGATCGGACCCTGGTTTACCCAGCCGTTATACCGTGAAGTAGCGCAGACTCCTTAGTTGGTGTCCGGATGGTTGGCTGTCATATAAAATTTTGATAGGCATGCACGACTCGCTGCTCCGGCAGCTGTATGATTTCCGCTCTAAGGGCCGGGTTCGGCCTTGCCCATAGGTGTGATTATATCACACGGTGTTGGCCTAATGGCTTACCATGTGGAATCTACTCAACATGGTTCGTCCCTTGAGCATATGGTAAATTACCGTATGAGGGGGAGGTGCCGAAGAATTATTCTTTGGCGTGGCATTTTTTGGTGATCCGAAAACAACCGTTAGAGTGGCGGGCCAGTAAGGCTTGGCCTTTGCACCTGACATTTTTTTAGAAGATGTTATTTGTGGTTTCATACCCGTGGGGACTATATGTGTTATGGAGCCCCCAGACTACTAGGTCTAGAGGTACTGCAATTGAATTGATGTGGTTTATATGATAGGGGGCGATCGGCCATACTATTGTGCTCTGGGGAGGGTCGCTTGACTAGACGCCTCCACTCATTGTTTCCGGCACATGACCAGCCGCTTTGTTTTGAGGATCCGGCATTCTCTATTGGTATGCTTTGCCGTCCTTCTAGGAGTACCATGAATTTCGCATGGTTGATCGAGTGTGTCACTCGGGCCGGATAGGCTTGAGCTGTTCTTTGTCCGCTGACCGGACTGGGAGTTGCTGGACTTGGCACCAGCTTCCCTAACTTGGCGTTTATGACCATTGCGCCGAGGCTTGAGGATGCCTCTTCGTGTGTCCTTCGTATTGTCTTGGACCGTAGTGATGTGTTGACGTCGGGGTATGTGCCTTGGGTTCTCCTACTTAGGTTGAGGTAGCCGGTTGTGCCGTGTGTGTGCCCTTTGTCGGGCGGTCAAGTCTGTATTCTTGATTGGCGGGACCTCGGTCCACCTGTCCACGAAAGCAGATCTTGGTTAGCTTTAAGCTGGTGTTGCTTCCTTTGCGTGCTCCTTGTCGTTGCCATGAGTCGCCGCTGAAGCGAACTTGTTCCATCGGATCTTCGTGCACGCCGAATTCGTCATTGTCGAGGCTTACCTCGTCCTCAGAGGGGGTGTATAGTTGTCCCTCTCCAAGTATCCCACCGTGGCCAGTCCGGCCTGCTTGAAGGCAGGCTGATCGGGGTTGTATTCATCTTTTGTGCCATCCGGATTGTTTTCGTCTCCTGGGCCGGTATTGCTGTGGCGGGGCTTGGAGCGGCGTCGATGACGCCCATGCTTTGTTTTTCTCCCTGAGGGGTTATCCTCTGTTGCCTCATCGCCATTGGTTTCCTTCGGAGTGTCCACCATATTTATATCATAGGAAGAGGTGGTTGTCCACCGCCCAGTAAGCGGTGGTTCATGTTCTTCTCCTGCATCGTTGTCCATACCGTCGATGTCTTCGGGGTTGAAGTCGAGCACGTCGGTTAGATCATCGACCGTGGCAATGAAGTGGGTGGTGGGTGGGCAATGAATTCCTTCGTCGCCTGCTTCCCGCTCGAGCCAGACATAGTTCGGCCAAGAGCCTCCTGACAAAGAGAGAGACTTTAATGAGTTCAGCATGTCGCCAAAGGGCGAGTCTTTGGAAAGATATCTGCAGCGGTGAACTCCATTACCGGAGCCCAACCAGCTCACCGGCCAGAGCGCCTTGATTGAAACCTACAACCGGATCTGAAGTCCGGGGTCCGAGTCACTGAGCTTCCTCCGAGGTGAGGCTTGTGTTCGGCTCCATCGCTGATGAGTGTGCGGCCTGCAGGGCGGGGTCCATCCCTCCGTCCTTAGGCAACGCAGTCTGCTCCGGATTTAGGTTCGGGACTGCTGCAGGGGTAATATCCCGAGCACTGTTCGACAGCAGGTCTAGGCCATGCTCATCGTGACTGCCCGGCACTCCTGGCGCAAGCCCGATTCCATCGAAGATCAAGTCTCCGCGGATATCGGCCGTGTAGTTCAAGTTTCCAAACCTGACCTGGTGGCCAGGGGCGTAGCTGTCGATCTGCTCCAGATGGCCAAGCGAATTGGCCCGTAGTGCGAAGCCACCGAACATGAAGATCTGTCCAGGGAGAAAAGTCTCACCCTGGACCATGTTGCTGACGATTGAAGGCACCATCAAGCCTTGCAGCGATGACACAAAGGAACTCTCAATGAAAGCACCAATGTCGGTGTCAAAACCGGCGGATCTCAGGTAGGGGGTCCCGATCTGTGCGTCTAGGCTGATGGTAACAGGAAGCAAGGGACACAATGTTTACCCAGGTTCGGGCCCTCTCGATGGAGGTAAAACCCTACTTCCTGCTTGATTAATATTGACGATATGAGTAGTACAAGAGTAGATCTACCACGAGATCGTAGAGGCTAAACCCTAGAAGCTAGCCTATGATGGTATGATTGTAATTGTGATCGGCCTTCTAAGGACCAACCTCTCCGGTTTATATAGACACAGGAGAGGGCTAGGGTTTACATGGAGTCGGTTACAAGGAAGGAAATATAATATCGGGATCGCCAAGCTTGCCTTCCACGCCATGGAGAGTCCCATCCGGACACGGGACAGAGTCTTGAGTCTTGTATCTTCACGCTTCAATAGTCTGGACGATGTATACAGTCCGGCTATCCGGATATCCCCTAATCCAGGACTCCCTCAGTGGGCACATCATTTCTAGTTGTGGTGGGTCAACATGTAGTCTCATGGGTCGGTTCCATCCTGCGCCACATATAGATTGGACCGAGACGTGTTATACGAAGACCCATGTGGAGGACTCGGCAACACGAAGCTACCAGAGTCGCGGAGGACTCTATCCCCACTGGTGATAAGCCGACTATATATGATTTGTAACCCTAGGCCCTTAGTATGTTATACAAGCTTGGGGGCTAGTTCATCGATAGTATACACACACGCACAATGCATGGTATTCACGTGTACTTTGTACACACCCCTATCACTTATATACAGATGCCGAGAGTAGGCTCTTTCTTCAACCGCAAGGGTCCGATCCGAACTAGGGTAAACTTTGCCTCATATTACCATCCAGCCTAACAGCCGGGGATATCCTCTTGAATGATATGATGAAATCATATCTGCCAACTACTAATAGAGAGGTGTGTCGAGGGGGGCAATGTGTGCGAGAGGCCTAAAGATAATGTGCGTCAAGGGAGACACGTAAGCACATATATGTCCGTATAGAGGGCTAGTAGAGACCGTGCATGTGTATATATGCATGTGAGATAAATAGTGTTTTCCAACTGAGATTAGTGAAAAGAGTGGTACATAGTAGTCAGAAAGAGAGAGAGAGAAACAGAGAGAGCATGTGCGTGAGACACCTCGACACCCTGAGAGAGATTGTGAGCATGTGTGAAAGAGAAATGCCGATGCATATAAAGTGTGTGCACTTATGTGTTAGATAGAGAGATATATAACGCGTTTGTGAGAAAGGGGCGAGGCATAGTGCATCTACGTGTAAAAGGCGGTTCTACGCATTAAATTAAAATATAAATGGCATTATTATTTTTGGATGAGATCATGAATTTTGCAAATTGCGTATGGACAAAAATCGGTCTATCAGACACCCATACTCCATTGAATTCTAGCATGTGCATGTGTTTATTTCATATTATCGATCCATAGAGTGAGAGCGGTTTGAAATATAGGCAATGGATGCTTTTGCAATTCATATATAAACTTTAATTAGTGCACTCCATGTTGTTAGTGTGAAGCACTTTATACATTTGTCACTTGCATGGATACATTCCAAATTGCTAGCTACGAAATAGAATACATGTCGAAATCAACATAAAGGGGGTTTCGAAGATTCGAATTCATAAGAAGTGCATTCATCTATTTGAATCCGAGATAATGGCATTTGTAAATCAGATGTAAAAGGGGGCATCAATCTTTGTTGTGAGTTTGAACATGCTATATATATTCATACACATATCTAACTTTTTTTTGCAACCAAGGAGATTATATCTGGAACCATCATGAACTGATGTAAGTTGCATATTTTTTAATATATACTCATGTACAATGTATATTCAAATGTACCCACTCCATTCCAAAATACGTAGCTTTAGGATTTTCAAGAGTAAAGATTTGTGAAGTTTGACAAATCCTAAAAGTTCAATTCAAGAGAACCGAAAACGTTAATGCTTCTGCTCCCAAATATTGAACGAAACGCCAAATAGGCCTCTGGTCACCCAAAACCGCGCGAGACTAATGTTTTGGTGGTAGGAAATTACTGTCCTGACTCTGGCCCGTGTAGCCTATCGGCCCGATGTCCAAAGGTCTAAACCTGGGTAGGTTTGTAACTTCACCAAGACGCGAGTCTCAATCGCCTCCGAGAAGCATTCATATGCCGTGGGGGCAAAGTTTGTAACTTTCCCCAAATTTCAAACAAGCGCGTCTCAAACCGAAACATTGTTCCCCCTTAGTTCCCTGCCTCCCTCTGTTTCCCCATTCATACTCCGTGGGTGCGAAAACGCCCTCTCCACCAGCCGCGAAACCCCAGCCTCCTCCATCCTCCACCCCATAGCGGCCAATCCACCGCCGCCCTCCTCCATCACGCCGGAGCCGGTACCCCGACGTCGTCGTCCAACGCAACCGCAACCGCAACGCCCTCAAGGACTTAGCAGCTGAAGCCGAGGCAGAGCTGCCTCCACGACGCCGACGCCGACGTGCGCCATACCAGAACCACTCCGACCACGCCGTCCTGCACCTCACTGTTGCGGCTCCACTGTCGCAACCGTCCACCGCACCGGAGCTGTTCCCGCTACGCCGTCGTTCACCGCCTCGGATCTGCTTCCTTGTTGCCACGACGGCCACCGCACCACACTCAACAACTTGGCCATGGGTTCGTCCAAGGCTGCACCTTCCTCCACAACTTCTAGTTTTCAGCGAACAACAAGAAGATCGTCGCAAAAACAGAAGGATGACACAACACTGCCAGCAGAAAGAGGTACTCCTCTTCCGTTATTCGTGCAAATCTTACGTCTCCGCTCACACCATATTCATCCCACGAAAGAAACTAGTTGAGCGCTTCTTCATCGCATCTTCTTCGTGATACTAAATGCACAAGGTTTCCTCTCCCTTTTACTATTTCACCTTTGCTAGAGGTCAAGTAGTCTACGGATTTCAATTCAGGTCGGTCGAACCGCAATTAAAAGAAGCAGCACCCTCTTAGGCGCACGGAGCACCTAGTCCGCCTGTTCCCCGGGGAAGCGGCGCATCGGTGTCTATCATAGGGGTGTGGGGCGCAGGAGCTGCTTGTGCCCGATCTGGAGGTCGGTGGGGCTTGAATGGATGGCGGGGTGGTGCCAAGCACGGTCTGGTGAGGTCGAGGGGAGGGCGCAGGCAGGGGAGGAATACTGGGCCGGTGGTCGCTGGCGTTTCGAGGAAGATCATCAACACTGACTGATTGGAGGTAGATGAAGGCGATCTGCCCATTCTTTGTACATCAGACGGTTCAGAAAAAATGGACTGACCTATTTGCTTTTAGTCGACTGTTATTTTCATAGAATCCTGTAGTAATTTAGTGTGCCATGCATGTTGTAAAGCTATCATATGTCTCCTGTCATTTATTTCTCACCGATCTGCAATCTTCTACCTTTACACTATACTAATTGTGCACACGCTTCACCCATACTAACACTATTGTTTTTTTATGCATGGGTATTTCAGACTCTGACGCAGAGTTGATGAATGCAGAAAAGAAAAGATGTAAGTCGCTCGGTGTAATTCAAGATAAGCACTAAGCTGCCCAGCGCTCTAATGGGTGCAAAGTGTCGTGATTGGAGACATTAAACGTAGCTCATGCGGTTGATGATCTCAATTGCCACACACAACCATCCAGTGCTTGCTTTAACTTCGCTATTTGTCAAATGTGGTTGCATGTTGCATATGGTGTCTAGCTTGTATTGCTTCCAATTTGGTTAAATTGCATTTGCTTACTTTACACATTATACCTTTGATAATGACATGCCTTCCTGTTTGATACATACTACATATGTCTATTAACCATGTTCGTACATCAAACTAATGCTCTTTTGTATCCCTCGTCAATCACTTATGATGAGACAGCCACCCGAGTGGAGTTCTTGTGAGATGCCCTAGTCGTTTAAAGAGTGCAGTGTCATCCTCCCCACATGATTCTCAAGAAACAACAAGGCTAAATGAAGATAGTCAACGTAGCTCTCTAGTTGATCATCGCAATTCCCCCACACCACCATCGCAGGTGCTTGCTCTTACTTGGCAGTGTGATATATGGTTGCATGTTGCATATGGTGTCTACCTTGTAATGCTTCTAATTAGGGTAAATTGCATCTGCTTAGTTAAGACATTATACCTATGAATATGACATGTCTTCCTGTTTTTGGTACATACTACATCTTTCTATTAACCATGTTCTTACATCAAACTACTTTTCTTGTGTATCCCTCATCAATGCTCCTAATTTGTTAAATTGCATCTCCTTAGCTTACACATTATACATGTGAATATGACACGCCTTCCTGCTTTTGGTACATACTACATCCGCCTATCACACCATGTTCTTACATCAAACTACTATTCTTGTGTATCCTGCCTACTTATCGCTTATGATGAGACAAATAATGCTGCGGGTTAATATGAGACGCAATACTCTTATAAAGAATGCAATTTCATCCTCTCCACATGATTCTCAAGAAACAACAAGCCTAAATGAAGATATTGAGCGTAGCTCATGCACTGAAGACCGCACTTCCCTACACCACCATCACACGTGCTTGCTCTAACTTCGCAGTGTGATATGTGGTTGCATGTTGCATACGGTGTCTAGCTTGTAATGCTTCTAATTAGGGTAAATTGCATCTTCTTAGTTTACACACTATACCTGTGAATATGACATGCCTTCCTATTTTTGGTACACACTACATCTATGTGTTAACCTTGTTCTTACATGAAACTACCTCTCTTATGTATCCTGCATCAATCACTTACGATGAGTCACCTTTATTCGCTGCATATTGCATATTATTTCTAGCCCATTGCCATGTATTGCTTCTAATTTGGTCAAATACATTTGTTAGGGCACCCTTTTAATTTGGCGAGTGATATTGGTTTCATCTTTCATATGGTTTCTAGCTTGCATCGATTCTAACAAGTTCAAACACCTTGTGCTTAGTTTACACTTTATACATCATACATGTCAATATGTCATGTCGCCCTGCTTTTCATACATATTCCATCCTCCCTATCATGCGGCTGCCTTACATGAAAGTAGTGTTCACAAGATCATGCATCAATGAGTTCTCAAGAGCAAATTTTATTCCTTTTTCTTGTGGGTTTGACTTGACAAGGAAAAATCAAGAAAAAAGTAAGGAAGGCGATGACGGTGGTCCTCTGCAGGAACGTAAACGGAGCATCTGTACCGATTCTCCTTGTACTGATAGTGCATTACAAGGTCCAAGTCTCCGCTCCCCTACTCCACCATCCAAGGTGCTTGCTCTAACTTGGCAGTGTGATATCTGGTTGCATGTTGCATATGGTGTCTAGCTCGTATTGCTCCTAATTAGTCTAAATCACATTCGCTTAGCTTACACATGATACATGTGAATATGACACGCTTCCTGTTTTTGGTACATACTATATCTGTCTATCACACCATGTTCTTACATGAAACTACTCTTCTTGTGTATCCTGCATCAGTCACTTATGATGGGACACCTTTCAAGTTGGCAGTGTGATATTGGTTTGCATCTTGAATATGATTTCTAGCATGTATTGCTTCTAGTTTGATGAACGCCACCTATGTCGAGACAGTTTTAACTTGGCAGGGTGATATTGATTGCACCTTCCATATGGTGTCTTGCAGTGTTTCTAATTTGTTGAAGTGCCTTCTGCTTAGTTACCACATCATACGTGTGAATATGTCAAGCCGTCCAATTTTTCGTACATATTCCATCCTCATATCATGACTTTGCCTTTCATCGAGTAGTGTTAAATCGGTATCATGCATGAATGAGTTCCGAAGAGCGAATGATATTCCTTTTTATTATTGGTATGACCTCACAATGCAAAATCAATAAAGCTGAAGGAAATTGGCAAGGCATTGGATGATGGTGGTCCTTCTGAGCAACTGAAACGGAGTTTCTCTACAGATTCTACTCCGCCATCCGCCCAACAAGATTCACAAGACAACGCAAGGCTAGACACTCAACGTAGCTGTGTAGATGATGAGCACATCTCCCCTACTCCACCATCACAGATGCTTGCTCTAACTTGGCACTATTATATGTGGTTGCATGTTGTGTATGATGTCTAGCCTGTATTGCTTCTAACTTTGTTGAATTGCATCTGCTTACTTTACACATAATGCCTGTGAATATGACATGTGTTCCTGTTTCTACATCAAACTACTATTCTTGCATATCCCGCATCAGTCACTTATGATAAGGCACCTTTAAGTCGCCACTGTTATATTGGTTGTGTCTTTCATATGATTTCTAGCATGTACTGCTTCTAATTTGTGGAAACGCCATATAGTTTGAACTTGGCAGAGTGATAATGGTTGCATCTTTCATATGGTGTCTAGCTTGCAGTGCTTCTAATTTTTTGAAATGCCTTCTGCTTAGTTACCACATCATAGGTGTGAATATGTCACACCATCCTGTTTTTCATACATATTCCATCCTCACATCATGTGTTTGCCTTTCATCCGAGTAGTGTTCGTCAGTATCATGCATGAATGAGTTCTGAAGAGCGAATTTTATTCCTTTTTCTTATCGGTTTGACTTCACAATGCAAAATCATTACAACTGAAGGAAATTAGTCCGGTAGTGGATGATGGTGGTCCTTCAGAGCAACTCAAACAGGGGTCTCTACAGATTCTACTCCGCCATCCTCCCAACAAGATTCGCAAGACAACACAAGGCTGGACAGTCAATGTAGTTGTGTAGACGATGAGCACATCTCCCCTACTCCACCATCACAGGTGCTTGCTCTAACTTGACACTATTATATGTGGTTGCATGTTGCGTATGATGTCTAGCTTGTATTGCTTCTAACTTGAATTGCATCTGCTTACTTTACACATAATGCATGTGAATATGACACATGTTCATGTTTCTAGAACATACGTGTACATGATTAGCACATCTCCCCTACTCCACCATCACAGGTGCTTGCTCTTACTTGGAACTGTTATACGTGGTTGCATTTTCCATATGATGTCTAGTTTGTATTGCTTCTGATTATGTTGAATTGCATCTGCGTAGCTTACAACTTATACCTGCAACCCATAAGACACATTTAACTTGGGACTGTGATGTAGGTTGCATCTTGCATTGTCTTCTAGCTTGGACTGCTTCTAATTTCTTGAAATGGCACTTACGATGAGACACTTTTTACCTGATAGAGTGATATTGGTTGCATGTTCATATGGTGCCTAGCTTTCATTTCTTCTAATTTTGTTGAAACGCCTTCCGCCATCTTTTTTTCATACATATTCCATCCTCCTATAAATGCGTGTGAATATGAAACGTTGTCTTTTTGTATATATTCCATCCTCCTATCCTGCGCTTGCCTTACATCAAAGTAGTGTTAAATGCAGATCATGCATCAACCAGTTATGCAGAGCTAATTTTATTCATCTTCTTGTGGTTTTGACTTCATAAGGCAATATCGTAAAATAGGAAGGAAAAGAGTAAGTTAGGGGATGTTGGTGGTCCTCCGCACCGACGCAAAACAGAGACTCTCTAGATTTGCCATCGCTATCGCTAATGAAGTTGAAGTCTCAAGTCTACATGATGAGTTCATCTCCAGTACTCCACCATCGCAGTGCTTGCTCTAAGTTGACAAAGGTGATAATTGGTTTCTGTTGCATATGTTGTCTAGCCTGTATTTCTTCTATTTTGATTAAATTGCACCTGCTGAGTTTATACGTTATACATGTGCATATGACATGGCTTTCTATGTCTAGAATACACTGCATCTATCTATCATACCATGTTCTTACATCAAAGTACTGCTGTTGTGTATCCCGCATCAGTCACTCATGATTGGACGCTTTTAACATGGCAGTTTGATAGTGGTTGCATCTTGCATGATTTCTACGTTGTACTGCTTCTAATTTTTCAAATTGCCACTTATGACAAGACACTTTTAACTTGGCAGAGTAATATTGGTTGCATCTTTCATATGGTGTCTAGCTTGCATTACTTCTATTTTGTTGAAAATCCTTCTGCTTAGTTTGCACATTGTAGCTGTGAATATGTCATGACGTCCTGTTTTTCTTACATATTCCATCCTCATACGGTTGTCTTACATCAAAGTATTACTTGTCTTTATCATGCATCAATGAGTTCTGAAGAGTGATTTTATTCTTTTGTGTTGTGGGCACAGCTTGACATGGCAAAGTCAAAAAAGAGCAAGGAAAATAATATAGTAGGGAGTCTTTGTTACTCGTCGGGTGAAAGCGGAAAGGGTTCTCGCCGAGATTCTGCTGGTACTTATAGTGCAAGAGAAGGTCCAAGTCCACCGCTAAATCTACAAACACAAGATCACCTCGCTCCACCAGCCGCAGATCCGCTTCAACTGTACCAAAGCATCTCAACCGCTACTCGTTTGTTTGCTCGAACCGCCGGTTCCCAAGCTGCCTTCATACCTCACACTACTCAAGCACTCACGACACAACATGACTTGGCAAGATCAGATGAACCTCATGAGCATCAACACCAAGACAGTACCTGACCGAGTCAAGTTGCAGTTTCATGCTCCTTTATATGTACTCACACAGTTTGATGTACACTAACACTTTCCATATTCGTTGTTGAA
Source organism: Aegilops bicornis (assembly GCA_021605145.1). Taxonomy (NCBI): domain Eukaryota; kingdom Viridiplantae; phylum Streptophyta; class Magnoliopsida; order Poales; family Poaceae; genus Aegilops; species Aegilops bicornis. Next base: position 294,259,557 of record CM038670.1, on the reverse strand, counting down.
CTAGCACCACGGCGCAAGCGGAAACAGAGATCAGGGATAATGCTTGACAGTTTAACAAAATCTAAAGGAGGAAGAATGTAGATCCATTTTGAGGCGGGTTTAAAAAGGTCACGTGATGCTACAGAGTCAGCCAAGTTAGTATCAGAGGCAGCCGTTGCCGTTAGGTGTCATGCATGTATCCTCCCAACATGGATACAGTACAGGAATGAGAAAAACAATACCCAGATTAACACCTTCCTTGACCATTTATCCGTAAGTAATGTTATTCATCGCAATTAGTAATATTGTCTTGCTCTGTCCCATACTTTCTAGCTTCCTCCTAATAAGACTCACATTCTTTTTTCAACAGATGAGGTTCAAGTTGGATCTGAAAGATGATGCAACTAAACAAGCATGCACTCATGTTTTTCAGTCCGCTCAGACGATGTCGGTACCACATTAGAAAATCTCACTTTGATGGCAAGGCTAACAATGAAATCACCAAAACATCTCCAAAGGAATATATTACAGATGAAGACCGGACAGCCCTCGTTAAACACCGGTCCGATCCAAAGTATCGTAGGCTATATGTATTTGATCAGACCACATATTGAACTTGTATTTATGTATGTGCCTTACAAGTGTATCTTCTTCTAGGCTAACTGTTTGAAGAACAAAATCAACCGTTGTAAAGTGAAATTCCAACAGACAACAGGATCTGGTAGCTATATTGCACACTGCGAGGCTCTTGTAAATAGCTGCTACTTCCTTCTTTTTTTTGTGCAATATTATCGTATCTATATTGACCTGTTCCAAATACAGAGGAAATCTCGTGCGGACCAAAAAGAACCTGAACCAAATGCAGTGCAAATCTTCAAGGATTGCCACACCAGCTAGATGAAGGGCATGAGCAGACCAGTTCAAGCCGCTATTGTAAGTCCTTACTCCTCCTGCCTTGAACTGATTGGTACTGTGATGTGTTCATTTAACTACTTGGTTTGCAGCCAATGTGTAGGATCGAAAGTATGTCTAGAGGGGGGGGGGGGTAATTACACTACTTGACCAAATAAAAACTTATCCTTTTCCCAATTTTAGTCTTTGGCAAATTTTAGCTAACTTAGCACAAGTCAAGCAATCTTAACACCATTCAAGCAAGCATGCAAAGAGTATATGAGCAGCGGAAAGTAAAGCATGCAACTTGCAAGAATGTAAAGGGAAGGGTTTGGAGAATTCAAACGCAATTGGAGACACGGATGTTTTTGTCGTGGTTCCGATAGGTGGTGTTATCGTACATCCACGTTGATGGAGACTTCAACCCACAAAGGGTAACAGCTGCGCGAGTCCACGGAGGGCTCCACCCACGAAGGGTCCACGAAGAAGCAACCTTGTCTATCCCACCATGGCCGTCGCCCACGAAGGACTTGCCTCACTAGCGGTAGATCTTCACGAAGTAGGCGATCTCCTAGCCCTTACAAACTCCTTGGTTCAACTCCACAATCTTGTCGGAGGCTCCCAAGTGACACCTAGCCAATCTAGGAGACACCACTCTCCAAGAAGTAACAAATGGTGTGTTGATGATGAACTCCTTGCTCTTGTGCTTCAAATGATAGTCTCTCCAACACTCAACTCTCTCTCACATGATTTGGATTTGGTGGAAAGAAGATTTGAGTGGAAAGCAACTTGGGGAAGACTAGAGATCAAGATTCATATGGTCGGAATGGAATATCTTGGTCTCAACACATGAGTAGGTGGTTCTCTCTCAGAAAATGTGTATTGGAACTGTATGTTCGTTCTGATGGCTCTCTCCATGAATAAAGAGGGGGTGGAGGGGTATATATAGCCTCCACACAAAATCTAACCGTTACACTCAATTTGCCAAACTCGGTGGGACCGAATTGGTAAACTCGGTCGGACCAATTCAGCAAATCTAGTGACCGTTAGGATTTTCGGTGGGACCGACATGCAACTCGGTAGGACCGATATGGTTAGGGTTAGGGCATAACGTAATCTCGGTGAGACCGATTACACAAACTCGGTGGGACCGATTTTGGTAATAAGCTAACCAGAGAGTTGGTCAGGTAAACTCGGTGGGACCGGTTCGCTCATTTCGGTGAGACCGCAATGTTACAAAAAGAAAACAGAGAGTTTACATTGCAATCTCGGTGGGACCGATCGCTCATCTCGGTGGGACCAAAACGTTATGAAGGGAAACAGAGAGATTACAATCCCATCTCGGTGAGACCGAGATCCCTATCGGTGAGACCGATTTGCCTAGGGTTTGTGGCAGTGGCTATGACATCTGAACTCGGTGGCGCCGGATAGAAAGAATCGGTGGGGCCAAGTTTGACTTTTGGTTTAGGTCATATGTGGATGTGGGAAAGTAGTTGAGGGTTTTGGAGCATATCACTAAGCACTATGAAGCAAGAACCTCATTAAGAAACACCTCATCCCTCCTTGATAGTATTGGCTTTTCCTATAGAATCAATGTGATCTTGGATCACTAAAATATAAAATGTAGAGTCTTGAGCTTTGAGCTTGAGCCAATCCTTTTATCCTTAGTATTTTGAGGGTCCACTTTTCTCATCCATGCCATACCATTCATTGAGCTTTTCCTGAAATATTTATCTTGGAATAATGTTAGCTCAATGAGCTATATGTTGTCAGGAATTACCAAAACCACCTAGGGATAGTTGCACTTTCAATATCCTCCTTTTTGGTAATTGATGACAACATATAGATCAAAGCTTCGACAAATGATAATAAGAGTGAAAAACATTGTCGCTTTGAGAAGTATGTGATAAGCAAGAGCTCCCCCTAAATTTGTGCACAGTTTAAGATTTGCTTTGGACTGCAAATGCACAAAGAGTTAGGCTCATGGGTTACTCTTCCATGTCACATACATCTTGGTGGAGCGCTCAAAATGATAACAATAGAATACATGCACTCATCACCAAGCAATGTGAATGATCATATAGAGATAAAAGGATAATGTCATCCAACAAGCATTAATGTAGCATATGTTCAAACACATGATAGTATCACACATACAGAAGGTATCTCAATCAAGCAAATAAAGTTCAACCACCAAAGCAAGAGAGAATAAAAAGCAACGCTCTCTCTCGAAATCTATGATCTATACATTTTTCTCCCCCTTTGGCAACAAGTTACCAAAAAGTTCATAAAAAATGCATAGCACTAAATCATCTCTCATGCTTGGTCTTCAGGTGGTGGTGTAGATAGAACTACAAGGACGAAGGCATCAGTTGATGTAGCTGGAGCTGGTGGAGTGGGTGCTGGAGTTGGTGGCACTAAAGCTGTAGCTGGTGCAGATGTAGTGGCTCTGGTGTCTGTCACTGGCACTTCAACTGACTTCTGAGCTCAAGGCACTCTGGCAAATGCCTAAGTGGTTGTCTTGCCCTTCCTCTCCTGCTTATCATCCTGGAGTTGCTCAACAACAGACTGGATCTCAGTTACCTTCACATCCAAGTCATAGAACTTCTGCTCCATGATCCTCTCCAGGCTCTCCTGGTTTCGAGTCAGGGTGGCCAGTCCCTTCTCAATCCTCAGAGTGGATGCAATCAAGTTGTCAAGCTGATCCTGTTTGCTCTTCAAGAAGTACTGAGATGCCTCTTCCATTGTTGGCATCTTGTCGCCTCTTCTCGATCCTTGCCTTCTCCTTATTTGCTTGAGCTTGCACGTAAGATGGTTCATCTTCGTCCATAACCACTTGGTTGTCCTCAAAATCTGGATAGATAGGCATATGATCCTTGTCCAACAAGTATGTGCCAAGGTTCTTCTTGGAGTTAATCAGCTCTGGATCTGTGGGGCATACCCACAACTTCTCTTTGGTCGTAATGTCCTCTTGATAGTTTCAAGTATAAGACTCATGACCTTGAACTTTTGTGGCACATAAATAAGTTTAGCAGATTTATTGCATGGCCTCTGATCATGTTGTGATCACCTGACTTGGGCAAAAGAGTATGCCTGAGGATCCAGTTGATGGTTGGCAGTCCCTGACGTAAGGTAATGTCTTGATCCAAACTTGTGTGTTTCAATTGCAAAGATCTGGGATCTCCTTGTACATGTGTGTCATAGAGTTGTGATCCATCTTCTTCTTGGCATAGATATCCAAGTCATCCTCTTTCTCCTTAGGTGCATTGATCAGATTAGCCCATTCTTCAATTGATGATTGGTACCTAGTACCTTCAGACATCCATACTATCCTGCCATCTGGATAGAAGTGTGCTCTGGAGTCGAATTGCATTATTAGCTCATCATTCCACTTTGTGAGCTTCTGCCCAACAAAATCTACCACTCCACAAGCACTGAAGTTTTCATACACACCAGGATAGTGTTCTTCATTCTCCTTGATGTATTCCCAGTTCACCCATCTCATGTCACACACTATTGGCTTCTTGTCCAGCAGCACTGTCTCATAGAAATCCTGTTGTTCCTTTGTGTGGAACTTGTAGTCTACAGCAGTTATCCTTCTGGTAGCATATGGATCTGACTCTCTCCATAGTCTCAATCCTGAATCCTTTCTGATCTTCATGTTCTCAGCTACAGGATGGGCATCATTATGATCTGGAATTTTAGGCTTCAATTTTCTCAAGACATGTGACTCATCATCTTCTTCTTTAGCAGCTTTTGCACTTTGGGGCCTTGTTCTTGTCAAGAAATGGAATGTTCCTGGTACTCCTCTTGGGTGCAGTCTTGGGCTTGGAGGCAGCCTTGGGTGCTTCTTTGGGCTTTGATGAAGCAGCCCCTAACCTGATGGCATCACCCATAAGCTTTTGAGCTTTGGGTGCTGGTGCAGCAACCTCTTCCTCTTCCTCTTCCATCATGGAAGGCTTTCCAACAACCCTGGCCATGGTCTTCTTCACCCTTTCCTTCCTCTTCTTCCCTTCTGCAGCAGCCTCTTTGGGTTCAGCTTCCAAAGATGCTTGAGTGGAGGTTCTAGCTTTAGACATGGGAATCCTTTTGGCACGTGCTTTGGACTTCATACCAGGCTTAGTGGCAGCAGCTGTGCCATACTCCTTCTTGAGCACCTTCTTCTTGGAAATGGCCTCATCCTCAATAGCCACATAGTCTTCATCCTCAGAATCTGAAGTTCTCTTATTTCTGGTCCTGGTGGCTGCTTTGGGTAAGTTGTTGGGTGTGCTCCTGCTACCCTCATCATAGCTGCTAGAGGGACTAGTGCCCTCACTCATGTGAACATGCTCTTCTGACTTTATCTGACTGTCACTTTGATCAGCCATATTGCAAACACTGACAACAGACCCTGTGAATAGATATAGATGAGATAGAGTGGATGAGCATCACAAAATACAGAGGTTTTTGCAAATGAATGAGTCAAAAACTTAGTTTTAGTTTTCCACAGAAAGCATTTAGGATCTACCGATTTGTAAACTCGGTGATACCGAAGCAGCTTTTGGAACCTAAACTAGTGAACTCGGTCAGACCGAGTCACAGTTCGGTGGCACCGAGACTGCTAGGGTTTCACAAAGTCCTGAACTCGGTCACACCGATTTGCAATTCTTGGTCGGACCGAGAATTACATGTGCAATGGCCTTAGCCGAATCGGTGGTACCGAGTTCTACAACTCGGTTGGTCCGAGATGGTTTCGGCGGAAACCTAACCATAAATTTTCAATTCATCTCTAATCTATGGAGTGTTTTGACTTGATAAGATAGTTTCAATCGTGGCAAGATTCATGGTGAACACAATGTGCTAGGAATCAGATAGGGATAGCACAGATGATCGAGTTCATACCCTAGTTCGGCGATGAACTCGCTACGACGACAACGGTGGGGATGATTCCCGTTGACGGCGGCAGAGACCAGCGGTAGGAGGCAGCTGGCGACGAGGAGGACGATCCGGAGACCCTGGAGGTAGAGCGGGCTGAGCGCGGGCGAAAGAGTTCGGAGAAGATTTCCAAAATTTTGCCCGTGGGTATATATATAGCCCGACCCTGTCGGTGTGACCGAGTGGAACAACTCGGTGGCACCGAGATGCATAAATGTAAGCAGTTACAGCAACTCGGTGTGACCAAAAAGTTCAAATTGATTGTACCGAGATTGAAAACCTAGATCGACTTAGTGATCTCGGTATGACCGAAATGGAAGAACCGGTCAGACCAAAACGCACAAAGAAGTTTTGGAAGTTTAAGTCTATGACGAATCGGGGACTCCGAGTGCTCCTCACACAGAGTGGTTCGAATCTAACTTGATCAAATTTTGTGATGTAGCATGAATAGAGTTTGAGACGAGAAGAGCATAGATAGCTAGATAAGGTTCTTAGGCATTCTTGTCCATCCACTTGGCAAGAGAAAAAGAAACCAATCAATCAAAACAACAAGTAGATGTCCACGAATGAGTAAAATATGCAACCAACATGCTCACACAATAAAATGGCAAATGAAATTTGTGGCAAAGCATGCACAACCAATTCTAGCATCTATCAAGCAATTGGCGATGACTAGGTCATCTATATATGAGTATATTGACTTAGGAGTCAAATGAGAACATTTGATCATAGGTCTTCAGCATTAAGCTCAATTCTTCATTGAAGGTTTGTTTCTCACTTGATGATGTGGGGGCTTCACATGAGGCTTTGTAAGCACCACTTGAATTGTTGTGAAGTTCCTCCTTATCCTTGAGTGACATCTCATGAGCAACAATTCTTCCAATGACTTCCGTTGGCTTGAGATCTTTGTAATTGGGCATCATTTGGATCAATGTGCACACGGTATCATATTTTCCATCCAAGGTTCTTAGGATCTTCTTGATGATGAATCTGTCGGTCATCTCTTCACTTCCTGAGCCGGCAATCTCATTTGTGATAAGAGCAAGCCTAGAGTACATTTCAGCGACACCTTCACCATCCTGCATTTTGAACTAGTCAAGTTGACTTTGAAGCACATCCAACTTGGATTCCTTGACGGAGTCGGTACCTTCATGCATATCAATCAAAGTATCCCAAATTTCCTTTGCATTCTCAAGACGGCTGATTTTTTTGAATTCTTCGGGGCACAATCCGTTGAAGAGGATATCACAAGCTTGAGCGTTGTATTGCAACATCTTCAACTCTTCCGCGGTAGCTTCACGGTTCGGTTCTCTCCCATCAAAGAATTCACCTTGCAAGCCAATACACACAATAACCCAAATGGCGGGGTCATGTACAAGAATATGCATTTTTATCTTATGCTTCCAACTAGCAAAATTAGTACTATCAAACTAAGGACCTCTACGGTGATAATTTCCCTCGCTAGACGCCATACTCTCCTAGGTTGTGAAACCAATGCTATGACTACCAAAAGCTATGGAAATCAAAGCAAATGGAGACCAAAGCTCTGATACCACTTGTAGGATCGAAAGTATGTCTAGAGGGGGGTGATTAGACTACTTGACCAAATAAAAACTTATCGTTTTCCAATTTTAGTCTTTGGCAGATTTTAGCTAACTTAGCACAAGTCAAGCAATCTTAACACAATTCAAGCAAGCATGCAAAGAGTATATGAGAATCGGAAAGTAAAGCATGCAACTTGCAAGAATGTAACGGGAAGGGTTTGGAGAATTCAAACGCAATTGGAGACACGGATGTTTTTGTCGTGGTTCCGATAGGTGGTGCTATCGTACATCCACGTTGATGGAGACTTCAACCCACGAAGGGTAACGGTTGTGCGAGTCCACCGAGGGCTCCACCCACGAATGGTCCATGAAGAAGCAACCTTGTCTATCCCACCATGGTCGTCGCCCACGAAGGACTTGCCTCACTAGCGGTAGATCTTCGCGAAGTAGGCGATCTCCTAGCCCTTACAAACTCCTTGGTTCAACTCCACAATCTTGTCGGAGGCTCCCAAGTGACACCTAGCCAGTCTAGGAGACACCACTCTCCAAGAAGTAACAAATGGTGTGTTGATGATGAACTCCTTGCTCTTGTGCTTCAAATGATAGTCTCCCTAAGACTCAACTCTCTCTCACAGGATTTGTATTTGGTGGAAAGAAGATTTGAGTGGAAAGCAACTTGGGGAAGGCTAGAGATCAAGATTCATATGGTAGGAATGGAATATCTTGGTCTCAACACATGAGTAGGTGGTTCTCTCTCAGAAAATGTGTATTGGAAGTGTAGGTCTGCTCGATGGCTCATCCCACGAATGAAGAGGAGGTGGAGGGGTATATATAGCCTCCACACAAAATCTAACCATTACACACAATTTGCCAAACTCGGTGGGACCGAATTGGTAAACTCGGTCGGACCAATTCAGCAAATCTAGTGACCATTAGGATTTTCGGTGGGACCGACATGCAACTCGGTAGGACCGATATGGTTAGGGTTAGGGCATAACGTAATCTCGGTGAGACCGATTACACAAACTCGGTGGGACCGATTTTGGTAATAAGCTAACCAGAGAGTTGGTCAGGTAAACTCGGTGGGACCGGTTCGCTCATTTCGGTGAGACTGAAATGTTACAAAAAGGAAACAGAGAGTTTACATTGCAATCCCGGTGGGACCGATCGCTCATCTCGGTGGGACCGAAATGTTACGAAGGGAAACAGAGAGATTACAATCCCATCTCGGTGAGACCGAGATCCCTATCGGTGAAACCGATTTGCCTAAGGTTTGTGGCAGTGGCTATGACATCTGAACTCGGTGGCGTCGGATAGAAAGAATCGGTTGGGCCAAGTTTGACTTTTGGTTTAGGTCATATGTTGATGTGGGAAAGTAGTTGAGGGTTTTGGAGCATATCACTAAGCACTATGAAGAAAGAACCTCATTAAGAAACACCTCATCCCTCCTTGATAGTATTGGCTTTTCCTATAGACTCAATGTGATCTTGGATCACTAAAATATAAAATGTAGAGTCTTGAGCTTTGAGCTTGAGCCAATCCTTTTATCCTTAGTATTTTGAGGGGTCCACTTTTCTCATCCATGCCATGCCATTCATTGAGCTTTTCCTGAAATAATTATCTTGGAATAATGTTAGCTCAATGAGCTATATGTTGTTAGGAATTACCAAAACCACCTAGGGATAGTTGCACTTTCAATATCCTCCTTTTTGGTAATTGATGACAACATAATGATCAAAGCTTCGACAAATGATAATAAGAGTGAAAAACAGTGTCGCTTTGAGAAGTATGTGATAAGCAAGAGCTCCCCCTAAATTTGTGCACAGTTTAAGATTTTCTTTGGACTGCAAATGCACAAAGAGTTAGGCTCATGGGTTACTCTTCCATGTCACATACATCTTGGTGGAGCGCTCAAAATGATAACAATAGAATACATGCACTCATCACCAAGAAAAGTGAATGATCATATAGAGATAAAAGGATAATGTCATCCAACAAGCATTAATGTAGCATATGATCAAACACATACATAGAAGGTATCTCAATCAAGCAAATAAAGTTCAACCACCAAAGCAAGAGAGAATAAAAAGCAAAGCTCTCTCTCGAAGTATGATCTATACATTTTCTCCCCCTTTGGCACCAAGTTACCAAAAAGTTCATAAAAAATGCATAGCACTAAATCGTCTCTCAGGCTTGATCTTCAGGTGGTGGTGTAGATAGAACTCCAAGGACGAAGGCATCAGTTGATGTAGCTAGCGCTGGTGGAGTGGGTGCTGGAGCTGGTGGCACTGAAGCTGTAGCTGGTGCAGATGTAGTGGCTCTGGTGTCTGTCACTGGCACTGCAGCTGACTTCTGAGCTTGTGATCTTGGATCACTAAAATATAAAATGTAGAGTCTTGATCTTTGAGCTTGAGCCAATCCTTTTATCCTTAGTATTTTGAGGGGTCCACTTTTCTCATCCATGCCATGCCATTCATTGAGCTTTTCCTGAAATATTTATCTTGGAATAATGTTAGCTCAATGAGCTATATGTTATTAGGAATTACCAAAACCACCTAGGGATAGTTGCACTTTCACAACGTCAGTTACTCTGTTCTCTTTTATTCACAATTGTCTTAACGTATCATTTCACCTTACATGGTTTAAAAGAGATGAAGGATATTCTTTTGGTCTTGATCTGTAATCTAGTTTTTATGTTCACGTGCGCACACAATGATAAAATAGCATGTTTGTTTTATATCTGTTTGCCCATGATATGAATGACGTCATACTATGTTCATCCTACTTTAAACCATGTCTCTTTATCCTTAGATGTCAACGAATGTGAGGAAATAGACAATACAGATGGGCATGCTACATGGACATATGTTCAAAGTGATTTTATTATGTAGTTGGCACTACAATACATGCTAATGTATTACAAGAGTTCACCAAAATAAGTTATGTATAAACATTTAACCTACTTTGTTTGTTTTTGTCTCATTAGTAACTTATCCGGTACACTAATCTACAAGTTCAAACTTTCAAGAAGCTATGGAACAAATGATTGAATAGCCACAACCACCTGAAGGTGACGAGGCTACTACAGGCACAATGTCACCTCTTGCTGCAGTGCGTCAAGATCTCTCCACTAACGATTGCAAAAAGCACCTTCCTACGCAATTCTGGGTTGGTTGTCAAGGTAACCTCGTCCAAATCGCCTACTGAACAAAATCTTCCTGCTAGACAAAGTGATATATCTGTGCTCCAGACACAAGTCCAATCCCTAAATGGATGTTGTTTCGGAAACAACAATAGTGGTTGAGAAATGTCGTCAAGATATGAATGGTTTTGAAACCATACTATCAGACATTCGCTTCGTTGTTCAAGAGCAATGGCGGAAAAAACGATGGAGATCATGCTGCTCCATCAGATTCTACAGCCTGAAACATTAGCACTCAAGTCAAATGATCTGTGCTTGTATACATCTGATGGTGCTTTTATCTGGAAGGACTGTAAACTTTATGCCAACAGGACTTTTGTTGTATGGTTGGAATTTATTTTGTTGTGATACAACATTTATGATGCTGCCTCAGGCTGCAGTAGTTACGACGCTATTTTTGTATAGTGTAGGTTTATCTTAGTAATGTATTCGGCCGAAAGCTTCATAGGAGCCCAACATGCCAACATTCGTCGGGCCCATTCCAATTGGGCTAAAAATGATTACGGGCCAAAATTGGCATGTAGCCCACTAAAAAAATCTAGGCCTAAATCAGCATAAGCTTTCATATTTTTCTGGTAGGCCTGTGCCCATAGTGGGCCTTTAACATGCCTAAACATAATTTGGGCCCTCAATAAAAATAGGCCGTTTACAGGTGTAAATATCTCGAGCCCATAAAAAAATGGGCCTTTAATAGACCGAAAGTGAGATTGGGCCCTGATTGTGCCAAATAACCCACTGGACTTAGCAGGCCGAAATGGTGGCCCATTTACGATGCAAATCTTTGACAGGCTGAAATTTGGACGGGCGGTAAATGCGCCGACCTAATACACGGGCCTTTAATAGGCCGGAATTTCGGTCGGGCTAGATTATCATCATTTTTATATGGGCCTTTAATGGGCCCGATATGATGTTGGGCCACATATGGCCCATGGTTTACGTCCGGCGTTAACAGGCTGAAAATGACAACAGGCCGAAAGTGTCCCAAAGCTATAGTGGGCCTCTAACAGGACGAATGTCAGACATGGCCGAATATGACCCAAATCCTTCACGGTCATTTATGGGCCGAAAGTTTTGATGGCCTGTAAATGGGTCCAAATGAAGCCGGACCTTTAACAGGCCGGAAATACACCGGGCCGTAATTCGGCCCAATTACTTAGCGGACTGTTAACGGGCCAGAAGTGACCATGGGCCGCGTTGATGACATGTTTAGGACATGCCGTTGACGGGCCGATTTGACAGAGAATATTGGGCCTTTAGCAGGGTCAACCCATTATGGTCTGCAGAATCTTGTGGGCCTATAGCTGGGCCGGCCCATTGTGGTCCGCAAAATCTTGTGGGCCTTTAGCTGGGCCGGCCCATTATGGTCTGCAAAATCATGTCGGCCTTTAGCTGAGCCGGCCCATTATGGTCTGTTAAATTTTGTGGGCCTTTAGCTGGGCCCGCCCATTATGGTCCGCTAAATCTCATGGGCCTTCGGTTGGGTGGGCTCATTTAAACTTTGTGGGCCACTTTTGGGCCGTTCCACGTGTCAACGTGGAGATGACGCGTGGATCCGTCAGCCAATGAGAATTTTACACATGGATAATTGGCATTGGTCGTGGCTGTTAACCGGTTATCGGATCCAAAATCCGACCCGATAGCTTAACGGTGTTCCGTTACGGTGGATGCCACGTGTCGGCCACCCTTGACGAAAGCACTTCTGTGACACGCGATTTATCATCATGGAAGTGGACACTTCCGTGATGATAATTTTGGAAATGTCATGGAACACTTCTACGACAAAGACAGTATGACTATCTTGATTCTGTCATAAATTTGTCATGGATGTACATGCATGACAGAAAACGCGACCTACTGTGACAAACACATATCATCACGGAAGTGTATTTTTTTTGTAGTGTGTTTACCCATTGATCCAGCTTACAAAGCAATATATAAAAAAATCACTTGGGGGCTTGGTCGTATTTAAACCATAGCTACACCTCTTGGTTGGCGTAAGGCCACCAGGGAAATCATTGGGGGCTTGGTCGCATTTGAACCATTGCTACACCTCTTGATCGGCTCAAAGCCAAAAGTAAATCACTTAGGGGCCAAAGAGAGTGTTGCAAAAGCACAACTCAAACATAGGCACCCACTAAGCACAACTCAAAATATTTCTTGGGGGCTCTTTGCTTCTCAAAGAACAAAGAGTCTACACCCTTGTAATAGGCTATCAAGCCAGGCTTGGAAGCCAGGTGTATTCACCTAAAACCCGGGTTATCCTGCCTCTTTAAGTAAGCCACTCCGTCCAGGTAATCCTGGTATGACCCGTCGAACGTTTGACAAGTCAATCTCATAGACCCTAAACTTGTCAAAGTTAAAACGACGATTGGTTAATGTGAGGTCCATCTTAAAAGGCTTTGTAAAATGGTTTAACTCAGTGACCTGGCAGCCCATGAAAAGCCTCGATTTTGGGCCTGGCAGCCCATGAAAAGCCTCGCATGTTCTTTTTATGCTTTTATTTGGCAAGTTTTTCTCCTTTGATGAGGTTTATAATATTTTATGATAAATCGGTGTTTATTAACCCGGCTTGGCTTTCAACTACAAGTTGTCAGTACATGATTAGTTATAATCCGGCATTTATTGACCCGGTCTGGTTTCGACCACAAGTCGCCAGTGTTATATATGGATAATCCGGTGTTTATTACAACCCGGTACGGTTTTATCATAAACCGACAAAATCTGGAAGGGGTTATCAGTAGTCAAGATGGGGTTATCACCCTTACTACAAAAAAGTTGGTCAACCAACGATGTGATTCAATGTCACAGGACACTTTCAACTTCTTGTATGCAAGAACAGCTTGAATAAACTGATAGGGATTATGGATATAATATATCCTAAGCATGGCGGATTAACAGTGTTAGGCAAAATAAATATGCGTGGTGGCATAGCAGACCAAGTGTTTGAACTAGGCTATTACAAGGCGCTTTAATGCCCAAAAGAATAATTGTTTTCAGCAAGTGTTGCAGTACGCAGAAGGTTAAACCGTCCACCGGATCATGACTCGTCACCAGGCAGACTTGACGGTTGTGGATCATCTTGCGTAGGTTCATCCTCCTCCTCTCCACCCAGTGGATGGAAGTCAATGGTTGCCCAATCGATCCTAGTTAGGGCTTGGAATACAGCTTCATCGCTTATAAGTGTGGACGGTTCAATGTCAGGGGCATAGGTATGCTTACGGATTGGCGGGATAAGATTTTGAGCGTCAGGAGTTGGTGCAGCAACCCGTTTGTTGTTGACGTCATAAATCGCATGATAGTGTGAAATATCAGTTTCTTCCGCCAATTGGCAAGCGAGTGGACGCATTTCCCTGGTTATGGCTCGGAGGTCATCATTGTCGAAATCTGATCCATCTTCCCGTAAGCTTGGATAGCCTTTACCCACATCCACCGGATCAAGATCAGGCACCCATGCTTTAGCCCGGGTTAGCACGGTCAGAGCACCTGCCCTGGCAGCCGATCTTTTTAACTCTTCAAACCGGCCAGGCAGCATTGACAACCTTTCTAAGGTTTCCTTGATTAAGGTTGGGGGCGGCTTGTTATGAGAAGAAGTGCATTCCGTTGCGCGCCAGTATATAATTGCTCTATCAGAGTATAGGCAGCCTTCAATTTCCTCTGCAATGCAGAGCCCAAATGGGTAATGCGAGTTCCTGCATCATTATGAGCATTAGTAAACCGGCAACTGATAGGATAATATATGTTGAAAACTTAAAGTGAGGATATTTACCAAACACAGGAGTGGTCATGGCATTTATCTGCCGCTTTAAGCCAGTCAGCTCTTCTGCCATCGGTTTAAGGGCTGCTTCTGCATCCTTGGCTCTCTTTTGCAATGAGATTTTCTCTATGTCCCAATCCGCCCGCTCCTTCTTGAAGTTTTCCTTCAGCTTATCCATGGTTGCTAAGGCACTGGTCAGCTCATCTTTGGCTTTGGAGGTTTCTGCTTGCTGGGACTTGATGTTTTCTTGAAGATCAGCGGTTTGGGCCTCTTTTTTGCTCAGCTCAGCCTATAAGAGATAGGCATATCATGAGTTGGCAGTACATATTTGAAGTACCAAGCACATAACAAGTTATACACTTGGTACTTGGGGGCTAATGCCTATTTGCTTGTTATCAGAAATTTTTACAAGTCCCAAGCACAATACAAGTATTATTCTTGGCACTTGGGGGCTAATGTATATTTTCTCAAAGTAAACATTGTGGGTATTCTTCCATTAGCTTAGCAGATGATTGATGTACAATGGTATTTAACAAGAGATTTGGTAGGGTAAAAGTCCCGGTTCAGCTTGAAAAGATAAACCAGCCCTTGGGGGCTACTGGAGTTGATATTCGGACACAAGAGAAACAGATATGCAGAGTTGAGCAGTAATTACCTCCTATCGTTCTTTCATCAAGTTCACTAAACCGGCTTTATAGTCGCGGCTTGTGTACAAACGGTTCAAGAAGCCAGGATGAATGTCTTGGGCGTTGAGATGGGCGTAGCTTGATAAGTCTGCATTCCACTTGCCCTTGCCCATAGCAGAAAGCTCTTCCTTTGCACTATGCTTTGATAAAGCAATAGGATTACCAGGGGTGGTGTGGCCAAAGCCAGTAATCATAACATCATCTGCCTTGTCATCTGCAGCCTTGACTGGGCTTGACGGTTTATCAGTGGCTCGGATTGGGCTTGATGGTTTGTCAGTGGCTCGGACCGGGCTTGTCGTTTGATCATCATGGCCCGTTGGATCATCCTCCACTTGTTCAACAACAAAGTCATAATCTTGTGGTGGCGGATCACCAAGCATGGCGTCAGCACTTGTTCCTTCTGGATCTGGAGTTTTTTCCGGTTCAATAACTACATTGTCGTCAGGCAGTTTATTTAACCAGACCTTCTTGCTAGGTCTAGGCTTGGCACTGAGGAGGCAAACATAAAGATCAATACATCGGGCAAATATAATGTAGTAAGGATA
Source organism: Aegilops bicornis (assembly GCA_021605145.1). Classification (NCBI taxonomy): domain Eukaryota; kingdom Viridiplantae; phylum Streptophyta; class Magnoliopsida; order Poales; family Poaceae; genus Aegilops; species Aegilops bicornis. The sequence continues at coordinate 294,244,042 of CM038670.1, read as the reverse complement.
AAATTAAAACATAACTCACCCCGTCTTGAGGGTTGGAAGTTGTGCGGTCGTTGACTTGCTAGAGGATGAATGAGGTGTTCCCTGAGAATTTGAATCAGACGGATTAAGAGACTGTCGGAAACAACCCGCCTTGGGGTAAGAAGTATCAGGGATATAAGAGACCTCTGATCGATGTTTCCGGACTGGAGTGTTCGGTAAACCAGCGGAGGTAACTACCTGGCCGCTGTGCCGGGTTGTGCGGCGAGCTTCGTGTTGCTGCTTCTTCAAAATAAAGTTTGGGTCCAAGTGAGCTAGGGGGTGATAAAATCTTACTTTCCGGTTTGCTTGACGGATTTTCTGTGTTGACAGAGGACCTGAACCGGAGGAAAGAATAATTACCTCTACATCATCAGCTTGGCTGCCTTCAGCATCATCCTAATAATAGTCATTGTCAATGAGGTGCATGAAAAACGAACCAAGAGAGTCAAGTTCTACCTCTGAATCCGGATTATCCAGATCATCATCAACGTTTGGTTCAGACGGTTCATCATTTTACTTTTTGGAAGGCCTCTTGGTGGCCTTAGTCTTGACACGAGATGTCTTCGCCGGTTTATCCAGCGACTTGTTTTTCTAGAACGGATCATCATCCTGTCAAAGATTGATGAAATATATAAGGGAAGATTATAAGGGTCGGATTAAAAATAAGAGTTATGCAAATCTTATAGCTGGCGGTTTATTAAAAACACAGAAGGGACTAAGCCGTGTTTTATGCAGACAGCCACCGTTTCATCCAATATCTTTTTAACAGCCTCTGTAATTTCAGCATCAATTAGCTGAATGTTGATATGCCGTTGAGGATCTTGTAAGTTCCCTGTATATTCGTACATTAAACCGGGGCGATGGCTTAAAGGCAGAATGCTCCAAGATATCCTGCAGCGAACAAAGTCAACGCTTGTTAAACCGTTCGCAACAAAGGCTCTGAGCTTGGAGAGTTGAGGTGCATAGTTGGACTGTTCCTTGCAGTCAGTCGTTGAGGGAATGGATGTGAATCGGTAAGCCGGTGAGCACAATAACCCAGCAGAGGATTTTCTTCAATAGGAGACGTATCTCGGCAATAGAACCAAGTCTGGTTCCAATCTTTGGGATGAGTATGATATTTGGCATGAGGAAAACTGACATCTTTCCTTTTTTGAATGGAAACCCTGCCAAGTTCAGTATTGGGCCCATCCGTGAATTCAGTGCGGCGGTTCAGATAGAAGAAATCTCTGAACAGTTCAACCGTGGGTTCTTCCTGCAAGTAAGCTTCGCAGAATACTTGAAAGTTGCAAATATTGGACACCAAGTTGGGACCAATATCTTGAGGGTGGAGTTGGAAGCTAGCAAGTACGTCGCGGAATTTTTTTGATCCGGGAGGACTGAACCCTCGACCCAGGTGGTAAAGAAATACCTGGGTAGAGGAGGATTCAGGAGGATTTTCTAGACCGGGGGCTCTCCAGTGTATGACGTCCTTTTTTGCTAAGGCACCGGTTGCAATGCACCCATTCGGTTTTTCTTCCGTAACCCGGGAGGGGACCCAGTTACAAGCATAAAATTTGGCCATTTCAATGGACAACTGGAAAAAGATCAATGCCGGTTTATGATTTATGACTGACAAGTATAAAGTGTTGCAAGATCAAAGGAAAAGGCATATACACATGTTAAACCGGAGTTTGACACTGGAAGGATTACAAAAATAAACAAATCGGCGGTTTAGGAGGGGACTAATGGTACCTGCCGGATTATCATTTTCTAAAAAGCTAAACCGCCTATGCTGATAAGGAAGGTACAAATCTAAAATATTTAAGTAAGGGAAAAACAAGTTACACAGATTGATATGATAATTTCAGATCTGCAGCGTATCAGTAAATCAAAGTATAGTCAGACCTAAGATGTAGGTGCTTAAGCAGTTCATCAGATCCAGATGAGATTATTCTATACAGAGAAGATGCGCTAATGATGAGAAAGAGGATTATAACTCTGATTGCACAGGAAAATATAAGTTCTAAACTCGCCATTTATGCTATGGAGAAAGACAGGGAAGAACAGCACTATACTTCGATGAACTCGCAGAAACCCTAATGGCAGATCTAGAGCAAGGAAAGGGAGATTTAGTGATGCTGACGGAACAGCGGAGGAGCGCCGCGTTTCTCTGGTATGTTCAGGTTGATGCAGCGGCCGGAGTTGAGGTCGAGGGCGGAGCTTGACGATGGCGGTCGCACGTGAGGGTCAGGTCAGCGCAAGGAAGAAGAAGAAGCGAGGAGGCACGGAGGGGAAAATGAAAAGGACCCCCCGGTCTTATTTATGAGGCGAAGGGATAAGTGACAGGCACGAAAATTGAGGAGCCCAAAAGTTGGATATGTGACGGAGCTGTCGCCTCGATTATCGGAGGCTCATTAATGAAGGTGAGATATATACAATTTTTAATGACAGGTGACGTCATGGCGGTTTATTACAATCTTGGAAGATGATGTCATGCCGGATTACAAGGTTATGCGAAGGCGCTAAAAGGGGAATTTTCCTAAGTGTTGAAGATTGACATGAACCGGTTCAAATCAATCTGGGGCCTAATGTTGGGGATATTACTACTGAGTATAAACCAGCCGGGAGGGGCCGGGTTATACCCATGATGCGTTATCTATATTTGAAGCACATGAAGACAAGGAGTATGGCGCTTTAGGGAGGAGATCTAACAGAGAGGCTCAGGGCCCAAAGGCGGATTAGGGCCTGTAGACATAAACCGCCATATGATATGTAACTTGTATTGTAAGATAAGAAAGGGTAGAAACCGAGCCGGACATGTGGATGAGTTGGCCTCGGGGTTCTGTAAACCGCCGGGCATCAACCTGTGTATATAAAGGGACGACCCGGCGGTGGCTTAGGGACAACAAACAACAACTCGAGAGCCAGGCATAGCGGATTCGCTCCCTGGTCATCGAAACCCTAGCAATTCCACGTCAACTGGATTAGGCCTTTAGCTTCACCGCAAGGGGCCGAACCAGTATAAACTCCTTGTGTCCTTTGTCCCGCTTTAACCCCTTTAAGCTAACCCATCGCGATGGCTCCACGACTAAGTCCTTTCATTAGGACCTCTGCCGCGACAAAACCACGACATGATTCATGACAGATGTGAGTATTAATATGATTTAAGGGTTAATTTAAGGTGGCTACTTTAATACACATCTGGGTGGAATGTTTGTGGGCACCTGGGGAATCCAATGTTTTCCAAGGATATCTCGGGGAACCCATGTGATCATCCTATGGTTTGCCACCTAGGCTCAAAGGGATCATGAGATTATTCACGCTAGAAACTTCTGTGTGCAGCCACATGCCATTATGGGCCCTGGCATAGTTGAGTGTGTTGTTGACCTCTTTCAGTGGTAGACTAGTAGATGTAGGGGATGTAGGTGGTACGGTCTACCCGTCGAAAGAGTTAATGCTTCTGAAAGACTGTGTCTCGGTCATCCGTTTCTCAAACATCATGTAGTGCAAGAAATACAACAGAGGAGATCGAGTCTTGTGGGGAAAAGTGCGCAAACCTCTGTAGAGTGTACAATCTAATCATGGTTAGCCGTGCCCCCGGTTATGGACAACTTGAGTATCTGGTACTTCAATTATTGATTTGATCTCATCACGTTACTTAATAAATATTGTTGGGTTGGTAATTATTATTTTGGGATTGAGATGGGGTTACCATTCTTAATGTTTTCAACAAACTTTGTAGATAAATAAAATATATTTCTTTGTTGTAGGGAAAAACTAGCTTATGCAAATGATAACCATAGAGCCTCCACCAGCCATACATGGATGTAGTGATATTTGTTATCTGTTCATTGCTCTGTAGTGTTATTATGCCAGCATATTCCATGTGCTGACCTACACAGGCTGCAATGTATTATGTTGCGGAGTTTTTAGACGAAGAGTAAGGTGCGCTAGGCCGTTGTCGTGCACTCAGCTATGCCGTTGGAGTTGATGGACTCATTTATCTTCGATGCTTCCGCAGTTATCTTTTAGATGGCCTTCAGCCATATTATTGTAATAAGTTCTCTTTGAGACACTCGATGTAATAAGTGTGTGATTGAACTCTGTTATAAATCCTCAAGTACTGTGTGTGTCAGCATTACCGATCCAGGGATGACACTTATGCACAGAGATTTGACCGTCTGAGGTCGGATCGCTACATCTGGCTATGATCTTGAGGGAAAAAAAGAAAAAAGAAAAAAAGGAAAAAAGAGATCATATTAATCTTATGGAGAGTAATGACTTCACATATAACGAGTATGATGAATAAAAGTTGTTGAGAGCTGACAAACATAGTTTTGGTCATCGTTGCAATTAATAGGAAGTAATAAAGAAAGAGAGGTTTTCACATAATACTAACTTGGACATCTTTTATGATTGTGAGCACTCAAAATATGACATGCTAAAAATTTGATGTTGGACAAGGAAGACAACATAATGGGTTATGTTCTCTTATATCCGAAATAAATTATATTGTCATGGATCATCCAACATGTTGAGCTTGCCTTCCCCCCTCATGCTAGCCAATCTTTGCACCAAGTAGAGATACTACTTGTGCCTCCAAATATCCTTAAACCCTGTTTTGCCATGAGAGTCCACCATATCTACCTATGGATTGAGTAAGATCCTTCAAGTAAGTTGTCATTGTTGCAAGCAATAAAAATTGCTCTCTAAATATGTATGATTTATTAGTGTGGAGAAAATAAGCTTTATATGAGCTTGTCATATGGAAGAAATAAAAGCGACAGACTGCATAATAAAGGTCTCTATCACAAGTGGCAATATAAAGTGACGTTCTTTTGCATTAAGATTGTGTGCATCCAACCATAAAAGCACATGACAACCTCTGCTTCCCTCTGCGAAGGGCCTATCTTTTATTTTTGTCTTATACCTTATACAAGAGTCATGGTGATCTTCACCTTTCCTTTTTACACTTTATCCTTTGGCAAGCACTATGTGTTGGAAAGATCCTGATATATCTATCCAATTGGATGTGGGTTTTCATAAAGCATTATTGTTGATGTTACCCTTGAGGTAAAAGGTTGGAAGGCAAAACTATAAGCCCCTATCTTTGTTTGTGTCCGATTAAAACTTCATACCAATAAGTATTGCGTGAGTGTTAGCAATTGTGAAAGACTAAATGATAGTTGAGTATGTGGACTTTCTGAAAAGCTCTTATATTGACTCTTTCCGATGTTATGATAAATTGCAATTGCTTCAATGACTGAGATTATAGTTTGCTAGTTTTTCAATGAAGTTTATGATTCATACTTTACATTGTGAATAGATTGTTACTTTAGCATAAGAAATCATATGACAATATATATATATATATATGTTTCTATTCTAAGAATGATCATGATGCCTTCATGTCCGTATCTTATTTTATCGACACCTCTATCCGTAAACATGTGGACATATTTATCGATATCGGCTTCTGCTTGAGGACAAACGAGGTCTAAGCTTGGGGGATTTGATACGTCCATTTTGCATCATGCTTTTATATTGATATTTATTGCATTATGGGCTCTTATTACACATTATGTCACAATAATTATGCCTTTTCTCTCTTATTTTACAAGGTTTACATGAAGAGGGAGAATGCCGGCAGCTGGAATTTTGGGCTGGAAAAGGAGCAAATATTAGAGACCTATTCTGCACAACTCCAAAAGTCCCGAAACTCTACAAAAGTCAGTTTTGGAATATATTAAAATTATTGGGCGAAGAAAGCACCAGAGGGGGGCCACCCACTGTCCACGAGGGTGGAGGGCGTGCCCTACCCCCCTGGGCGCGCCCCCTGCCTCGTGGGCCACCTGGAAGCCCCCCAATGCCCATATTCTAGTATAAGGTGTCTTTTGCCCTAGAAAAAATCATAAGGAAGCTTTCGGGAACCAATCTAGGGCTCCGACGGAGCTGTTCTGCCGGGGAAACATCCCTCTGGGAGGGGGAAATCGTCACCATCGTCATCACCATCGATCCTCTCATCGGGAGGGGGTCAATCTCCATCAACATCTTCACCAGTACCATCTCCTCTCAAACCCTAGTTCATCTCTTGTATCCGATCTTTGTCTCAAAACCTCATATTGGTACCTGTGGGTTGCTAGTAGGGTTGATTAGTCCTTGTAGTTGATGCTAGTTGGTTTATTCGGTGGAAGATTATATGTTCAGATCCTTTATGCACATTAATACCCCTCTAATTATGAACATGAATATGATTTGTGAGTAGTTATGTTTGTTCCTGAGGACATGGGAGAAGTCTTGTTATAAGTAGTGATGTGAATTTTGTATTCGTTCAATATTTTGATGAGATGTGTGTTGTCTTTCCTCTAGTGGTGTTATGTGATCATCGACTACATGACACTTCACCATTGTTTGGGCCTAGGGGAAGGCATTGGGAAGTAATAAGTAGATGATGGGTTGCTAGAGTGATGTAAGCTTAAACCCTAGTTTATGCGTTGCTTCGTAAAGGGCTGATTTGGATCCATATGTTTCATGCTATGGTTAGGTTTACCTTAATTCTTATTTAAATGATTCGTATGCTTGAGGGGGTTAATCATAAGTGGGATGCTTGTCCAAGGAAGGGGAGTACCCAAGCACCGGTCCACCCACATATCACATTATCAAAGTAACGAACGCGAAACATATGAGCATGATGAAAACTAGCTTGACGATAATTCCCATGTGTCCTCGGGAGCGCTTTCCTTTATATAAGAGTTTGTCCAGGCTTGTCCTTTGCTACAAAAAGGATTGGGCCACCTTGCTGCACCTTTTTTACTTTTGTTACTTGTTACCCGTTACGAATTACCTTATCATAAAACTATCTGTTACCGATAATTTCAATGCTTGCAGAGAATACCTTACTGAAAACTGCTTGTCATTTCCTTTTGCTCCTCGTTGGGTTCGACACTCTTACTTATCGAAAGGACTATGATAGATCCCCTATACTTGTGGGTCATCAGGATTCAGGCCAAGTGAAACATTGTCGCCGTCTGATCGACTTCTTTGCTAAAGCTGGAAAGGTGGGGGTTTTTGTGATTTGATGGCTCATTGGGCATTTCTGTGGCGCTACGACCGTGGTGAGTCTACCGTGGAGTTGTGCACTCTAATTTGGTGCATGGCACATGGACCCCATTGCCAGATGCCCCACATATCAACGAAAGGAAGTAGAATGGCATGAGTAACTAGTTACACATAAATATATTTTTGACAGAGAGATACTCCCTCTGTAAAGAAATATAAAAATATTTTATATCACAACTTTATACATAACAAAAATCAAGGGGAATATATATAACATAATATGGGGTTTCAGCTTAGAATATAATACTTAGACAGGCTCACGGTTCTGGATTTTGGGCCACAGGCCGGTGGGCCTGCATGTTTGGGGGCCCATGAGTTCTAACTCAGCGCATTTCATATTGCAAGCGATTGGTACGGCGCTGGTTTTAGATGCTGTCGCAAGGCGAATACAGAAAATTAAATAAAACACGGCAACTGTTAGAATGAAATTGAACGACAGTTCCTAACCGGCAATCAGAGTTGCAATTCTTTCACAATATCCTACGTGATAAATAATACTGTCGTACTACTTATACACACAGGACACTTGTTTCACCATGTCATATTATTACATCAAAATCTCTCGGAGGATAGATCAGTTCGGCAGTTGTGTGCTGCTACTGAAGAATTTCAAAGTTGATTTGGACCAGCTCTTCTTGCCGAGAAAGTTTGATTTTGACATCATCCCCTACCGCAAGATTTGATTAAGTTTTGAACCTTGACCATCCTTTACACTACCAAAAAAATACACTTCCGTGATGATACGTGTTTGTCACAGTAGGTCACGTTTTCTGTCATGCATGTACATCCATGACAAATTTATGATGTAATCAAGATAGTCATACTGTCTTTGTCGTAGAAGTGTTCCATGACAATACCAAAATTATCATCACGGAAGTGTCCACTTCCATGACGATAAATCGCGTCCGCGAAGTGCTTTCGTCAAGGGTGACCGACACGTGGCATCCACCGTAACGGAACGCCGTTAAGCTATCGGGTCCGGTTTTGGATCCGATAACCCGTTAACAGCCCTGACCAATGGGGATTTTCCACGTGTAAAATCATCATTGGTTGGAGGAAACACGTGTTGGCTCACCGTCGGGACAGATGTCATCCCCTCATTGGACCCGAAGCGCCTATGATACGTCGACACGTGGCACGGCCAAACAGAGGCCCATTCCTGTGAAAAGGCCGGCCCGTTTGACTTGGTGAAAAGGTGGCGGGCCGGCCCAGGGCAAGCCTGTTAACGGCCTGTTCGCATATAGCCCATTTACAGCCCGCTAATCCAGGGCCCATTTACAACCTATCCGAATCAGGCCCAGTAGCGTCATCTCGGCCGTCCAAAATAATTCCAACCCGTTTTAATTTCGGGCCCATGTATGGCCCATGACGTCTTTCGGCCTATATGAGGCCCTTAGTAACCCTCGGCCCCTTAATGGCCCGTGGTAAAACTGGCCCGTAATGAACGATGTATCATTTTATACCCATTAACGGCCCATTATTCAGTTTGGCCATTCCTAGCCCATGTTATCTTTCGGCCTTCTCAGGGCCCATTTATTCTTGGGCTCATTTCTAGCATTCATTTACTTATGGCCCGTTACTGTCATTTTCTGCTTGTGGGCCAACTATATAAACTAGCCCCCCCATGAGGTCTTTGATCTAACTTGGCATGCTGATGTTGGTAATATCATGCATATGGTGCCTTGCATTGCTTACTGTATACATCAAAGATGTCATCTGCCTCATAACAATTATCTTCCTCTTGCTTACGATCCAAAATTGGTGGAGGGGGGCTGCCTTTGCGCCCACCATGGAGCGACGTTTGCATGAAATTTTATTGCCACGCAAGGCTCATCTCTTTTGCTCTACATGTTCAGTTCCATTGTGTACAATAACTGACATGCATAGGAATAAAACATAGTGAGATTATGTAAGGAGTGCATGCACAAATCCAGGGTGATGGTAGCAAAGTGGATAGACCCAAAACAAACGATAGCAGGCAGATAATAGCTTTAGTTAAAAAATACAGATAATGGCTCCTTTAATGTTTGTTTGCACCCAACATGAAACTCATAGTAGACACCCGAGATTAACCAGATAGTAGATAGATAGTACTGATTACTGCACCAATATGTACCCCACAACCATTTAAAAACTCAAGTTTCAAAGATAAGTTTGGACCTGACTCAGAGTCTAATAGGTGAACACGACGATAAAGTAGCATGTCATCATATTAAGTGATGCATAACGTAAGCAGACACGGAAGAGTGCGACCTCTCTTGCAGACCCGTATAGTCCTCAAGGTCATTTGCTCAGTTGATGATGGTAATGTAGTTGTCGTGGCTGCCGGTGGCGGGGAAGAAGATTTGAGGCAGTGAAAGACAGTATGGAGAGCGGATCCCTGCTGTGGTGAACCCTTCCATCGTTGGAGCAGCTGAGCTGGGGTGGAACACAGCACCGCAGGAGCATGACAAACCACACAAGGTTTTCTTTGACACATATCTGTAATAGAAGTAATGGTGTAAGGGCTTGTTTTAATTTGAGGATTCTAACATTGCAGGGATAGGAAATAGACAGGAATAGGATAGGAATGCACGTGCAAAACAAAGAATTTAAAAACACAGGATTTATGCCAATCTGGGTGTTTGGTTCACAAGAATTGGAAGATCACACGATGCAAAGAAGCATGGTAAGATTAAGTCAAACCACAAGAAGTGTACAACCTCTTTGGCGAAGCCATGTCGATCTCAGCATGATTGGGTTGGCCGGTGACGATGCTCCGACTGACTTGGCTGTCGGAGGAGGGGAAGTAGATCTTAGGCGTCTGGAGATGGAGCCCGAGGGACTGCTCCACTATGATGGAGGGTTTCGTCGTTGGAGCAGCTCCGGTGAGTTATCTGACGCCGAGGTCAAGCAGGACAAGAGAGACAACGTTAACCTGAGTGGAATTCTAATAGCATCTCCAATAGATGACGTAAAATACATAACCACAAAGTGCTAGATGTATACATCAGCCGCTCATATCTGAACTTAACTGTTGAAACTGAATTTAACTGTTGAAACTGAACTTAACTGTCGAAACTGAATTTTCTTTGTCGAACTGAATTTTCTTGTCGGCCAGAACGCACTAGAGGCGAGGCTACACGTCGATCAACTGAATTTTTCATCTCAGTCACCGATTTTGCAGCCATTGGATACGAAATCAAGGGCCTGCAGTTCATCTTCAACCTCCACCCCCGAGCCGCCAACCACCATCGCCAAACAGCCGCGCCCGCCGCCCATGGCCGGCGGTCGCCGCCCACTCGCCAAAACAATCCCCACCGCCGTCCGCCACGCCCGGCCATCCCTCTAGCCCCCCCTGTGTCGAGCTTTTTCTCCGGCGAACCCCACACCACCACCCCACCACCGCCGGTGACCACCGCCCCCACCCTGAACCCTAAGATAGATAGTGAGGTACCTCTCCAAGAAGCCCCCCTCCCGTGCGGCTAGTTCTTCCTTAACTCCGTGAGCCCCCCCACCCCTGAAACTCGACTGACCCAAAAGGTGATTCAGTGGACTGACGTGTAGCTAAATCGGAGCAGCATCGCAAGGAAGAGAAGGAGCGAGAGCAGCAGCGCGAGCAAGAGCAGACCAGGCAGGGGACCGAGAGCAAGAGCAGAGCAGCAGCCCGAGCGAGAGCTAAAGCAGCAGCAGCTCCTACTAATGTGAACGTCACCTCCGAGGGAGCGACACCGTGGAGGAAGTGGCCAGCGACGTGGTCGTGGATGGAGCCACGCTGTATCGGCTCGGGACCGAGCGCCGGCAACACCGTCAGATCGAATCAAGAAGAAAATGCGGTGATTAGTGTACAACCTCTTTGGTGGCGCCGATTAGGCCGCAGCTTCATCTGAGGATACGGTGATGATGATGCTCTTCTGGTGGTGTAGGTGAAGACGGTGGTGTGGGAATGGAGGTGGCGCAAAAGACGAGGGGAACGTCGAGGCAGCTCCTTGGAGGTGGACGACGGGGTGGCTAAATTGGCGGGACGACCAGATCGACGAGGATCCTCATCCGGTACGGTGGATGAGGGACGTCGAGGTGTTGTTGTGGACGACGTCGTCGGGGAAGAGGCTCTGGCTGGGTGGGGGGCGGAGGAGGGTGTGGGGCTTCGCGGGTTTTCCCAGCCTCGGTGTACGAACGGGTGGGCGGATGGGATGGGAGTGGGGAGCCATGGCTTGGGGACGCGCTTGTCCGAAATGTGGGGTAAGTTACAAAAGTACCCCCACCGATTTGAGGCGGTTCTTTTGGTTCAGGGGTATCACGGGCATTTCACGTGTCGGGATTTCACAGGAGGTGGGAGTTTTCGCACGCGTTGTAATTTTGGAATAGAAAGGCGCGGGTTGAGATGGAGGGAGTTGTTGGAGCACAACGAGACAAAGATATATCTTAAATATTTCGGGCTAACAAGGCGCGGGTTGAAATTTCCGGACAAGCCTAACGTGTATTATACCAAATCAATTCGCACTACAAATGTCATTCAAAACTTTGAATTCATGTTATATTCAATTAAAATATTTCGCTATGTGTATAGTGCATGCAACCTACTACTCAAATGAACGTTTTAGTGCATTCTAAACGTATATACTACCGCTTCAATATGAACTAAATTTGAATTCGTTTCTCTATTTGAATAAGATCTATAATAATGATTGTTGTGAAGTCAAAGCATTTGAATTTCTTTCTCTGTTTTAATAAGATCTACAATCATCATTATTGTCAAGTTAAACCATCGTTTGTGTATTATCTTCACATCACACCACATGATTAGTCTCGAGTTACATGTGAACTATCTGTACTATATGAACTCGAACTCGATTTTTTTAATCCACTTTATGTTGATTTCAAGTCACGGTACATTTCAAGCTCTAGCTAGATCTTCATAATGTAAACCATGTCTCATATGTATAATGTGTTTATCATATTATGTATGGTGCCCAGACCCCAACGCCTACAAGTATTTAGATGTGAGTTGGAAACACCACACATTACCACAAATTCAAATAAAATGTGAGAATGTTAGATATATAGTATTGTTTAGATTATCCGATATTTAGTTGTAAGCTGCAAACGCCACACATTATCACAAATTCAAATAAAATGTGAGATTGTTTGATGTATAGTACGGTTTAGATTGTTTGACATTTAGCGATGAGTTGCAAACGCCATGCATTATCACATTATGGTATAACATGTGCAAAACCACAGCACGCGTATCACCGCTATTTTCATGCATGCATATGTTTATAAACACTATGATCTCCTATTCAAATATATGAATCCACTTACATATCAAATTATGATCTTTGTTAGTCCCTTACACCCACACAATCCTCTAACCTTTGTAGCTACCACTAACTTTCTCTCGTACATGCACACGCCCTCCTCGTCCTCCCCCTCCCTCAAAGATTCTATCTATCACAAGACATTCATTTTTTTTCTTTAGGTCGTTCTCCCACAGTCTCCACAACTTTTTTCCGACACACACCGATCGATAAACCTCTCCAGCGATGTCTGCCTACAACATACACACGCACCTTCAATCTCCTCCTTTATGTGTCCTTGCCTCGTGTCTCTCATACGGTCCCACACACGTGTAAACTCTCGCCCCTATTTTCATCGATCTCACAACCGCACACTCCTCCCCCTATCTAGCTAGTAGCTGGGCCTCTCGCACCACCTCCTAGCTCCATTCTCTCTGTCTATCCGTCTCATGGGGCCTTATTTGCCTCTAACAAATGGACGTACACCGACCGATCTCCCGCTATACATATAGCTAGCTAGGTCCTTATAACTCGTTTTCCCCACGCGTCGATCGATCTACCTCATTAGTTATGTCTCCCCCGTCCTCCGACAAACAACAATTGATCTACCGATCTAGTTAGGTTTGTTTACCAAACACATGGTTCCCCTTCATCATCCATGGATGCGTCTCGACAGATCTATCACGCACAGGCACATACAGAAACACATCCCCACTCTTATTGATAATATTGCAGTTCCACCCTCAGTTTGTCTAGTAGGCCTCTTCCACCATCTTCGAGAAGCAACTCCATCACCCATCCAGCACTCTACCCCTCTCCCTCCCTCTCTATCTCCTCTCTCTCTCTCTCTCTCTCTCTATCTCTCTCTCTCTCTCTGTCCCACCCTATTTCCCGTCCTTCAGTTATGTATGGATGTCGACCGATCTCCCTCAAGACATAGATGGGTCTCTCCTTCTCAACACATATATGAGTCGTTCTACCTCTATAGTTAGGCTCTGCCTACCCCTCCCCCACCCCTCCCACACACACACACAAAGATACATCGAGCGCTCTAGTCATGTCTCCCGCCACACACAAACTTGACATGTGCCCTCCGGCGTTCAGTGGGTCACGCCCTATATCCTTGACTTGCACACACACACACACACACACACAATTTCGATGGCTCTCTTCATCGATCTCGCACCCACCCACTTGATCCTCTCTTCGACTATATCATATCTATGACCCCTCCCTCTCTTCTCATGGATCGCCCGGCCCTTTATATATGATATGGATAGGCCTCCATTTCACAGACGACATTACATGCAAAATTTTGTTCGAGATGTCATCGGCACATATTCCCACAAATACATTCACGAAATCACCCCCCCCCCCCCCAAAAAAACAAAAAACACTCACGAATGCACAAGCCATTTTTCTAGGTTTGTATCTCTCACACACACCCACGTAGGTGGGGGACGTGCACGAAGAGAAGAGGTGCACGCACGACGCAAGTACTCCCGTCTCTTTCCCAACCACACCCGTGCGGGTACATAGTGGAGCTCATTTCTGTACGAAAAGGCAGCCCACGTGGTAATTTGACACGTGTACTGGTTGTCCACTTGATGGAGGGAGGATCGTCTACCACGGGTGAACAAACAAATTGCGACTTGATGCGTTATGTTAAAAAAGAGGCAAACCATGTGGGGCCTACCTTAGAGGCAAGGCTCTATACACTGGAGTACTTTTGATGTGTCCTGTCAACTCGCAGAACGAGGAGAAGCTTGCTTAGTATGCCATCTCCCCCGCCCAAGGGCGCGGTGGCTCGCAGGATGAGGTGAAGCTTGCGTACTAGTAGTAGTATTGTACGCCTTACGCCCGCTCCCTCGCCCACACGCGCGGTGGCTCGCGGGACGAGGAGAAAATTTTACTACTGCCTCCGTTTACTCCTCGTCCCTACTACCTTGGTTAGAGAGATTATCATATTGTTTGGAATATATATGTCCTTTAGTAGATTTCAATATGAACTAATAGTACATACTCCAAACACTGATGTATATAGACGCATTTTAGAGTGTAGATTCACTCATTTTGCTCCGTATGTAGTCCATATTGAAACGGACGTAATAATACGCACTCTCCCTCGCCCCTCGACCCTTGCCCACATGGTGGATGTGCTGAAATTCATTCGGTCTCATATAGCGAGAACGATATATACTGCAGTACCATTATTTCTCGACTTGAAGAGGCGAAGAGCCAATCGCAGGGTTAATATTTTGGAGATCCCAAGCACAAGGTTTATAGGAGAACAAGTAGTAGGTGTTGTGTCATTTATAAATAAAGTTTTTTTCTTCAGTGGCACATACGCAATATAAATAGGTTCATATGGAAAGAAAAGGAATCTGCTCCACTATATACATAGGCAGGACAAGCCTACACGGTTGCTTGCTGGGGTTGCTCTCTTCAGTTTTCATACTCTCTCGCACAAAACGACTGTGGCCACATCTCTAACATCCCGGCGGATCACGTCCGCCGGGGGAAGGGGTGGATGCTTAGAGTAGATGCGGTCGCCATTGCCGACGGCGAAAACCCACTATCGGCACGTCCCGGTCAGGGGTCCCCGCCGTTTTCTCTCACAAAGCCGGTGAGGTTGCCTTCGTCCATTGCTCACTGCTGCGACGTGGGAAGTTGCCTCCTGCCGCCGCCCTCCTCTAGGTTGAGATATGTCTTGACATCCCTCGGGTACAACTCCCGTTACAGCCGGCTTGCACCACTGCTCCAGCTGCCCACATCACTCCACGTGGATATTTCTCTACTTCTTTGCCCCGCACATACCTCTACTGGCTTCTACGTAATGTATTTGTGATGAGTTTATGTCTCGTAAACTAGTCCCAGTAATCTTATTCTAATCACGCTTCTCCAATTTCTTTTCCACAGGATGCTCATCTCGATTTTGGTGAAACTGCACAAAATGATCCGATGGTCAAAGGGTTGCAAACTTCATTTCTTAGGAAGCTCCAACGTTGCCAGCAAATTAAAGCCTGGTTAGGGTTTACGGTTCAAGGGCTAGGGACTGCATGGATCTTTTTTCTTTAGTTGTCTCTGTTTCAAAATAAGTCTCAACTTTAGTAGTAATATAACTTTGTACCGAAGTTTGCATACAACTGAGACACTTATTTTGAAACGGAGGGAGTGCATGTTGGCTATGATCTTTCAATCATTGAGATGCAATAGCATGCATGTTAGTCTCCTTTGTATTTGATGAAATGTTGCAACAGGCAACCTTGGACGCAAGATACATGAAACAGAAGCTGGAAGCTTCATAGCATTGTACAAATTTATCTCGCTGGTAAATTACAGTACTACTATACAAGTACTATGTAAAGAGTTAGGTGTCGCATGGTGCCCAGAAAATATGGTGATAGTGTGAGGTGGGCCATGTAATCCTTAAGCCTGCGTGTTTTCACTGCTCTCGCGCTCCTCCGCTAAGAATGGAGAAAATTGTAATCTAGTAGTACCTCCTTTCGCCGAAAGCGTGGGACATCCAGCAGTCCTACCACCTCAGTAATAATGACCAATGAGCCGTCAAATCACATAGACCCAGCAGTAAGTTGGACGGACGAAGCAACCATCACTCTTGAATCCGCTTCTCCCTTCAACGCAGGCGCCAGTGAGAGGTCACGTGCGCTCTGCCGGGGCATGAATGCGGTGCCAATTCTTTGGAGCGGTGCTGACCGTTTCGGGCAGGAAGCGCACGCGGGAGATGGAGGGGCTTTGGGTGGGCCAGGCTGGTCAGGAGAGGGCATGGCAGCTGTCCCGCCTGTCTCGACCGGACGCCCAGAAACGAGAGGATGCACCAACTCTCGCGGCTAAATCGTACACTACACACCATCTCTCTGTAGGAGTAGGTCGATGTGTCGCTCTCTCTAACACACACATGCTGTTAAACACACACACACACAAGCCGAGGTAAAATGAGTCTATATCTCAATTAATGAAGACTTGCATGTTACCATCCATATGTTACTACCTACTATGAAAGTAGTAACACAGACTAGTAACATATGCATGTTACTAGTCCAAGTTACTCACCTCTATGACCAGCCTAGCAATGTAACCGAACGCTCCTTACTCTGCCTTGTTATCTCCCCTGGAAACCCAATGCATGGAGCGCAACTACGCGTTGATGCATGCGAGTTAATATGTGGCCCTGCATGGTAGCTAAAACAACATCTCTTAGTTGTTGCGATTAATTTTTGCGTTTAGAGACAGAAATCAGGGCTTTGATTGAAGGAAGGGCCGGTCAAGTTTCTCCTTCTCCTCCAATATGCTTGCACCTCATTTCGAAAAAAAAATCTGCTTGCACCTTGGTCCCGCTACACCTTCTAACGTGACTTATCACACCTAGACGGAGGGAGTAGTACGAGATACGGTGGCACACTAACTTAGGTCGAATACAAGTGCCCAAAATTGTGTGCATGTTATAATACAGATTCACTCAAAATAGTACGTGAGCGAACAGAGGGATCAATTGGATAGTGTTCACGAGCAGTAGCGACATGTGTGAGGTAAGATACACCGCTTTAAATCCCAATGACCCCCACGCAAAAAAAACACGGCATAATTGTCACACGAATGCAGGAATGTATTAAAGGTTATTTTCCTCTCGTTAAACATAACATGGGGGTGCTGTAGCTGGTTAGCCTGTTCGCTCATCAAACTTGAGGTCTCGGGTTCGATAACTACACTTGAGCATAATTTTGTCTTTCTTCAACTTCTTTCTTCCACCCAATGACAGGTAGGCCCCACATGACAGAGAGAGAAAGTGATCTGGGGCGGTGCCAGGAGGATTCTTTGACTGGTCAAAATGGATGGATACGGAGCTATACGATCTCGTAGTGACCGTATAATCACCTCATCACGTATAAGCTGCAGCCTCGGCGCTTGTTTTCTAGGGTTTGCACTCTTCACACTCTCTCCAGTATATATATACACGTTGGAGCCTCAGTGCTTGTAGTTGCTCTCTTGACACTCTCACCCTCTCCAAATCTAAACAGTACTTCGTTGGCCTCTCTCTCTCCCCTCACTGCTGGTCTGCTTGTAGTTGCTCTCTTCACACTGTCTCACGCTCTCCAAATCTAAACAAGACTTCATTGGCATCTAAACAAGACTTCATTGGCCTCTCTCTCCCCCCTCACTGCTGGTCAAAGAGCCGGCAGGATCCGTCCGCCGGGAAGGGAAGGAGGCTTAACGCTGTCGCCAACGACGAGGGAGGGAATCCACTATCGGTGCAGCTATTCACTTTCACCCAGCGGCAGCGCGGGAGGGCCTCCGACCCTTTTTCTTCGCGGGTCGAACGGCCTCCGGTCGCCCACCGAATCACACCCCAAGAACCTTAAGGTATAATTTACTTATTCCACATGCATTGCTCTAGCTGCATGTGCCTTTTTCCACTTCTGCACTCGAATCTAGGTGTTGGATCAAACAGGAAAGTAGTGGGGAAAGTTGTATACCATGAATCTAGGACGTGGTTCAAAGAGGAAAGGAATGGGGGAAAGTAGTGGGAAAAGTTGTATAGCATGAATCTAGGACGTGGTTCAAAAAGGAAAGGAAGGGGGAAAGTTGTGGGGAAAGTTGTATCACATGAATCTAAGACGTGGTTCAAAGAGGACAGGAATGGGGGAAAGTAGTGGGGAAAGTTGTATAGCATAAATCTAGGACGTGGTTCAAAGAGGAAAGGAAGTGGGGAAAGTACTAGTACAGACTGGCTATCCAGCACCTACGTTGGTCGAAAAGGGAAACCAATGACAAACGCAGTACGCACATCTGTAACAATCTGATCTTTTGTTTCGGGGGACAAGGTTGTAGAGTTTGAGTAGGACTAGATTTGCTGAGCTCACATAGGGAAATGTGTCTAAAGATAACGAAACTAGGACCAACACAAATATGCTCCTTGGTTGTTTGTTCTTTGTTGCAACAGTCTGTGCATCACCCGAGTACATCGGTAGATGCACATGGTGTCAAAAAGGCCCACTGTCCCGTGCAACTCTTTAGCTGTTGTTTATCTAAGGCCCTGTTTGGTTAAAATCTCCCTAGTCCCTACCTGCTTGGTTCCAGGGACTAAACATGGACTAGAGGTTATTAAATGACATGCTAAAATACCATGTTACCCCTAGTAATGAACTAATATAGACAAGGTGCAATGCGTGGCAGGGGCAACTGTTGGAAAAAGTCCCAAAAAGACTCTCCCTCGGGGTCTTCTTTCTTTAGTCCCAAATGCCCACTTTTAGTCCCTAAAAGTCCCTCCTGTTTGGTTTAGATGGGACTGACACGGAGTTTTTTTAGTCCCTCCACCAAAAGGTCCCTATAAACAGACACCCTCTAATAATGCCGTTGGAAAATTGATGCAACGCCACAGTTAATAGCAAATTACATGTTTAACGAATTTTATTGTTAATATAATCTCTCTGTTAATATAAATCAATGCCACCGTTTGATAAATGCTACTGTCTTGCTTTCTTTCCCACTTAGATAAGGTAGATGCTTCTTTTTGTTGGCTTGTGTGTCATCACTGTTATTGACCACTAGTTGTTTCCTTTGCACCTCTGTGTAAACAGGGTTATCTACTTCACCTCATTGCCATTGTGACCTTTTGTTGCACTGCACAAAACACTTTTGTTTGAAGTGTTTTGTGCAGTTCAACCAAAATGTCACACTGACAACGTTGCCTGATTGCTTGATCTTAGTGGAACTGCACAAGAGGAGATCTTACTTCCTATCCGTGTTGGAAAATTGGGTTCAGATCTTCTTCTTGTGAGTTGTTTGAATTCCGTGTCATGAGACATCAGTACTAGCCTTCTTTCACATGATTCTGCAGTGTGCTTTCATATGTTGTGCTACTTGTACGGTAATGTTACTTGATTTTAGTGAACTGCACAAATGGAGACAAGACTTCCAATCTGTATGTGCAACCGTAATATCCCATTGAGGTAAGATAAGGTTATTTCTGGCTGTTGGCCTATATTTTGCCACTTTCATCAGAAAATTAATGTCATTGTCTAGTGCTATACTTGTGCAACCTAATTGACATGCCAAATCCTACATTGAAGGCGAAGCTTGTCTGTTATTGAACCAAGTGATGAAGGGGAAGAACAAGCGGAAGAAAAAATAAATTCAACTCCGGTCTGTAATGAAACCTTTGGGCTGTGATGACACAAGTAATGATATAGTTTTGCATTTTAATTTACTGTTATGGCTGGAACAAGCAATTGTTTTGCCACTGATTTGATGCCACTCTTAATGTAATATGTAATTATTTCTACTTGTGCAAACAGGGATCTTCTTTGAAGATACCATATATTTTAGTGGAACTGCACAAGAAGATGTTGGAAACATTAAACTAATCGATGAGTATATAGTAAGCATGCTTCATCTGTATGCTCTACACAATAAGCCTCCTGACAAAGGTTGGTACTCGCCCACTAATTTCATCCATATGATTGAGCTTTCTCATCTCTATTGGTGTTGTGCTACTGTTTAGATACTGTCATGAAAAAGTGGTATTGTCCTCGAGAAGTGCTTCATCTGTGCTGTTTTAAATATTTCCTTTCCTTTTTTCGAGCAAACAGGGATGCTAGCATTTAGTTGTCCTCTTGTCTTTCCACAACAGGATCATCCTCCGCTAAAGAAGAATATGGAGTACGTGAAGTGACTAGTTCCGATTATGCCAGGATGAAGAAGCCATGTCTATCTTCTCATCAGAAGGAGCAGTTGAAGGATGGTTACATTACTCCCCACAAGGCCAAACTAACTTCAGCTGAGAAAGACTGAAAAATCTCCATTTTCTTGCTGTGATGCGCGAGTACAATGTTGTTCTAGGACTCTTTCCGGTGAGTTCCATTTTTCTAAAAGTGTGCTCTACATGGACCATGTAGGTGCCTATTTAAACTGCCAATTCATAGTACATTTTGCTTTATACTAATCACTTTTTTGTATTTGTGCAAACAGGGGTGCTCAGCTTGATTTCAATGGGAACTGCAGAAAATGTTCATGAATACATCGAATCATTCATTTCCACCACAAGAAAGGTGGTGAAGATTAGTTCAAGGCGTTGCAACATATAAGGGCGAAATCATACAAGCTACGCATGAATTTGGTTGATTTTGGTGGAACTGCACAAAAAGAACAGTTGGTTTATTTAGCACGAGGTGCCATGTCAATGTCCGAACTAATGGCAAACCTGCCCATTCCACAATCGTAGGCATTTGATATTTTGGAATGGGAAACCTTGTCAAATTTTGCTCATTGATTTTAGCAAGAATACCGACATGCGTTTGATATTTTTGAATGGGACGCCCTTTGCTGTCAGTAGCGCCGATCCATTTGTTCTTTATTCTTTAGTTGTGAAGTAAATATTGGCTCTGACATGTGAATCGCTGAGATGCATAATCATCGATTGTTTTGAATGTTCTCTATGAACTCCCAGGCCTGTATGTTTGATTGCAATGTACAGGAACGCTAAAAAGCTGCTCAAACTCTATGTACTCCTTCTGATCCTATTTAATTCGCACATTGTGAAAGAGCATACTTTTTTCTATAAGATTGGTCAAAGTAGAGATACTTTGACTGCAGACAAAACTGGTATGCGGACTAGAAAGGACCGGAGGGAGTACATGTGAAACTGCTGCAAACGAGGTGATCACCCTGGGAATAATGCTAGTACGTATTGTTTTGCATGTTCATTCAATGCCAGTGATACAAGAATTCGAACTAATCGAAATAAATTCATTCATACATGGTCGGATTTCATATAAACATGCCGGATTTCATACATTTCATACAAAGTTTTCTCACCACCATACCATTCATCTTTTAAATTTGAATTTGCAATGAAAAACTTACAGGGGATACCATGAAATGTGAAATCCATGTTGAGATTACTATATCACAAATTCACTCTAATTCAAGAACTCATCATAAATCAATTACCGTGTCTTTCGGAATGACCAGTAATTTGCAAGGAAATACGGGCATTGTAATACATATAGATTCGTTCAGCAATTTAAAAGATTCCTTTCATATTCTCGCGACCAGACGGCGTACCAGCCAGACCCGGGCCCGTGTTGACCCTAAAAAAACTGGGCTAGTGTCCTTCTGGTGGCGTGCATGGTAGGAACATTAGCCAACCCAACCACTCGAGCCTCCGCGTTTCGAGTCGAAATATCTCGTGACCAGAATTCCAGCTCTAGGAAATGCCCCTCATATCCCCGGTCCATAAAGACTACCGATGAACAATGGAGGGATGCTTTAGTAACTAGACAATGTTACCTACCGTGTCGAGCACAGTTCAATTCCCTCGGTCGCCGCTACCCAAGGTCACCCGTCAACTCCATTGCCTAGTACTAATAGGAGTTCTACACCAGGATGAGCATAGAATTGACCCCCGTTTGTTCGTGCCTAGTACTTGAGTTAATATATCAGGCAATGCACTGGTACGGAGGGATTATCCTTTTACTCTGCATATATAACTTGTCTGAAGTCTAACTAAGCAATATGTTTGACTAAATCCTTTCTTAAGAAATAATAACATCTACAACAGTAAAGATGTATCGCTTGAAATTTTTTGCATGATGCAGGTTATGATATTGTTTCGAATCCTGGATTTTAAATTTCAGAAAATCCAAAAGTGACCTGAAATTCATGAAACTGAGCATGGTCTTGTGATATGGTACAAATATGTTGTCGTAATTTTTTTGTTCAATTTGAGACAAGCTGCTTATGAGAAGTTGCACAAATGAAGAGCCAAGGTATTTTGGAACAAAGACCTGTCACGTTAACGCGAACGCTTTCACTATTTAAACTGTGGGCGTTGACGTGCCGCCACGAGTCTCGCTTCTCATTGACAGGTGTCGTCCGAGTAAGCGTGTGAGTCGACGGAGGCGTCTTGAGCGAACCGCTATGCCGGTGACCAGAGGCGTCTGGCAGGCCGGCTGCGAGATCACCGGGAGGCGATCCCTTTGACCAGGCTTCGCCGCCCATCTTCCTCCCAACTGCCCCAACTTTTAATGGCACCAACGCCCAGCTTAAAATCACCCCCGCACTACCCGGATTGCTACAATCTTCTCTCTTCCTCTCCAATTCTCCTGTCGTCTACCTTCAACCAGCCTGACCTAACTGTACGCCATGCTGCATCACGATGGTCTGCCCTTAGTCTTCCACTTTCCTGAGGAAGACACCCAGCCAGAGTCTCAAAAACATAAGGCACTTTGGGACGAGCTTTAACAGGCCTTGCAGGAAGACGTCGCGCTTGTCCCCGCTCCTGTTCCGTCTCCCGTCGCCCCAACTGTGCCAGCGCCCATCCCCGTGGCATTGATGGGCTAGCAGCCGCACATTGTCGCCGAGCTTGATGCCATGGGGTTCCACGAGGTACCCGCCGACTTTCACGCACCCGTGCACCTGCCAGCGCATGCGCCTGCGCGTGCACTAACACGCGCGCCCGTGCCGGAGCCCGTGCACCTGCCAGCGCATGCGCCTGCGCGTGCACTAACGCATACGCCCGTGTCGGTGCCCGTGCACATGAATGTCTCCGCCGCGCCTTTCCCAGCGCATGTCCCCGTGCGGGTGCCAGTGCCCCCCTCAGCGGCATGGATCTCCGCTGTCGACCGCTTCCTTGCACCAACGCAAGTCGCCTCCTCCCGCCAGTTAACTCGCTCCTGGAGACCGAAGTCCAAAACATTCTGGCCTTCCTTGAAGCTAGGGCCAACGTCCAGGAGTACGCCAATAACGGCACAAGATGCCGCCGTTGCTGTCACCGTCGGTCCGTGGCCCTGCGACACACATAGCACGGTAGAGGAGTCGCTTCCCACCGCAAGACGCCCCCGCCGCCGCCACGTAATCTAAAATTGCCATGAAAAACATTCATGCTTAAATTCCGAATGTTTGGGATTTATCATTTCCGTTTATTTTAGTTCGATCATCGTATGAATGTAAAGTCAGAGTCAGATTGAATGAAATCTATCGTTCGATCGATTGAATGTTCTGCTAGAGCCGTATCAAATTAAATATAAAACGTCATCAAGCCAGATCTATTCCTTCTCATTGAAAATATTTCATATTAAATACCACGTCAATTCCAAATATTTTTTTAGGGAAGTCAATTCCAGATACTTCTAGGGTGTGACCAGTCCCCTTATTCGAGCACTAGGCGATACATATATTTATCCACGCATATAATTATTACGGAGTAGTAGATAAATGGGATTTTTACATCTGTGCCCCTGGTTCCTTAGCCATACTCATTCATCCCCATGCTCTTAACTTTTGCTCACTTTTCCCCACTCCCTTGCCCGAAGCCCTCAGAACTGGTCACAAATGGTGGATGTCGTCGGGTCAGTGCTTTGACCATTAACTCTGATGAGTGGGGCCACCCTGACTGTGTCGCCCGTTGGACCTGATGAGTGGGGTCACGGCAGACGGTGCCGCAGTTAGCCCTCTGGGCCGTGGTTAGACTTGGGCCGTGCGCGCGCCGCAATGACAAAAGCCTGTTATGCATGCACGACATGTCCAGCTAGCCTGCATGCATGCACGTAGCTAGCCTACGTGCATGCGCCGCCGCCCGCCGCCACAATGCGTTGACCGGCCTCTTTTTCACGCGAGCCGCCACGGACGCTGACCGGCCTCATTTTCACGCGAGCCACCACAGACGCATGGACGGTTGCTGCCGCTGGTTCGTATCATCTCCCACGCGTGTCTCCGCATGTGGGTGTTCTCACGCTGGAGGGATGCAAGGGGGTTTGCCGAGTGGTTCCTCCGTCGGGGCTTTGCCCACCTCCCGGCGGGCTCGCCGGTGATGTTCCGATTGGCGGAAGTGCGTCCAAACTCGAGGACTCCGCCGATAGGGCTCACCGTCACCTTCACCAACGGATTTGATGCGTACTACCTCCTCGGTAAGGTGTTTTGGTGTGGATGCGAATTCATTGCATTCACAACCCACAAAATCTTCACAAACTTCGACTGCATCTTCCCCACCTGCGATGGTATGCACAGCCTCCCCTACTACATCGACCAGGATGGCATGCAGAGGGAGCAGTGAAGAGAAGGCACAGTGAAGATGGTGGTGAAGTCCCGGTCTTGATCGTGAGCTTGTCTTGCCCTAGGGTGTTAGGGATTTTTATCTTTTATATATTTCTATCTTAATTATGTCGTTGATTGTACCGTGAACTTTTAATCTCTGTCGTGTTATCCTATTTGATATGTCGTTGGTTGTCAGTGTTTTTGCTTGCTGTTTCTATCTTATTTGACGTGAGATAAATCGCTAGATGGATATGGTGCCGTACACGAGCCTTCTGCTAAATCAATCAATGATTGAGTATTCCTCAACAAAAACCAGCAAGTTTTTGCCCATTTAGAGTAAGGTCAAGTTTTCGCCCATTTAGAGTAGGGTCAAGTTTTCGCACGCGCGGATAATGGAGTAGCTGAAGTGTCAAAAAGGAAACTAAAGCTAGAAAAATGAGCCATGTTGATGTTGAAAAGAAGAAGAAGAAAAACTAATTTTTTTGAATTGTTGGCGGCCCTATTCCGTATATTGTATGAACAAAAACAAGCAAATGTTTGAATAGTTTGTGGACTATGCTATGGTTTAGGGTACCCTATGTTTTATGTAAGAAGTATGCTATGGTTGCTAATTTGTATGTTATGGATGTATGCTTGCTGAGATATAGGTCCATGGATATGGTGCCGTAGCCGAGCCGTAGACAAGCTCTCTAGATGGATATGGTGCCATAGCCGAGCCTAGACATGCTCTCTAGATGGATATGCTGGCTAATGGTGCCACCGGACTTTATTTTAGACGTCGTTTCAGATGGATATCATGATCTACATAATTAAGTCTGACATGTTCTTAATAAAAAACAAAAACAAAAAATCATGTATACAATATTTTTCTTACAACAAAAACTTGTTTACAATACCCGCATATCAAAAAATAGAAGTGTTGTGTCATAGGCTATATACAGAAGGAGATATGTACAAATAATTTGACATGTGCAAGTCCAACAATAAATCGATTTACCATCATGGACTATTTTTGTTCGGGATGGCAATAAATGGATTTACCATGGTAATAATCAAGGGAAAAAACAGAGCCAACGCGTGGGCCTTCGACACTCAACGCAATGAACCGGCCCAACCAGAGCTTAGTTTCAATTTGGGCCCTAGAACTAGGTTTTCTTTTCTGCGGTCGGTGTTGTCTGACGAAACTGAAGAAACTAAAAGTGTACAAAAGCGATTTAAACCGACGGGTACCAAACCGACATGATCCACAAATTAAGCAACACAGAGCATAGAGCACATGATCCACAAATTAAGCAACACAGAAAGCGGACACATGATCCACAAATTTAAGCAAATCGTAGAGCACATGATCCACAAATTTAACCAAATCCTAGAGCACATGACACCACACTAATAACATCTCTAACAAGTAATGACCAGCAAGTAAGCAAATCCTAGAGCAACTACACAAAAATAAAAGGGATAAAATCCTAAAGCTATCAGATTCGCCTGCTTGTTCAATTGAATCAACTGCTTCAAGTTCTTGTTCATCTTCTTTACTTCCCCCTTCAGATCTGCATCCCCAATTGTCAGAGCAGCACTTTCAGAGACCAAATTCGTTGTTGCTGACGGCAGATTGAGCTCCCGGGTTGGGGCCCCATTGAATTGAATCCGCTTAACGTAGTCATCCAGCCATTCAAAATGTGTGCATTTCTTCACGATCTCAATCTAAAAAATGAACCCTAAATCCCAGATCAAAAAGAATTAAAAGCAAATAGAAAAAGAAATCAGAGGAAAATCATGAGATCTAACCTGCCCCTCTAGCTTGCTCTCGCATTTCACGAACTCGCGCCCATAGTTGCCATTCTTGACCTCCTTCGAAGTCAACCGTATCAGTGGCGCGCTGCATGGGCAGTCAGGACATCGCTCCATGGGAAGTGGACCATACTGGGTCCACGAGGGGCGGGAGGCTGAAGTGGAGCTCGACATATCGCCCAAAGTCGCCGGAGAAGAAGAAGCAGAGGAGTGGCTCCTCTCGTCGTCGGAGAAGAAGTAGCAGAGGAGGAGTAGCTCCTCTCGTCGCTGCAGAATAAGCACCAGAATAAAGGGGGTACCCTAACAAAGGGGAGGCACAACCAACAAGTCTCGCGGATCGCCTCTCGCGGATCATCCCACGATCCAACGATGCGGAGCCGTCCATGTGATCCAACGGCGCGGAGCCTGGTCACAGCCTGCCCTCAGAATCACTTCTAGACCACATCTGAGGGCTGTCGCTTGGCGCTAGGGTATGATTGGACGGCTGACGTTCGGAGCTAGGGTTAGGCGAAACCCCAGAAGGTTTAGAGGGGTTTTGAGCTGGTCAACGGGGTTTCAAAGGCTTTGACTGAGCATAAATAATTCTAAAAAATCGAAAAAATATGAACCTTCGTCGTTCAGCGTTTTATAGGACACACTAAGGAGGAAAAATACTAAACTTGGTATAAGTACATTTAGATAAAAAAACCTAGCTAGCACGATCGAGGTAAAATGAGCACCATTCATTAAAAAAATCAAAAAATATAAAACCTGCGCACAATGTTGTCTTGTGTGACATGTTACCAACCAAAAATCATAATCTTTGTCTATGGACATTTTCATGAAAAAACCTTCACACATATGAGCTATCAAGTACAACGTTTCATAGAGACCAATGAGAGGAGGTAGGGTCTCCCTTCGGTTTTTGAAATTTTTTAAAAAATAAAAAAAATCACCAAAGCTTGATTTCAAAGTGAATAAGAAGGATCTGAACTTAGTTTTCCATTTTCATATGGTAAACGTGTTTTTAATGGTTTTTCTATTAAAGTATATTTTTTTGAAAAAAAAGTAAAAATAGAAAGATTAATTCAATAAATAGTGGTTCTTTGAATCTACACTGTATAGATTGATTTGGTGTTAATAAAAAAAATATTTGGCTCATTTGGAGTAGGTCCAAAAAAAATGATTACAAATGGGGCTGTTTACCCTAGCTTGGGAGCTTATTTGGAGCACATTTCTTATGACTAAGTTTTGTAGACGCAAAAGAGATCGCATTGATCACCCTAACGTTTATAATAGTTCAGCAAACTGTGCAACTCACACCACAGTGGAATGGACTGAAGTGTTGGTTCAAATTCAAAGTTTGCCTAAAATTCAAAATTTGCCTTAGTAGTTCAAATTCAATGTTTACATATAGAATTATTACACCTTACAAGTTTTCACAGTACTTCAAATTGATGACAGAATCCTTATTACAAATCTTTAAAGTTCAAAGTTTATGACTTGCATTCAAGTTCAAATTCAAATCTTTGCCTTGCTCCTTGTGTTCCGGGATGGGTTAACCGTCTTGCTTCTAGTTTCCCTGGCTGGGATATTTTGTGTTTTTGAAAGCTTTGTCTTGTTGCTTCTGATCTTCACTTCTGGTGGTGGCGGTTTTGTTGAGCTTTGACTGACTGATCGAGCAAGTGATGACCAGTTGACGGTCATCTGTGGGCTCACTAATCTTTAAAGGAACTTCAGACAAAATAACTTCCTCTTCTCTTATAGCTTCAAAACCTTCGTAAGCCATGGTTTCAAATTCCGCATCAGATGATGGTTCAACCGAAGTTTCTTCCTCTCTAGGTCTTTTCTGTCTTGTGCCTCTAATTATCATAGAGCTGGGTCAAACAGAAATAAGCTTAGCCATCGATAAAAAGAGAACAAATGCGAAAAAATGGAAAGATTGCACACATACCAAGATGCTACTTCAGTTGCTTCATTCTCTAAACTTGTTGCATTCTCCTCTGCTGCTGCATTATCCTCTAAGCTGGCTGCATTCTCCTCCGCTGCTGCATTATCCTCTAAACTTGTTGCGTTCTCCTCTGCTGCTGCATTCTCCTCTGCATTTGCTGCTGCCCATTGTTCCTCTTCTCCAAATGATGCATCAACTGGATTGGTACAACGCCTAGAAATATGCCCTAAGATACCACATCTTTTGCACTTACGCTGTTTTTTACACGACCCTCTTCACCAACTCTTACCTGTTTTTCCTCGCTCTTCCTGGTGGTCTAGTCAGTACAGGAGAATGGAGTTTGAACCCTGGGTCTACTATGTTCCATTGGTCTTTTCCCAAGAGTGCAGACACATTTTTAGCATAAGCAGCCCTAAATTTGGCAACAGAGAAATATTCAGAGTAACATCGATCAACTTCACCATCTTCACCTCCAATAACAGTCATGAGATGTAGGGCATGTATGCACGGCTTCTCGCGGATCTGCCATTGCCTACAGCTGCATTCATTGGTTGCAAGGTTCACTGGATATCTCCATTCCCTATTTTTACTGTCAATGTATGTCACCTCAGCCTCATATGTCGACGGTCGAATGCATTTCATTCTTAGTCCTCTTGCCTTGGCATGCAATGCCTTAATCAGAGATGGGAGCATAAGATGGCCAACATATTGTGTTTCTGCAATTCTTTTACGAAGAGCCATATTTACCATGATCATCTGCCTGATCTTATCAAATGTTTGCCACAACAAAAGCCCTTTCACTGACTTGAACTTTGCATTGAAACACTCAGCGAGGTTATTGGTCACATAGTCTACTTTGCAGATTTCATTGAATTTGCTTCTTGACCACAACTTTCCATGATGTTCATCCATGTACTCCTTCACCAAAGGATTATGAGCATACAACACTCTCAAATGGTGCTCATGCTTCCTCAAGCTGCATGTGTATGATGCTAGCCATAGATTCTCATATTAAACTTTGGCTTTGAATTTCTTTTTAAAATTCTGCGCTAGGTGTCGCATACATTCCCTATGTTCCACTCGAGGGAATACAATTTCTACTGCAGTTTCTAAACCCTTGCAAGAATATGTGTGTATAACTAAACCTGAGGGTGTACCTATAATCTTGCGCTACTACTGCAGAAACCAAACCCAACTCTCCTCACTCTCTACCTCCAACACACCAAATGCAACTGGGAATAGCCAATTGTGTCCATCAACTGCAGAAGCTGCTGCTAGCTGGCCTCTCCATCTTTCGTTCAAAGCAGTCGCATCGACAGCCAAATAGGGCCTACACCCATTCAGAAACCCCTGCCAGCAAGCCTTGAAACAAACAAAAGCCCTCCTGAAGCACTCCTTCTCTATTGCCTTCCCTTTTAATTTGTACTCAATTGTATGCTTGTCAATCTCTACAACACTCCCTGGACTAGCCGTCTCCACTTCAGCTTTGAAGGTGTAAATCAACTGAAAACTCTCATTCCATGGACCATTAATCCTATCAAGAGCCCTTTCCTTAGCATAGAAAATCTTCATGTATTGTACATTAATCTAGTACTTCTCAAATAGCTTCCCATGGAGTTTTGTTGGACCAATTGTTGGTGTTTCCCTCACCCAATCCAAGATTTCATCTGCCACCCACCTAGTCTTTGCAAGCTTAGATTTGTCCTTCCCCCTCCCCCTCTAGGTGGGCAAGTGTGCCCATGTGGGTTGCTTTTTATCTAAAACAAAATGAAAATGATGTCAAATACAATTAAGAAACAATACACATGATCTGAATATAGAATGGATAAATAACCTAATAACAATATTCAGTTGTAATACCTGAATCAATTTGGTCTTTCGCATAGTGGATGCATGCAACCTCCACCTACACCTATCATAAGGGCAATGAACAGTGAATCTTCCAGGCTCACTCCTATGAACCTCATACGAGTTTTCAGTGAGAATGCAATATGTAGTCACTGTATTACGACATTCCACCATCGATTCAAATATGGTTCCTGGAGTAAGGTCAGGATTCTCCCTGTTCCACTCAATTGTTGGCATGTCCTCACCATCATATTCTTGTAAAACTAAGGAGTCGATGTTCTCCTCCCTCTCTTCATCATCAGTGTCATCAAATCTAGCACGGCTTTTAGCATCCTCTACATATTCATCTTCCACTGCTTGTTGACTGACTCTATCTACCAGTTCAGGGAAAAGAATCTCGTCCTCGTCATCATGTCGAGGCACTTCCTCGTCAGGCTCTGCATCTACTTCTACATCAAGTGCAGAAGGGAGAGGAGAAGTGGCAGAATTAGCGGCAGCCGACAAGTTGTGGCTTTCAGAACCACTAGGTTTACTTGGTCTCGACCTACAAGGAGTGCGAGGACGCTCGCTATTAGCAGAGACAGATGATGTCTGAAAACCCTTCGGGATACGTTGTTTGCGTGCCTGAAGCACACCGATATGGATTTTACCGAAACGGCTATCAGCATTCAAACTAAATAGCAATCCCGGATGCTCATCACAAGTTAATGGGAGAAATCTCTGCTCAGTACTATCGAAATATCTCAGTTCAATAGCATCGGCAGGGCTCCACAGATACTCACAACAGAGTGCCTCACGGAAATCTCTGAACGAAACGCTGATTTCTACCACTTTAGGATAGAAAAATCCAGAAATCACACACGGTTTAGTTCCACGCAGCTCGCTAGTTTCCGTTCTAACTGCCAGCCGAAAAGTAAGTGCATGATCAACCCTATTCGATTGAAATAACATAAAGCGCGCAGTTAGGCCGAAAAATTTCAGATAAATTGCGCTGATTCACGCTAACGATGGTCAAATATAGCCTAATTTACGGATCTCCTAATCAATTTGAGAGGAAAACGATGCTTACCCATGTGAAATCCATGAATTGTCAGCCTCTGATTCGACCCAATCATATCCACGGTCGATGGGCCTAACGGGGTGCCCCCCCCCCCCGACATCGCTTCCTAATCCTAGTTGGGGAGAGAGGGTAGATGCGGCAGTGGCGGCACAACTGCGGCGGAGGCGGCACGACTACGGTGGAGGCAGCAAGAGTGTGGCGGAGGCGGCACGACTATGGCGGAGGCAGCAAGAGTGCGGCAAAGGCGGCACGACGGGAGCAGAGGCGACACAACGGCGGCGGAGGGGGCCGCGCGGAAGCGACTGGATCTGATTCAGGTTACCGTGAGTGTCAGTTTCGTGGCCCCACTGTTTACCACGTAACGGTCAAAATGTGGACTCCGCCCTACGCGGCCCCACTAGTCAGAGTTAACAGTCTAGCCATTGACCCGACGTCAACGTCCGCTGTGACCAGTTCTGAGGGTTTCGGGCAAGGGAGTGGGGAAAAGTGAGCAAAAGTTAAGAGCGTGGGGATGAATGAGTAGAACTCACGAACCAGGGGCACAGAAATAAAAATCCCTAGATAAATAGTACTACAACTAGCCTAACTTGTCCATCACGGTCACTTTTGTTCCTAAACTTGTTACATGTATAATACTACTAGTACGTGAAACTAGTGCCTTAACTTGTGAACACGTCCAGATATGGTCAATGGGAACATCGCCCGCGCGTTCTTCGTGTTTGCCCGTGCGTCTAAACGTAGAAGGGGAGGAGAGAGAGAGAGAGAGAGAGCAGACATGGAACCCACCAGTAAGTGAAGGTGAATAGTACATGCTAATGAGTCGGTCCCACTAGTGTACTCAAATTAATATTAAAACATGTTATCCATTAAATAGGTTGTGGTAATATAGAAACATTATATCAATAAAGGGGGTACAACAAATGTTGCTACTATGTTGCCTATTGACGTGCGGTTTGAAGGCCCTGGTCGCATGTTCGATTCTCGTCCTTTTTCATTTATAATTTATAATTTAAATATGGGTCCAAATTTGTTCCATGACACGTGGGCCCCTTGGTGTGTAGTTTGTAGCACTTTAATTTGTGGGTCGAAATTTGTTCCATTACAGGTGGACTATCGGTGTGTATTTTAGCAGCTTATTTGTAATAATTAAAGAGAACAATAGAGTTTTTTTGCAAAAATACCATGGTGCAACGTGGAAGGTGAGAAAGGACGTGCGAGAGAGCGGTGACCAAGCCAGAGGGAAATCAATTGGGGGAGGTGCGGGGATTGCAACGGTGTTTGGTGTAGTTGTGGGCCGAATGCCACGAAAATATAATCTAAACCCACCGGAATAAATGCCTTCACAAATTAATCCAAGGTTGGAGTCCCCCATCGCAATGTAAATAGCTCCGGCTCTGCGAGGGATGGAGACGTAGCTTCAATGTGTGGAAGATACGGCATGAGAAAGCGAGGTCATTCGAGACACGAATAGATAGAGAGACAAAGTGAGTGTGGTCCGGCATTCGTTGAAAAGATATATATATGCTCTGGAGAGATAATGTCCGATTGAGCTTTTGGGAAGGGTGAGTGTTGTAAGATAGAACTTGAGAGATGATCTAGTCACAGACATGTAGATATATTTTGTGCGTGGGAGGAAGCAAGGTCAATCGATTACATAGATAAAGGGAGAGAGATTGAGCGAGTGGGGGACATCGTGCGATCGAAAGAGTGAGGCGGGTTGGAGAGGGTGACCTAGATAGACAATGTGTGTGAGAGAGTATACAATATGAATATGTCCAATTGGGCTCAAACATGGAGATATATCGTTTGTTTCTGAGAAAGAGCAAGCTCAATTGAGACATACATACATACATACACACACACACACACACACACACATATATATATATATATATAGAGAGAGAGAGAGAGAGATTGAGCGAGCGTGGCCCGCCATGAGGTCGAAAGAGTGGGGGCGGCTTGGATGGACTGGCCTAGATAGACAATCTGTGTGAGAGAGTATAGAGTGTGTCGATCGAGGCCCGAACAGGGAGATATATCACTTGTGTGCGAGAGAAAGCGAGGTTAATCGAGACTTAGATAAATAGAGCGAGATTGAGAGAGTGTGGGCTGCCATGCCGAAGAAAGAGTGAGACAGTCTCGAGAGAGTGACCTAGATAGACAATGTGCGTGCGTGCGCACGAGAGGGGGGGACTAGATAGACAATGCATGTGTCTAGAGAGAGAGGGTGGGAGGGAGGGAGGGAGAGAGAGAGAGAGAGAGAGAGAGAGAGAGAGAGAGAGAGAGCTCGGCATGGAGTGCAATTGCGGGTGTGTGAGAGAGATACATTTGGTAACAGAATGGAAAAAGGGGGTTGTGTAGTTGAGAGAGTTAGAGATCGAAACATGGAGAGAAAGAATGAACGTGTGTCAGAAACCGATAGCTTCCTAAGGTGGTTAGGAGAGGAAGATTGATCGATACAGGAAGTATGTAGCGCGTGTGCCCCAGGGGGGATAAAAACAACATTTGAATGTAGATAGTACGAGACTTAATATCGACATTTCAATTTAGTGTACATTGTAAGATTTGAATTGAGGACCATGCATATGGCTTCCGTAATTATTTCGAATTCATGCCATACTAGGTTTGGAAAAGTTGACATTGACTCGATTGTTGTGCTATTTTGTAGGTCATATGTTTGAATCCATCCAAAGTTTTCTCACTACCATGGTGTTCATCTTATACATATGAATTTGTATTAAAAAAGTAGCATGGATACCGGGAAATGCGAAATCCACGTTAGAATTGGAGATCGCTATGTGACACACACTCTAATTCAAATAACTCCTCATTAATTAATTTATAGTATCTCGTTTCGGATGATTAATTATTTGCAAGGAAAACACGGGCATGGTAATACATACAGATTCATTTGCAAATGAAACAAGATTTGTTTGCATTCTCAAATGTAGGCGCACTAGGCAGACCAGGGTCGTGTCGTGGTGGTCGCGTGTGTCGTACTGATGCTAGCACCCAGCCACCCACACCCTCCCTCCTGCCCCCCCCCAAAAGAATGATGACAAAATAAGTTCATGCTTCCATGTTTCGGATTGAAATATCTGGCGGCCCCAATTCCAGCCCTGCAAAATCTCCCTTCTCCACCGTCCCATTCCGCGCCCAGAGCGCTCAAATCCCTAACTCGTCGCCAACCCAAGCAAAGTTCGAATCGCCCTTCCTCTCGTACACATCCTGCACACCCGTATGACCTTGCAAGTATCTGTCCTCCGGTACAATAGCAAGGTCGATTCCTCTTATTTGATCAACCATTTGTCGTGTCAAAAATGCAGAGGGGGATGCAAGGAGCACAAGGCCTACACATCCAAGCAAGTGGTAACATGGACCTGTACATGGAACATACCAAGCGCAAGCAGAGCTGTAGTGAGCCTGTACAACGAGCTGGTGTAAGTCCCTGCATTTCATTTAATTTGTATTGGCCTACGTGGCGGATCCACGAATTCAAGTTACCGGGGGCAAAAGATTAACTTAAAAAATACGAAGGCACTTGCACTCCGGAAATCAACATAACTTGAGAAATGTGAAGCTACATGCACTTTGAAAACCAGCTAATGATCCAAAGTAGTTCCAGATTATAAAACACTAAATGATGTAAGCACCAGAAAACACAAAATGCAACATGGTGTACAAGGACTACTAACATGATTTGTACCTGCTTGAGTTATTCGTTCTCTGGCTGAAAACTTCGAAGTGTAATTGCACCAATAACCAAACTGCATATCAATATATCTATCCTGCACAAGTATGCCAATAGTTTCAAACAATAGATTAGAAAAGTATTTACGCCACGTTGTCATGATATGGGGACTTTTTGGTAGATGGCCTGGACGTTTCCTGAAGCCATGAAAATGTACTATAATTTGCTTGTCATCAATACCTGCAAATCTCTATGTCTCTCTCAACATAGCAGATCATCATTAGACACTAAATCCTTCAATGGGAGCTTGCAAAATGCTTGCATTAGATCCCTCATTAGACACTATATGTTCATCACCAGGAGCATGCAAAATGTTTGCATCAAATCCTTAATTAGCAGTCTGTTCATTAGACACTTCAGGCTCAAGAACAACATGAGCTTGTATGTTTGCACCGGAAACATGATTAGACACATCAGGTTCAGTCAGTTCAGTATTGATTGGGGGAGTTATAAAATAAGAAGAGATTGCTTTCATTTTCTTATAGATTCCCTACATACAAGGAGTTTTACAACACCGTCAGGTTTAACTATTGGCCAAAAATTGAACAGTTTAATTAGATATAATCAGGGATGTGATGTACCTGCTCATTGCACATGTTGCCCTTGATGCCATGCCCGTGCTGCCTCCCACACAGGCTACACCCAGGGTTGGATCTTCATCTTCTTGTCCTTCCATTCGCTTGAAGCATGATGACCGGCGTCCAACGAGGGCGCGAGGAAGTGTTGTGTCGGTCTGTCCAGCGGTGGCTAGGTTAGGAGCAAACCAGACTGGAGGCTGGAGTGAACATATTGGGATTTTTCCTACTGTTGATCGATATGGGAGGCGCTCATTTGGGCCGCGAGCCTGCTATAGGGCCTGCCTTGCACTGCTACCTCTTGAGCACTACGTTGGATTTCCTTGAAGAGAAAGGGTGATGCAGCAGAGTAGAGTAAGTATTTCCCTCAGTTTTTGAGAACCAAGGTATCAATCCAGTAGGAGGCTACACGCAAGTCCCTCGTACCTACATAAAACAAATAGCTCAATGCAACCAACGCGATTAGGGGTTGTCAATCCCTTCACGGTCACTTACGATAGTGGGATCTGATAGAGATGATAGATAATATTTTTGGTATTTTTTGTATAAAGATGCAAAGTAAAATAAAAGGTAAAGTAAAAGCAAAGAAATAATAAAGTGATTGAAGATTGATATGATGAGAATAGACCCGGGGGCCATAGATTTCACTAGTGGCTTCTCTCAAGAGCATAAGTATTTCTACGGTGGGTGAACAAATTACTGTTGAGCAATTGGCCAATTGAGCATAGTTATGAGAATATCTAGGTATGATCATGTATATAGGCATCCGTCCGAGACAAGTAGACCGACTCACCTGCATCTACTACTATTACTCCACTCATCGACCGCTATCCAAAGATGCATCTAGAGTATTAAGTTAATGAAATCAGAGTAACGCCTCTAAGCAAGATGACATGATGTAGAGGATAAATTCATGCAATAAGATAAAAACCCCATCTTGTTATCCTCGATGGCAACAATACAATACGTGCCTTGCTGCCCCTTCTGTCACTGGGAAAGGACACCGCAAGATTGAACCCAAAGCTAAGCACTTATCCTAGTGCAAGAAAAACCAATCTAGTAGGCCAAACCAAACTGATAATTCGAAGAGACTTGCAAAGATAACCAATCATACATAAAAGAATTCAGAGAAGATTCAAATATTGTTCATAGATAAACTTGATCATAAACCCACAATTCATCGGTCTCAACAAACACACCACAAAAAGAAGATTACATCGAATAGATATCCATGAGAGAGGGGGAGAACATTGTATTGAGATCCATAAAGAGATAATAAGCCATCCAGCTACTAACTATGGACCCGAAGGTCTGAGGTAAACTACTCACACTTCATCGGAGGGGCTATGGTGATGATGTAGAAGCCCTCTGTGGTGGATTCCCCTTCCGCCGGAGCTCCGGAACAAGCTCCAAGATGGGATCTCGTGGGTACAGAAGGTTGCGGCGGTGGAATTAGGTTTTTGGCTCCGTCCCTGATCGTTTGGGGGTACGTAGGTATATATAGGAGGAAGGAGTACGTCGGTGGAGCAAAGGGGGCCCACGAGGCAGGGGGTGCGCCCTAGGGGGGTGCCCTCCACCCTCGTGGCCACCTCCCTCCTTTCTTGACGGAGGGTCCAAGTCTCCTGGATCATATCTATTGAGAAAATCATGTTCCCGAAGGTTTCATTCCGTTTGGACTCCGTTTGATATTTCGTTTCTTCGAAACACTGAAATAGGCAAAAAACAGCAATTCTGCGCTGGGCCTCCGGTTAATAGGTTAGTCCCAAAAGTAATATTAAAGTGGAAAATAAAGCCCAATATGGTCCAAAACAGTAGATAATATAGCATGGAGCAATCAAAAATTATAGATACGTTGGAGACGTATCACGCATCCCCAAGCTTAATTCCAGCTCGTCCTCGAGTTGGTAAATGATGAAAAAGAATTTTTGATGCGGAGTGGTACTTGGCATAATTTCAATGTAATTCTTCTTAATTGTGGCATGAATATTCAGATCCGAAAGATTCAAGACAAAAGTTCATATTGACATAAAAATAATAATACTTCAAGCATACTAACTGAGCAATTATGTCTTCTCAAAATAACATGGCCAAAGAAAGTTCAACCCTACAAAATCGTATAGTTTAATCATGCTCCATTTTTTCACACAAGAATGCTCTCATCATGCACAACCCCGATGACAAGCCAAGCAATTGTTTCATACTTTAATAATCTCAAAATTTATAAACCTTCACGCAATACATGAGCGTTAGCCATGGATATAGCACTATGGGTGGAATAGAATATGATGATGGGGGTTATGTGGAGAAGACAAAGAGGAGAAGATCTCACATCAACATGGCTAATCAATGGGCTATGGAGATGCCCATCGGTTGATGTTAATGCAAGGAGTAGGGATTGCCATGCAACGGATGCACTAGAGCTATAAATGTATGAAAGCTCAACAAAGGAAACTAAGTGGTTGTGCATCCAACTTGCTTGCTCACGAAGACCTAGGGCGTTTGAGGAAGCCCATCGTTGGAATATACAAGCCAAGTTCTGTAATGAAAAATTCCCACTAGTATATGAAAATGGCAAAATAAGAGACTCTCTATCATGAAGATTATGGTGCTACTTTGAAGCACAAGTTTGGAAAAAAAGGGTAGTAGCATTGCCCTTATTTATTTTTATTTTTATTTTTTTATTTTTTTGGGCCTTCTTTTTTTTTTCTTTTGGCCTTTCTCCTTTTTTTATTGGGACAATGCTCTATTAAATGATGATTATCACACTTCTATCTATTTACAACTCAATGATTACAACTCGATACTAGAACAAAGTATGACTCTATATGAATGCCTCCGTGATGTAAGGATATGCAATGAATCAAGAGTGACATGTATGAAAGAGTAATGAACGGTGGCTTTGCCACGGATACAATGTCAACTACATGATCATGCTAAGCAATATGACAATGATGGACGTGTCATGATGAACGGAATGGTGGAAAGTTGCATGGCAATATATCTTGGAATGGCTATGGAAATGCCATAATAGGTAGGTATGGTGGCTGTTTTGAGGAAGATATAAGGAGATTTATGTGTGAAAGGGCGTATCATATCACGGGGTTTGGATGCACCGGCGAAGTTTGCACCAACTCTCAATGTGAGAAAGGGCAATGCACGGTACCGAAGAGGCTAGCAATGATGGAAGGGTGAGAGTGCGTATAATCCATGGACACAAACATTAGTCATAAAGAACTCATATACTTATTGAAAAAATCTACAAGCCATCAAAAACCAAAGCACTACGCGCATGCTCCTAGGGGGATAGATTGGTAGGAAAAGACCATCGCTCGTCCCCGACCGCCACTCGTAAGGAGGACAATCAAATAACACCTCATGTTTCAAATTTGTTACATAACGTTTACCATACGTGCATGCTACGGGACTTGCAAACTTCAACACAAGCATTTCTCAAATTCACAACTACTCAACTAGCACGACTTTGATATTATCACCTCCATATCTCAAAACAATTATCAAGCATCAAACTTTTCTTAGTATTCAATGCACTCAAAAGAAAGTTTTACAAATCTTGAATACCAAGCATATTAAGGTTTTTAAGCAAATTACCATGCTATTTAAGACTCTCAAAATAATCTAAGTGAAGCATGAGAGATCAATAGTTTCTATAAAACAAATCCACCACCGTGCTCTAAAAGATATAAGTGAGGTACTAGAGCAAAACTATAAAGCTGAAAGATATAAGTGAAGCACATAGAGTAT
Organism: Aegilops bicornis; assembly: GCA_021605145.1. NCBI lineage: Eukaryota > Viridiplantae > Streptophyta > Magnoliopsida > Poales > Poaceae > Aegilops > Aegilops bicornis. The sequence continues at coordinate 294,204,873 of CM038670.1, read as the reverse complement.
TCTAGCAAATTCCAATTCGTGTATGGCTCTATCAAAAGGTGTGTACAGCAAGGATGATTATGTTAAACTAAAAAGCAAATACTCAAATCATGCAAGACGCTCCAAGCAAAACACATATCATGTGGTGAATAAAAATATAGCTCCAAGTAAAGTTACCGATGGAAGTAGACGAAAGAGGGGATGCCTTCCGGGGCATCCCCAAGCTTTGACTTTTTGGTGTCCTTGGATTATCTTGGGGGTGCCATGGGAGTACCCAAGCTTAGGCTCTTTCCATTCCTTGTTCCATAATCCATCAAAAGATTTCACCCAAAACTTGAAAAGTTCACAACACAAAACTCAACAGAAATCTCGTAAGCTCCGTTAGCGAAAGAAAACAAAAAACCACTTCAAGGTACTCTAATGAACTCATTCTTTATAAATATTGGTGTTAAACCTACTGTATTACAGCTTCTCTATGGTTTATAAACTATTTTACTAGCCATAGATTCATCAAAATAAGCAAACAACACACGAAAAACAGAATCTGTCAAAAACAGAACAGTCTGTAGTAATCTGTAACTAACGCAAACTTATGGACCTCAAAAAATTCAGCAAAAATAGGACGAACTAGGCATTGTTTTTATTGATCAGAAGAAATTGGAATAATTATTTTATCACGTTCTGGTGATTTGTAACAATTGTTTTCGTGAACGGAAATTTCTGGAAATTACAGCAAGATCAAATAACTATCATCCAAGAAGATCCTATAGGTTTAACTTGGCACAAACACTAATTAAAAGATAAAACCACATCTAAATAGAAGGTAGATGGATTATTTATTCCTAAACAGAAACAAAAAGCAAAAAAATAAAACAAAATTGGGTTGCCTCCCAACAAGCGCTATCGTTTAATGCCCTAGCTAGGCATAAAAGCAAGGATAGATCTAGGTATTGCCATCTTTGGTAGGCAATCCATAAGTGCCTCTCATGATAGTTTCATATGGTAATTTTATTTTCTTCCTAGGGAAGTGTTCCATGCCTTTCTTTAATGGAAATTGGAATCTAATATTCCCTTCCTTCATATCAATAAATGCACCAATCGTTCTAAGGAAAGGTCTACCAAGAATAATAGGACAAGAAGGATTGCAATCTATATCAAGAACGATAAAATCTACGGGCACATAATTCCTATTTGCAACAATAAGAACATCATTAATTCTTCCCATAGGTTTCTTAATAGTGGAATCCGCAAGATGCAAGTTTAGAGAGCAATCATCAAAATCGTGGAAATCTAGCAAATCACGCAAAGTTTTGGGAATAGTGGAGACACTAGCACCCAAATCACATAAAACATAAAATTCATGATCCTTAATCTTAATTTTAATAGTTGGTTCCCACTCATCGTAAAGTTTTCTAGGGATAGAAACTTCCAACTCAAGTTTTTCTTCATAAGATTGCATCAAGGCATCAATGATATGTTTAGTAAACGCTTTATTTTGACTATAAGCATGAGGAGAATTTAGCACAGATTGCAACAAGGAAATACAATCAATTAAAGAGCAACTTTCATAATTAAATTCCTTGAAATCCAATATAGTGGGTTTAGCAACACCTAGGGTTTTATTCTTTTCAATCCCACTTTTATCAATTTCATCATCAAGATATAAAAACTCCGAATTTTTGGAACGCCTTGTGTGGGCAACGAACACTGCATTGTATAGAAAGGAAGTGTCATATTCACCTTTTACATAGAATACAATTTTTTACATGGAATACAATCTGCCTACTTGCTTTGTATCGCACTACCAGCCCTCCACCCTTGAAGCTAAACTTTATGCCACTCATAGTTCCTTAGTTTATTTGTTCAAATACGAATTTGATATGATTCTAATGTTCCTACTTCAGTTTTGAAATGTGTGTCTGCCTGTTATAGAGACATAAGAGGTTTGTATTTCTGTGTGTGGTCTGGTTAGCATGATTGGGGGTGAACTTTGTATATGTAGGGGTTTGTAGGGAGAAACTCTTTGAGTTGAATCCACAATGCATTCCATAGATAATCTAACTACTTTTTATGTTTTCATGAATCTCAGAAACTGAACAACATCATAATGATTGTGAGCTTGTGCACATGAAAAGAATAAAGCAGAACAATGCCATGGCTGTCAAACTTGGGATTAAGGGACTGAAATCAAGTATGGATGTAATGCAATGCAAATGCTCTCCACCTACAGATTCATGCTCAAAATATGATCCTAACAATGATTCTGAGCTAGAGGGAGACCTAAGTCAATGTAGCTCCCTAGTGGAGGAGTCAGAGGAAAATGCCCTATCTTATTCACCCATCAAGGTGCTTGCTCTAACTTTCCATGGTTATATTGGTCACACATATCTTGCAACTGATGCTTTGCATTGCTTCTACTTTGTTGCACTGCCATTAGCTTAGTTTACACATCGTGTATGTGAACACGCCCTGCCTATCCATTTCTAGTACATATTCCATCTGTCATCATACCATATTTATCCATCCAAATGTTTTTCTTTGGTATCAGACGTTCAAAAGGAAGAGGGAGATTGCTTATCACAGAGGAGCACGAACAAATTATTAGGAAAAGGTAGTGACACCTGATAAATCAAATAGCCCATTAGGTGTAGTTGCCATATCACCACACCCAGAAAACACGGCCACAACTCTAGCAGACTCTAGCCCTACTACACTGGCCATCTCTGATGCCCCAACTCAACAGACCCCAACTGAAGCAAACAGTTTGATGATGCCAGTTGACATAGCACTAGCTCTATGACGCAAAACCCCCATTCCAACAAAGAGTACACCAAATCCAGTTGCCAAATCCCTTTTTGAACGAGAGAGAGCCCCAATTGCAGCAAACAGGACTCCTGTTCCACTTCTTCCCAGTTTAGGAGACGAAGCTTATATTGTTGTTAGGAACTTTGTGCACATCTTTCCTTCGTGGAAATATTATACCACAAACAAGGAACAATTTCCAATCTTCCTCCACAACTTACGCGTAAGTAATGTACTAATGTTATTCATGGTAATTCCCGCATATGTTTCTGCTGACAGAAGACACAATATTTCATTCTTTTAAGTAGGCGAGGACCAAACTGGATAGTTAATACAAGCAAGGGTTGGTTGCGCTTTTCAAGCACTCATTGATGAAGTATCGTTCCTACCTGAGGCAAGCACACTTCGATGGCAAGCCTCTATACGAAATTTCTGTAAAGTCTCCGGTGCTACATTTATCGAGACGATGGATCGAATAATCTTGTTACACATTGGTCTCTGCTGCAGCGTAAGGTACTGTCTATGATATCACATCACAATTTGAACTACATTTCTGCATGTGCCTTAACGTCTCACTTGTACGAAAATTGTTTGCAGAAGAACATTCATTCTCAAGGGACCACACAATCTCGCAACTATACACACTGTATTGCTCTTGTGAGTACCTCTTGCCCTGTATGACCATACTTACTTTCACAGCTGGTTGATTATGTAGCATCACTAGACATGTTAGCCTCGTTATCCTCCATTTGGTGGACATTATAAGATCCATATCGACTCTTACATAAATTTAGAATCAGCCCAATGCTTTTGAAGAGGTTTAGCTCTATAGTCCTCTTGTAAGGACTGAACATCGTCTATCAATGTACTTACATTAACAGCTACTCCCTCCGTCCCATAATATAGGAGCGTTTTGTACAGTACACCAGTGTTCAAAACACTCTTATATTATGGGAAGGGGGATTGGTTCATTGTGTAGCATTCTGCATCTTATCTCCCTCGCCCACCATTTACTTAAAAATATCAGACCTATATTTAATCTTACCAAAAAGTTGAATACACAGACAATGCCAGTGCAGAAGTGTAGCCCATTGCTCTTGTCAGTACATTTTGTCATGTAACGCTTGTACTTCCAGGGATTGGTAGTTGATTATGTAGCATCAATCTGCATCTTATCTTCATTATCCTCTATCCCTTCTAGTATTATCATATCTATAATTACTCTCTACAAAATGTAGAGTACAGGCAATGCTTATGAAGAAGATTATGTCCTGAAATTCTTGAGTTATCCTTCCCTTGACATGGAGAAGGGCATTATAAAGCCGGTGTGATCTGTTAATGTAAGTCAGTCCTTCTAAAGCCTTTATCCTCAACGGCTGTTTAATTTGCTCATACTCTGTATCGCCAACTATTGTTTACTTTGTTGTTTCTATCAAAATGCGTGTTCACAACAACTGTCAGTTCCAAGTTTTACTTGTAAAACCGAATTCCTTATTCATACCATGCACATTACTCAATATCCCTATATATATGCTTGTCTTTGTGGATCTATAATCTAGTGTGTCGTGAAGCAGCCCACGCTTGCACCTTGTCATCTCCTGTTGAACCTTACTAATGTGGCTGATGATATGAACAACATGCCATGCACATTAACCAAAATAGATACAATGATTGTCTTTGCCCTTCATCTATGCTTGTTTTGTTGACATGGTAATCCATTAGTGTGGTGAAGCTCCCCGCATTACGAACAATGCCAAAGTATGCTATTGATATTTTGAAGTTACTCTTTATTTTCTAATTTGACATTGGATGGAATTGACAACACAATTACCATCTTTGTTTATACACGTGCAAAACATGTCATCTCTCTGTTTGTTTCAGGGTTATATGCCTGATGGCATGCACAAGTCTGTTGAAGGCTATGAGACAAGCCCAACATATATTGCAGCAAAGAAGGCAAAACATCTTGAAGAAAGCGAGACAACCCCAAAGTCTTATCTTCATGCAGTGTTCAAGTTACTTGAGACTAGCAGACAGACAAGCTCAAAGAATTTGCTGGCTAAATCAGTTTGACTTCTTCAGTCCCAAGATCTAGCTAAAAGGTATTCTGCAACTCACCTTCGACTTGAAGTCCTATCTCTAAGAAAGATTGCGGAGAACACCAATAAGAACCTCATTGCTAAACAGCTACACCTGGAAGCTATGACCGACATGCTAGGTCGGTCTCACAGCCTTCGTCAGCAACTTGCGCAGTCGTTCCCGTGCAAGGCTAACCTTTCTTGAACTATCTTGGAAGTGGTCTTGGTTTAGTATTATTTTGTTACACTGCAATGGCGCCCAGTTTTTGTAATCTGCTTCTTTGTTGCGCTTTATGATCACTGGTGGCGAACTTCGATGACAAGTGGATGTAATATCTCATAAATCCTTTATTGTATAGTGTTGGTTTATTCTAAGTTTCTATGCCGTAATTTCTTTTTTGTATAGAGTAGGTTTGTTCTTAATTCCTACTAGTTACCATATATGCCATCATTCGCTATCTATAAAAAACGGCGAAAATATGATGTAGTCGGCCGGGCCGAAACATTCGCCTCGAATGGGCCTGCATTTTAGCGGGCCACAATTGGGCCGGCCTGCAACTTTCTTCGGCTTGAAAGGCCATTGGGGCCTTCACACTTTGCGCCAGGCCCACACCTTACACGAGCCTATATTCAGCCCAAAGTTTAGTTGGGCCTTTAGTGGACTCATCCCTTAGTTGGGCCCATGTAGCTTTGGGCCATTAACAGGATGAATATTACTGGCTGTTATTACGACCGGAAGAAACCATGGGCCTTTAGCAGGGGAAATGCGTGTTGGGCCTCAATTTTCACTAGTTATCGACGAGCCTTCAGTAGGCTGAAATGTAGGCCGGACCATTATTGGCCCATTTATATGACGGGCCATTACCGGGCCGAAACATATCTCGGGCCTTAGTTGGCCCATAGATATCATGGGCCTTTAAGATGCCGAAAGCTTAGTAGAGGCATCATCGCCCCAAATTATACGACAGGCCTTTAACTATTCCCGTTAGAGGGCCGGATGTCAGGTCGGACCATATATGGCCCATGGGCAGCATGGGCCATTCTCAGGCCGAAAGATACACCGGGCTGAAATGGGCCCATGTCTACATTGGGCCTCTAATAGGCCAAAATGTCACTGGTCCGTAATTGGGCCGAAATATTCGGCGTATAATTAACGAGCCAGATCTGGCTTCGGGCCGTAAATGGGCCATGTTTAAAGAGGCCTTTATTGGGCTGGCCCACTAGTACCTGAGTAAATACTATGGGCCTTTGACTAGGCCGGCCTTTTTAACCTATATGGGCCTCTGTTGGGCCCTGCCACGTGTCGACGTATCATAGGCACGTTTCCTCCATTGGACAGACGACATCTGGCCCACCGAGGAGCCGACACGTGTTTCCTCTAGCCAATGATGATTTTACACGTGGAAAATCCCCATTGGTCCTGGCTGTTAACGGGTTATCAGATCCAAACCGGAACCCGATAACTTAACGGTGACCCATTACGTTGGATGCCACGTGTCGGTTACCCTTGATGAAAGTACTTCCATGATGTGCCATTTATCGTCATGGAACTGGACACTTCCGTGATGATAATTTTGGTATTGTCATTGAACACTTCTACGACAACACAGGTATGCCTATCTTGATTCTCTCATAAAATCTCATGGATGTACATGCATGACAAAAAACGTGACCTACTGTGACAAACACGTATCATCACAAAAGCAGTTTTTTTGTAGTGTTGCTTAAGCAATTATCAAAATAAGTTCTGTAAACAGAGAAATCATCCATGAAAACCTCAACAATCTTTTCACAAAAGTCAGAGAATATAACAGCCATACATCTTTTAAAGGTAGCAGGTGCATTACATAAACCAAAAGGCATACGTCTATAAGCAAAGGTGCCGAAAGGGCAAGTACAAGTAGTCTTTTCTTGATCCTCTTGTGACACAGGTATTTGAGAAAAACCAGAATAACCATCTAGAAAGCAAAAGTGTGTATGTTTTGGTAGTCTTTCTAGCATTTGGTCAATAAAAGGTAGAGGGTAATGATCTTTCCTAGTAGCTTTGTTTAATTTGCGAAAATCAATTACCATTCTATAACCTATGACTATTCTTGTGGGGTCAATTCATTCTTATCATTAGGAACAACACTAATACCTTCCTTCTTAGGGACACAATGAATAGAACTTACCCATCTACTATCAGCAAGGATAAATGATACTTGCTTCTAGAAGCTTTAATATTTCATTTCTTACCACTTCTTTCATCTTGGGATTTAACCGTCATTGGTGATCCACAACTGGTTTAGCGTCACGCTCCATATTAATTTTGTGCTGACATAGAGTGGGACTAATGCCCTTAAGGTCATCGAGAGTATATCCAATAGCGGCACGGTGCTTCTTCAGAGTTTTCAATAATTTCTTTTCTTCATGCTCTGAAAGTTTAGCACTAATAATAATAGGATATATCTTCTTTTCATCAAGATAAGCATATTTCAAAGTATCAGGTAATTGTTTCAGATCGAAAATAGGATCACTCTTGGGTGGTAGAGGATCTCCAAGAGACACAACAGGCAAATTGTGTTTCAAGACAGGCATTTGTTTAAAGAATATCTCATCTAATTCCCTTCTTTCATTCATGAACCTATCATTCTCATGATCTAGCAAATATTGTGTGACGCCCCCGGTTCAATCGTGCACTAATCATTCATGCAAATGTGTACGATCAAGATCAGGGACTCACGGGAAGATATCACAACACAACTCTAAAAATAAAATAAGTCATACAAGCATCATAATACAAGCCAGGGGCCTCGAGGGCTCGAATACAAGTGCTTGATCATAGACGAGTCAGCGGAAGCAACAATATCTGAGTACAGACATAAGTTAAACAAGTTTGCCTTAAGAAGGCTAGCACAAACCGGGATACAGGTCGAAGAGGCGCAAGCCTCCTGCACAGGATCCTCCTAAACTACTCACAGTGCGTCGTCGGTGACACCTTGCGTAGTAGTAGGCACCTCCAGTGTAGGAGTCATCGTCGATGGTGGCGTCTGGCTCCTGGGCTCCAGCATCTGGTTGCGACAACCAGGTAGAAGGGAAATGGGAGAAAAGAGGAAGAAAAGAAACTGTGAGTACTCATCCAAAGTACTCGCAAGCAAGGAGCTACACTACATATGCATGGGTATATGTGTAAAGGGCCATATCGGTGGACTGAACTGCAGAATGCTGGAATAAGAGGGGATAGCTAATCCTATCGAAGACTACGCTTCAGGCCACCTCCATCTTGCAGCATGTAGAAGAGAGTAGATGGTAAATTCACCAAGTAGCATTGTATAGCATACTCCTACCCGGTGATCCTCTCCTCGTCGCCCTGTTAGAGAGCGAGCACCGGGTTGTATCTGGCACTTGGAAGGGTGTGTTTTATTAAGTATTCGGTTCTAGTTGTCATAAGGTCAACGTACAAATCCAAGTCGTCTTGTTACCGAAGGTCACGGCTATTCGAATAGATAAATTTCCCTGCAGGGGTGCACCACATTACCCAACACGCTCAATCCCCTTTGGCCGGACACACTTTTCTGGGTCATGCCCGGCCTCGGAAGATCAACACATCGCAGCCCCACCTAGGCTCAGCAGAGGTCACACGCCGGTCTAAATCCTATGCCAGCAGTGCAGGCCCATCGCCCATTGCACACACTGCATGTTGCGTCTGTGACGATGGCAGACCTAGCCTCCCTAATACAAGAGCAGGCGTTCTAGGTGGTCTCAACCTGCCCTGTCGCTCCGCCACAAAGTAACAGTCGGGGCCGTCGGGAACCCAGGCCCACCTCTACCGAGATGGAGCCACCTGTCCCTTCAGCCCCCATCTCCGAACAGTATCATAAGTAATGTAACAGTATAAAGTATATAGCATATACCCGTGATCACCTCCCGAAGTGATCACGGCCTAGTAGTATAGCATGGCAGACGGACAAGAGTGTAGGGCCACTAAGGGAACACTAGCATCCTATACTAAGCATTAGGATAGCAGGTAAGGGTAACAACTGTAGCAACAATGACAGGCTATGCAACAGAATAGGATTAACCGAAGGCAGTAACATGCTACACTACTCTAATGCAAATAGTAGAGAGAAGGAATAGGCGATATCTGGTGATCAAGGGGGGGCTTGCCTAGTTGCCCTGGCAAGAAGGAAGGGTCGTCAACACTGTAGTCGAACGGGGCACCAGCAGCGGCGTCAGTCTCGTAGTCTACCGGAGAGAAGAGGGGGAAGAAACAATGAATACAATGCAAAAAAATGCATATCGATGCATGATATGGCAGGTAACGGTGCTAGGTGTGCCCTAACGCAGTAGGTGGTAATACCGGTGAAGGGGGGAAACATCTGGGAAAATATCCCCGGTGTTTCGCGTTTTCGGACAGATGAATCGGAGGGGGAGAGTTGCGTGTTTGCTATGCTAGGTATGTGTGGCGGACGAACAGGCTGCGTATCCAGATCCGTCTCGTCGTTCTAAGCAACATTCATGTAGAAAGTATTTTCATCTGAGCTACGGTTTATTTATATGATTTTCTAAAGTTTTAAATCATTTTTAGAATTTATTTAATTAATTTAATTCAACATTATCCAGAATAGTGCAGGCTGACATCATCATGACGTCAGCATACGTCAGCAGTAAACAGGATGTTGACTGGGTCAAACTGACGTGTGGGTCCCAGCTATCATAGACTGTTTTTAACTAATCTAATTACTATTTAATTAATTAACACTAGTTAATTAGGTTCAATAAACATAGTTAATTAATTAATCTGTTATTCTTATTATTATTATATATTTTTTAATCTCTTTTTTTAACGAAAACGTTCTGGGGGGGTCCCATGTGTCTGTGGCCCAGAGGGGCCTATCGGGCGAGAGGACACTAGCGGGCGCTCGGGCGCTAATGGGCGCTGGAGGCAGGCGCAACCCAGCTGGCCCCAGGCGCCGGCCGGGGCGGAGGTGAGCACCGTGGGGGGGGCAGGAGGGGCCGTGCGGTGGGGGCTCAGCGCCTTTGCGGCCGGTGGGAGGCGAGGCGTGGCTGCGCGGGCGGAAAGCGGTCAAGAGAGGGAGCAGGCGGCCGAGCGTCGCGATGGCGTCTTGTGGCGATGGTGCACACAAGGCGCATGTGGGCGCTGCGACGGCTAGTGTTGGTCACGGGGTCGGGCGCGATGAGCGCGGGGAGGCCGCGAGCGAGCACGGCCTCGGGCGTGCGGTGATGAGGCGAGCCGTGGAAGGCGAGTGCGCGGCCGATGCGGGGAGAGGAGGAGGGAAAAGGCGGCGGCTCACGGCGGGGAGTAGGGTCCAGGGCAGCGTGCTCGATGGAGGTTGATGCGGCGGGGTCGAGCGGCTCGACGACGTAGTTTGCGGTGACGTCTGACGGCGTCGGAGTAGGGGGCTCCAGTTTATGAGGGGGAGGAAGGCGAGGGAGGCCGGATCCGTGATGGGACCTCCGGGATCCATCCCTCTCCGGCGAGGAGGCGGCTTGGTGCGGCACGAACGCGGAGAACATGGCGGCGACGACCATGGCAGGATCTTTGCGAGGTGGTGGCGCGAGGACGGCGGTAGGCGGTGGTTCCATGGGCGGGGGCGCGCCGGCGAGGTGGGGCTAGCTCCAGCACGGCAAGGGATCGGGTGCGGGGTGCTCGGTGACGCTGAAGAACGAGAGGGAGTGGGAGTCTCGATCAGGAGGAGTGGGGGGTTCGTGCGGGAGGAGTGGGGGGATCGTGCGAGGCGACGGGATGGGCGCCGTCCAGATCCAGGGGGCAAGGGGGAGTGAGAGGGGATCGGGGAGGGGAGAGGCTAGGGTTTGAGCGTCGGCAGGCCATATAAGCCAGGGGCGCAGTTGAGCCGGCGGGCTGGCCGGCTGGGTTGTGGCCCAGTTGGCCGGGGGGTTCTTTTTTTATTTCTCTTTTGTTTCTTTTTAGTTTTTTTTTGGTAAAATACTAAAGTGGCACCCAAATAGATGTTACAAATTATGCCACAGCCACAAATAACTTAGCACTGAAATAAAATAGTTTTGAAATTGTTTATCACTTTAAAAGCATTTAAATAATTATTATTGCTACTATTTTATTCATTTTAGATGGTTTAAACATTTTATAAAGGTGTGGTTTCTCCACCATAATTGCCTATGTATTATTTGGCTCACTCCGAACATTTTAGTTTTAATATTTGAAAACTTTTATCGTTTGACTTGATTTTGAATTTGAATTCGAACGAGGTTGAATCATCGTGAAACTAACAACAGTAATCGTGGTGACGTGGCCTCATTAGCAGAGGTTTACTGTAGCTTAAATATCAGGTTCTTCACCGTACTTACGAAAGGATAAGAGGGGAAAAACTCTATAAGGACGAATCCTAACAAAATTGAGCATCGGACGGTTAACTCAGGGGAAGAAGCATAAGTATCCCCTGAGTTGAAACTTAAGAAGATATCGAGAGCAAAGTAAGAAGGTACCATGAGAAGCTTCAAACGGATAGGCAATCGTTCGATGTCTGAAACAAAGTGTGAAAGGGGTTAAGAGGAACGGGAATAAGTACTATGTCCGATACCAGAATTGATCACTAGGACGGTGGCCCGTGAATTACATACGAGGCCACGTGCGAGGAATAACTTTGGGAACAGGTGGTGTTGGGGATATTACTACTGGGTGTAAACCGGCCAGGACAGGCCGGGTTGACTTCATCAGTCGTTGAGTATGTTAAAGCCCATGTAGGCAGATGAGGGCTCAAGGCCCATAGTCGGTTCAAGGTCGGTAGCCGTAAACCAGCGTCGGTATGTAACTTGTATTGTAAGTTAGGATTAGTGGAGGCCGAGCCGGATACATCTATGAACCGGCATCGGGACTCTGTAAACCGACGGGCGCCACCCATGTATATAAGGGGACGACCCGGCGGCGGTTCAGGGGAACAGACAACAACTCGAGACTTAGGCGAATCTTGTTTGCTCCCTAGTCATCGAAACCCCATCAATTCCATCACAACTAGATGTAGGCTTTTACCTTCATCGAAGGGGCCGAACTAGTATAAACTCTCTTGCGTCCTTGTGATCGCTTTAACCCCTTCAAGCTAACCCGTAGCGATGGCTTCACGACTAAGTCCTTTCATGAGGACATCTGCCGTGACAAAACCACGACAGTTGGCGCCCACCGTGGGGCTATCGCACGATGGTTTCAAGTTCTTGGGGGGCAACTTCGAAGGACTCAAGGGCTATGCTGTGGGCCGGATGACCAAGAGTCATCGCGGCAAGCTCTACATCGACGATGCAGGGTGGGGCCCCGAGGCCGGCTCGATTGAGTACGTGTACCGGGTCCCCTTCGGTGGCATACACGTCTTCATCGGCAAGATCGGTGAACCGGGCCCTGAGCCGGACATCTGCACTGACCTCGTCGAAACGGCTCAGCATGCGCGATCTGCCCAGGTTAAACCGGCCGTGAAACGTTCCTTCGTGGGAGTCATCCACGGAGGAGAAAATGAGGATGGATCGGAATCTGGTATCGAGACCGTCGTTTATTCCGGCGACGAGTCCTCAACCGGAGAAACCGAATCGTTATATCAGTTACAAGATGGCCGGATTGGGGGCTGTTCCGATGGCGACAGTATTCCGGACCCCTCTGATCTGCCCAACCGGGTTGGAATATTCGTGGCCGGTACACAGGCGCGATCCACTCTTCAACCACAGCAGCAATGATCTCCGGATCAGCACCGGTGACGGCTGCCGGGGCAGGAGGCCCTGTGCACCCGCCGGCTCAAGTTTTATCTGATCTGTTTGATGCGTTGGCTGTGCTTATGGCAGAGGCTAACCCGGTAGATCAGGACGCCCACAACACGGAAGTTGCAAGGGTGAGGGAGCAGATCACTCAAGCCAAGGCCGACCTAGCAGCCGAGAACACCAGGATGGTCACAGAGCGGGCCGCTTTGGATGCGCAGGCCTATAGGCTTATGCTGGATCAGACCGCGTCGCATGAAGTCCTGAAGAGGAAGCACCGATCTAGCTTGCCTCCGGTTTTCGAAGCCAGAAATCTCTTTAACACCCCAGGAGCAGGAACTAGTAACCCTCCGGTGATAAACCGGGCGGAGGCACCTCGGCCGGGTGCGCCGGTTCAACCTCACCTGATGGAGCCGCCTAGACAGAACAATGTCATGCCTCAGCTTGTCCCGACACCTCCGGGTCATTATTCCAATCCAATGGACAATCTTGTCGCCGCCGCTTCATGACTGGAGGCCATCCCGATTGAAGGTGATTCTCCGCAGGCGGTGGAGACTCGCCGGGTTAAGGAGCTTCTTCAGACAGCCTTGATTCAACAGGAAGCATATTCATACAGTCGTGACCGAACTCACTCCACCCCCCGTCCAAGCCGGAGCTACAGCAGGCGTATGGATGAACCGGCCGTATCAAGTAATGCACGGAACCGTGAAGCACCCCGTGGCAATAACCCGGCAGGTGGTTTTGGTGATGCTCAGGAAGTGGTGGACCAGGCCCGGGCGCGCAGGGATGCCGAGTTAGCGGCGCAGTATGAGGCTCATCATCTTACGCCGGTTCGTCCAACCACCTCGGTCGAGCCAGGGGTTACTTCTAGTTCTTTGGGGGTGCCCTGTCTTGTCCCCGCTTTACGTAATGTGCGCCTGCCCAAGGATTTCAAGGGCCCGCGCAAGGTGCCAAATTACACTGCCGATTTGTCTCCAGAAACATGGGTGGAGAGCTATGAGATGGCCATGGAGATGCTTGATGTGGATGAGGCGGCGTGTGCAAAGTATTTCACCATGATGCTTGAAGGGACAGCCCGCACTTGGTTAAAAAGCTTACCGGCCAATTCTATCAGTTCATGGGCCCAGTTGCAAGCCCTGTTTATCCAGAATTTCAAGGATACATGTAAGCAGCCCATGTCGATAGTGGACTTAGCGGCATGTGTCCAGGAGGAAGAAGAGTCAACAACCCGTTGGGTGCGGCGGGTCTCGGATATTTCGCATTCATCAGAACGTATCAACGCTGATACCGCGGTTATAACCTTGGAAGGCAACTGCCGGTTTAAGCCTCTGAAGTTGAAATTGGGACGGATGAAGCGCCATTGCAACAATATGGGGACCCTCATGGCTGCGTTAGTGAAGTATGCTGATTCTGATAGTACCAAGGATCCCGAGTCTGATGATGACAAGACAGGGAAGGGAAAGAAGAGCAGCAACTCCAAAGGCGCAAGAACACAAAGACGACAGGTCATGGAAACGGAGGCAAGCGTAAAGCGGATAGCAGCATGGACTTTGTGGCTAATACTAGCGCGCAGGACAAGGGCCAGCGACAAAGGGTAAACCGTCGAATTGCAGTGGAGCTCCAAGTCCTAACCCGGACCGCCTGACCTATCTGTTAAACCAGCCCTGTCCAAAGCACGGGACGAAGAGGATGCCAGCCAACCACCTTTGGAAGGATTGTTACATTATGCAGGAGTTCAAGAATTCTAATGCTTTCTGATATGATCACGGATGAGGAGGTGGCTCAGGATCCGGATTCCATGGGCCGGGTCACGGTGGAGGAAAATTCGGTTCAGGCTTCAATGGTAATCAGGGTGGACATAACAATCAAAGTAATCGAGTAGCTGTGGTGGTTACAACCAGCAGCAGCAGCAGTCGGGTTATCAGAGCAATCCGAAGCAGTTGAATAGCGGGCAATATCATGTCTTCACCACTATCTTGGATAAGCGAGACCGGAAGCTTCACAAGCGAGCGGTGAATTCTGTTGAACCGGTCGTGCCTCGTTATTTACGCTGGTCTGAACAACCAATCGTATGGAGCAGAGAGGATCACCCTCCCCGGGTTGACAATGCAGGTCACTAAGCGTTGGTGGTGGCACCTCAGGTGGGAGGTTATAAATTCACCAAGGTGCTCATGGATGGAGGGAGCAGTATTAATATCCTATACTATGAGACCTTCCGCCGTATGGGGCTAATCGATAAAAATCTTAAACCATCCAATACGGTATTCCATGGTGTGGTACATGGTAAGTCAGCATATCCTGTTGGCAAGATAGCTCTAGAAGTGGCCTTTGGAGACAATCATGATTCCAGGTCAGAGACATTGACTTTTGAGGTGGTGAAGATCCGGAGCCCATATCACGCCCTATTTGGGCGGCCGGCTTATGCCAAATTTATGGCACGGCCCTATTATATTTATTTGCAGCTCAAGATGCCGGGTCACAAGGGAATAATAACTGTTCATGGAAGTCGCAAGATTGCTTTGGAGTGTGAAGAAGGTGATGCGGCCTATGCAGAGTCGGTTTGTGCCATGGAAGAGTTGAAATACTACAAGGATAATGTTGATCCGTGGACATGACTCCATTGAAGAAGCCAACTACTGAGCATGATCCGCCCTAAAGTTCAAATCGGCAGGTGAGACAAAGCTTGTTGACTTCGTGCCGGCGATTCGTCCAAGCAGTTCGATGTCAGTACCAACTTGGATCCGAAATAGGAAAGCGCGCTCATCGAGTTCATCTGTGAGAATCGGGACATTTTTGCATGGAAACCTTCTGACATGCCAGGTGTACCGAGGGAACTTGCTGAGCACACTCTTAATGTCGATCCTAAGTACAAACCGGTGAAACAGTTTCTCGCCCGGTTTAACGAAGAAAGGCGCAGCTATTGGAGAGGAGGTGGCGGGGCTCTTAGCGGCTGGTTTTATTGTTGAAGTTTTCCATCCCGAATGGCGAGGCTAATCCGGTCTTTGGTCCTTAAGAAAAAGCGGCACTGGCGCGTAATGTGTGGATTACACAGACCTTAACAAGGCTTGTCCAGCAGATCCTTTTTCCCTCCCCCGCATCGATCAGATTATTGATGCTACTGCGGGTTGTGAGCGTTTGAGTTTTCTGGATGCATATTATGGTTATCATCAGATCAAGATGGCGGTTAAGGACCAGGAGAAGACGGCGTTCATAACTCCCTTTGGAGCCTTCTGCAATGTATCTATGCCCTTCGGGCTCAAGAGTGCACAGGAAACTTATCAACGGTGTGTACAGAATTGCCTTCATAAGCAAATCGGCCGTAATGTACATGCTTATGTGGATGATATTGTGGTTAAGTCAAGGGAGAAGGAGACTCTGGTTGACGATTTGAAGGAAACCTTTGATAACCTGCGGACATACAAGATGATGCTCAACCCGGCCAAGTGTGTTTTTGGTGTACCGGCAGGCAAGTTATTGGGTTTTCTGGTATCCAACAGGGGAATTGAGGCTAATCCGGAGAAGATCACAACTATCACCTCCCTGGCTAAACCGAAGTGTATCAATGACGTTCAATGCTTGGCAGGCCGGATTGCCGCGTTGAGCCGGTTTATCAGCCGCCTCGGTGAGAAGGCGATCCCTTTGTATCGCTTTGAAGAAAAGCAGATCAATTCGCAGAGTTGGTTTGATAAAGCGTTTGAGGATTTAAAGCGGCAGCTAATAATCCGCTGTTCTTGCTGCTCCGATTGACAAGGAGCCATTGCTACTATATGTGGCAGCTAATGCTCGTGCAGTCAGCGTAGCTATTGTGGTGGAGCGCAAAGAGGCGGGCAAGGAATATCCGGTTCAGCGTCCGGTTTACTATATCAACGAGGTGCTTTATTGAGTCCAAGAAAAGGTACCCGCATTGGCAGAAGCTGGTGTATGGAGTTTTCATGGCAAGCCGGAAGCTTAAACAATTCCTCCAGGGACATCCCATCACAGTGGTCAGCTCTGCTCCTTTGGGAGATATAATTCAGAACAGGGAGGCAACTGGCCGGATTGCCAAGTGGGCTATAGAGCTTGGGCTGCACGGATTGAAATACGTGCCTCGGACGGCGGTCAAATCTCAAGCACTTGTAGATTTCATCAATGATTGGACGGAACTACAAGCACCTAAAGAAAAGCCGGATCACACCTATTGGACTATTCATTTTGATGGGTCCAGGCAATTGGAGGGCTCGAAATTTGGAGTCGTGTTAACTTCCCCACGAGGTGATAAGTTCTATTCGTTCTCCGCTTAATGTTCCCTTGTACTAACAATGCAGCTGAGTACGAAGCTTTACTCCATGGTCTCCGGATGGCTAAGGAGATGAATCTCAGCCGAATTAAGTGCTTCAGTGACTCGGACCTGGTGGCCCAACAAGTATCTGGCACTTGGGATTCCAAGGATCCGCTCATGGCAGCGTATCGTCGTGAGGTGGATATTGTTGCAGGTCACTTCAAAGGATATCAGGTGGATCACGTGGACAGACGGAAGAACGAAGCGGCGGACGCTTTAAGCCTGCTGGGCTCTCAACATAAACCGATCCCGCCTAATGTCTTCTTGGATGTTCTGCATAACCCGTCTGTCATGCTCCCTCGTGAAGACGATTTGGCTATTCCTGATCCGGAAGCTCAGTTGGTGGCGGCTCTGCATGTCATTCCGGATTGGACGGTCCCTTATCTTGCGTACATGAACCGGGCGAAGTTACCGAGGATGAGACTACGGCCAGCAGATAGTCCGCGATCCAAGTCCATGACTATTGTCAATGGCGAGTTGCATCATTGCAGTGTGTCAGGGGCGTTTCAACGTTGTGTGTCTCCCGAGGAAGGCTATGAAATCTTGCGTGAAATCCACGAAGGGGATTGTGGTCACCACGCCGGTTCAAAGTCTTTGGTGGCTAAAGCGTTTCGTCACGGCTTTTATTGGTTGACTGCTCATGCTGATGCGGAGGACCTGGTTAGGCGATGTGATGGCTGTCAGAAGTTCTTAAGACGCGCTCATGTGCCAGCTCAAGAATTGAGGATGATTCCAATTACTTGGCCGTTTGCGACTTGGGGGCTAGATATGGTTGGGCCTTTCAAAAGGTCCAAGGACAAGAAAACCGACCTTTTGGTGGCGGTTGACAAGTTTACAAAGTGGGTGGAAGCGGAGCCCGTTAGTAAGTGTGATGCAGCCACGGCGGTTCAATTCATCAAAAAGGTGATTTTCCGGTTTGGCTTTCCACACAAACATCATTACTGATAATGGTACCAACCTGTCCAAGGGTGCTATGAAGGAGTTCTGTGAACGTGAGCACATCCGGCTTGACGTTTCATCAGTGGCTCACCCATAGTCCAATGGCCAAGCGGAGAGGGCTAACCAAGAGATCTTACGAGGCATCAAACCCTGGCTTGTGGTTCCTTTGCAGCGGACGCCGGGCTATTGGGTTGAGGAGTTACCATCTATATCATGGAGCATCAATACTACACCCAACAGATCGACATGATACACACCGTTCTTAATGGTCTACGGAGCGGAGGCGGTTCTCCCCAGTGACATCCGTCATGATTCACCTCGTGTAGCAGCTTATGTTGAAGCGGACAACGAAGTAGCACGGCAAGATGCTTTGGACCTGTTGGACGAGGAGCGTGACATCGCAGCTGCCTGTTCGGCGATTTACCAGCAGGATCTTCGTCCTATCACAGTCGCCGAGTTAGAACCAGAACCTTTCAAGAAGGAGATTTGGTGCTTCGGCTCATCCAAGACCAGACTGATATGCACAAGCTATCCCCACCTTGGGAGGGACCTTTCATGGTCAGCAAGAATCTGCACAACGGGTCATACTATCTGTGTCGGTGTACTAGAGTAGGGGTACCCTAGTATCCCGTACTGCACCTGACGATTGCAACACCAGCGGCAGGGTTTGCCTCGTCACCGCCAAGATCCTCTGTGGCTCCTTTGGAGCCATTCAAGAACGAAGTATTTGATTAAGAAGACAAGGCCCCGGCAAGAGGAGCTTGTCGGGACGGCCACTCCAGGCATGCAGAAGACCAGGCCCCGCAAGAGGAGCTTGCCGGGAAGGCCCGGCGCGACAAGCCTCCGGACGCGACAAGGATTCAGCAGCGGCAAAGGCGCTTTTGTGACAAGCAACCTCTCTCCATCTCCGCTCCAGCTCACCCCGCAACGTGTCGCCATGGGAACATTCCATGCAGCGTGTCAAGAGGTCAGGCAGCCAGCGGAGAGCAGCGATAAGCGGTGCCGACAAGCTTGCCATCGTGGCGAAGCGGAGGCGCACTCGACGGTCTCTGTTATCGCTTTGGGCGACAACGACGGGCATTTATTGCTTTTGTCCCTTGCCGTCGGAGATAGGTATTTTGCATCGCATAATCGCTCGGTAGGTGTACCAACTCCTGTTTTTACATTTGTACCCTCATCTATGTTGCCACCTGTCGGAGACCCCTTGAGCATATAAAAGGAGGCCCATGTGCAACGTAGAGGGGGTTCGGGTTCGGTTCGGTTCGTTCGACTCACTACGGACCAGATACACTCACGCTAGGTTTTGTAGCTCTCATCGCTCCCTAGCAAGAACGCAATACATCAAACAAGCAGCAGTAGGAGTTTTATCTCTCCGGAGAGCTCCGAAGCTGGGTAAACTGGTCGTGTGCCACGCCTCGATCCGCTCTTCGTGCGATCTCCGCCCCCCTCCGAACCACAAGGGGCCTGGTCCGCCGGCCCCATAGGTGTTCGTGGGTACGATCAGCCTCCCCGACAACAAGGGCTCTGATGCTCACTCCGGCAAGCGCACCTCTTCAGAGTGCTGCGCTACCGTCGAGGACGCACCATCGAGCTCCACCGGCAAGTGCAAGAAGATGGTGGCTCCGCCAAAGACCAAGAAGGTGCCCGCCAAGGAGGACGGCACTGGTGGTACCTTTACCATCGCTGCCTCTCTCGACCCTAAATAGGAAGACGCTCGTTGCTTTCTGCGGGCGAATGTCGGCGTGTTTGCATGGCAACCGTCGACATCCCCGGTGTTCCTGTGAAAGTGATTGAGCACCGCCGCCGTTTGTCCTCATCTTGCGCCCGTCAAGCAAAAAAGTCGAAGCAAGCGGTGGAGCGCCAAGAATTCATAGTCAAGAGATCAAGAAACCGGAAGCAGCGGGCCTTGTCGAGGAGTGCTCCATCCTACGTGGTTGGCCAATCCTGTAGTCGTCATAAAGCAAATGGAAAATGGAGACTTTGTATTGACTTCATGGATGTTAATAAAGCTTGTCCCAAAGATCCATTTCCCTTGCCGCATTGACCAGATTGTTGACTCCACGGCTGGATGTGATTTGCTTTCGCTTTCTTGATGCATCTTGAGGATACCATCAGATCTTCATGGCTGAAGAAGATGAGGAGAAGACCGCATTCATTACACCATGTGGCACATCTTTGTTTCATACGGATGCCTTTCGGTTTGAAGAATGCTTTGGTTCAACATTTGCAAGGGTAGTCCATGATGCTTTTGAGCCGCAAATGCATGTAAATGTAGAAGCCTACATGGATGACATAGTGGTCAAAAGCAAGGACAAAGCAACTCTTGTTCAAGATTTGGGCGAGACCTTTGCAAATCTGCGCAAGATCAACCTCAAGCTCAACCCCGAAAAGTGCGTGTTTGGAGTCCCTTCCGCAAGCTTCTCGGGTTCTTCGTGTCTCAGTGAGGGATTGAAGCCAATCCCGACAAGATCAAGGCCATTGAGCAGATTGAAGCACCAAAGCGCGTCAAGGATGTACGACGACTTGCCGGTTGCGTGGCTGCTCTCAGCTGGTTTATTTCTAGGTCCGCTAAGCGCGCCCTGCCATTTTTCAAGATTTTTAAAAAGGCAGGTCCAATGAAATGGACTCCCGAAGCGGAGGCTGCGCTGCAAGACTTAAAGAGATACCTGTCCTGCACTCCAACACTTGTCGCACCTAGGCCACAAGAGAAGTTGTTGCTATACATAGCGGCAACCAATCAAGTGGTTAGTGCTGCGTTAGTAGCGGAGAGGGAGGCGGATGACGAGCCGCAACCACGGCAAGCATATCCGGCGACAAGGTGGGGCTTCACGACAAGCTGGTCCCGACAAGAATGAATCCGCGCAGACACGTGAACAGATGCAGAAAAGGATGGTGCAACGCCCAGTCTACTTTGTCAGTTCCCTCCTGCAGGGGGCTAGGTCAAGGTACCCTGGTGTGCAGAAATTGCTTTTCGGCCTCCTCATGGCCTCGAGAAAGCTGCGCCATTACTTCCAAGCACATGAGATAACAGTTGTCACTCGCTTACCGCTGAAGAGGATACCGCAGAATCCGTGGTTGCGGCAGGATTGTCGAGTGGGCATTGGAACCGTCAAGCTTCGGTCTTAAGTTTGAAAGCACATCAACTATCCAAAAGCGTAGCGTTGGCAGAATTCATAGCAGAATGGACGCCAACACCGGATGAAGAGATTCCGGAGACGAGCATTCCCGTCAAAGAAGCAAGCAAAGAGTGGCTCGATGTACTTTGATGGTGCCTTCGCTGCAAGGCGCCCGGTGCCGGCGTGTTGCTTATCGCACCCACCGGAGAGCACCTCAAGCACGTAGTCCAGATGCACTTTCCCAAGGAGCAAGCGACAAACAATACCGCAGAGTATGAAGGTTTGCTTGCCGGGTCTCGTGGATCGCAGTGGACCTTGGGATCAAAAAGCTTATTGTCGGGTGACTCGCAACTTGTCGTCCGCCAAGTGAACAAAGATTACCAGAGTCCGTTGATGGAAGCCTCGTTGATGAAGTGAGGAAGCTAGAAGAGCACTTTGACGGCCTGCAAAGGGAACATGTTCCAAGAGCTCGTAATGATATTGCCGACGGTTCGCCAAAGTGCGCTGCACTTAAGTTACACAATGGAATCAGGGATTTTCGTGCTCAAGTCGACTCAACCAATCGTAACACCATCAACTCGGACAAAGCAAGAAGAGGAAGTTGACCTCTGGCGACTACTTTCCGGCTGCAGCTTCCCGGCCGTCGTTGCAAAAGGTCCCCAAGATCAACACCAACAAAGGCGAGGAGCGATCGCTCGACAGTCCGCAGGGTTTGTTTCATTGAAGCAGACGCTCCCGACAAGTCTTGCTCAGGCAAGCTTGCCGGGGAACATCAAGCTCCGGCAGGGCCGTAGGTCCTTGCCGTGGAAGCTAATGTTCCCGCAGCAGCAGATGTGCCTTTAGTCCTTGTTGTCGAGCCACAAGCTCCAGCATGGGCGCAGCAGATTGTCCATTTCCTTCAGATAGGAGAACTTCCCGAAGAGCAAGAAGAAGCGGAAAGAGTGGCCCGGCAGTCGAGTATGTACCAGTTTGTCGATAGCATACTGCATGTAAGAAGACTCAACGGTGTGAAATTGAAGTGTATTCCTGTGGAAGATGGGAGAAGCTGTTGGCGAAGATACATGGAGGCATATGTGGTCACCACATTGGCGAAGAGCACTTGCCGCAAAGCTTTCCGGCAAGGTTTCTTCCGCCGACAGCCTCCAGGATGCAACTGCACAAGTAACCAAGTGTGTAGCGTGCCAGTTCTATTCCAAACAGATACACCAGCCAGCTCAAGCTCTCCAGACGATCCCTTTATCCTGGCCATTTTCGGTCTGGGGGCTCGACATCCTCGACCCTTTCCCCCGAGCTGTCGGGGGCTTTGAATACTTGTTCGTCGCCGTCGACAAGTTCACAAAGTGGCCGGAAGTGGAAGCAGTGAGGAAGGTGGACGCGGTCGGCGATCAAGTTCTTTCAGTCGATTGTCTCGCCGCTTCGGAATCCCTAACAGGATCATCACCGACAACGGCACACAATTCACGCAGTCGCACCTTCATGCAAGACGCCCAAGACCTTGGCGCCAAGGTCTGCTTTTGCTTCCGTTGCTCACCCGAGAAGCAACGGTCAAGCGAGAGAGGGCAAATCTTTGAAGTGCTGCGCTGGCTCAAGACCAGAACTTTCGGCTGTGCTGCACAAGTCGCGGAAGAAAGCTGGATCGAGGAGCTGCCGGTGGTTCTTTGGTCGATCAGACGACGCCAAATCGAGCCACCGCCGGACACCCTTTGCTCTAGTCTATGGAGCAGAGGCAGTTCTCCCCACGGAACTCGTATCACGGATCGCCTCGAGTGCTCGCTATGATGAGCTTGAGCAAGAGCAGCTGCGACAAGATGACGCCGCTGCTCCTTGAGGAGGATCGTCTTCGAGCCGGCTGTGGCGAGCCGCTACGCTGACAAGCTTTGCGTCGCTACCATAGCCGCAGAGTTAGTGCCGAAGTCTCGAGGAAGGCGACCTTGTTCTTCGCGCGTTCAGTCCGCCAAGAATTCAAACAAGTTGACGCCAAAGTGGGAAGGCCCTTATCGGGTGAAACGAGTCACTAGGCTCAAGGCGCTGTCGCCTTGAGACCGAAGATGGCATTCCGTGAGCAACTCCTGGAACATTGAGCATCTTCGTAAGTTTTACCCATAGAGGCGCGGTTGTCGAACCCGTTCGCAACCACCTTTTGTACAAGTCTTGCCGCTGTTGCATGTAATCCTTTGTACAAAGCCGGGCGCAGACCCCGTGCATCAGTAAAGCTCATGTGTTGCGCAACCTTGTCAAATTCATGCTTTCATCATTTTATTGCATGTTTTGGCTAACACTTTGTGCAGCAACTACACCCGGTAAACAGAATCGAGCCGCTGGGCTCCATAACGTTATTTCCTCTTCTTTTTCTTTTCTCAAAGAAAGGAAGGCTCCCTCGCGCACAAGTTAACCAGGGGGGAGGAGGAGATAATACTATGGACCGTGCACCGCCGAGGAAATTTCACCTCATCGGGGAGCAAGAGATGTAAAAGCTAAGCTGCCAAAGTTTGAGCAATCAGTTTTAAATTTTTAAGTTATCTTCCTCGAACGATAGTACTTTGTATGGAAAACACATGCAGAGGGAACCAACTTCGCCCGGCTAGTCGTGCCCTTACTTTGTTTCGAGTCCGCTCAACAACTTAAGTGAGCTGCGGCTAGTCGCGACAAGGTTGCTTGTCGGAGGCTAACCTTGCCAAAGAAGTCTTGGCGTTCAGCGCTCGGCCTTCATGCAAAGGTGCCCGCACCGACAAGTCCCCCAAATGCGTAAGGCAGAAACGTACAAAGGAAGGGATCAAGTAGAGGAAATAACGTTGCATTGATCGCCTAAGATAGAGTATATTACAAAATAACTTGTCGCTGATCTAACAAAGTGTTCTAAACATGATCAGCAGCGACAAGGGAAAGATAAAGTTGGGGCCTAGTCTACGCGGGTCGCCCTCAATCCGCTTGATCTTGTTCACCTTGTCCACAATGGGTGCGACAAGGGCTTTGAGCTCCTCCACGTTGGCGTCTGGCGGCAAGGATCCGAGGACGCCATTAAGGTTGAGGCCCGGATTGCGGAAGGCCACCTTTATCAAGACTTCTCGAGGGCTCTGCCACAGATCTGGCGCGATTCCTCGGCCACTGCTGGGACCTCCTCCCGAGACGCCTGGAGGCCCGTCACCACGCCTTTGAACAATAAGCTGAGTTTGGCGCTGGGTTGGAGATGCTCGTCGGAGGAGTATGCAAGGTCCGCCATCCCCACCTCCCTCAGCTCGTTGTGGATGTCGGCGGCGGTGTCCACAAGACCTTCACCCAAAGGCTCCACGCTCTCCCTCAAGGTGCTTTCTGGATGGGCCCGGCATTCGCTTCAGCAGCTCCTCCTTGGCCTTGATCGCCTCCAACAAGCCCACCTCCCGCTCTCTGGCGCCGCCCAACGTCAAGGCTGTGGTGGTCACTTCAGCTCAAGATCCGCCTTTGAATCCTTGGCGCGCCGAGCTCCTTGCCTCTATCAGCGAGACGACTCTGCAGCTCGCCAAGAGTGTAGGCGTCCTTCTCGCGTTCACGCTTGAGCACGGCAAGCTCCTCGCCGCTCTTCTTGAGGCTGGCCTCCAGCTGCGCCACCTTCGCCTTCAGCTCTTCCTTGGCGGCCTCGGCTGCTGCAGCAGCATCCTTCGCTTCCTGAAGCGCCCCGCCAAGTGACTCCTCACACGCGGCAAGGTCTTCTTCGTGGCTGTCCAGGTTGACCTTCACGCGCCACTCGCTTTCCTGCGGAGAGCTTCTCGGCAGCTAGCTGCTCCTCCTCACCGCGGCCTTCTCAAGGATGAAGGCCGTGCGCTCCTCGAAGTTGCCCCAGCGCTTCGCTTACGTCGCGGAGAGCTTCTTTGTTGGCGCTCCGGAGCTCCTCTGCGCGCTTCTCCATGTCCGCTCCCGCCCTCGCGACAAGTGCTTCCCGGGTCTCCAACTTGGCCTGCCGGGCGCGGTAGAGCGACAGCAGCTTCTTCAGCAGCTGCTGCTGCTTGGCGCATCCACCAGCGTCAGCCCAGCTGAGGCGAGTAGCTCGCCGTCGAAGGTCTCTCCCTCGACCGCGCCACAGCTCGGTTCCTGTGGGAGCTTGATGAAGACGCCGGCCTTCGTGTAGGCGCTGGCTGGGCTCCTCGGAGCCCTGACGCCGAAGAAGTGAGTCGGCCGTCGGTGTAGCGCTTGGCGCCTGCGGCCTCGAGGGCTGTCAGTCACGATCGCCCGACCCCTCGCCCGGCCTCTGCGTGGCGGCCTCGGTGGCCTCCTCGCCAATAGGCTCGTCGGCGACGGCCTCTTCTTCCACAACCACGACCTCTTGTTCCTCGGCAGCGGCCTCGTCGTTGTTGCCTTGGCCTTCCTCCTCGCCGCGGCCTCGACCTCCATCGGCTCTGCGTCAAGGCGAAGAAAGAGCAGTCAAGCAAATGTTCAAAAAGAGAAACAAAAGAAAGCAAGCCAAAGGGAGATTTTCGTAAGGTAGTTACACCTGGCAGGATCCGCAGCCATGGCCTCGACCACCTGGAGGGTCACCGGCGCTGTCCCTTGCCGGGTAGCCTCCCTTGCCGGGGTAGCCTCCCTTGCCGGAGTGGCCTCCCTTGTCGGAGGGCGCCTTGCCGGAGGTTCCTCCCTTGGCGGCGAGTGTCGCAGACAGATCTCGGGCGGCTTCCGAGCCCTCCTGATGAGGCTGCTCTGCTCCTACACACGCAAATGGTCAGGTATCAACGAAGAAGGAGCACCCCTGCACACCGAATAGTAAGGAGAAAACTGCACAGTTACTCTGGGGGCTGCTCTGAGGAAGGATTGCCGGGTCCGGCAAGGCGGTCTCGGACGCGTCCCCTGTTGCCACGGGAGAATCGTCCTCAACGACGACCGTCGGGATCTTGGCCCTCTTCGACGCTCTGCAGGCGGCCCCAAAAAGAAAAGACTCCGAGCAAGCAAATCAGATTCAAGATGAAGCAATAAAATTGAAGAAATACAAGCACAAATCTCAAGAGCTTACTCTTCGCCTTCCTCCTCGGAGCTGAGCGGAGAAGTCAAACTCGGCTGCGCCTCCGGTGCGACGAGGCGGGGAGTGGGCTCTCTTGGCCGCTTAAGCGGGCGTCGGCGGTGGCTCGAGAAGATCCCGCCCAGCTTGTCGCAGCGGTGTGGGGTGCTCCGCGACAACCTCGCTTGCGCGGTGGAAGCGCGTCATGTGGCGCTTCTTGTGAGCCCGTCTGCCGCCCGGCTCGTCTCGACGCTTGCGGAGACGCCTCTTCGGCCGGAGCCGGGGCTCACGGTGGCGGCAAGTCACTGGGTGGTGGAGAAGAAGCGCCCTCGGCGGGTCCACTCGACCCGGCCTCGGGCTCGACAAGCTCGTCCTCGCTGACGACCTCCCCTCGCTCGGCAAGGCTTGCCGCCTTCGCAGCGTCCGCCTCCGCCACGGTGAACCCGAAGGCTCCAGCGGCAGCGGCTGCTGCCGCCTCCTCCACCCTGGTGGCAATCCGTGCCATCTCCTCGTCGGTGGTGTCGCTGGTGAGCCTTTTTCGCTGCGTCGGAGCGGATCGGCACTTCTTCCAAATCATCGAAGAACTGCCGCACGACCTGCGTCGGGGCTCTCGCCAGTTGGAACGATCCCATGGGAATCGCACAACGGCATCATGGCGCTGGATGCGGTCGGCGCCGAAGTTTTTGCACAATGGGACGACTTCGCGGCAACCCAAACCACTCACGGATGGTCGGGTCGTTTCTTGAACAGCTCGGCAGCATCGCATCCAGCTCCAGGACGGTGAAGTTCGATTCGGACCCGGCGCAACCTCATGATGTCTCGCGTGCTCGAACTCCCAAGCAGGCCTCCTCCTCTCCTGCAAGGGAAGCGTCGCGGCGGCGAAGGAAATCTGCGCCAATCGCGCTTACGGTTAACCGGCAAGCCCGAGGCGCAAAATTCGGGTCACAGCTATCTTCAACCGCATCCTCCGGCGCCAAGTTACTCCAATCTACGCCGCGCACTATTGGGGTTTGGCGCCGGCGGTGAAAGGGCTGCGAGTTCTCCTCACGACCCAGCACCAATTGGCTCTCCACTCCTCCCACTTGTTGCGGAACTCTCCTTCTAGGTAGGCCTCTTTCTTGCCGATCCTAGAGACCCGGGCTATCCCTCCGGCAAGTGGCTCTCCTCTCTCGACGCGGGGCACGAAGAAGTGGCGGAAGAGTGCCACATTCGGGTGGATTCGACAAAGTTTTCGCACAAATGCGCGAAAACTGCCATGGTCAAGACGGCGTTGGGGGTGAAATCAAGGAGGCGGAGGCTAAAGGTGTTCATGATGTCGCAGAAGAACTTCGAAAAGGGCGGACAAAGCCCATAATAGAAGAAAAGGGCGAAAAGGGTACCTGTTGGAGCCAAATCAGCGGCGGAGGCGGGAGTACTCGTGCGCGGATGCGCCTGGCGTCTCCGTCGACGGAAAGAGGTAGAAGACGTCCGCAGCTCCCTTGCACCGAGCTGCGGGGAAGATGGCCCGCTCCTTGCCTTGGCGCCGTGAGCCGCTGCGCCTCGGCCGACTTGACGCCCTTCTCCTTGTCGGCTTCCGGAGCCATGGCGAGGGCGGCGGAGGAGGCCCGGCGATGAGCGTGCTTGTGGCGAAGCGGGCGCCGCTCTCTTCGCACGGAGAAGAAGGGGGAGCGGAGGTGGTTTTCTTGACAAGACAGCAATGGCGAAGTGGGCGGCCTGCCTGCTTTCCTCCGCTTATAAAGAGGGGAGGCGGACGCCCGCTTATACTAATAAAGAAACCCCACGACCGGCGCCCACGATCTTCGCACGACGCCACGTCCGTGCGTGCCGTTAGTGGGGATCGTGGTGGGTCCGGGCGAAGTTGCGACGTGGTCGAGGCTGCGTGTGTCCGTGCACAGTTTTGGGCCTGGCCCGACAAGCGCTTCGGCACGATGTGCGGCCCAGTTCGGGGCTCTGCCGGTGTACTAGAGTAGGGGTACCCTAGTATCCCGTGACTGCACGGACGATTCTGACACCTCGCTGCAGGGTTTGCCTCGTCACCGCTAAGATCCTCCGTGGCTCCTTTGGAGCCATTCAAGAACAAAGTATTTGATTAAGAAGACAAGGCCCCGACAAGAGGAGCTTGTCGGGAGGGCCACCGCATGCAGAAGACAAGGCCCGGCAAGAGGAGCTTGCCGAAGGCCCTGACGCGACAAGCCTCCGGACGCGACAAGGATTCAGCCCATGACAAAGGCGCTTGCCGCGGCAAGCAACCTCTCCCCATCTCCGCTCCAGCTCACCCCGCAACGTGTCGCCATGGGAACATTCCATGCACGCGTGTCAAGAGGCTGTGCGGCCAGCGGAGAGCAGCGATAAGCGGCATGACAAGCTTGCCATCGTGGCGAGCGGTGGCGCACCTGACGGTCTCTGTTGCACTGTTTGGGCGACACTGACGGGCATTTATTGCTTTTGTCCCTTGCCGTCAGAGTTAGGTATTTTGCACTATACACTGTTCGAGTAGGTGTACCAACTCCTGTTTTTACATTTGTACCCTCATCTATGTTGCCACCGTCGAGACCCCTTGAGCATATAAAAGGAGGCCCATGTGCAACGTAGAGGGGTTCGGGTTGATTCGGTTCGTTCGACTCACTCGAGACCGAGATACACTCACGCTTAGGTTTTGTAGCTCTCATCGCTCCCTAGCAAGAACACAATACATCAAACAAGCAGCAGAGGAGTTTTATCTCTCCGAGAGCTCAAGCAGGGTAAACTGCTCGTGTGCCACGCCTCGATCCGCTCTTCGTGCGATCTCCGCCCCCCTCCGAACCACAAGGGGCCTGGTCCGCCGGCCCCATAGGTGTTCGTGGGTACGATCAGCCTCCCCGACAATCTGATCGATATTCGAGAGCATAAAGACTCACGTACATCAGAGGAGGAGACCAACAGGCCGTGGAACATAGCTCATCTTCGGCCTTACTATACTTGAGCCATAGGCTCTACTTATGTACATATTATGACAATGTTATATTATGATCAATACAATAAACCGGAGCCTTAGCTAAAGCGGGGTCTCTTTTATTTTTACATCATGTGTGGTTACACAGAGTTTCTGTCTTAAAGCGGCCTCCGGTTTACCCCTTGAGTTAGCTTTTTCAAAAAGCTTTATATCATATCACTTGGGGGCTTGGTCGTGTACGAACCAATGCAACACCTTTTGCTAGGCGAAAGCCACAGAATCACTTGGGGACCTGGTCACGTCTGAACCAGTCACGTCTCTTGATCGGCCTAAGGCCACAGAATCACTTGGGGGCTTTGGTCGAACCCGAACCATCGCTACACCTCTTGATCAGTGTAATGCCACTGCATCATTTGGGGACCTGGCTGACTTGAACCATAGCTACGCCTATCGGGGGCTTGGTCATGTCCGACCACGGTAATGCCACTTGATCGGCTCAATAGCCCTTTTTTGCAAATGATTCTATCTTTGTCTTTGCTTGAAATTCGTTTCTCTTTTTGCGTATTTCTTTTGTTGTGTTTTTAAACCGACAATTATTAAATCGGTTCGACTGTCAGTTGACGGAACACGGTCTACTCTTAATCCGAAGACTCTTTGCCCGGTTTGATTTTTTGTTAACATCCTATTATGGAGTAACACCGGTGTTCTTCGTAACCCAGAACGGTTTACTTGGTAAACCGACCACATATAGACAGGAGCTATTTTCTCCTCCAGCAGAGTGGGTTTCTTAAAATTCCGCTTTAAGATCGGCCCAACCAACTTCATGCCCTACGATGGCAGGTATTATATATCTCCGTATTTGATCATATGTTTAAATCTAAGGTATTATCTTCGATATTATGACCCGCCTGGTGATACAACCACGGCGGCGGTTTAAGCTTTTTGGCTGTAGACAACAGTTTAAGATTGATGATTCAACGGAAGGTGCAATAAGTATGCATGAAGGCATATCAAAACCAAGTGTGGCAGCTAGCCTATTACATGGCAACACAGTGCCCAGATAAGATAATTGTTTTCTGCGTAATATAAAGGAGCAGTAATTTAAACCGGCTTCCGGTTCATGCTTGGTCACCAGCTTCGCCTGAAGGTTGCGGATCATCTTGCGCCGCTTCAACCTCTGCTTCCCTACCCAGCGGCTGGAAATCAACAGTTGTCCAGTCGATTCCCGTTAATGCTTGAAAGACAGCTTCATCATTGATCAGCAACGATGGTTCAATGTCCCGTCTCCCCGCACGGCTTTGTCAACTTAATCAACAAATGATTCTAGCAGCTGGACCGTTGGGTGTTAATCCAACAGCCATGCTCCTTCTTCAACCTCTGTTCTTGCTCCTGTCTCCCGTGGGTGGCAGTGCTGCCGCCTTGCGCCCGAACCAGTTGAAGTTTCCCTCCTCTCCATCTGCGACTCCTTGCCCGTCTCCCCATCTCCGGTCGTTCCCAGGTGCGCTTGGCACGGTGTGGTCAACATGTTCAACAACCGAGTCATCGGAAGATGACTGTCGTGAGAGGTCGACAGTGGGGGACGCACCATGCCCATGGGCGCATGCATGCAACGGAACGCGGCGAGGTCAACATGGTCAAGGAACGACTTCCATCGGAAGTATACTGTATGTGGAGAGTCTCAGCTGGGTCCATGGCCGCAGCAAGTAAGTGCCTCCTTATTACGCGGAAAATAATGATTCCTCCAACTGACAGCAGGGACCCACTGGACGGGCCACCGTATTTTGCGAAAAAAACGTTTGCCCCCTGACTGCTGGGACCCACCTGACGGGCCACCGTATTTCACGAAAAAAACACTCCCCGCGCTGTCAGCTCGGACCCACCGAAAGTGCCTCCTTATTACGCACAAAAAATGAATACTCCCCGTGCTAGCTGGGACCCACCTTGGTGGGAGGCTGACTTGTGGGCCTACTAAGTTCACGGGGACGAAGGGCTTTGTCAACTTAGTCAATATGAACGATTCTAGCTCCAGTGACCGTACGATGTCCATCCAACGGTCGTAGTGCTTCTTCAACCTCTGTTCTTCTTGCTCCAGCCGCCCAAACCAGCGCCGGTCATGCCTCATGCTCTTGCCTCCCGTGGCCGGATGTGCTGCCGCGGAGGCCTCACCGCCCCTACTATTCCCACCGGCCAGCCCCTCGGCGACTGCAGCCTCAATCACATGCCGAACCAAGTGAACCCTCGTACTCCTCTCCGCTGCGGGCTTCAATGTCGCGTCTTCCCGGCTCGCGTCGTCCCCTTCCTAGGCCTCGCCATCGTCCACCGCCCGTGGTGCTCTCCATGTGGCATGGTCAACGTGGTCAAGGAACGACTTCCATCGGAAGAGTATTGTACATGGAGAGGCCGATACCGGTCCATGGCCACATCCCAGTTTTTGTGATTTGACAAGTAAGTCGCTGTGTCGGGCCTGTTGGGCTGCAAATCTTTCAAGACGAGGAGAGCTTTCATTAATTTGGCCGATAAAATGGCCCATCAGTAATGAGAAATGGGTTGTACATTTTTAAAACACATCAAACCAGCAATTAGTTTCAAATATCTTTTTTTTCATTTCGAGATTTTAAATTTCATTAATTTTTATGCGTGGAGAATTTGTTGGATTTTATATTGATATACATTTATTTTTAAAATCAGTTTGAATGTGAGTCGAAATTTCGGGATTAAAAACAGTTCGGATCGCACCGAAATATGCAAAATTTCGTATAATTTTTTAACCGTGGCCACAATATGTGCTGTAATGCTAACAAAAAGAATACGGGCTCCAAAAAAACCTTAAGAATTAGCAAATGGGCTGTAAATTATTAGAAATAATGGCAGATGGGCTGATGCTGTTTTCCACAGATTTGAGGCTTTCCTAAAAAGGTTGGCGACAAGCAGGATCGTTGGATGGCCATCCAACGGCCGTCGTGCTTCTTCAATCTCTGCTCTTCCTGCTACAGCCGCTCAAAAAAGCGCTGGCAGGACTGCCTGCTCCCTCCTCCCCGCGGCCGGCTCTGCTGCCACGCAGGCCTCACTGCCCCACCGTACTCACATTGCTGGCCTAGCCATCCCTCTACTCACCCACACCTGCTGTTATTCTTCGGCGACGGGCAGACGATAAACCCTAAATGCAGTCGTACTCCCTCCAGCGTGGAAACAACTGCCGAAGTCTTCCCTACCTCCGTGTCATTCCCTTCCTAGGCCTCGTCGTCGTCCACCGCCCCGGTGCTCTCGGCGCGGCCTGGTCAACATGGTCAACGACCGACATGCATCTGAAAGTGGATCAGACGTGGAGAGGCCGGCAATTGGGTCCACGGCCGCACGCAAGGAAATGCCTCCTTATTACGCCAAAAATAATAATTCCTCCACGACATCAGGGACCCACCAAAAGGGCCTCAATATTTCGTGAAAAAACGTTACCATTGACCGACACTCGGACCCACCAGCTATATCTTCGCACGCAAGGAAGTGCCTCCTTATTACGCACAAAAAATGAATACTCCGCCTGTTAGCTGGGACCCAGTATAGTGCCAGGCTGACTTGTGGGCCTACTAAGTTGACGGGGACGGAGGGATTTGTCAACTTAGTCAATATGCATGATTCTAGCTCCAGTGACCGTACGATGTCCATCCAACGGCCGTAGTGCTTCTTCAACCTCTGGTCTTCTTGCTCCAGCCGCCCAAACCAGTGCCGGTCGTGCCTCGTGCTCCTGCCTCCCGTAGCCGGCTGCGATGCGGCGGAAGCCTCACCGTCCCCTACTACTCCCACCGTTGGCCAGGCCATCCCTCTACTCACCCACACCCCCTGTTATTCTGCGGCGACGGCAGCCTCACTCTCGTACTCCTCCTCGCATGGGCATCCATAGCTGCGTCTTCCCCGGCTCCGCGTCGTCCCCTTCCTAGGCCTCGCCGTCGTCCACCACCGTGGTGCTCTCGGTGCAGCGTGGTCAATGTGGTCAACGGCCGACTTCCATCGGAAGAATACTGTGCGTGGAGAGGCTGACAGCTGGGTCCACGGCGGCCGCAAGGAAGTGCCTCCTTATAACGCGCAAAATAATTATTCCTCCACCGACAAATGAGGACCCACCGGACGGGCCACCGTATTTCACGAAAAAATGTTTCCCCCCTGACTGCTGGGACCCACCAGCTACATCTTCGCACGCAAGGAAGTGCGTCCGGGCAAAAAAAAACAAACGACGCCCACCTAACTGCTGGGACCCACCAGCTACATCTTCGCAGGCAATGAAGTGCCTGACAGTCGGGACCCACCTGGTCGAAGCGTACGTAGCGTTATCATTCTGGTCGCGAACGTGTACGTACATATATATTGGTCGATGTAAGGCGGCGCCGCGTGTCATAGTAGAGCGCGCGACGTAGCATGTACACGTCGTCTGCGGCCAGGGTGCAAGAAAGAAAATACGGCCACGTATGTGTACATACGGGTGGGGTCTCGAACGCCTACTCGTGCATACGTACATGGCTGGGTCGAAAGGGAGATACAGCGCCGTCGTCGTGTTCATGGGGAGCACACCGGCTGGGTCGGAACGGAATGCGGTGTCGTGTTCATCGGGAGGGCTTGGACGGAACATGCGATGGAAACGAGGCATGGCGTACCGTACAACGGAGAAAACTGACCTCCTACGTTTGGAACGGGGTCCTGTTGATCGGGAGGGGTGTGGCGTACCGCAAAACGGAGGAAACAGACCTCCTACGGTCGAAACGGGGGTCCTGTTGATCGGGAGGGGTGTGGCGCACCGCAAAACGGACGAAACGGACCTCCTACGGTCGAAACAGGGGTCCTGTTGATCGGGAGGGGTGTGGCGTACCACAAAACGGACGAAATGGACTTGTGTTGGAGATCTACGGTCGAAACGGGGGTCCTGTTCATCGGGAGGGGTGTGGCGTACCGCAAAACGGGACTCCACGGGATACTGTTCATCTCCACCGTTGACCTCCTCCAGCCTCCACGGGCTACCGTCGACCTCCTCTAGCCTCCACGGGCACGTGTTCATCCAGCCTCCACCACACGCTACTCCACCGGCTCCTGTTCAACCACCCCTCCACGGGCACCCCTCCAGCGTCTACTGTTCATCCAGCCCTCCACACCACGGGGTCCTGTTTAACCACCCCTCCACGGCCACTCCTCCACCGTCTACTGTTCATCCAGCCCTCCACACCACGGGTTCCTGTTCATCCGCAGACAACGCCACCGCTCACTGTTCATCCAAACCCCATAACGCTCATTGTTCATCCCGCAGGCAGCATCGATTGGCTTCGATTAGCGGCGATAGCGAAGAATCGCTCCATCGGGTTCGATTAACAGCCATCGATCGATCGCTCGGGTTCGATAACGCATAGCCTGCGGTCTGTCGCCGGGTTTAGTTAGAGCCCAACGCCTCGCTTCGGGTTCGATTAGAATAACGCCTACGCACACGCACAGCGTCGTGTACGAGAAAGCAGCATCGCTCGGCCCCAGACCTGCCACCGTAACCGGCAACTCCCTAAAATTTTCCTCCCCTCGCTTCTACCACGGTTTTTCCGTCATGGACGGCCCAAAAATGTCATGCAGCTGCGTCTCCGCCCTTGGAGACTTAAAAGCCCATTTTCTGTCATGATTTTTGTCATAGAAGTAGGAGCCCACCACATCTATGATGATACCGGGTTTTGTCACAATTATCATCATAGAAGTGTCATATGTATGACAGAAAAAAAATTCGTTCGACCCAAAATGTCACGGATGTGTCTTTTTTTATGTAGTGAGGTGTCGTTCCATGCCGACATCTTTGGCGCGCCAGGTAGGGGGCGCAATTGTGAGAATCTGGTCTAGTAGTCAGCCTAGCAGTTCTTCGTCGCCATGGCCCCTAAGAAGAAGACGGCCATGGCCGTCGACTCATTGCGAGCCGAATGACCCGTGCCGGTCTTGAAGTGACGAAGCGATGGACCGGTCGCAGAGCAGACCGGGCAGCGGCCGCGAGCACCAACATCACCCAGGCAGTCGGAGGCTGGCGAGCAGCGTCGTTCGCGCGCCAGACGACCGGCTACACGTCGCCGGATCCAAAGACGGAGCTGGGCCCCCTGAAGGCAGCGCGGGGCCCTCCAGGGGCGTCGTTGTGCCGACTTCGGGCGGCGCGGCGACCTCCAGGACGCCTACACCGGCGACCACCGCGCATTCTTCCCACGGTGTCGCGCCGAACAGCGTCACCACGTTGGTGACCACAGGTACCGCCGTGGGAAGAGCCACAGGCGCATCGGCAAGATGAAGGGGTTCAGCACGCTTCGCCGGGCCAGTGAAAATGGCACGCAGCCGCTGGGTCGTGACGGATCTCCTTCTAACATAGTTAGAAGTCGAAGCGCGCTGCAATCCACGTAGCTGTCGCCGCCGCCCACGCCAGCGGAAGCTTTGGCGCGCGCACAGCTGCTCCTCGACTTCCCTCCTGCTGCGAAGAAGCTCGACGAGTAGAGGGCCGCCATCCGGAGCCTCGTTGCCGTCGCAAACAAAGACGATCCTAGACCGGCAGGGCCCTCGGGTCGGCGCTCACCGAAACCACCGCATCTTTGGCGGGAGGACCGGGGAGCTACGACCACGGTGCACTCTCCTCCTCCTCGCCCGGCCGTCGCGGCGTCGGCCCGCTCAGCGGCAGCGCTTGTGATAACATCTCCATAGCGTCATCCGACCCGCGGACCCTCCGCGACCAGCACCAGGTCCTTCGGGAGCGAGCTCACGAAGACGCTCGAACCACCGTCGAGCGCCGGCACGAAACGCGCTGCCAGTCGGACAAGCGGGCGGGACCCGCTATGGACCACTCGGCACCGGGGGGCCCCGGCGGCCTACCTTATGAGGTGGGCTTCCCGGCATTTACCCGTGAGCTGAGGCAGTTCCAGTAGCCGTCCCACCGCATGTTCAAGCCCGACGTTAACGAGAAGTACACTGGCAAGACCCATCCGTCCGAGTTCCTGAGCATCTACACCATCGCGATGCAGGCCGCTGGGGCTCGCGACGACAAGGTGCTTGCCAACTATTTCCCACTGGCGCTCAAGCCCAATGTGATGTCTTGGTTGATGCACTTGCCGGTGGATTCCATTTCTTCTTGGTAAGATCTGTGCCATGAGTTCGTTGGCGCCTTCACAGGAGGCCACCAAGCTGATGGCCAGGCCAGTGATCTGCATATCATTCCCCAGAAGGAATGGGAGACCCTGCACAAGTACATCCAGAGATTCAGCCGGGTGAAGTACAACATCCCCGACGTTCATCCCGCCGCTGTGATTAGCGCGTTCCACCAGAACATGTGCGATCGCAAGATGCGCGAGGAGCTGGCAATGACCAAGGTCAAGGATGTGGCCGAGCTCTACGTTCTGGTCGATAGGTGCGCCTGGGCTGAAGAGGGAAGGAAGTACCCCGGCGAAGACGCCGACGCGGAAACCGACTCTACCGATGAAGACGCCGCCACCCCGACGAAGAAGAGCCGGCGTCGCAACAGGAAACGCAAAGGCAAGGCCGTGCTTGCCGTTGAGGGATCTGACGATACCGGTGCCGGCAAGAAGGTCAAGGCAGACGCCCCCGGCAAAGAGATTGTCGGGTGTGCCGCCTGCTGGGCCCTGGCGGCTACCGACAAGCCAGGAAGCTCCGGCAAGCAATACTGCAAGATCCACTGCACCAAGGGCCACGACCTCCAGAACTGTCGACAAGTCGAGCTGCTTGCTGAGAAGCAAAAGGCTGAGTACGAAAGGAGGGACAAGGAGAAGACCAGGATGGTACTGAGGGATCCGGCAAGAAGCGTGGCGGCCAAGGAGGCTGCCCCGGCAAGGACAACCGGCAAGAGAGGCCCGCCCGGGGCCGCGACAAGAAACAAGAAGACGACGATCACGACGAGGACGACGAGTCTGGTGAGCAAGGGTTCCAGAAGGCTACGGAGGCCATGTGCGTCGATGGCGGCACCTCGCTGCATACCTCTCACCGCCAGCTCAAGCAGTGGGCGCGTGAGATTACATCAGCAGAGCCGTTGTTCGGCCTTCGAAGCCGCTAAAGTGGTCCAGCACGCCCCTCATCTTTGACGCCGAGGACCACCCTGACCGCACTACCCGCGGTCGGGTGTTTGTCATTGTTGGTCTCGCCAACGATATGCAACCTCAGGGTGAACAAGATGTTGGTTGAAGGCGGGGCCGGCCTGAACCCGATCTCGCATGTCGTGATCAAAAAGTTGCAAATCCCTGATGGAGACCTCGAGGAAACGGGCACGTTTCAAGGGGTCAATCCGGGGAGGAGCTAGCCGAAGGGAAAGGTCACACTGCCTGATGAAGACATATACCTAGGGTAGGGTCACAGGCCTGACCTAGATACCCTCCCCAAGGACATCACTTTATCACCAGAAGCATTCGTAGAAGAATAATCTTTCAATCGACCATGAAGCGTTCCACTCGACAGACTTGAAGTCACTCGACCATAAAGACTATCACTCGACCACCAGAAGATCTGAAGCCACTCCGCATCGCAACGGTTGGTCATTATGTAGCTTTAATGGTCATTATGCCACTTTATTCTTAGCGTTACCAGTAACGCCCTGTCTTAATGTACTTTAAACCCTGCATAACTGAGGGCCGGAGGGGTTTGACAAACTCTATATAAGCCACCCCCTCCTCGGTGACAAGGGTTCGCACCCCCTGTAACACACACACACACATATAATCCAGTCGACCGCCTCAGGGCACCGAGACGTAGGGTTGTTACTTCCTATGAGAAGGGCCTGAACTCGTAAAACTCATGTGTACAACTTCTCCATAGCTAGGATATTGCCTCTACATTCCTACCCCCATATTCCACTGTCAGACTTAGAACCACGACAGTTGGCGCCCACCGTGGGGCAGGTGTCTTAGCGACTTGTTGGAGAAGTTGCAATTTTTTCAATCCCCATCAGCATGGTTTTAGGCGGAGGTTTGGCCGAGGGCCGCGAGATCCGTCTCGGCGCGCTCGTGTTTGTCGCCGACGACTCTGCTTGGCTCCAAGAAGCTCCACTCGACGTCGAGGCGCTCCCCATCCGTGGGGCAACGCACTTTCGCGCATGCGTTCACGACGTCCTCCTGCGGCAGCCGTCGACTCAGTATCAGTCGGCTCCTGTGGCGTTCTCACTCCCTGCTGTCCATCGGCGTAAGCGCTCCGGTCGATCGAGGCTTCAGTGGTGGGTGAGGCATGCGGTGGCTCGCCAGTCGACCACCCCCCAAGTCGCGGGAATCGAGCCCGACGAAACTCTCTACGGCCTGTTCGACTGGCTCCGTCGAGACTGCGTTCGAGTGCGACAGCAGTGACCCTGCGACATAAGTCTTGTTGGTCAATGGACTACGCAGTCCTCCTGGCTTCCCCCGCAGCGACGGTGGCGATGGCGGTGGCGATCCGTCGCGTGTTCATGACGAATACCGCCCCGAGCCTCTTTCTTCGCAGCAAAGGAAAGATCTCCGCTGCCACAATATGGATGCACTACACACTCCTATCATTGGAGACACTCCCGAGGCCCAGGCCTTGGAGGAGGCGCGCCTGGAAAACTTTGCTGAGCGCACTCGACTGGAGAATCTCCAGCACGCACTCGACGAGCGTGCTCGGCAACGGATTCCTGAATCCAGTCGATGACAGCTCTTTCCGCCTCCGACTCAGGTATACTGAACTCCGATTCAGAATCTCACAGCTGCAGCCCGAATAGTAGAGACGATTCATCCTTCCCAGTTAGAGGCTGGCAGAGGTTTGATGCAGATCCGGGCTCTTCTTCGGGTAGCGGGACAGCAGAACACGGCAGTATCTCAGTCACGGAATAGGATCCATAGCAGATCCATGGTTGCAGACATAGTCCAGTCGGCTCACAGCCCGAGATCGCCCCCGAGGCATGAGGGACATGGAGACCGGCGAGACTAGTACAAAAACCATGAGTAGTATGATCACCGACTCAATCAAAATGATCGTCGTCGAGTGCCCACGCCTCCCCCAAGGAGTGGGTCATACGTGCCTCGGCAGCATGAAGACATACGCCCTCATAGTGGTGGGCGAAGGATTCCAGTCGACCCCAGGGAACCGGGTTTTGATGCGAGATCTATTCTTGTTCAGGGTCTGGTCAACAGAAACTGAGCTCATAGAGAAGGTCATGATAGAGATTATCCGACCAGCAGCAGAGTGCATGTCTCAGGTCCAGAGTGCTTCAGCAGAGCCATCATGGCCGTGGTGATTCCTCCCAACTTCAGGTTGGCGACTGGAGTCAGCAAGTTCACCGGTGAGTCCAAGCCTGACACTTGGCTCGAGGACTACCGAGTGGCTGTGTAGATTGGTGGAGGCAATGATGAGGTGGCCATGAAGCACCTTCCTGTGATGTTGGAGGGCTCGGCCAGTGCATGGTTGAATCAGTTAGCACCCGCCAGTATTTATAGTTGGGAAGAACTTGCCCGAGTGTTTGTCAGAACATTCGAAGGTACATGCAAACGGCCTGCAGGGTTAACAGAGCTGCAGTCCTATGTGCAGAAGCCGAATGAAACCTTGAGGGATTATATCCAGAGATGGATCACATTGCACCACAAGGTGGAAAATGTGTCAGATCACCAAGAAGTTTGTGCCTTCAAGGAAGGCATCAAATATCGAGAGTTGAATCTGAAGTTTGGTCGGACCGGAGATATGTCTCTGAGTCGAATGATGGAGATTGCCACCAATTATGCCAATGGTGAAGAGGAGGATCGGCTCTGGAGTGGCAAACACAAACAGTCGCCCACGAAACCGGAGGAGGAAATTCCAGTCGGAAGCAGAAGCGCAAAGCCGAGCCAGCTGCTCCTGGTGAAACCTTAGCCGTGACTCAAGGAAAATTCAAGGGGAAGCCCAAAGGGCCATGGAACGCCAAGAAAATAAAAGATCAGGATGGAAATGATGTGTTGGATTTTCCATGCCACATTCACACCAAGAAAGATGAAGAGGGTAATCTCATTTACCCGAAGCATACCACTCGACAGTGTCGGCTCCTAATCCAGCAGTTTCGAGAGAAGCGGCCTAAAGAAAAGGAAAAAGAGTCGGACAAAGTTGAGGACAAATAGGAACGTGATGATGGTTACCCCCATGTCAATTCCACTCTGATGATTTTTGCTGATGTCGGGAGCAAAAGTCGACTGAAAGTCATCAACAGAGAAGTAAACATGGTCGCTCCGGCGACACCAAGTTATTTGAAGTGGTCTCAAACTTCCATTACATTCGACTAGTCTGATCACCCAACACACATAGCCACCCCTGGGAGGCAAGCGTTGGTGGTCGACCCAGTCGTTGAAGGCACTAGATTAACTAAGGTTCTGATGGATGGTGGCAGTGGCCTGAATATACTGTATGCGGAGACCTTGAAAAGAATGGGCATTCCGATGTCCAGACTCAATGAAAGCAATATGAGTTTCCATGGAGTTATTCCAGGCAAGAAGGCCGAGTCACTCGGCCAGATCGCCCTTGATGTGGTTTTCGGTGATTCCAAGAATTACTGCAAAGAAAAGTTGACGTTTGAAGTCGTGGATTTCCAGAGTGCTTATCATGCTATTCTGGGCAGGCCAGCTTATGCACATTTTATGGCTCGACCATGTTACGTGTACCTCAAACTGAAGATGCCTAGTCCTAAAGGAGTGATCACTATCACTGGCAATCGAAAGAAGGCAGAAGAGTGCTTCCAGAAGGGCTCAAAGATCGCCGATGCACAAATGGCACTCGTGGAATTGCAAGAGTATCAAAAAAATGCAGATCCGAGTGATTTGTTGCGAGCTAAGAAACCTGCCACAGATTCAGTATTTCAGTCGTCTAGTGAAACGAAGCGGATTCATATTCACCCGACCGATACGAATGCTGCTCCGACTCACAGTTCAACAACACTCGACTCCAAATAGGAAGAAGCGCTCATCCAGTTCCTCCGTGAGAACTGGGACATCTTTGCATGGAAACCTTCTGACATGCCGGGTGTTTCCAGGGGGCTGGCTGAGCATCGTTTGCGAGTCGACCCAAAGGTGAAACCAGTCAAAGAACATCTTCAACAGTCTGCCGTACAGAAGAGAAAGGCAATCGGTGAAGAAGTGGCTCGGCTTTTAGCAGCTGAGTTTATCCTAGAGATTTACCACTCCGAGTGGCTAGCTAATGTTGCCATGGTCCCCAAGAAGGACAACTCACTTCGCATGTGCATTGACTTCAAGCATATCAATCGGGCCTGCCCGAAAGATCACTTTCCTCTCCCTCGCATCGACCAAATTGTCGACTCATTGCTGGGTGTGGCGTTTGTCCTTTTGGGCGCTTATTCCGGTATCATCAGATCCAACTGTATGGACCCGATGAGATAAAAACGGCTTTCATCACCCCATTTGGGTGCTTCTGTTATGTCACCATGCCATTCGGCTTGAAGAACGCTGGAGCCACATTCATGCGGATGATTCAGAAGTGTCTACTCACTCAAATCAGTCGGAATGTGGAAGCAAACATGGACGACATTATGGTCAAGTCACGTAAAGGTTCCGACCTACTGGCTGGCCTTGCTGAAACTTTTGCCAACGTCAGAAGGTATGATATCAAGCTTAATCCATCAAAGTGCACATTCGAAGTTCCGGGCGGAAAATTACTCGGTTTTCTCGTTTCCGAACGAGGGATCGACACTAACCCAGAGAAAGTGGGTGCCATACTCCGGATGAAACGCCATGTGCATGTGCATGATGTCCAGAAGCTTACTGGTTGTTTGGCCGCCCTAAGTCGATTCATTTCTCGCCTCGGGGAAAAGGCACTGCCTCTTTACTGACTAATGAAGAAGTCAGGTAAGTTCGAGTGGACTCCTGAAGCTGATGCAGCATTTGCAGAGCTTAAAGCACTGCTTTCCACCCAGCCGGTGCTTGCTGCCCCAATCAGCAAATAGCCTTTACTGCTTTACATTGCAGCCACTGGACAAGTCGTCAGTACAATACTTACGGTCGAGCGGGAAGAAGAAGGAAAAACCTATAAAGTTCAGCGCCCAGTATATTATGTTTTTGAAGTTTTGA
Organism: Aegilops bicornis; assembly: GCA_021605145.1. Classification (NCBI taxonomy): domain Eukaryota; kingdom Viridiplantae; phylum Streptophyta; class Magnoliopsida; order Poales; family Poaceae; genus Aegilops; species Aegilops bicornis. The sequence continues at coordinate 294,162,987 of CM038670.1, read as the reverse complement.
CTCCGTCAAAACAAAGATGTCCACATTATCAGAAGCTTGTGTATGGGATTTATATGACCACAAAGAAGGTTGCACATTATTTCTCTCGCCACTCCATTATAGTCGTCAGCGATGCTCCATTATCAGAGATTCTGGACAACAGAGATGCAACTGGTCGAGTGGCAAAGTGGGCGATTGAACTCCTGCTCTTGGATATCAAGTTTGAGGCAAAGAAAGCTATCAAGTCCCAAGCAATAGTAGATTTCCTCGCCGAGTGGATCGAACAGCAGTTGCCGACTCAAGTCCACTCGGAATACTGGACCATGTTCTTCGATGGCTCGAAGATGCTGAATGGTTCCGGTGTTGGGGTTGTACTGGTATCCCCCCGAGGAGACAAGCTCAGATATGTCCTCCAGATTCACTTTGATTCCTCCAATAACGAAGCAGAATATGAAGCACTCTTGTATGGGTTGCGTATGGCCATCTCACTCAGCGTCCATCGCCTCATGGTCTACGGCGACTCAGATTTGGTAGTCAATCAAGTGATGAAGGAGTGGGATTTCAGAAGCCCAGCTATGACTGGTTATTGCGATGCGGTGAGGAAGTTGGAAAAGAAGTTTGAGGGGTTAGAACTCAATCATATACCCCGACTGAAAAATCAAGCAGCCGATGATTTGGCAAAGATAGGTTCCAAGAGGGAAGCCATTCCCAACAACGTGTTTTTGTAACACATTCATACACCTTCAGTTCAAGAAGATCCTTTCACTGAAGAGCCCCCGCAGCCTAAAAGTGCCACAGATCCGACTGAAGTCAAAGTCCCAGTCGTAGTCGACCTGATCATGGAGGTGTTGGTCATCACTCCCGAATGGACAGTGCCATATATTGCGTATATCCTTAGGAAAGAACTCCCAGAGGATGAAGAGGAGGCACAACAGATCGTCCGTCAATCCAAGGCCTTTACTGTGATAAGAGGACATCTGTTCAGAGAAAGCGTGACTGGAGTCAGCCAGAAACGCATAACACCAGAAGAAGGTCGAATGATCCTCAACGACATCCACTCGGGGACCTGTGGTCACCATCCGTTCTCTTGGACCATTGTGGCTAAAGCATACCGAGCTGGATTTTATTGACCACGAGCAAATGAAATGGCGAAAGATATAGTCGACAAATGTGAAGGCTGCCAGTTTTACTCCAATGTGTCTCACAAGCCTACGTCAGCCCTGAAGACCATTCCCCTCGTCCGCCCCTTTGCTGTTTGGGGATTGGATATGGTTGGTCCGTTGAGAACTGGTAGGAGCGGCTTCACTCATGTGCTTGTAGCAGTAGACAAGTTTACCAAATGGATTGAAGCCAGGCCTATCAAGAATCTTGAAGCCAGTAATGCCATTAGTTTCATCAGAGAGTTGACATTCAGATATGGGATTCCTCACAGCATCATCACTAATAACGGGTCGAACTTTGATTCTGATGAATTCAGAGCTTTCTGCGCCTCCGAAGGCACACGAGTCGACTATGCTTCAGTCGCCCACCCCCAGTCGAATGGACAAGCAGAAAGAGCAAATGGCTTGATTCTCAAAGGACTGAAACCCCAACTGATGCCTGATCTCAAGCACGCAGCAGGGGCCTGGGTCGATGAACTTCCGTCAGTTATTTGGGGATTGAGGACAACTCCCAATCGGTCGACTGGCCGAACTCCATTCTTCTTGGTCTATGGAGCTGAAGCTGTTCTACCGAGCGACCTGCTTCACAATGCACCCCGAGTCGAGCTTTTCTCTGAAGACGAAGCAGAACAGGCCCGGCAGGACGCAGTTGATCTCCTAGAGGAAGAAAGAGAGATGGCCTTAATGCGGTCTACCATTTATCAGCAAGACTTGTGTCGATTTCACGCCAGAAACGTGAGGGGTCGAGCCTTTCAAGAGGGAGACTTGGTTCTTCGAGTGGATCAGCAGAAACCACACAAGCTCGCCCCTGCTTGGGAAGGCCCCTTCATCGTCACCAGAGTTCTCCACAATGGAGCATACCATCTTTACAATGTCGAGCATCAAAAAGACGAGCCACGGGCTTGGAATGCGGAGCTGCTCCGCCCCTTTTATACTTAAGTACTCATTCGGATGAGATGTAATAAGAAATACCTTTTTAGTTTTGTTTATCCAAGACAAAAGCTTTACAATTTTCTTAAAAACGATTGTTGTTGCTTTTGTTGGCGTCCAAAATAACCCAGTGGGTGACTTTACTGTGAATCCATTTCGCCTAAGTTTGAAAAATCCAACCGAGTGGTGAGCAAGCCTCTCACTCGGGGGCTTAGCTGCGAATCCGTTTCGCCTAAGTTTGAAAAATCCTACCGAGTGGTGAGCAAGCCTCACACTCGGGGGCTTAGCTATGAATCCGTTTCGCCTAAGTTTGAAAAATCCTACCGAGTGGTGAGCAAGCCTCTCACTGGCTTAGCTGCAGTCCAGTACTCGCCTAAGTTTGAAAAATCCTACCGAGTGGTGAGCAAACCTCTCACTCGGGGGCTTAGCTGCAGTCCAGTACTCGCCTAAGTTTGAAAAATACTACCGAGTGGTGAGCAACCCTCCCACTCGAGGCCTTAGCTGCAGTCCAGTACTCTCTTAAGTTTGTAAAAATCCTACCGAGTGGTGAGCAATCCTCCCACTCGAAGGCTTAGCTGCAGTCCAGTACTCGCCTAAGTTTGTAAACATCCTACCGAGTGGTGAGAAACCCTCCCACTCGGGAACTTAGATGCAGTCCAGTACTCGCCTAAGTTTGTAAAAATCCTACCGAGTGGTGAGCAATCCTCCCACTCAGGGGCTTAGCTGCAGTCCAATACTCGCCTAACTTTGTAAAAATCCTACCGAGTGGTGAGCAACCCTCCCACTCGGGGGCTTAGCTGCAGTCCAGTACTCGCCTAAGTTTGTAAAATCCTACCGAGTGGTGAGCAATCCTCCCACTCAGGGGCTTAGCTGCAGTCCAGTACTCGCCTAAGTTTGTAAAAATCCTACCGAGTGGTGAGCAATCCTCCCACTCGGGGGCTTAGCTGCAGTCCAGTACTTTCCTAAGTTTGTAAAAATCCCACCGAGTGGTGGGCAATCCTCCCACTCGGGGGCTTAGCTGCAGTCCAGTACTCGCCTAAGTTAGTAAAATCCTACCGAGTGGTGAGCAACCCTCCCACTCGGAGGCTTAGCTGCAGTCCAGTACTCGCCTAACTTTGAAAAATCCCACCGAATGGTGAGCAACCGTCCCACTCGGGGGCTTAGCTGCAGTCCAGTACTCGCCAAAGTTCGAAACACATCCCTATCCGCAAGGACGACGAGGTGCAGGTCGACTGTAACCTTCTCCTTCGGAGCTACGGCACAAGTACAACATGCGCTCCATCCCTATCCGCAAGGATGACGAGGTGCAGGTCGACTGCAACCTTCTCCTTCGGAGCTACGGCTCAAGTACAACGTGCGCTCCATCCCTATCCGCAAGGACGACGAGGTGCAGGTCGACTACAACATTCTCCTTCAGAGCTACGGCACAAGTACAACATGCGCTCCATCTCTATCCGCAAGGACGATGAGGTGCTGGTCGACTGCAACATTATCCTTCGGAGCTGCGCCACAAGTACAACGTGTGCTCCGTGCCCATACGCAGGACAATGAGGTGCGGGTCGACTGAAGCATTCACTTCAGAGCTGCATCTCAAGCACAAAGATCATTCCAAATGAAGAACAAATTCCAAAGACAATCGCAGGCATATCCAGAGATAAATCAAGTTCAGATAAAGTCTAAAGTTCAAGACCACGGATTAAAGTACTCGGGCATTCAGCCCGAAAGAGTTTAACACTTACAAAAAACCACTCGGCATCCCGAGGCAAATTTAAGGTGGGGCATAAAAGAATGTTCACTCCGCAGGAGGAGGGCTGGCAGGCTCGACGAATTCGTCCAGGTCAATGCCGTCAGCAATCCGACTGGCGGAAGCAATGAAAGTCTCCATAAAGGATTGGAAATCATTCTTATTGGTGTTGGCAACCTTGATCGCTGCCACCTTCTCTTCTCGTGCTTCTTTGCAATGGACTCGAACCAAAGACAAAGCCAAGGGTGAGTCAATAGTTGTATGCCGAGTCGACGAGAACAAACCAGTCAGAACAAAGAAAATACCTTCAAGCTTGACAAACAACTTCTTAGCAAGGCTCCTTAGATAACTCTCCAGATCGTTCCTCCCGCGGGCAATACCTTCCATCTTCTCGTTCAGATTGACCTTGTCCTTCTTCAAGCGAGTTACTTCGTTATTGGCTTCGTCCAGAGCAGATTTTATCTTGGCGTTTTATTCCTCCAATTTGCCGACTGAAGCCATCTTCTGTTCAGCCAGAGCGGTTTTCTCATCAGCCTTTTTCTGCGCGGCAGCCATATCTTGATCCTTTTTGCCAGAGCTTGGTTCAGTTTCTCTGAAAGAAATAATGCTTGATTCAGAAAAAGCAGAATGAAATCCAGATCAGGGACAAACCAGTCGACAAGTCTTTCTTACCAATGGCGTCATCCTTGGCTTTCTGCAGTTCTGTCTTAGCCAACTCCAGATCGAGGTTGAGTTGAATCTGTTGTTTCTCCAGGTCAGCAAAACGAGCTCCAAGGTCACGAGATTTCTGCAACCAAAGAACATGTCAGTCGACTGGTGAAAAGATTGGTTATTTCGGAGAGGTAAAAGGATAAAGCCAACAAATTCTAAGACTACTGCCGAATCAAACATCCAACAGTAGTCTCGGGGACTACACCCAGTGGGTGCACTTAGCGTGCCCCCACTGGTTCAGTTTACACTCGACAAGGCCTGTCCAGCGCGAGTGCAAAAAAAAAGAGACAAAGAAGCAAATAGAATCTTCAGACCATTGTCGACTGCCAGCAGTCAACCACGGTCTCGGGGACTACACCCAGTGGGTGCACTCGGCGTGCCCCCACTGGTTCATTTTACATTCCACTCGACATGGCAAAGACCAGACCGAGTGAAGAAATTCAAATTCTGATGCTCAGACCGTAGTAGACTACCCAGAGTCAATTATGGTCTTGGGGACTACACCCAGTGGGTGCACTCAGCGTGCCCCCACTAGTCAAAAGATTCAATCGACGACAACATCAAATTCAGCTCAAAGTATGAATTTCCTCAGTGACAAATCGAAACACCCAGTGGGTGTACAGATGCAAAGATTCTTGGAAAGAGAGTTTTCAGGTACCATATCCTAAACAGAACAAGCCAAGAGAGTCAGTCGACAATCTGCTAACCTGAACGTTTCTTTGGAGAGCGGAGCTAGCATCATAAGCAGCCTGGCTGGCATCCCGCACCATCTTCATCTTCTCCATCATAATACCCGCCTGGCGTATAGCTTCTTTGGCAGCACCCACTTGGTCCTCTGGGACGTGATGTGTAGCAAAAACTGAAGGTGGGTTGGCGGGAGCCTGTGCAGCTGATGCGGAAGGTCGAGCACTTGGCAGCGGTATGGCAAAGGAGACAAAAGTCCGATTGGCATCGCCGGCGTCCTGAACTACCGGTTCCGCCACCGGTATCAACTGAAGCGTCTTGCCAGCGGACGTTTTCCTGTTTCTTCTCCCAAGGGCCTCTGTGGCTCGTCCTCATCATCGTCGGGGAGGTCAATGACGTTGGGAGCTGTAAAACGATCAGTCGCCAAAATTTCATCGCCCGATTGGATATATCACAACTCAGTCGACTAAGCGAAGACAGAATAACAAAGATTGTACCCAGATTGGAGGTGACCGCGTCTTCCATTTCCTCATCCTCGTTTTTATAAGCTGAATTCCCAGAGGTAGCGGCACTGCCAGTTTCAAGATTCATTTGGTCAAACCAAAGGAAAGATAAACATCACAGAACATCGAGTAAAAGCGAAAGAAAAACACTCACGCAGGTTGAAGCGGAATGTCAATCTTGATTTTTGGCAAGGTTTTCCGAGTCTTCTCGCACTACAACCTTGGACTGCTTTGGGGCCTTCTCGGTTGGTGCGGAGAGGACGTCCGAGGACGCTTGACGATCGCCACCGAACGATCGCCTTGTCACGGGCGCTCGCCGGATCTTGAGCAAGCTTGGATCGCCTTTCCCTGTGGGGAGGGGAGTCGACCTCTTCTTCGTCACTCGGGTCGTCGCTCTCCTCGTCCCCCTCTCCGCTGGAATGCCACTCTCCACTTTCACCTCCACTTGCCTCACCCTCCGGATCCTGCTCCTGCTCTCCGTTGGGCATCGAGTACATTTCGGTAAGAGCCTGGAAGAAAACAAGCAGGACAAAGTCAGTCGGTGAAGCATAAACAGCTACACGTTTAAATCAAGATTACAGTCAGTAATTCAGAATTGGACCTTGTCTGGCTCATAAGATTGGTCGAGCAGAGGAATTCTCCTGGCTCCCCTGGGGTTATCTTTGTTTCCAGTGATACACATCGGGCACCCCTCCAACGTGGCTTCATTGACCTCCTCTGGATGGGTCCGAGTGGTGTCATCAGTGCCGAATACATCCACATCGGATGGTCACGAGCTTGAAGCGGTTGGATGCGTCACCGGAGGAAGACCTCCAGCAAATCCATACCGGTCACGCCATCACGGACAAGTTGAACTACTTGATCGACCAGCACCTTCACTTGTGCCTTCTCCTCCGGGATCACCTTCAAAGTGGAGGGCTTCCCCACTCGGGCCATGGAAAAATGGGGAAGTCCAGTCGACTGCCCTGGAGTCGGCTGGTCTTTGCAGTAGAACCAGGTCGACTGCCACCCGAGGACCGAATCGGGAAGGGTCATAGCTGGGAAGGAACTTTTGCCCCTCATCTGAATCCCAAGGCCCCCACACATCTGGATCACTTGTGTCTTCTCGTCAATCGGATTAGCCTTTTTGAACGACTGGGAGCGACACGTGAAAATGTGCTTAAAAAGGCCCCAGTGGGGTCGGCAACCCAAGAAATTTTCGCACAAAGACACAAAATTAGCAAGGTACACGATGGTGTTTGGGGTAAAATGGTGGAGTTGCGCCCCAAAGAAATTCAAGAAGCCTCGAAAGAAAGGGTGGGGAGGCAAAGAGAACCTGTGATCGATGCGAGTGGCAAGAAGAACGCACTCACCCTCTCGGGGCTGCCGCTCGGTCTCGTTCCCCGAGAGCCGCGCCGATTTGTGGGGGATCAGCCCTCCCTCGACCAAGTCGTCGATGTCGTCCTGATGGATCGCCAAGCGGATCCAGTTGCCCTGGATCCAGCTCGGCGGCAGGCCAGACCTCGAGGAAGATCCGCCCCGGCTGGACTTATTCCCCTTTGCCTTCGCCGTCGCCTTCTTCGCGCGCTCCAGAGCCACCGTCTTTTCTTTCCCCATCGCCGCGGACGGAGCTCGAACGGAGCAGAGGTACTGGGGCAAGAACAGGCGCAACGGAGAAATCTGAGGAGGAAGAAGAATGAGGGCGCACTGTTCAAAAACCCCGGTCCGGCCCCTTATTTGAGGTTGCTTCCGAGTGACTGACTTGTAGGCCCGCGCGATCTTATCAAATCCCGCAACAATCACGCGCATGATACGTGACAAAAAAGCGGCGCGGAAATTGAGGCGGCCCTCCCTTATCCAGCCCGACTTCTGCGACCTCCTCCGCCCCGCGCGCTTCCCAAAATTTGAATCCAACGAGATCCGCGGACAGCAGAACAACTTTTCAGATGGAAGATCTCCTCCTCACCAGCATTCGGAGCTCTTCCAGTAAAAGTTCACTCAACAAAAGCAAGAATGGATCAAGGCAACTCAAAAATAAGTTGGCGTCACCACCTTGGTTCGTTGATCCAGGACCAGACACACCCGAAGTGCAAAAATGAGTCGGAAGTATTTTCAAATCCTTCTCTACTCAAACCCTGACCCATTCGATGGCTAATGATGAAGACATGTACCTAGGGTAGGGTCACAGGCCTGACCTAGATACCCTCCCCAAGGACATCACTTTATCACCAGAAGCATTCGAAGAAGAATCATCTTTCAATCGTCCATGAAGCGTTCCACTCGACAGACTTGAAGTCACTCGACCATAAAGACTATCACACGACCAACAGAAGATCTGAAGCCACTCCGCATCGCAACGATCAGTCATTATGTAGCTTTAATGGTCATTATGTCACTTTATTCTTGGCGTTACTAGTAACGCCCTGTCTTAATGTACTTTAAACCCTGCGTAACTGAGCGCAGGAGAGGTCTGGCGAACTCTATATAAGCCACCCCCCTCCTAAGTGACAAGGGTTCGCACCCCCTGTAACACACACACATATAATCCAGTCGACCGCCGCAGGGCACCGAGACGTAGGGCTGTTACTTCCTCCGAGAAGGGCCTGAACTCGTAAAACTCGTGTGTACAACTTCTCCATAGCTAGGATCTTGCCTCTACATTCCTACCCCCATATTCTACTGTCAGACTTAGAACCACGACACTGCCCGTGACATTTGGAGGAGAGTTGAACTACAGGACGGAGAGGATCGTCTTCGACGTGGCCGAGATCCCCTTGCCCTACAACGGGATCCTCGGCCGCCCGGCACTAGCCAAGTTCATGGCGGCGTCACACTACGCCTACAACATGCTAAAGATGCCCAGGCTGTTGACCATCATCTCTGTCCCCTCCGACAAGAAGGACGCGCTGATCTGCGCCGACCAACTCTACCGGGAAGCAGTTGCAGCAGCTGCCGTCAAGGCACCTGCTCCTGCCGCTGAAGGCCCGGGAGGGAAGAAGGAGCCCGACAAGACCTCTCGCACCCACTCCGGCAAGCTCACCTCCTCAGAGTGTTGTGCTACCGTTGAGGACGTGCCAGAGAGCTCTACCGACAAGAGCAAGAGATGCGGAGCCGAGCCGCCGCAGACCAAGAAGGTGTCCATCGGGGAGGATGGCACGGGAGGGGCCTTCATCATAGGCTCCACCCTCGACAGCAAATAGGAAGGCTCGCTCGTCACCTTCCTGCGGGCAAATGTCGACGTGTTTGCATGGCAAGCGTCTGACATCCCCGGTGTTCCCAGGGAGGTGATTGAGCACCACCTAGTTGTCTGCCCCCATGCGCGGCCCTTCAAGCAGAAGGTCAGAAAGGAGGCTCTGGAAAGGCAGGAGTTCATCACAGAGGAGATGAGAAAGTTGGAAGCGGCAGGTTTGGTGAGAGGGGTGCTCCACCCGACGTGGTTGGCCAATCTGGTAGTGGTGCGCAAGGCGAACTGGAAGTGGAGGCTGTGTATTGATTGCACAGATGTTAATAAGGCTTGTCCTAAGGACCCCTTCCCGTTGCCGCGCATCGACCAGATTGTTGACTCCACAGCCGGGTGTGACCTGTTATCATTCCTCGACGCCTACTTAGGCTACCACCAAATCTTCATGACAAGAGAGGATGAAGAGAAGACAGCATCCGTCACCCCATGTGGTACGTATTGCTTTTTATGGATGCCTTTCGGGTTGAAGAGTGCTGGCTCAACGTTTGCAAGAGCAGTCCAAATTGGTTTTGAACCTCATCTCCATAGAAATATGGAGGCCTACATGGATGACATAGTGGTCAAAACCAAGGGCGGGCCAACTCTTGTGCAAGATCTGAAAGAGACATTTGCTAACTTGCGCAAGATCAACCTCAAGCTGAACCCTGAGAAGTGTGTCTTCGGCGTTCCGTCCGGCAAGCTTCTCGGGTTCTTTGTGTCGCAGCACGGGATCGAGGCAAACCCAGACAAGATCAAGGCTATTGAGTAGATCAAGGCACCCAAGCGGATCAAGGATGTGCGTCAGCTCACCGGCTGCGTTGCCGCCAGGAGCCGATTCATCTCCAAGTCTGCCGAGCGTGCCCTTCCCTTCTTCATAATCTTGAAGAAGGCAGGCCCAATAGAGTGGACCCCATAAGCCGAGGCAGCACTGTAGGATCTGAAGAAATACATTTCCTCCACGCCAATACTGGTTGCGCCTAAACCACAAGAGCCGTTGCGGCTGTATCTGGCGGCGACGAATCAAGTGGTCAGCACCGCACTGGTGGCATAGAGGGAGGTCGACGAGGAGGCAGCAATGGCGGTAGAACCAGTGGATGGGAAGCCAAAGATTTCCCCGGCAGGGCCTGGTGCCGACAAGGCGCGACCACCGGCAGAGTCTGGTGCCACCAAGGCAATGCTCGCGCAGTCGAGTGAAGTGGTGCCAAAGAAGAAGATGATGCAACACCAGGTTTACTTTGTCAGCTCTCTATTGCAGGGGGCTAGGTCGAGGTATTCCGGCGTGCAAAAGTTGCTCTTCGGCCTCCTTATGGCCTCGAGGAAGCTGCGTCACTACTTCCAGGCCCACGAGATCACTGTCGTTACCCGCCTCCCGTTGCAACGGATACTGCACAACCCGGAAGCAACCGGAAGGATTGTGGAATGGGCCTTGGAGCTGTCAAGCTTCGGTTTAAAGTTTGAAAGTACCTCTACAATTCAGAGCAGAGTCTTGGCGGAGTTCATCACAGAATGGACCTTGACGCCTGACGAAGAAATCCAGGAGACCACTCTCCCCGGCAAGGAAGCAGACTGCGACTGGATCATGTACTTTGATGGGGATTTCTCGCTGCAAGGCGCCGGTGCCGGTGTGCTTCTCGTCGCACCCACCGGAGAACACCTCAAGTACGTGATCCAGATGCACTTCCCCAGGGAGATGTCCACCAACAACACTGCTGAGTACAAGGGATTGCTTGCGGTCTCAGGATCGCGGCAGACCTCAGGGTTAAGAAGCTCATCGTCAGGGGTGACTCGCAGCTCGTTGTCAGGCAGGTCAACAAGTATTGTCGGAGCCCATTGATGGAAGCTTGCGTAGATGAGGTGAGGAAGCTGGAGGAACACTTTGACGGTATCTAGGCGGAGCAAGTCCCCCGAGCGGAGAACGACATCGCCGATTACCTGTCAAAGCGTGCCGCATTCAAGCTACCGGTGGAACCAGGTACCTTTTTGCTCCGGTTAACTCAACCATCCGTCGAACCATCAGCGGGGTAGAGCAAGCGGAGAAAATCAGGTCCCGACAAGTACTTTTCTACCGAGCCCCTTGGGGCTGCCGGCAAGGGTGCTACCCCGGACGCTGAGCTTACCCAAGAGCAACTAGCTCCGGCGGGGCATCAAGCCCTGGCCGTAGAGACAGCCGCTCCCATGGCGGAAGAGATGCCTTTGGTCCTTGCCGTCGAGCCCCAGGCTCCGGCATGGGCACAGCATACCGTCCAATTCCTCCAAACAGGGGAGCTCCCTGAGGAGCAGGAAGAAGCGGAGAAAGTAGCCCGTCGGTCCGCCCTGTACCAGTTCGTCGATGACGTCCTGTACCAGAGAAGGCCGAACAGTGTGAAACTCAAGTGCATCCCCTGGGAGGAAGGACTGGAGCTGTTGGCGGAGATACATGGAGGCATATGTGGCACCCACATAGGGTCGAGGGCCCTTGTCGGGAAGGCGTTCCGGCAAGGTTTCTTCTGGCCCACAGCCCTCCAGGATGCGACGGCACTAGTAACCAAGTGTGAAGCGTGCCAATTCCATTCAAAGAAGCTTCATCAACCAGCCCAAGCCCTTAGAACAATCCCTCTCTCCTGGCCATTCTCGGTCTGGGGGCTCGATATACTGGGCCCTTTCCCCCGCGCTGTCGGGGGCTTTGAGTACTTGTACGTTGCAATCAACAAGTTCACAAAGTGGCCGGAGGTGGAAGCAGTGAGGAAGGTGACTGCTCAGTCAACCTCAAGTTCTTCAAAGGACTGGTCTGCCGTTTTGGTGTGCCAAACAGAGTCATCACCGACAACGGCACGTAGTTCACAAGCCACACCTTCATGCAGTACATCCAAGACCTCGGCAGCAAGGTCTTTTTTGCTTCCGTGGCACATCCACGGAGCAACGGCCAAGCGGAGAGGGAAAATCCTGAAGTACTGCGAGGCTTGAGAACGAAGACCTTTGACAAGCTGCACAAGAGTGGAAGGTGCCGGATTGATGAGTTGCTGGCGGTTCTTTGGTCGATCAGGACGACGCCAAATCGAGCCACCGGCCAGACAACTTTTGCCCTGGTATACGGGGCAGAAGCAGTTCTCCCAACGTAACTCATATACGGGTCACCTCGAGTGCTCGCTTATGATGAGCTTGAGCAAGAGCCGTTGCGCCAAGATGACGCGACACTCCTTGAGGAAGATCGTCTTGAGCTGTGAGAGCGGCATCGCTACCGACAAGCCTTGCGCCGCTAACATAGCCGCAAGGTTCATGCCCAAGCTTTGAGGAAGGCGACCTTGTTCTTCGCGCATTCAATGGGCCAAGAATTCCAACAAGTTGACGGCAAAGTGGGAAGGCCCTTATCGGGTATCTGAGTCACCGTGCCTAAGCGCAGTCCGCTGAGACCGAAGATGCCGCCCGATGAGCAACTCCTGGAACATTGAGCATCTTCGCAAGTTTGACCCGTAAGGCGCGGCTTGCTGGGCCTCCCGGCAAGCCACCTTTTGTTCAAGCTTTGCCGGCAAGGCATGTGACCTTTTGTACAAAGCCAGGCGCAGACCCCGAGCATAAATAAATGAAGCGCTGGCGCCCTAAGTTATAGCATGCATGCTAGGTCGAGTATCTTCCTTGGTTAGGGTTGATAGTGCTCAGCAGCGACTAACCCCTAGCCTAGAGGTCGAGTACGCGTCTATCTGTTCCTTTTGTGTCCTCCTTTGGTTGGCAGGGCACATGAGCATTTCTGCTGAGATACTCCGAAAGAAGGAAATAGACCGGCGCCCCGACCCCGGCAAACCAGAGTTGACGGGGGCCGCAAGCTCAAGGATCCAACCGCAGCAAGATGAGATTGCCGGGGGCTGCAGATCCAGATAAGTCTTTTATCCTCTGTCATGCATTTCGGAACCGGACTGGGGTATGTGAAACCTCATTTTTTATCTCTAGGCTGTTGTGCTCCCCTTTTTCCTATACCTAAGGATTGTTTCCTGGGTCCGGATTTGGTCGTAGCCGCGGCGGCAAGGAGGTGGGATGAGGTGCCTGTCGCCCCCTTCATCCCTGCCTCCGCCAAGAGCGCGAGAACGGTCGAGTGGAGTGGAGGGACGGCAAGGCCTGTTGCCGGGCAAAAAACGTTTATCTTAAACAATAACAAGGATTCGCTCCTTGTCGCGGGATTTACCCGCGAACGAAAAACCCGACAAGCATCCCTTTTTCATTAAAAACATCCCATATAGGTATAGTTCGTGCGAGATGAAAAACATGAGCAAGGGGATTACAAGTTTTAAATTTAACAAAGGCCCGAAGGCTTACAAACTAAAAAAGAGATAAGATGCCCATAATCCCTTTCTTGTCCCTCTCCTCAGGAGGCAGGTCAAGGAGGCAAAAGGGTAAAGGGGGCGCCTAGGCGAGCTACGAGCAGCAGAGAACACCTCGGTGGCCGCCCACGGGCGGGCCAGTGATGACGGTGCCGGGAAAGGAGCTGGAAGACGAGGCGGCAGGACCGGCAATACGCGATGAAGGCGTCGGTGCCCGCGTACTCCGAGTTGACGGCCTTGCCGCCCGCCCTCTTCCTCTTCCGCAGCCTCCCGACGCCAGCCGCGCAAGGAGATGGCCCCGAGAAGTTCAAGGAGCTGGCCCCACCCCCGGCAAACCTCTGCCGGAGGAGCGACCAGGTGCAGATGCTGCTGCTGCCGCACCCGCCCAGGCGCGGGGCGTCCGACGCCTAGTCGGACCCGTCCCCGCTATCCGCCCTGTTGTCCTCCTCGTCACTTTCGCTCGAGGAAGAGCTTTCATCGTCAGAATCTCCATCTGAGGAGCTCTCCACGCAGCACTTCAGGCGAGTCCCGAACTCTCCAAAGACCTTGACAAAGAGTAAGCCGTCCTCCATTAATTTGAAGTAGAGGACGAGCCCCGCCGTCAGGCTGTGGATGCGATCGAACGTCTTCCACCCACGACGGAGGTACATGACTCGAGGAGCCGGGAAGTCGACGTCGACCCGCGTGCCCCCGTTCCCGCAACCCCTCATGTGCAATCTAAGGGATTGGGGCCGGTCATGCTCCATCTCCCGAGCAAACGGGGCGGGAAGACGAAGACGGCAACGCGGAGGCCGGTGCAGCCTGATGAAGAACTCGCGGGGCTGATCATTGGCGGGGGCGAAGCCGGCGCACCGCCCCGTCCTCCTCTTCCCCGAGCACTGCAACCTCTGCCGTGGCCTCGCCCACGGCCTCGCCCCCTCCCCCTTCCCCTCACGGCCGGCTCCACCACCGCGGGCTCAGGAGGAGGAGGGACGCGTTGTTGAGCAGTGACCCTCGCCGCCACCGTCGAAGGACCAGGATTCCCTTTCTCCAGGGCGAGTGAAAGGAAAAAAGCAGAAGCAAGAGGAGATAGATGACAGCAGAGTGCAGGACGCCATCCCCCCTCCCCCCTCCTTATAAAGGAGCGGGGTCGGGGCTCGACCGCCCAGTTCGGCCAATCCAGCCACCAGAGGCGCGCGGAATCAGGACCGACCCGCTGCCCCAACCAGCGACGGCCCGGTTTCCCGCCCCCGCCGCTTGCTACCCCAAGTGCATGGGGGACGTGTGGCGGACGTACAGAACCGAGGGGACAGGCTAAGCAACCTCTCCCCACCCCGTGATCATGGGGAGTGGATGCCTCGAAGACCGTGCCCGGCCCCGTTCAGTAAATGAGTCGCGCCTCCACGCCTCCCTCTTTTTACGGGGAAGGCGCGGGCCGCCTCTTTACTGCGATGTGACGCATGCGTGTGAGAACCGCCCCACACATGCCGCCCATAAACACGACGCTTCTCCACGCCGCCACGCCGCGTGGTCGTGGAAGCATAGCGCGAAAAGTCTTACTGCTGTAAAACTGCCCCTACCGTCTGCGCACCATTTTGGGCCCGACCCAACAACGTGTTATGCGCTTTACGCAGGCCTGTGCCCGGGGCTCTGTCGGTGTACAAAAAGAGGGCACGCTTTTGTACCCTTTACCGTGCACGGGTAGTCGAGCCGCCTACCTAACGCAACCAAGAAGAACAGGGGAGGTGAGCCAAGGTAAGGCTGAAGCCCAAGACAATCAAGGCAATGCCAAGGCCAAGACCACAAAGAGCAGAGGGACGAAGCAGGTTCCCCCGGCAAGACCCTTGCCGGGACAGCTCACCCCACACCAACAGAGCGAGCCACCCTTGAGCCCACGGCCCCCAACGCCATCATCCACGTGGGGCCAGAGCTCGGGAAGACACCTCTGTGGTGGCATGCAGATCTTTGTGAAGACATATTCAAGAACAGATGAGGGTTAGAAGACGACGACCCTCGGCAAGATCCTCGCTGTTAAGCCCCCGATTCAATCATACACTAATCATGCACGCAAACGTGTACGATCAAGATCAGGGACTCACGGGAAGATATCACAACACAACTCTAAAAGCATAAATAAGTCATACAAGCATCATAATACAAGCCAGGGGCCTCGAGGGCTCGAATACAAGTGCTCGATCATACACGAGTCAGCGGAAGCAACAATATCTGAGTCCAGACATAAGTTAAACAAGTTTGCCTTAAGAAGGCTAGCACAAAATGGGATACAAATCGAAAGAGGCGCAGGCCTCCTGCCTGGGATCCTCCTAACTACTCCTGGTCGTCGTCAGCGGGCTGCACGTAGTAGTAGGCACCTCCGGTGTAGTAGGAGTCGTCGTCAACGGTGGCGTCTGGCTCCTGGGCTCCAACATCTGGTTGTGACAACCAGGTAGAAGGGAAAGGGGCAAAAGAGGGAGAAAAGCAACCATGAGTACTCATCCAAAGTACTCGCAAGCAAGGAGCTACACTACATATGCATGGGTATATGTGTAAAGGGCCATATCGGTGGATCGAATCAGAATGCCGTAATAAGAGGGTTAAATCAAATCACTGTCAAGACTATGCTTCGTGCCACCTCCATCTTGGCAAGCATGTAGAAGAGAGTAGATGATAAGTTCACCAAGTAGCATCGCATAGCATAATCCTACCCGCGATCCCCTCCTCGTTGCTCGTTAGAGAGCGATCACCGGGTTATATCCGCACATGGAAGGGTGTGTTTTATTAAGTATCCAGTTCTAGTTGTCATAAGGTCAAGGTACAACTCCAAGTCGTCATGTTACCGAAGATCACGGCTATTCAATAGATAAACTTCCCTGCAGGGGTGCACCACATAACCCAACACGCTCGATCCCATTTGGCCGGACACACTTTTCTGGGTCATGCCCGGCCGCGGAAGATCAACACGTCGTAGCCCCACCTAGGCCAACAGAGAGGTCAGCACGCCGGTCTAAACCTAAGCGCACAGGGGTCTGGGCCCATCGCCCTTAGCACAGCTGCATGTTGCGTACTCGACCGGAAGCAGACCTATCCTAGCAGGCGTTCCAGTCCAATCCAGCGCGCGCCGCTCAGTCACTAACGTCTTGAAGGTTTCGGCTGATACCACGATGCTGAGTGCCCATATCTTTCCCACGTAGTTGGTTAGTGCGTATAGACCAAATGGCCAGACTCAGATCAAACACCAAGAACTCGTTAAGCGTGTTGTTTTGAAGTAACCGCGAACGCCGACCAGGGCCAGGCCCACCTCTCGCCTAGGTGGTCTAAACCTGCCCTGTCGCTCCGCCACAAAGATCCACACAGACTGCTGGGGACAAAGGTCCTTTCAGCCCCAATCCGTGAATCACTCATGGTGCTCCATGTCAATTCGACTTTAGTCACCACATGTATCATGTATAAAGTATATAGTATATACCCGTGATCACCTCCCAAGTGATCACAACCCGATAGTATAGCACAGCAGACGGACAAGAATGTAGGGCCACTTATGGAATACTAGCATCCTATACTAAGCATGTAGTATTGCAGGTAAAGGTAACAACAGTAGTAGCAAGGACAGGCTATGCATCAGGATAGGAATAACGGAAAGCAAGAATATGCTACACTACTCTAATGCAAGCAGAGAGAGTAGAATAGGCGATATCCGTGATCAAGGGGGCTTGCCTGGTTGCTCCGCCGAGAAGGAGGGGTCGTCAACACCGTAGTCGTACTGGGTAGCAGCGGCGTCGGTCTCGGTGTCTAGCGAGAGAAGAGGGGGAAGAAACAATAAATACAATGCAAACAAATGCATGATGATGCATGACATGACAAACCGTGATGCTA
This sequence comes from Aegilops bicornis, assembly GCA_021605145.1. Lineage (NCBI taxonomy): Eukaryota > Viridiplantae > Streptophyta > Magnoliopsida > Poales > Poaceae > Aegilops > Aegilops bicornis. The sequence continues at coordinate 294,145,933 of CM038670.1, read as the reverse complement.
GGTGTGCCCAATCACGGTAGTAGGTGATACCGGTGAAGGGGGGAAACATCCGAGAAAGTATCCCCAGTGTTTCACGTTTTCGGACAGATGAACCGAAGGGGGAAATGTTGCAGGCTTGCTATGTTAGGGATGTGTGGCAGACGAACGAGCTGCGTATTTGGATTCGTCTCATCGTTCTGAGCAACTTTCATGTACAAAGTTTTTCCATCCGAGCTACGGTTTATTTCATATTAATTTAAAAAGGATCTTATTCTTTTCTAGAATTAACAGAATTAATTTAATTAGAAAAAGGTAATTATGACGTCAGCATGATATCATCATGACGTCAGCAGTCAACGTTGACCGTTGACCTGGTCAACCAGACAGGTGGGTCCCACCTGTTAGGGACTGTTTAGCAATTAACAGTTATTAATTAGGTTAACTATTTATTAGGTGAGTTAATCTTCATCAGTTAATTTAGACAGAATTAATTAAGTTGATTATTTAGTTAATTAATTAATTAATTGATATTTTTTATTTATTATTATTTTGAATTATTTTCTTTCTTTTTTTAAACGTTCTGGGGCGTGGGCCCCTCGTGTCATTGGCCCATGGCCCTAGTGGGTTCGGGCGACGGGTTACGGGCGCATTTTGAGCGCCCGATAGGGCGTAGCGGGGCAAGGCCACCGCGGTGCAGCAGGGCGAGGCCAAAGGCGCACGCCGGCGGGAGGGCAGCTGCGGGTGCTGGCCCGGACTAGGGCGGATCCGAGCGCGGGCGGTGAGCCTGCACGGCGAAAGCTAAGCACAACGGACTGAGGAGGGAGGGGAAGCACACAGGGCCAGTAGGGAAAAGGGCAGTGGGCTCGGGAAGGAGTCGGGGAGGTCCGGCGAGGAAGAGTTGGGGAGGCGACGAGCGACGATGTCGCGGGCGGCTTCGGGGCGAGGTGACCGCGGACGGCGGCGAGCGCTGGCACCGAGGATCGGCTCGGGTGCCGATCCAGATCTAGCGGGGAGGGCAGCTCCGGCGAGGCAGCACCGGCGACGGCGTCGGAACCGCAGCGTCGAGGCAAGGAGGCCGTGACACGGGTGCGAGGGGAGGTCGTCGCCGGCGGGCGGCTCGTCCACCTCAGCAGGGTCGCCGGGCGGTGCGGGGCCCAAACATGGCCCCTGGAGCCAGGGTGGCGGCGGGGTGCGGGCACCAGGCGGCGGTGGCGCGGTGTCGAGCCCTGATCCAGATCGGGATCGGGGGGAAGAGCGGCGTGGGGGGGGGGGGGGAGGAGGCCAGGGGGAGGCGCTGGTCGTCAGAGGCGAGCGACGGGGCGAGAGGTAGGAGGAGCACGGGTCAAGGCCACTGCCTGTAGCGTCGAGTGTGTGGCTGTGGCGTGGGAGAGAGAGGGAGGACAGACCGAGTGGGGGAGAGTGGTGGTTGGACTAGGGATTGTGGGTGTAGGCCGGTGGGATATAGGGGTTAGGTGGGCCGGCCTGGCCAGTGGGCTGGCCGGCTGGGCCGGTTGGCCCAGTGAGAGAGGGGGTCCCTTTTCTTTTGTTTTGTTTTTTTCTTTTATTTATTTTACTTTTTCTGTTTTAGTTTTGTTTCCTATTATTTTAGTTTTAGTAAAATACATGTAGCATCTAAATTAGTATTTGAACTTAGTCCATAGTCACAAATTATAGTCCTCAAATAAATTAGTTTGACATTTTATTAATTACAAAAGGTATGTAAATAATTGTTTTTACTGCTGTTTTATTCATCTTATAGTATTTAAACATTTTATAAAGGTGTGGTTTCTCCACCATAATTACCTATGTAATATTTGGTTCACTCCGAACATTTTAGTTTTAATATTTTAAAAAATATTGTTTGCCTGATTTTGAATTTGAATTTGAATCGGTTTCGAACTAACTCGAGATTAGCAACTATAATCGAGGTGACGTGGCATCATTAGCAGAGGATCACTGTAGCTTAATTATCACAATTCTCCTCCACTACAAGAAATCTCGTCCCGAGATTTAGGAGCGGGAGTAACGGGGAAGGGATTTGGTTACGGAATTCTAACGGGTCTTCTCGGTGTTGGTTGCTCTTCTCGAAGAGTTCGATCCATTATGTTGATCTTCTCCAGGTCATAATGATGAAGTCGGCATCCTTTCTTCGAGAACTCCAACATACTTACGAATAGGTAAGGGGCAGCTCGGCTACGACAGAATGCTTATGAGGGAAACAATCGCGGGAGTTAACCCATGAATGAGGAAAAGAGTATCTCTCGAGTCGAACATATTTAAAATACATCGAGAGTAAGGTACGAAGGTACAATAAGAGGTTCCAAGCAGATAGATAGTCGCTCGAAGTCTGAACCAGAGTGAGAAAGGGGTTCAGAGCAGCGTGAGTAAGTATTAGGTCTGATACCAGAATAGAGCACTAGGAAGGTGGCCCGTGAATTAAGTACGAAGCCAAGAATGAGGAATAACCATTAGAAACAGGGTTGTACAGGAGAGTCAGGTTTCGATCCTGTGGAACTGTGGTTATGGGCCCACCATGTGGGTTAAAAGTAGAAAGGCGGTGATATTTTGCACAGTCATGATAACAAGGCATGTCAGAGGATAGCCTATCAATTATGTCGGCAACATCGGTACCAAGGGCGAGGGACGAAGAGAACCATTTTCCTGCTCGTTGAACGAGGCGGACCAATAGGCAAAGTTCTCGTCCATCGGTGGTTACCAGAATGTCATCAACAGTAGAAACAGGGTATCACTGACAGAGTTGTACACCGAGGTGTTTACATGAGCAGTAAATTATTACTGCTTAGATTATATAGATCACAAGAAAAGGTCAAACAAACCAATGGAAAGGAAAATGTGATCATCAGGTTATACAGAACAATGGAAAGGGAAAATGTGCTTAAACACATATTTCAAGGGTATATCCTTCCCAAGGACAAGCAGAGTATCATATCCATGACAGGATAGAAAGTAGAATACCATTTAGGTAAGGGGAGAGAAATTCATGACATTACCTAGGCAACGGTGTTTGGATAATTGAGCAAGAACATTTAGCATTGGGCTTCAAATGTTCTTGTTGAAAATCGGAGTACCAGGGACATGCTTCGTGATAGCATTGACATGGTCTTCAAGCAAAGGTCGGACTTTGGATACACGAAGGATCCATCAGGAACAACTCATAGAATAAGTCTTGCAATAGGTCCTCCAACCAGGTGTGCTAGGCATGACATCACCTTATTGGGTTATAGAAAGACCAATGCTGTGGCTCTTGGAAAATGTTCCAACCATCATATCGACCGAAGTTTCAGATCTGGTTGGTGTCGATAACTCAGACTTAGGATGTCCGAGAAGAAAAGGTGTAACACAAATTAACGCAAGGACATTTTAAGATTCTCGAATTGTACTATGGAAGCGAAGTTCCGAAACAAGAGTTCGTCATAAATTCATGGGGAGGGTGAGGAGGTGGCTGATGGGCTCAGTGACAATTCATTGTCACTGGGATTTACAAAAAGGTGGATTTACAAAATTATGTGAACAAGGAGATAACATTTGTCAGATCAAATGATGTAATGAGGCATGCTCGAGGAAAACATACCCAGTTAAACATTGGTTGAAAGGTGCACCCGAAATATGGGCTTAGGTAGAATGGTCAATGTTAGAATGGTGATTCGATAACCCATGGTCTAATAATGAAATATCGACCATTAACTTCAAAGCAATAGGGTTGATAGAAGTTTTGAAGTCACACATCATAGTTCAATTGTCGGTTTTCCGGTAAGAAACAACACGGGGACCAAGGAATGAACGGAGATGGCGAGAAGTATTATTATATCAAGAATTCTTAAGAGGTGGTGAAATTCTCACCACATTCTTGACAAAAGAGATTGTAATACTTCCAAGGTAAAGAAGAACAAATGCTGGGTAGCAACGATCTCAAGGTATAACACAAAACACGAACAAGTTTGTGTTGAGAGGGAAATCAAGAATGTTGTCGATGTTAACACAAATCATCGAGGGGGAAAGCATGGAATTTCTCATCATGAATTCAATTGGTATCCTGGAAGAGCTCGGAATGTTGATGATGATCACGACACATGTGTCAAGAGATTTCATGAAGATGTAATCAATCAGCGACGACATCAAGAAAAAGCAATGGTGAAGAGAAGGGTCATTAGAACCACGGATACGACACACACTCGGAATCAAGCTTCATGTTCAAGGCGAAATGATAAGAGGAGGAAGATCGACGTAAGCTTGGCTCATCGTCAAAAGTTGTGCTCCGGGAATAAGGACCAGGTAGCACAGTTAAAATCATCAAGACAATGATATAACCAAACAAGCTAGGAATGGCGTGATCGGGTACAAACTCGTACTTAAAGAAGATTACTAAGAGTTGTTGAACCGTAGTGCGGACTCGGTTCAGTTATCGGTGTCTTTGAATGATTAATAACTCAGAGCCCATGAAATATTGTAATCAGTGAGAATGTAAGTACTTGATGAAGAACTCATAGGAAATTATGCAGTTCCAAGATAATCTTCAGATACCAGGGGGTAATACTCGACGATAGATCAAAGTAGAGGTTGGACCGGGGTATTGATCCACAGAAGACAAGTGTTCAACTTGTGCGAGAAATGGGATCAAAGAAGAACATATGGTTGGAACCACGATCGCAAAGGACCAAACATAGATACAGGACGAACCTATAACAAGGGGATTATTATCATTACAAGAAGCTTCGATGATAAGTTTCACATCGGGTCCATGGGCATGAACGCAAAGGCTGAAGGTCGACTCCCACTTATTGAATGCATAACCTTTCATTTTACTTCTCGCTTTTGATGAAGCTGTAGTGTAGAAATTTTATCTGGCGAAACAACAGAAGAGTATGACTCGCGAAAACTTTCGGGTTCATACGGTTTGGGGAAGGCAGAGGTTCAACCCATCGGGGCATCTTAGAAACATATACCACAAGCTTCAGAAGTAAATGACTCAAGCTCGAAAGCAAGGCATGGTTGAGAAAGCAAAGGATACAATTTACCAAAGGCATTATGTATCCGAGGAAAGGCTCACAAGGTTATTGAATATGAAGGACGTTGTCGGATAAAATTCAACAAAGGACCTGGTGGTCCATAAGGGATCTGATGTGAGCATCGGTACTCAACCAGAAGGAGAAAGCTTGCAAGGAGATCAGATGATAGAAACAACTGACTACTTCAAAGCTCAATTGCAAAGGAATTATGATTTTTCAAATCGAAGGATCAGAAGAGGACACTCTGATCAAGGGTGGATAAGTTCAATAGACCTAAGGGTACAATTGACGGCAAATAGATTGGTCAAGAACAAGCTCATGTTTAAAATGACGTCTGAGCCGGAAAGATAATTTAAAAGGATCAACTAATGATTGCGTGCATTCGCACTCATGTTGAATCAATTGGATCAAAATGATGGTGCCTAAGGATACTAACTAATATTGCCAGACATATGGAAAGCATCCATAATGCAAGCAGACAAGTATTGCAGAGCAATAAGCTACTAAGGTTTTTTGGAGGATCGAATAGTATTTCAAAGACCATTGTGAAACACATGAACAACTGGGTATGAGCGGATACTCGATAAGGGCGAGAAATTATCCGTAGGGGTATTCAGGTGGAAAGGAACTGCAAGGCAGTAGGCACAAAATATTTTCGGAACAATAGAGAGGATTTCAGGGTATCTTGTAATAACAAGATCAACTGTGAATAAAAGTAAGAACGGCAAGTGTATGTATTTATACATAGGGATATTTCGGTGGTAGGGAATTGCAAAAGCAACGGGCACAAAGTCTCGAAAGAGTATCAAAGAGTAACTTCGAAATCTTTAGGTGTAGTCGGCGATCATCTGTAACAAGGGGCTCTCTGGGAGAAAGTTGTTATGAGAACCAAATGTTAGAGTTTGGCAAATTCATTTAACTCGAATAGAAGAGAGATTGGAGTCCCAGAGTATAGGTCGAGAAATAGAAGATCCTAATATCACCCAAATGGCGACGTGGGCCCGTAAGCCGCACAACCATGTTAGTAAAAGTTTTGCAATGACTAGACTCAACTTCGGCCAAGGAGTTTGGAAGGGATTCACAGCAAATGGCTCGATACCAACTTGTTAAGCCCCGATTCAATCATACACTAATCATGCACGCAAACGGTAATGATCAAGATCGTGGACTCACGGAAGATATCACAACACAACTCTAAAAACATAAATAAGTCATACAAGAATCATAATACAAGCCAGGGCCTCGAGGGCTCGAATACAAGTGCTCGATCATAGACGAGTCAGCCGGAAGAAACAATATCTGAGTACGCACATAAGTTAAACAAGTTTGCCTTAAGAAGGCTAGCACAAAATGGGATACAAATCGAAAGAGGCGCAGTCCTCCCGCCTCGATCCTCCTAACTACTCCTGGTCAGAAGCGGGCTGCACGTAGTAGTAGTAGGCACCTCCGGTGTAGTAGGAGTCAGCCAACGGTGGCGTCTGCCCTGGTTTCCAACATCTGGTTGTGACAACCAGGTAGAAGGGAAAGGGGCAAAAGAGGGAGAAAAGCAACCATGAGTACTCATCCAAAGTACTCGCAAGCAAGGAGCTACACTACATATGCATGGGTATATGTGTAAAGGGCCATATTCGCGGACTGAACTGTAGAATGCCAGAATAAGAGGGTTAAATCTAATCATGTCAAAGATTATGCTTCAGGCCACCTCCATCTTGCAGCATGTAGAAGAGAGTAGATGATAAGTTCACCAAGTAGCATCGCATAGCATAATCCTACCCGGCGATCCCCTCCTCGTTGCCCTGTTAGAGAGCGATCACCGAGTTATATCTGGCACTTGGAAGGGTGCGTTTTATTAAGTATCCAGTTCTAGTTGTCATAAGGTCAAGGTACAACTCCAAGTCGTCCTGTTACCAAAGATCACGGCTATTCGAATAGATAAACTTCCCTGCAGGGGTGCACCACATAACCCAACACGCTCGATCCCATTTGGCCGGACACACTTTTCTGGGTCATGCCCGGCCACGGAAGATCAACACGTCGCAGCCCCACCTAGGCCAACAGAGAGGTCAGCACGCCGGTCTAAACCTAAGCGCACAGGGGTCTGGGCCCATCGCCCTTAGCACACCTCAAGACGCGACGCTGCCGTAAGCAGACCTAGCCTAGCAGGCGTTCCAAATTAATCTGGCGCCAAGGCCGCTCATTCGCTGACGTCATGAAGGCTTCGGCTGATACCACGACGTCGAGTTCCCATATCTTTCCCACGTAGTTCATTAGTGCGTATAGACCAAATGGCCAGACTCAGATCAAATACCAAGAACTTGTTAAGCGTGTTATTTTAAAGTAACCGCGAACACCGACCAGGGCCAGGCCCACCTCTCGCCTAGGTGGTCTCAAACTGCCATGTCGCTCCGCCACAAAGATCCACACAGAGGGCCGTTGGGACAAAGGTCCTTTCAGCCCCCAATCCGTGAATCACTCACGGTGCTCCATGTCGATCCGACTTTAGTCACCACATGTATCATGTATAAAGTATATAGTATATACCCGTGATCACCTCCCAAGTGATCACAGCCTGATAGTAGAGCACAGCAGATGGACAAGAATGTAGTGCCACTGATGGAATACTAGCATCCTATACTAAGCATGTAGGATTGCAAGTAAAGGTAACAACAGTAGTAGCAAGGACAGGCTATGCATCAGGATAGGAATAACGGAAAGAAGTAACATGCTACACTACTCTAATGCAAGCAGTAGAGAGTAGAATAGGCGATATCGGTTGATAAAGAGGGGGGCTATCCTGGTTGCTCACCGAGAAGAAGGGGTCGCCAACACCGTGAGTCGTCTTGGGTAGCAACAAGCGTCGGTCCCGGTGTCTAGCGAGAGAAGAGGGGGAAGAAACAATAAATACAATGCAAACAAATGCATGACGATGCATGACATGACAAACCATGATGCTAGGTGTGCCCAATCGCGGTAGTAGGTGATACCGGCGTAGGGGGGAAACATCCGGGAAAGTATCCCCAGTGTTTCGCGTTTTCGGACAGATGAACCGAAGGGGGAAAGGTTGCAGGTTTTCTATGCTAGGGATGTGTGGCAGATGAACGGGCTGCGTATATGGATTCGTCTCGTCGTTCTGAGCAAATTTCATGTACAAAGTTTTTCCATCCGAGCTACGGTTTATTTCATATTAATTTAAAAAGGATCTTATTCTTTTCTAGAATTAATTTAATTAGAAAAAGGTAATTATGACGTTAGCATGATGTCAGCATGACGTCAGCAGTCAACGTTGACCGTTGACCTGGTCAACCAGACAGGTGGGTCCCACCTGTTAGGGACTGTTTAGCAGTTAACAGTTATTAATTAGGTCAACTAGTTATTAGGTTAGTTAATCTTAATTAGTTAATTTAGACAGAGTTAATTAAGTTAATTATTTAGTTAATTAATTAATTGATATTTCTTATTTATTATTATTTTTATTCCTTTTCTTTCTTTTTTTTAAACGTTCTGGGCGTGGGCCCCTCGTGTCATTGGCCCATGGCCCTTGTGGGTTCGGGCGACAGGTTATGGGTTACGGGAGCATTTTGAGCGCCCGATAGGGCGTAGCGGGGCAAGGCCACTGCAGTACCTGGCTAGGCTAAAGGCGCACGCCGGGCGGAGGGCAACAAGGTGTGCTGGCCCGGACTAGGGCGGATCCGAGTGCGGGCGGTGGCTGGCGACGCCGCACGTCGAGCAGCGGCTAACGGCGGACCGAGGAGGGAGGGGAAGCTCACAGGGCCGGTAGGGAAAAGGGTAGTGGGCTCGTGGAGGAGTCGGGGAGGTCCGGCGGGGAAGAGTTGGGGAGGCAACGATCGACGATGTGAGGGGCGGCTCCGAGGCGAGGTGACGTCGGACGGCGGAGAGCGCTGGCACCGGGGATCGGCTCGGGTGCCGATCCAGATCCAGCGGGGGGGGGGGGGGATCAGCTCCGGCGAGGCAGCACCGGCGACGGTGTCAGAACCGCAGCGTCGAGGCGAGAAGGCCGTGACACGTGTGCGAGGGAAGGTCGTCGCCGACGGGCGGCTCGTCCACCTCAGCAGGGTCGCCGGCCGGCGCGGGGCCCAAACACGGCGCCCTGGAGCCAGGGTGGCGGCGGGGTGCAGGGGCAAGGTGCGGGCACTGGGCGGCGGCGGCGCTATGTCGAGCCCCGATCCAGATCGGGATCGGGGGGAAGAGCGGCGTGGTGGGAGGAGGCCAGGGGGGAGGCGCTGGTCGTGAGAGGCGAGCAACGGGGCGAGAGGTAGGAGGAGCACGGGCTGGGCTGCCTGCGCACGCAAGGCGCGAGTGTGTGGCGGCGTGGGGAGCGAGGGAGGAGAGACTGAGTGGGGGAGAGTGGTGGTTGGACTAGGGTTTGTGGGTGTAGGCCGGTGGGATATAGGGGTTAGGTGGGCCGGCCTGGCCAGTGGGCTGGCCGGCTGGGCTGGTTGGCCCAGTGAGAGTGGGGGGTCCCTTTTCTTTTGTTTTGTTTTTTTCTTTTTATTTATTTTAATTTTTCTGTTTTAGTTTTGTTTCCTATTATTTTAGTTTTATTAAAATACACGTAGCATCTAAATTAGTATTTGAACTTAGTCCATAGTCACAAAAAGTATAGTCCTCAAATAAATTAGTTTGACATTTTATTAATTACAAAAGGTATGTAAATAATTGTTTTTACTACTATTTTATTCATCTTATAGTATTTAAACATTTTATGAAGGTGTGGTTTCTCCACCATAATTACCTATGTAATATTCAGTTCACTCCGAACATTTTAGTATTGATATTGAAAAAATATTGTTTGCCTGATTTTGAATTTGAATTTGAATCAGTTTCGAAATAACTCGAGATTACCAACTATAATGGAGGTGACGTGGCATCATTAGCAGAGGATCACTGTAGCTTAATTACCCGGGCATCACACTCGCCGAGGAAGGCCACTTACCCGGCAAGATCCTTGCCGGACGACAAAGACGCCATTTATTGAAGACCCTTGCCGGGCCACCCGCAAGGCCTCGCCAAAGACGCCAGCCGACCACCACTGATTCCCATGCAGCCGCCAAACCAACTAGTCAAGGTGCAGGCACCGCGTAGCAACATGCAGCCCTGTGCCAACTCAACGAAGCGCCTACATGGCGGCATGCAAATCTTCGTGAAGGCTCCACCACCGCGCCACCTCACCTGCTCGCCGCTTACATGGCGCCCAAGACGCATCGCTGGCCAAGGCGTGTGTCAAAGCGAGGAAGAGCGGCGACAGACGGGACGGGCCTCGCCCCCGTCCCCAATAAAGCAAGGGGACACCTAAGCGATGCATTAAATGCATCTTGTCCTGTAATACGAGGGATAACCTCACAACACTGTACACCTTTCCACCTCATGTGTGCCACTGTGGCAACCCCTTTTTCCTATAAAAGGAGGCCCGAGGCGACCAGGAGAAGGATTCGGCTCTTTCGAACCACGCGCTGACCACAGCTAGTTCGAGAGCTCAAGAACTCCCAGAAATACACCCACCAAAGCAGGACTAGGGTTTTACGCATCCTCGCGACCCGAACCTGGGTAAACGATCCTTGTGCTTCCTACTAACCCTGCTCCCCTCGCAACCCTGCGCCCCGGCAACCGTAGTAGGGATTCTTGTGATCCCACAGGTGTCATTCCAAGCTGACAGTAGCACTTGATGAAGAACTCATAAGAAGTTATGCAGTTCCATGATAATCTCGAGATACCAGGGGGGTAATACTCGACGACATATCAAAGTAGAGGTTGGACTAGGGTATTGCTCTACAGAAGACAAGTGCTTGAACTTGCCCGAGAAATGGGATCAAAGAAGAACAATATGTTCGGAACCATAGCTGCAAGGGATCCAATTTAATGACACCGGAAGAATTGCCCAAATGATTAAATATTTTGCAAGAAGCTTCCATGATAAGTTCCACATCGGGTCCATGGGCATGAACACAAAGTTCAAGGTCGACTCCTACTTCTTTAATGCACAACCTTTCATTCACTTCTCGTCTTCGAAGAAGTTGTAGTGTTGAAATTTTATCTGGCGAAGCACAAGAAGAGTATGACTCGTGAAAACTTTCGGGTTCACACAGATTATGAAAGGCATTGGTTCAACCCATCGGGGCATCTTAGGAAAAAATATACAAATTTCAAGAATAAATAACACAAACTCGATAGTAGAGCATGCTTGAGAAAGCAAAGGATACAATTTACCAAAGGCATTATGTATCCTAGGAAAGGCTCACAAGCTTATTGAATATGAAGGACGTTGTCGGATAAAATCCGACAAAGAGTCTGGTGGTCCACAAGGGATCTGATGTGAGCATCGGCACACAACCAGAGGCAGAAAGAATGCAAGGAGATCCATTATAGAACAACTGACTAATTCAAAGCTCAATTGCAAAGGTATTATGATTTCCAAATCAAGGGATCAAAAGCAAACGTTCTGATCGAAAATGAATAAGCTCAATAGACTTAGAAGCACAACCGATCAAGGCATTGATTGGTCAAGAACCAGCTCATATTCAAATGACGTATGAGCCAGAAGGATGAATTCTAGGATCTGGCTGAGGACTGCGAGCATTCGCAACATATTGAATCAACAGACTCGAAATGATAATGACAAGGGATGCCAATAAGATTACGAGACTTATGGGATTAACCATAATGCAAGCAAACAAGAATTTCAAGAGCAATAGGCTCCTGATGATTTTCGGAAGATCGAATAGTATTTTGAAGACTTTTGTGAAATACATGAATCAACTGGGGATGAGTCGATACTCGATAAGTGCGAGTAATTATCCGTAGGGGTATTTCCGCGGCAAGGAACTACGAGGCAGTGCTACAAAGGATTCTTAAAAGTCGGAGAGCAATTCGATGTATCTGGCAATAACAAGAGAAACTCAGAGTAATTGTATGAACAACAAGTGTAAGTCGTTATCCATATGGATATATCCGTAGTAGAAAATTGAAAAGGCAGAGGGCACAAGAGTCTCGGGAATGATCGAAGAGTATCTTCAACATCTTCTGGTGCAGTCGGCGATCATCTGTGACAAGGGGCTCTCCGGGAGAAGTAGTTATGAGAACCTAGAGTCAGATTTAGTAAAATCATTTAACCCAAATAGAAGAGAGATCAGAGTCCTAGAGTATAGACAAGGAGTAAAAGATCCTAATACCACCCAATGGCGACGTGGGCCCATAAGACACACAACCATGTTAGTAAAAAGTTTTGCAATGTCTAGACTCGACTTCGGCCAAGGAGTGTGGAAGGGGGAATCCAACAGGCCATCGGCTCTGATACCAACTTGTGATGCCCCAGATTCAATCATACACTAATCATACACGCAAACGTGTATGATCAAGATTAGGGACTCATGGGAAGATATCACAACACAACTCTAAAAATAAAATAAGTCATACAAGCATCATAATACAAGCAGGGGCCTCGAGGGTTCGAATACAAGAGCTCGATCATAGACGAGTCAGCGGAAGCAACAATATCTGAGTAGAGACATAAGTTAAACAAGTTTTCCTTAAGAAGGCTAGCACAAACTGGGAGATGATCGAAGAGGCGCATGCCTCCTGCCTCGATCCTCCTAAACTACTCCCGGTCGCTGCCGCCGCTGCACGTAGTAGTAGGCACCTCCAGTGTAGAAGGAGTCGTCGTCGATGATGGCGTTTGGCTCCTGGGCTCCAACATCTGGTTGCGACAACCGGGTAGAAGGGAAAAGGGGGAAAAGAGGAAGAAAAGCAACCGTGAGTACTCATCCAAAGTACTCGCAAGCAAGGAGCTACACTACATATGCATGGGTATATGTGTAAAGGGCCATATCGGTGGATCGAATCGCAGAATGCCGTAATAAGAGGGGATAGCTAATCCTATCGAAGACTACGCTTCGTGCCACCTCCATCTTGCAAAGATGTAGAAGAGAGTAGATGGTAAGTTCACCAAGTAGCATCGTATAGCATACTCCTACCCGGCGATCCTCTCCTCGTCGCCCTATTAGAGAGCGACCACCGGGTTGTATCTGGCACTTGGAAGGGTGTGTTTTATTAATTATCCATTTCTAGTTGTCATAAGGTCAAGGTACAACTCCAAGTCGTCCTGTTACCGAAGATCACGACTATTCGAATAGATAAACTTCCCTGCAGGGGTGCACCACATTACCCAACGCGCTCAATCCCCTTTGGCCGGACACACTTTTCTGGGTCATGCCCGGCCTCGGAAGATCAACACGTCGCAGCCCCACCTAGGCACAACAGAGAGGTCAGCACGCCGGTCTAAATCCTATGCACGCAGGGGTCTAGGCCCATCGCCCTTTGCACACCTGCATGTTGCGTACGCGGCCGGTAAGCAGACCTAGCCTCCCTAATACAAGAGCAGGCATTTCAGTCCAATCCGGCGCGCGCCGCTCAGTCGCTGACGTCAAGAAGGCTTCGGTATACCACGACTTCGAGTGCCCATAACTGTTCCCGCATAGTTGGTTAGTGCGTGTAGGCCAGTGGCCAGACTCTGGTCAAATACCAAGATCTCGTTAAGCGTGTTATTTTGAAGTAATCGCGAACGCCGACCAGGGCTAGGCCCACCTCTCTCCAAGGTGGTCTCAACCAGCCCCTGCCTCCGCCAAAGTAAAGTAACGGGGCCGTCAGAACCCAGGCCCACCTCTACCGGAATGGAGCCACCTGTCCCTTCAACCTCCATCTCCGAACAGTATCATAAGTAATGTAATAGTATAAAGTATATAGCATATACCCGTGATCACCTCCTGAAGTGATCACGGCCTAGTAGTATAGCATGGCAGACGGACAAGAGTGTAGGGCCACTGGGGGAACACTAGCATCCTATACTAAGCATTAGGATAGCAGGTAAGGGTAACAACTGTAGCAACAATGATAGGCTATGCAATAGAATATTATTAACCGAAGGCAGTAACATGCTACACTACTCTAGTGCAAGCAGTAGAGAGAAGGAATAGGCGATATCTGGTGATCAAGGGGGGCTTGCCTGGTTGCTCTGGCAAAAAGGAAGGGTCGTCAGCACTGTAGTCGAACGGGGCACCAGCAGCAGCGTCAGTCTCGTAGTCTACCGGAGAAAAGAGGGGGAAGAAACAATGAATACAATGCAAACAAATGCATATCGACGCATGACATGACATGTGACGGTGCTAGGTGTGCCCTAACGCAGTAGGTGGTGATACCGGTGAAGGGGGGAAACATCCGGTTAAATATCCCGGTGGTTCGCGTTTTCGGACAAATGAATCGGAGGGGGAGTGTTGCATGTTTGCTATGCTAGGGATGTGTGGCGGACGAATGGGCTGCGTATCCGGATTCGTCTCGTCGTTCTGAGCAACTTTCATGTAGAAAGTATTTTCATGTGAGCTACGGTTTATTTTATACGATTTTCTAAAGTTTTAAATCATTTTTAGAATATATTTAATTAATTTAATTCAACATTATCCAGAATAGTGCAGGGTGACGTCATCATGACATCAGCAGTCAACAGGATGTTGACTGGGTCAAACTGACGTGTGGGTCCCAGCTGCCATAGACTGTTTAATCTAATTAGGGTTTAACTAATCTAATTACTGTTTAATTAATTAACACTAGTTAATTAGGTTAATTAAACATAATTAATTAATTTAATCAATCTAATTAATTAATTAATCTGTTATTATTATTATTATATATATTTTTTAATCTCTTTTTTTAACGAAAACGTTCTGGGGGGGTCCCATGTGTCTGTAGCCCAGAGGGGCCTATCGGGCGAGCGAGCACTAGCGGGCACCCGGGCGCTAATGGGCGCTGGAGGCGAGCGCAACCCAGCTGGCCCCGGGCGCCGGGCGGATGTGAGCGCCACGGGGGCAGGAGGGGCCGTGCGGTGTGGGGGCTCCCGGCTGGCCGGTGGGAGCGAGGCGGCCGCATGGTGGAGCAGATCGCCAGAGGGGAGCAGGGCGGCGGCGGTCGCGGTGAGCGTGCACGGGCGTGATGGCTGCGCACGGCGGGCGCGCGCGGGGGCGTGGCGACGGCTAGTGGTCGTCACGGGGTCGGGCGCGATGAGCGCGGGGAGGCCACGAGCGAGCACGGCCTCGGGCGCGCGGTGATGAGGCGAGCCGTGGAAGAAGAGTGCGTGGTCGATGCGGGGAGAGGAGGAGGGAAAAGGCGGCGGCTCACCGTGGGGAGTAGGGTCCAGGGCAGCGTGCTCGATGGAGGTTGATGCGGCGGGGTCGAGCGGCTCGACGGCGCATTTCGCGGTGACGTCCAACGGCGTCGGAGTAGGGGGCTTCAGTTGATGAGGGGGAGGAAGGCGAGGGAGGCCGGATCCGTGATGGGACCTCCAGGATCCGTCCCTCTCTGGCGAGGAGGCGCCTTGGTGCGGCACGAACAAGGAGAACCAGGTAGCGGCGGCCATGGCAGGATCTTCGCGAGGTGGTGGCGCGAGGACGACGGTAGGCGGTGGTTCCATGGGCGCGGGCGCGCCTGCGAGGTGGGGCTAGCTCCAGCGCGGCAAGGGATCGGGTGCGGGGTGCTCGGTGACGCTGAAGAACGAGAGGGAGTGGGTGTATCGATCGGGAGGAGTGGGGGGTTCGTGCGGGAGGAGTGGGGGGTCATGCGAGGCGACGGATGGGCGCCGCCCGCATCCAGGCGAGGGGGAGTGAGAGGGGATCGGGGAGGGGAGAGGCTAGGGTTTGAGCGTCAGCAGGCCATATAGGCAAGGGGCGCAGTTGGGCCGGTGGGCCGGCCGGCTGGGTTGTGGCCCAGTTGGCCGGGGGGGGGGGTTCTGTTTTTATTTATCTTTTGTTTCTTTTAGTTTTCTTTTATTTTTAGTTTTGGTAAAATACTAAAGTGGCACCCAAATAGATGTTACAAATTATGCCATAGCCACAAACAACTTAGCACTGAAATAAAATAGTTTTGAAATTGTTTATCACTTTAAAAGCATTTAAATAATTATTGTTGCTAATATTTTATTCATTTTAGAGGGTTTAAACATTTTATAAAGGTGCGATTTCTCCACCATAATTGCCGATGTATTATTTGGCTCACTCCGAACATTTTAGTTTTAATATTTGAAAACTTTTACCGTTTGACTTGATTTTGAATTTGAATTCGAACGAGGTTGAATCATCGTGAAACTAACAACAGTAATTGTGGTGACGTGGCCTCATTAGCAGAGGTTTACTGTAGCTTAACTATCCGGGCGTCACATATTGTTCTAAAGGATCAGTAGGAGGCACAACAATAGAAGCAAGACCAATAATTTCATCTTTACCAGGCAATTCCTTATCATGGGGTTATCTACGAAATTTGGCGAAATTAAACTCATGAGACACATCCCAAAAACTTACACTAACAGTTTCTTTTTCGCAATCTAATTTAGCATTGACAGTGTTCAAGAAAGGTCTACAAAATATAATGGGACAAAAATCATCTTTTGGGGAACCAAGAACAAGAAAATCAGTAAGGTATTTTATTTTCCCACACAATACTTCAACATCTCTAACAATCCCAATCGGTGATCTAGTATCTCTATTAGCAAGCTTAATAGTAACATCAATATCTTCTATTTCAGAAGGTGCAGTATCATTCATAATTTCTTGATATAAGGTAAAGGGAATTGCACTCGCATTAGAACCCAAATCACATAAGCCATGATAACAATGATTTCTTATTTTAACAGAAACAATAGGCATGCCAACAATAGGTCTATGTTTATCTTTATTATTAGGTCTAGCAATTCTATCAGCTTCATCACAGAAATAAATAACATGCCCACCAATATTATCGACCAAGAGATCTTTAACCATAGAAGTACTAGGTTCAACTTTAATTTGTTCAGGGGTTGTATGTGTTCTAGTATAACTCTTACGAACCATAGCTGAAGCTTTAGCATGTCCTTTTATCCTAACAGTAAAAGGTGGTTTCTCAATGTAAGCGGTAGGAATAACAGGATCAACATTATAAGTAATAGTTTCTTCTTCAACTCTAATATGTTATACTACTTTTACTTCAATGGGAGGACGATATTTAAACCACTTCTCCTTGGGGAGATCAACATGAGATGAAATTGATTCACAGAAAGAAGCTCCTATCTCAGATTCAAGTCCATATTTAGTGCTAAATTCACGAAAAGCATCGGTATCCATAAAATATTTAACACAATCAAACTTAAGGTTTATACCTGACTCCTTACCTTCATCTAGTTCCCAATCTTCAGAGTTGCGTTTAATTCTTTCCAATAAATCACATTTGAATTCAATAGTCTTCTTCATAAAAGAACAGTTCAAGAAGTATCAAGCATGGACTGATCATTACGAGAAAGCCGAGCGTAAAAATTATGAAAAATAATTTCTCGCGAGAGCTCATGATGGGGGCATGAATATAACATTGATTTAAGCCTCCCCCAAGCTTGAGCGATACTTTCTCCTTCACGAAGCCAAAAATTACATATATATATATATATATATATATATATATATATATATAATTCCAATCTAGATGAACGAGATGCATAGGATAAAATTTCCGATGAAACTCCAATTTCAATCGGTTCTAGTTCTGGTGAAGATGTTGATGGAGATTGACCCCCTCTCGATGAGAGGATCGTTGGTGATGATGATGGCTTCGATTTCCCCCTCTGGGAGGGAAGTTTCCCCGGCAGAACAACTCCGTGGAACCCTAGATTGCTTCTGCCTAGGTTTCGCCTCGAGACGGCGGCGCTTCGTCCCAAAAGCTTCCTTATGCTTTTTTCCAAGTCAAAACCCTCCATATAGCAGAAGATGGGCCCCGGAGGCCTGCCGGGGTGCCCACAAACAACAGGGGCGCGCCCAGGGGGGGAGGGCACGCCCCCCAGGCTTGCGGCCTCCTGGTGGGTCCCCTCTGGTATTTTCTTCGCCCAATATTTTTTATATATTTCAAAATAATTCTCCGTAAATTTTCAGGACTTTTGGAGTTGTGCAGAATAGGTCTCTCAGATTTGCTCCTTTCCCGTCCAGAATTCCAAATTTGCAAGATTCTCCCTCTTCATGTAAATCTTGTAAAATAAGAGAGAAAAGGCATAAGTATTATACCATAATGTGTAATAACAACCCATAATGCAACAAATATGAATATGAAAGCATGATGCAAAATGGATGTATCATCAAGAAGGTCCAACAAGAATCAATGCCATTTCCGAGCCGAAATTGACAGTGGTGCGCTATCCGTATGACAAATACTCTGAACTTGTTATTGGATCCAGACCAGTTCAGGTAGAACAGTCGCCTTCTACCTCTACTTCTTGAAATTAACATTACTTCTAATTTTGAAGATGTATGTTCGTCTGTCATCCAGAAAATTATTCTGACAAGCTTGACCCTGAATTTGCGCACAGTGAAGGTCTTGGCACTAGAATCTATCGGCCCCAGCCTGGACCAAGTTTTTAGTTTCCTGGGATGCTTTCCTATATCGAGGTGATGTTACTTTCTTGTTAAATGTTAACCATAAGGTAGTTCAATTTTTGACACCTTTTCCCAAGTTTACAATGACAATGTACTCCAATTTCTGAAGGAATTTTGGAGGATTTATGTGCATCCATGTCCCCCCCCCCCCATATTGGGTGCTTGATTCGTATGGTTACAATCCATAAGCATTTCTCCTTTGGATTCATCTGTACTAGTTTTCTTAGGGAATTTTTCATCCACTCCAACCACTTATGAAGAAGGCTACATTGTTCTAGATTGTAATAAAATGCCCATGTTAATCATGTCGGATCGAAGATGTGACGTTAGTGCATTTTACAAATCCTGCAAACCAAATAGGCGAGAAGCAGAGTAATGGCAAGCATTGTCACAACAACATGTAGATGATTAGATGCTCGTTTTTCCTAGTTTAGTATGCATATAATTGCTTGCTTTGGTGTGTGGAAATGCTATGTGGGTAGTCACTTATGTAATTGTATGCTTAATTTGGTTATGCAATGCTGTTTTTTAAGTATATATGTTGATGCTCTATAGACAGAGCGCAAATGTTGTGCAGAGAGAGCAAATCACATCACACACGGACTAAACAATGGAACCCATCGGTGATGATTTCATCAATCACTCACAATTGTATACCAGCAATAGTTTGCCCAAAACACACACGACTTGTTAACAGGATTTTTTTTGTATTGTTATCGTTCTTCCCACACATTTATGATTACTGACCTGTTTGCCTCATATCACACACATCTTGTTAAGTTGAACCGTTTTTTTTTGTTTTGGCTAATCGCAAACAATTCACCCGAGTGAACTGTATGCCGCATATCGCACACACATTGATCTATCTAACTGTTTCTTCTGTGTTGCCTAATCACAAACAGTTCACCTGAATGAATTGTAGGATGTATATCGCACACACGTTCATCTGTCTGACCATTTCTGTTGTTATGCTCATCGCAAACAGTCCATTCGAGTGAACTGTATGCCACCCATCGCACAAGCAACTACAATCTGAATCGTCTTTGATGTATCTGCCATCGCATACATTTTGTATTTTTTATGGTTTTATTACATCTTCATTTGCGATTAATGCATCATTCTGCAGTAGTGCGAATAGTGTCCTTTCGTGGCTCTTCAATCTCCACCTTTAGCTCGTCATTTGCCCCTTGCACGCTCTTGATGATATACTCATAAGTGTCTAAGAATTTATTGTTGTCCATGTCCACATCGCACACCGACTCGTTGTTGCCTCCTGAGTTGGCCATGACCTACCAACACACATCGCGTATACGATCAAGATAATATTGCAATGTATAGAACTAATCAAACTAGATAGCATGCATCTCAATGTAAAGTGATTCAAATATTGTAATGTATAGAACTAATCAAACTAGATAGAATGCATCTCAATACAGAGGGTTGACCTACAACAGCCAATTTCATAGCAAACTAAATAGCATGTGGTGATCTACAATAGCAAATTGCATAGAAAACTAGATATGTTGGACTATTGAAATTGTACAATATGAACGACGATGATCTTGCTTGAGTGGGTCATTAAGGAATAAGCCTTTGTAAATAGACCAATCATCACCGGATGATAGTTATAACAAGCTCAGATCCACCACCGGAGATATCATATCCATTCATAATACGCTCTATCCATTCTATCCATTCATCCATCCATCTATCAAAGAGATATCATATCCATTCATATATAAACCAATCATCTACTCCGTGTATCAAAAGAAAATTTCTAGCTCAGACCCATCACCGGAGGGAGATGCACTTGGGGAGGGGAAGAAGATTCGCGAAGGGAAGAGGGGAGATCTCACCTCCTTTGCTGGAGTTGGCGGTAGCCGTGCATTTCCGGCGGTGAAGAGCGGCGTGGTCGGGCGGCGGCGCTGGTCGAGAAGGGGGGACGAAGAAGAAGGGTGTTTGATGTGAGTTCGTAGTGAATCTGACTTACTGGATTTTACTGGACAGGCAGTTTTTCCTGGCATTGGCCTAATGTATAGTGCTGGCATAGGCCTAATGGGCCACGAGATAGAAAATGGTAGCACACATAAAAAAACTCACAAAATATCTATCTCGTGCAAGAAATAATACACGCTAGCCGTATGGTAGTAGCAATGTAGTACTAAATTGTCGGACGCCAGCACTATTTGAAACAAATAGTGCTGGCGTTGATGAAAAATGGTGGGCGAACAAATTACTGTTGGGAAATTGATAGAAAACCGCATACTTATGACGATATTCAAGGCAATGATCATGTATATAGGCATTGATACGTCTTTGTCGTATCTATAATTTTTTATTGTTTCATGCCAATATTATACAACTTTCACATACTTTTGTCAACAATTTATATGATTTATTGGACTAACATGTTGATCCAGTGCCCAGTGCCAGTTTATCTTTGTTGTATGTCTTTTGTTTCGCAGAATATCCATATAAAACGAAGTCCAACTGCAATAAAAATTTATGGGGAATTATTTTGGGATGTATGTGCTTTCTGGGAGGTGGAATCAACGCAAACGGAGGCCCACGGCCCCCACAGTACACTAGGGCACGCCCTAGCCCCCAGGCGCATGGTGATGGGTAGTAGCCACCTCGTAAGGCGGTTGCTGCTCTACTTTGGGCGCAAGGAAGCTTATATCTGAAAAAATCGTGTTAAAATCTTAGCACAATCGGAGTTATGGATCTCCGGGAATATAAGAAACGGTTTTCGGGACAGAAAAGAGGAACGCGAAACAGAAGAGAGCAGAGAGGGAGATCCAATATCGGAGGGGCTCCTACCCCTCCGCCGCCATGGAGACCAAGGACCAGAGCGGGGAGACTCCTCCCATCTGGGGGGAGGCCAAGGAAGAAGAATAAGAAGGAGGGCTCTCTCCCCCTCTCCCCCAGTGGCGCCGGAGTGCCGCCAGGGCTAGGATCGTGACGACAATCTACACCAACAATCTTGCTACCATCAACACCAACTTTCTCCCCCTCTATGCAGCGGTGTAACCGCTCTATTCCCGCTGCAATTCTCTACTTAAACATGGTGCTCAACACTATATATGATTTACCAATGATATGTAGTTATCCTATGATGTTTGAGTAGATATGTTTTGTCCTATGGGTTGATAGATGATCATGATTGGTTTGAGTTGTATGTTTTATTTTCGTGTTGTCCTATGGTGCCCTCCGTGTCGCGCGTGAGGGATCCCCGATGTAGGGTGTTGCAATACGTTCATGATTCTCTTATAGTGGGTGGCGAGAGTGACAAAAGCTTATACCCGAGTAAGTGGATTGATGCGTATGGGACTAAAGAGGACTTGATACTTAATGCTATGGTTCTATTTTACCTTAATGATCTTTGGTAGTTGCGGATGCTTGCTAGAGTTCCAATCATAAGTGTATATGATCCAAGTACAGAAAGTTTGTTAGCTCATTCCTCTACCTCATATAAAATTGCAATAATGATTACCAGTTTAGTTATCGATCACCTAGGGACAAATAACTTTCTTGTGGTACAAAAACCTTTCTACTAAACTACTAAATTTATTATCTTGCAATTTATTCATAGTTTTATTCTCGATTTATTCTTGTTTTAGGTAAAGCAAACGTTAAAGTGTGCATAGAGTTGTATCGGTGGTCACTAGAACTTGAGGGAATATTTGTTCTACCTTTAGCTCCTCGTTGGGTTTGACACTCTTATTTATCGAAAAAGGCTAAAAACGATCCCCATACTTGTGGATTATCATGACCTTTTTCTGGCGCCGTTGCTGAGGAGCAATAACGTGGGGTGAATATTCTCGTGTGTGCTTGTTTGCTTTATCACTAAGTAGATTTTACTTTGTGCTCTTGTTTTCTATCTCTAGTTATGGGTAGGAAACATAAAATACCAAAAAAATAGTTGTACCTACTAAACCAATGGTTGAAGAACCACCCAAAATCTATTATACTGCTGAAGCTTTCTACTTGGATCATCTTTGATCCCTTTGTGCTCGTGTTGAAAACC
Organism: Aegilops bicornis; assembly: GCA_021605145.1. Taxonomy (NCBI): domain Eukaryota; kingdom Viridiplantae; phylum Streptophyta; class Magnoliopsida; order Poales; family Poaceae; genus Aegilops; species Aegilops bicornis. The sequence continues at coordinate 294,123,452 of CM038670.1, read as the reverse complement.
CAACTAGCTTAGTTGAGGGAAAATCATTAAATGAGCATGCTTATTTTTTGCGACACCGCTTATCTCAAAAAGGGAAACTTTTACTGCATCATATTAATACTATGCAATTCTATGCTTGGAATTTATGTGATTTGTATGATTTTACTTATTATTTTGAAGACCCTAAGAAACACCTTCCCTAGTGATAATGTAATCTTATCTTCTTATGCCAAGGGTGTTTATAATTACTATGATGTTGAACAAAATGAAGAATTTGTTGCTTTTAAGGGTGCTTATGAAATTGCTTGTTTGCATGAAAAGTATGATGCTACTCTTTACAAATCTTAATTTTTTGCGATACTTAAATATTACTATGAAAACTATGCTTCCAATGCTTATGTTAAGCCATATATTGAGGACTCCTCCGCTGTTCAAGAGGAGACTAATATTTTGCAGGAAACTATGGAAGAAGAAATTGATGAAACTGTGAGCTCATTGGACGAAAAAGATGAGGAGGAGAGTGAAGAACAAAAGGAGGAAGCGTGGATTAGCTACCCGTGCCCACCTTCTAATGTGAGTAACTCTTCAACTCATACATTGTTTAATTTCCCTTCGTGCTTACCGAAGGATGAATTCTATGATGATTGCTATGATCCCGTTGATTGATTTGAAATATCCCTTTTTGATGAACTTGATGCTTAATATGCTTGTGGCCAAGATGCCAATATGAATTATGCTTATGGAGATGAACTTGCTATAGTTCTTTATATTTAAAATGAAATTGTTGCTATTGCACCCACACATGATAGTCCTATTATCTTTTTGAATTTCCCCAACTACACTATATAGGACAAGTTTGCTCTTATTAAGGATTATAGTGATGGGTTGTGTTTTACCATTGCACATGATAATTTTGATGAATATAATATACATGTGCTTGCTGCTCCTACTTGCCATTATTATGAGAGAGGAATTGCATGTAACATCCCAAAATTCTAAATTTTGCAATGTTATATTAAATAAATAGTTTTGATTGTTTGTTTGATTGTTGTTTGAATGATTGAGTGAAATTGAGTGAAATTCGAAACTTTTTGAAGGTTAAATGAGAGGGAATTAAAGGACTTTCCCAAACTTTCATTTTTCTTTTACGATCTCCGGGAATTCAAATTCCATTCATCACAAAACACTGGAGAGAAGATGAAATGACTTCTTCCATTTATTTAAATGACAAGGGTGTTGAAAATATTTTCCAATTCTGAAACTTTATGCAACTCAATGATTTTCACGAATCTAAGATAAAATGACTTCTTCAAAACATATGAAATATGAGTTGGGAGTTTTAAAAGAATTAAATTCAAAGTTCTTTTGAATTTATTTCCAATTTGGAGTTATTTGAGTTTTATTCAAATTATTTTTCTCCAAAACAAAATATATGGAAAATAGGGTAACATGAATCCCTCCATCGTAAAATTGGAGAGAAATTAATTTGAAGTCATTTTGGTATTTTAAAAATGATTTTATTGAACCAGTAGAACTGTGTGAATTATTAAAATTTGTGTGGATTTTATTTGACATTAGAATAATGTTCATCTTGTAGGAAATATTTTTCTGCAAATTTTGATATATTATATGCCTATATAAAAGTTTTAATTATTTTGTTTTTGTTTTAGTTCTGTGAAATTTTGTTAAAAAAATATGAAGCACCTTGGGCCAAAGGCCCAAGCCGACCAGCCACCGGCCAAGGCCATCGCACGCACACACCTAGGGGGCCAGGAGCCCAGGTTTCCTATTCTTTTACAAATCCTAGTAGGATTTGATCCCGTTCGTTATTCCGCTTATTCCGATTTGTTTCTAGATCTTTTCCCTCTTTGTTTCCTAATCCTAGTCTATTTCTTGTCCCCTACCCCAAGCAAAGCCCTCCGTCCCCAATATAAATACCCAAGCACCCCCTCCAACACATCAAACCAACACCTCTCCTCTCCTCTCCTCTCCTCTCCGCAGCAAGAAGAAGAAGACCACCGCCGCCGCCAAGTGCCGCCGCCGCGCCTCGACCTCTCCCTGAGGTTTATATAATCTCCTCTCCACCGTCCCGTGATCTCCTTTCCTCTAGGAGCAACCGCAACATCGGATCCGATCTTCTTCCCCAACTCCGACGACTACTCCGGTGAGATCCACGAAATCCCGTAATTCATTTTTTCAGAAAATAGCAATCTTAGAAAATTCATATCTTTTAGAGTTTTTAGTATTTTTGAGTGATTCCAATTGCTATGTGTCAAAAATTTGCTGAAGTTTCTGTTAGTTCAATTTTATTTCACATTTGAGCAGTTTAAATTTGTGTTCGTATGAATTTTCTCAAATCACTAGATTTGAGCTATTTTGAGTTAGGGATATTATTTTTGACCGATTCTTTTTGCTCCTGGTCTCTAGGACCTTTGTTTATCCAGTAGTATTTAGTATTTTATTTCTAGGTTAATTTAAATTAGGTTTTTAGCAAAACAGTATTGTTTTATTATTAGTTCTGTTTTAGCTTTTTCTTTATTGTTTTTATTAGTTTTAAATTATTTCTTTCTGTCACTTTTGACAAAATTAGTTGTGTTTATGTTAGAAAACAGGAGAAAAATTTATTTTTATTTTAAAAAATTTATTTTCCTTAGGTTTGTATGAAACCTTCTATAGGTCATAGTTAGATTTTTATAAAAGCTTTTTATTTGTTTCTTTTTGCAAATAAAATTTTATGAAAAAAATACTTTCTGTTAACTTAGTTGTTTTACTTTTTATTTTCTGTTAAGTTATTAGTTTAGTGTTTTAATTGCTGTTAAGTTTTTTTACTTAGGGCAAAACTATGTTAGATGCTTGTAGCAAAGTCATCGATTTTCGTTAGTAGTTTTTCTTTCTAGTTTTATTTGAAGCTTCTTTGGACTTTGTTGGAGTTTTATTATTGAGTTTTTTTGTTTTAATTGTTATTTCGAGTGTTAGTATTGCTTGCTAGAATGATTGCTTATGTGAATGCTATGTTTGACTTGTATAGATTTTCTTCGGAGAGTGACGAATAGTTCTATCAAAATTTGAGAGAGAGTTGTTATCATCATCAACGAACCAGGCAAGTTCACTTTGACCATGTTTTTCATACCTATGTGTTTTATTGCATCTAGTGTTATATTCGCAACAACCCCTCCGGTAGTGATATTGAATTCTTGTAGTTGAGTAGTATGCATGAGGTAGGAACCCATCACCTTGTTACCAAGCCCGCGACGCTATTTATTTTAATGCTACGCTATAGTAGACGGGGTTTGGTATGAGTGTTCGAGAGTGGTGTGAAGAAGGAGGACTCTACGTCAATGACGACAACTCCATGATGGAACCTGCAAGGACTGCATCTTCAAGGCCTCAAGACTTCAAGACTCGAGACAAGAATTCAATACACACTCTTGGGTGAAGGATTTGCCGACGGCACCCTGGAGAAACCAGTGGTTGGCGGGATGCATGGAGAAGCGCCATGACATCTTATGGAAAGCTTCACCCAGACTCAAAGAGACGGAAGAATGCTTCATGCCCTAAGCTTACCTGCAACCGCAAGTCATTATGGGCTCGCTTGGTTGACCTTAGTTGTGACTCTGGCTGGGACGGTGCTAGCAGATGTAGAACTACGGTAGGATTGGATGAGCACCGGACGGTGGTCGAGGAACTCTTCGAAGACCATGTTTGGTCGTCTTGTTCTCAAACACCTCAAGTGCGAGAACGTAAAGAGGGATCGAATCTTATGGTAAAGTGTACAAACCTCTGCAGAGGGTTTAAACCTAATCGATTAGCCGTGTCCCGATTCACGGACAATTTGAGCATCTGGACTTGGATCTATCTCGGAACTCTCAACACCGGATTGATAACTTAATTGTGGGCAACATATGATGATTTTTGGGCTATGAGACATCGGTTGGCGGAACCATGTCATGATAGAAAACTCCATAGTACAGACTTCATTTATTCCTTTGATGTAGGGATAATAAAATCAGCTTTTACGCAAACAAAACTCAGATACAGAGCCACAAAGCCAAAATTGCATATAGTATAGTTTTACCATCTGTTTATTCATGTTGTGATCTTGCCGTACATTCAATGTAATCGACCTACACGGCTGCAACGTATCATGTTGCAGGATTTTCTTCGACGAGTAAGAGTTACGATACAGGGTTACGGTCTACACTCAACCTGTCGATGGCGTTGATGGGACTCCACACCCGTTTGATTGTTTCCGCTGAGTATTATGAGGTATATATCATTTTACGTTATTTATACATGTGATTGCACTTTGATATATACATTGATGTACTGTGTGTGCCAGCATACTGATCCAGGGATGGCACAGATACACAGAGGCTTGACCGTCTGAGGTCGGGTCGCTACAGATATGGTATCAGAGCACATGTTGACTGTAGGACGTGACCCTAGAAATCGGAAAGCCCCTTGGACAGGATATCTCAAAAACTTTATTTTCAAAAAGACTCTTACTCCTCATCTTTTCTGATTGTATCAAATGTATAATCTCACCTCAAATAGTTAGAATATACACCTTTCCCTTTTGACCACACGGAAGATCAACTCAAGTCGCTCCAAGAATTAAAGATATCGGACAACCGATGGCCATTTCGTAGTAAAGAGGATTTCACCATGCGTTGGAAGAATTGCAGCTGCAACAATTGAAGACTCAAGACTTGAAGAATTTGAAGTTCCTGAAGAATTATTTGACCTTTAGAGACCAAACCCTGTTATACACCCACGTTAGATGCGACGATTTGTGAGCTGTCATTTGTTTGATGTTTTCCGACAGCCACAAAGTAAAACTTGTTTCTTCAAAACTATCGTTTGTATTGTGTGTATCCCTCCCCACCTCTCTCATATCTCATCCCAAAACTTTTGGACCCCATAGATGATGAATGAAGTTGGACTGATATTCTCTGGATCAAGACTCAGCCGGAGGCGAGCTATGGATTCGAACATGGAGAATCACTTGGGAGCAATTTGGTTTCAAGGAAGAATGAAGTATCGTGACGCTCTTCAAGATTTTGAAGGAAGTGCTGCAACATGGTGGCAGATGCATCAAGCTATACAGGATGGAATGGAGCAAAGACTTGGGAAGAATTCAAGAAGACTCTCTTGAGCTCCCGTCTTACCCGGAAGCACCATGATACACCAAGAAATAAACCTTGTGCCTGCAAGATTTATGGAGAAATAGGACACACCTGTGGAGGAACACAAGGATGGATGCCCTCATTGTGAGGAGAAACACCCAGCCGAGGAATGCCCAACTAGTCGTGTGACTTGTTTCTTGTGTGAAGGAACCACCCACTACCCGACCCAAAGGTCACATTTACCCCATGGTGCAACAAACTATTCAGAGCAGGAAGAAGGAATGAAAGAAGCCCTCCGAGAAGTTATGAAAGAACCTGTGATGAAGGAATGTGTTGAAGAACCCGATGGAGAAGGCCTCAACAGATTTTACTCCAATGCCTGCTATTCATGTGGAGAAGAAGGACATTTTTCGCAGATTGCACCAAGGAAAGAAATGAGTATCCGGATATTTCCCGACAGCGAAGTGAAGTTTGACCCTCGGGAAATAGAAGCTCTGATCATTACAGAGAAATCCAGAAGAGAAAAGAAGGCAACCCCGTAACAACACAATTTTCGCAGAGAAGGACCTGAGTCATATCACTTGTTACAGTGCAAGGATTTAGGTCATTACGCTAGTAAATGTCCGTAAAAGAAGCCAAGAATCCAAGGAGCCTACATAATCACAAAGAAGCCCCGAGACATGTCGGAAGTCATTTGTTTTCGCTGCAAGGAAGCAGGACATTATGCTACTAAATCTCACAACAAGATGAAAGCTGGAGTAGAGTAGTTGGAATTTTAATATTGGAAACAAGAGTAGTAGAAAGCAATTTCATTTTCATGAGTTCAATGAGTTGAGTTATGTAATGGGTGCTCAGAGTTTGTAATGGATTCATGAAATCAATAAAGTTAAGGTGACGTGTTTTCATATGTTTAATTGTATGAGTTGTTACTCTGTGAACAAAGATTTTGACCATTTTCGAGGATATGAGAAATATGGTCTATGGATGGATTTGTGAATTTCATTTTAAGGGTGAAAGTACCCTATGAAGAACACTAGACCAATGGAAATGGAAATGTGTCCCACAGGTTGGAGTTTGGAAAAATGAGTTGAAGTTTTATCTTTGATATGATGGTATTAAGAAATGAGATGTTATTGGATTTAAAGTGGTGTAATGTTGGAAAATGGAGCAATTGTAACTCCAAGGATGAGTGAAATTGGTACAAGTGTTGAAGTGGGCTCATAACCCACGTGCCCAGGAATTAATAAGGGTCAAGTACCCACTGGAGGAATTTTGGGAATAGACTACGATTTGATCAACCGACGATTCTATAGGAGTTTACGCAAAACCTGATAGTTGTTAAGGAACGATAGATGTTTGTTTGGCCTGCAGAATCAATGGATTTTCCGAACTTGGTTCGTCGACAAGAGAAATTCTGCAATGCTTCTGAGGATGACCGAGTGTTAGAATGCGAGATTCGCAAAACCATGTACAAGGTAATGATTTGGGTGCGGGATGGATTGATCACCATACCGACTTACTCTTATTATTCGCTTTGCTATATGGGATGGTAAAATCTGAGTGACTTACCTATAGTAGAGAGACGATTTATCGTAACCTTGTTTAAACCTTAGAAAGGTATAGGTATTTTTCCCTTGTACACGGCAGTTGTTGCCAACCGTAGGTTATACGGTGAGGTTCAACCTGCACTCCATTTTCTCGTAGGGAAACCATAAATCGTTGACCACCATGAGGTACCGATATTTGTTTAGAATTGGCGCTGCATCCCGTCAAATGAAGACCCAGTCTCGGAATAACCTTACCAAGAGTAAAAGACAAAAGAATTGAGGAAAAGGTTATGCCACTATCGGAAGAGCCCAGAGAAGGAATTATCCTTAATATCTGAGAAGACCGACACAGTCAGCAATAAGGATGGAGTATCTGAGTTTTGATGGAACCGTAACAATGCTTCTAAGGGTGGTAGCACCCGAGACCCGGAGACGATCGATGGATTTTGAGAAGACCCCAAACCCTAACCTATTTCTTGTTAGCCTCTTCAATCTCGGGACGAGATTCATTTTAAAATCTTGATAGATTTGTAACATCCCAAAATTCTAAATTTTGGAATGTTATATTAAATAAATAGTTTTGATTGTTTGTTTGATTGTTGTCCTAATGATTGAGTGAAATTGAGTGAAATTTGAAACTTTTTGAAGGTTAAATGAGAGGGAATTAAAGGACTTTCCCAAACTTTCATTTTTCTTTTATGATCTCCGGAATTCAAATTCCTTTCATCACAAAACCCTGGAGAGAAGATGACATGACTTCTTCCATTTATTTAAATGACAAGGTGTTGAAAATATTTTCCAATTCTGAAACTTTATGCAACTCAATGATTTTCACGGCGAAGATAAAATGACTTCTTCAAAACATATGAAATATGAGTTGGGAGTTTTAAAAGAATTAAATTCAAAGTTCTTTTGAATTTATTTCCAATTTGGAGTTATTTGAGTTTTATTCAAATTATTTTTCTCCAAAAACAAAATATATGGAAAATAGGGTAACATGAATCCCTACATCACAAAATTGGAGAGAAATTAATTTGAAGTCATTTTGGTATTTTAAAAATGATTTTTATTGGACCAATAGCACTGTGTGAATTATTAAAATTTGTGTGGATTTTATTTGACATTAGAATAATGTTCATCTTGTAGGAAATATTTTTTTGCAAATTTTGATATATTATATGCCTATATAAAAGTTTTAATTATTTTGTTTTTGTTTTAGTTCTGTGAAATTTTATTAAAAAAATATGAAGCGCCTTGGGCCAAAGGCCCAAGCCGCCGACCAGCCACCGGCCAAGGCCAAGGCCAAGGCCATCGCACGCACACACCTAGGGGGCCAGGGAGCCCAGGTTTCCTATTCTTTTACAAATCATAGTAGGATTTGATCCCGTTTCGTTATTCCGTTTATTCCGATTTGTTTCTAGATTTTTTTCCTCTTTGTTTCCTAATCCTAGTCTATTTCTTGTCCCCTACCCCAAGAAAAGCCCTCCCCTCCCCAATATAAATACCCAAGCACCCCCCCTCCAACACATCAAACCAACACCTCTCCTCTCCTCTTCTCTCTCCTCTCCAGTGAAGCAAGAAAGACCACCTCCGCAGCCAAGTGCCGCCGCCGCGCCCTCGACCTCTCGTGAGGTTTATATAATCTCCTCTCCATCGTCCGGTGATCTCCTTTCCTCTAGGAGCAACCGCAACATCGGATCCGATCTTCTTCCCCAACTCCGACGACTACTCCGGTGAGATCCACGAAATCCCGTAATTCATTTTTTTCAGAAAATAGCAATCTTAGAAAATTCATATCTTTTAGAGTTTTTAGTATTTTTGAGTGATTCCAATTGCTATGTGTCACAAATTTGCTGAAGTTTCTGTTAGTTCAATTTTATTTCACATTTGAGCTGCTTAAATTTGTGTTTGTATGAATTTTCTCAAATCACTAGATTTGAGCTATTTTGAGTTAGGAATATTATTTTTGACCGATTCTTTTTGCTCCTGGTCTCTAGGACCTTTGTTTATCCAGTAGTATTTAGTATTTTATTTCTAGGTTAATTTAAATTAGGTTTTTAGCAAAACAGTACTGTTTTATTATTAGTTCTGTTTTAGCTTTTTCTTTATTGTTTTTATTAGTTTTAAATTATTTCTTTCTGTCACTTTCGACAAAATTAGTTGTGTTTCTGTTAGAAAACAGGAGAAAATTTTATTTTTATTTTAAAAAATTTATTTTCCTTAGTTTTGTATGAAACCTTCTATAGGTCATAGTTAGAGTTTTATAAAAGCTTTTTATTTGTTTCTTTTTGCAAATAAAATTTTATGAAAAAATACTTTCTGTTAACTTAGTTGTTTTACTTTTTATTTTCTATTAAATTATTAGTTTAGTGTTTTAATTGTTGTTAAGTTTTTTACTTAGGGCAAAACTATGTTAGATGCTTGTAGCAAAGTCATAGATTTTCGTTAGTAGTTTTTCTTTCTAGTTTTATTTGAAGCTTCTTTGGACTTTGTTGGAGTTTTATTATTGAGTTTTTTTTGTTTTAATTGTTATTTTGAGTGTTAGTATTGCTTGCTAGAATGATTGCTTATGTGAATGCTATGTTTGACTTGTATAGATTTTCTTGAGAGTGACGAATAGTTCTATCAAATTTTGTGAGAGTGTTGTTATCTTCATCAACGTACTGTGCAAGTTCACTTTGACCATGTTTTTCATACCTATGTGTTTTATTGCATCTAGTGTTATCTTCGCAACAACCCCTCCGGTAGTGATATTGAATTCTTGTAGTTGAGTAGTATGCATAAGGTAGGAACCCATCACCCTGTTACCAAGCCCGGGACGCTATTTATTTTAATGCTACGCTATAGTAGACGGGGTTTGGTATGAGTGTTCGAGAGTGGTGTGAAGAAGGAGGACTCTACCTTCAATGACGACAACTCCATGATGGAACCTGCAAGGACTGCATCTTCAAGGCCTCAAGACTTCAAGACTCGAGACAAGAATTCAATACACACTACTGGGTGAAGGATTTGCTGACGGGCACCTGGAGAAACCAGTGGTTGGCGGGATGCATGGAGAAGCGCCATGACATCTTGCGGAAAGCTTCACCTGCACTCAAAGAGACGGAAGAATACATCATGCCCGGAAGCTTACCCGTGCAACCGCAAGTCACTATGGGCTCTGGCTTGGTTGGACCGTAGTTGTGACTCTGGCTGGGGACGGTGCTAGCAGATGTAGAACTACGGTAGGATTGGATGAGCACCGGACGGTGGTCGAGGAACTCTTGAAGACCATGTTTCGGTTGTTTTGTTCTCAAACACCACGAAGTGCGAGAACGTAAAAGAGGGATCGAATCTTGCGGGTAAAGTGTACAAACCTCTGCAGAGGGTTTAAACCTAATCGATTAGCCGTGTCCCGATTACGGACAATTTGAGCATCCGGCTTGGATCTATCTCGAACTCTCAACACCGGATTGATAACTTAATTGTGGGCAACATATGATGATTTTTGGGCTATGAGACATCGGTTGGCGGAACCATGTCATGATAGAAAACTCCATAGTACAGACTTCATTTATTCCTTTGATGTAGGGAAAATAAAATCAGCTTTTACGCAAACAAAACTCAGATACAGAGCCACAAAGCCAAAATTGCATATAGTATAGTTTTACCATCTGTTTATTCATGTTGTGATCTTGCCGGTACATTCAATGTAATCGACCTACAAGGCTGCAACGTATCATGTTGCAGGATTTTCTTCGACGAGTAAGAGTTACGATACAGGGTTACGGTCTACACTCAACCTGCCGATGGCGTTGATGGGACTCCACACCCGGTTGATTGTTTCCGCTGAGTATTATGAGGTATATATCATTTTACGTTATTTATACATGTGATTGCACTTTGATATATACATTGATGTACTGTGTGTGCCAGCATACTGATCCAGGGATGGCATAGATACACAGAGGCTTGACCGTCTGAGGTCGAGTCGCTACATTGCATCTGCCTCTCTATGTTTCCAATATGATAAAATTGCAAGAAACTATTTATGCTATGTATCAGCCTTTACTTGATGTGCATGAATTGTTCTTTTATGACAGGTCAATGCATAGGAAGAGATTTAGACTTCGTCATTGCATGATATATGTTGCTTTGTGCTCACTACTAAATTATAAATCATTGCTAATTAAAATTGGCTTTGATATACCTTGGGATCCGGCTGGATCGATTACTTGAGCACTTTATGCCTAGCTTAATGGCTTTAAAAAAAGTCCCTGCCAGGGAGACAACCCGGAAGTTTAGAGAGTCATTTTATTCCATTGTGTGCTTTTATAAAGTTTAAAAACAAAAAAATATAGAGGGGAACTTCAAAATTTACAAAAAGAAAAGTGAAAGTGAGAAAAACTTATATTTATTAGGGAATGATCTTTTGTAGAAATAATTAAACTCTCATGCTTCACTTATATCTATTTAGAGAGAGTCAACAGGAATTGGTCATTCACATGGTTAGTCATAAAATCCTACATAAAACTTGTGGATCACTGAATATGATATTTTGGTTCCTTGCAATAGTTTTGCGATATAGAGATGGAATATGTGGGAGGTACTAGTAAACGGTTGTGGTTAGTAAGAATATTGGTGTTAAGGTTTGTGATTCCTGAAGCATGCACGTATAGTCTCTCGTTATGCTATGAAATTGGAGCATGATTTATTACTGATTGTCTTATGAGTGTCGGTCGGGGATGGGCGATGGTCTTTTCCTACCAATCTATCCCCCTAGGGGCATGCGTAGTAGTACTTTGCTTCGAGGGCTAATAAATGTTTGCAATAAATATATGAGTTCTTTATGACTAATGTGAGTCCATGGATTATACGCACTCTTACCTTTCCACAATTTGCTAGCCTCTTCGGTACCGTGCATTGCCCTTTCTCACCTCGAGAGTCGGTGCAAACTTTGCCGTTGCATCCAAACCCCGTGATACGATACGTTCTATCACACATAAGCCTTATTATATCTTCCTCAAAACAGCCACCATAAGTAACTATTATGGCATTTCCACAGCCATTTGGAGATATATTTCCATGCAACTTCCACCGCTTCCGTTTTGATGACTTGAGCATTCATTGTTGATGTCTACTACACAACTTGTTCTTGTAGACTCGTATTGGGCCTCCAAGCGTAGAGCTTTGTAGGACAGTAGCACATTTCCCTCAAGTGGATGACCTGAGGTTTCTCAATTCGTAGGAGGCGTAGGATGAAGATGGTCTCTCTCAAACAACCCTGCAACCAAATAATAAGAAGTCTCTTGTGTCTCCAACACACCAAATACAATGGTAATTTGTATAGGTGCACTAGTTTAGCGAAGAGATGGTGATACAAGTGTAATAATGATACTAGATATTTATTTTTGTAACAGGAATAATAAAAAATAGCAAGGTAGCAATTGATAAAACAGAGCACAAACAATATTGCAATGCTTGAAAACAAGGCCTAGGGTGCATACTTTCGCTAGTGCAATCTCTCAACAATGCTAATATAATTGTATCATATAACCATCCCTCAAAGTGCCATGAAGAATCACTTCAAAGTTGCTATCTAGCAGAGAACATAAGAAATTGTTTGTAGGGTACGAAACCACCTCAAAGCTATTCTTTACGATCAATCTATCCTAGAGTTCGTACTAAAATAACACCAAGCTATTCTTTCCGATCGATTTATCCAAGAATTCATACTAAAATAACACCATATGATACACATCAACCAAGTCTAATGTCACATAGATACTCCAATGTCACTGTGAGTATTCGTGAGTTGATTATACGATATGCATCAAACAATTTCAGATTCATAATACTCAATCCAACACAAAGAACCTCAAAGAGTGCCCCAAGATTTTTACCGGAGAAACGAATTAAGATGAGAACGTGCATCAACCCCTATGCATGGATTACCCCAATGTCACCTCAGGAATCCGCGAGTTGAGTGCGAAAACACATATCAAGTGAATCAATATGATACCCCAATTTCACCACGGGTATTCATAGAAAGACATACATCAAGTGATCTCAAATCCATAAATGTATTCAATGCGATAAAACGAAATCTCAAAGGGAAAACTCAATTCACAACAAGATAGAGAGGGGAAAACACCATATGATCCGACTATATTAACAAAGCACGCGATACATCAAGATCGTGACATCTCAAGAACACGAGAGAGAGAGAGAGAGAGAGAGAGAGAGATTAAACACATAGCTACAGGTACAAACCCTCAGCCCCGAGGGTGGACTACTACCTCCTCATCATGGTGGCCACCGGGATGATGAAGATGGCCATCAGTGATGATTTCCCCCTCTGGCGGAGTGCCGAAACGGGGTCTAGATTGGTTTTCCGTGGCTACAGAGGCTTGCAGCGGCGGAACTTCTGATCTAGGGTTATTTCTGATGGTTTCTCTATTTATAGGATTTTTTGGCGTTGGTTTCACGCCAAGATGGGCCTCGAGGTGAGCACAACCCACCGGGGCAAGCCGGGCCCCTCAGGCACGCCCTGGTGGGTTGTTCCCTCCTCGTGGATCTTCTGGCCCTCCCACGAAGCTTCGTGTGTCTCTTTTGTTCCAAAAAAATCGTCAAAAAGTTTCAGCTCATTTGGAGAACTTTCATTTCTGCACAAGAAACAACACCATGGTAGTTTTGCTGAAAACAGCGTCAATCCGGGTTAGTTCCATGCAAATCATACCAAAACCATATAAAATTGTTGTAACATTGGCATGAATACTTCATAAATTATAGATACGTTGGAGACATATCAATTGTCATATTGCTTTGCATGATTGTAAGATAGCTAGCATGATATTTCCATGGCTTGTTCGTTTTTTGATATCTCTACTATGCTAGATCATTGCACATCCTAGTGCACTACCAGAGGCATTCATATAGAGTCATACTTTGTTCTACATATCGAGTTGTAATATTGAGTTGTAAGTAAATAAAAGTGTGATGATCATCATTATTCATTATTAGAGCATGTCCAAGTGAGGAAAAGATGATGGAGACTATGATTCCCCCACAAGTCGGGATGAGACTCCGGACAAAAAGAAAAAAAAGAGAAAAGAAAAGAAAAAAAGAGAAAAAAGTGAGGCCAAAAAGAGCCCAGAAAAATAAGAAAAATAAGAAAAGGAAAAATGAGAGAAAAGAGAGAAGGGGCATGCAAATTCCGCACTTGTGTTTCAAAGAGCACAATGTTTTTCATGTAGAGAGTCTCATGTACTCACTTTCATATACTAGTGGGAATTTTTCATTATAGAACTTGGATTGTATATTCCTATGATGGGCTTCATCAAATGCCCGAGGTCTTCATGAGCAAGCAAGTTGGATGCACACCCACTTAGTTTTCATGTTGAGCTTTCATACACTTATAGCTCTTAGTGCATCCGTTGCATGGCAATCCCTACTCCTCGCATTGATATCAATTAATGAGCATATCCATAGCCCGTTGATTATCCGCATTGATGTGAGACTTTCTTACTTTTTTGTCTTCTCTATGTTTACCCCTATCATCATACTCTATTCGACCCTTAGTGCTATATCCATGGCTTGCGCTCATGTATTACGCGGGGGTTGAAAATTTTGAAGCGCGTTAAAAGTATGAAGCAATTGCTTGGCTTGTCATCGGGGTTGTGCATGATAAATACTTTGTGTTAAGAAGATAGATCATGGCAAGACTATACGATTTTGTAGGGATAGCATTCTTTAGCATTGATATTTTGAAAGACATGATTGTTTGTTGGATGCCTGAGTAGTGATGTCTTTATGTCAAATTATAGACAATTCCTTTGAATCACTCGTGTCTTAATATTCATGCCATGATTAGATATATATGATCAAGATATGCTAGGTAGCATTCCACATCAAAAATTATCTTTTTTAATCATTTACCTACTCGAGGACGAGTAGGAATTAAGGTTGGCGATGTTGATATGTCTCCGTCATATCTATAATTTTTTATTGTTTCATGCCAATATTATACAACTTTCACATACTTTTGGCAACAATTTAATTGATTTATTGGACTAACATATTAATCCACTGCCCAGTGCCAGTTCCTGTTTGTTGCATGTTTTTCGTTTCGCAGAATATCCATATCAAACGATGTCCAAATGCAATAAAAATTTAAGGAGAATTATTTTGGAATATATGTGATTTTGGGAGGTGGAATCGACACAAATGGAGGCCCACGACCTCCACAGTACACCAGGGCGTGCCCTAGCCCCCATGCGCGTGGTGATGGGTGGTGCCCACATTGTATGGCGGTTGCTGCTCTACTTCGAGTGCAACGAAGATTATATCTGGAAAAAATCGTGTTAAAGTCTCGGCGCAGTCGGAGTTACGAACCTACCGGAAAGAAACGTTTTTTGGCCAGAAAATAGGAACACGAAATAGAATAGAACAGATAGAGACCCAATCTCGGAGGGCTCCTGCCCCTCCGACGCCATGGAGACCATGGACGAGAGAGGGAACTCTCCTCCCATCTAGGGGGAGGCCAAGGAAGAAGTAGAAGGAGGGGGGCTCTCTCTCCCTCTCTCCTGGTGGCGCCGGAGTGCCGCTGGGGCTAGGATCGTGACGGCGATCTACACCAACAATCTTGCTACCATCAACAACAACTTTATCCCCCTCTATGCAGCGGTGTAACCTCTCTATTCCCACTGCAATTATCTACTTAAAAATGGTGATCAACACTATATATTATTTCCCAATGATATGTGGTTATCCTATGATGTTTGAGTAGATCTGTTTTGTCCAATATGGGTTTATAGATGATCATGATCGGTTTGAGTTGTGATACGTCTCCAACGTATCTATAATTTTTTGTTATTCCATGCTATTATATTATCTGTTTTGGATGTTTTATATGCATTAATATGCTATTTTATATTATTTTTGGGACTAACCTATTAACCTAGAGCCTAGTGCAAGTTTATGTTTTTCCTTGTTTTTGAGTTCCGCAGAAAAGGAATACCAAACGGAGTCCAAACGGAGTCCAAACGGAATAAAACCTTCGCGATGATTTTTCTTGGACCAGAAGACACCCAGAGACTTGGAGATCTAGTCGGAAGAGCCATGAGGCGGGCACAAGGGGGAGGACGCACCACCCTACCTTGTGGGCCCCTTGGTGACCCCTTGACCTAGATCTTCCTCCTATATATTCACATATATTCGCAAACCACCAGAAGTATCCATGAAAACAATTTTCCATCGCCGCAACCTTATGTTCCCGTGAGATCCCATCTTGGGGCCTTTTCCAGCATCCTGACTGAGGGGGATTCGATCACGGAGGGCTTCTACATAAACTCTATTACCCTTCCGATGAAGCGTGAATAGTTTACCACAGACCTACGGGTCCATAGCAAGTAGATAGATGGCTTATTCTCTTTCTTTGTTTCTCAATACCATGTTCTCCTCGATGTTCTTGCAGATCTATCTGATGTAATCTTCTTTTGCGGTGTGTTTGTCGAGATTCGATGAATTGTGGATTTATGATCAGCTTATCTATGAATATTATTTAAAACATCTCTGGATTATTTTATGCATGATTTTGTATCTTTGTAATTCTCTTCGAACTATCGGTTTGGTTTGGCCAACTAGATTGGTTTTTCTTGCAATGGAAGAAGTGCTTAGCTTTGGGTTCAATCTTGCGGTGTCCTTTCCTAGTGACAGTAGGGGCAGCAAGGCACGTATTGTATTGTTTCCATCGAGGATAAAAAGATGGGTTTACATCATATTGCTTGAGTTTATTCCTCTACATCATGTCATCTTACTTAACGCGTTACTCTGTCTTCATGAACTTAATACTCTAGATGCAGGCAGGAGTCGGTCGATGTGTGGAGTAATAGTAGTAGATGCAGAAGCATTTCGGTCTACTTGACACGGATGTGATGACTATATTTCATAATCATTGCCTTAGATATCATCATAACTTTGCGCTTTTCTATCAATTGCTCGACAGTAATTTGTTCACACGCCGAATTATTTGCTATCTTGAGAGAAGCCTCTAGTGAAACCTATGGCCCCCGGGTCTATTTTGCATCATATAAGTTTCTGAACTACTATTTTTCAATCCTTTACTTTCCGATCTATAAACCAAAAACCCGAAAATATTTACTTTATCGTTTGTTTAGTTTCATCTATCTCTATCAAATCTCACTTTTGCAACTAACCGTGAAGGGATTGACAACCCCTGTATCGCGCTGGGTGCAAGTTGTTTGATTGTTTGTGTAGGTATTGGTGATTTGTGCGTTGTATCCTACTAGATTGATACCTTGGTTCTCTAACAGAGGGAAATAATTATCTCTACTTTGTTGCATCACCCTTTCCTCTTCAAGGGAAAAACCAACGCAAGCTCAAGAAGTAGCAAGTTGTATATTTTATTTTTTGTGTTGTCTTATGGTGCCCTCTGTGTCGCGCAAACGTGAGGGATCCCCGTTGTAGGGTGTTGCAATATGTTCATGATTCTCTTATAGTGGGTGGCGAGAGTGACAGAAGCGTATACCCGAGTAAGGGGGTTGTTGCGTATGGGAGTAAAGAGAACTTGATACTTAATGCTATTGTTGGGTTTTACCTTAATTATCTTTGGTAGTTGCGGATGCTTGCTAGATTTCCAATCATAAGTGCATATGATCTAGTACGAAAGTATGTTAGCTCAAGCCTCTCACTCATATAAAATTACAATAATGATTACCGGTTTAGTTATCGATCACCTAGGGACAAAAACCTTTCTACTAAACTACTAAATTTATTATCTTGCAATTTATTCATAGTTTTATTATCGCAAAGTACTTCTAGTTTTATTCTTGTTTTATGTAAAGCAAATGTTAAAGTGTGCGTAGATTTGTATCGGTGGTCGATAGAACTTGAGGGAATATTTGTTCTACCTTTAGCTCCTCGTTGGGTTCGACACTCTTATTTATCAAAAAAGGCTACAAATGATCCTCTATACTTGTGGGTTATCAGGCATCACGTCGAGACAAGTAGACTTAGTCCTGCCTGCATCTAGTACTATCACTCCACCCATCGACTGCTATCCAGCATGCATCTAGGGTATTAAGTATAAAACAGAGTAACGCCTCAAGCAAGATGACATGATGTAGATAAGTAAACTCAACTAATATGAATAAATCCATCTTTTCACCCTTAATGGAAACAATACAAATACGTTTCTTATCCCCTACTTTGTCACTGGGATAGAGCATCACAAGATTTAACCCATTACAAAGAACCTCTCCTATTGCAAGATAAATCAATCTAGTTCGCCAAACTAAACGTATAGATCGCAGAGAAATACGGAGATATAACAATCATCCATAAAAGAATGTAGAGAAGACTAAATTAATATTCATAAATATTTAGATTATAAACCCACAATTCATCGGATCCCAACAAATACACCACAAAACAAGATTACATCAAATAGAACGCCAAGAACATCGAGGAGAACATTCTATTGAAGATCAAAGAGAGAGAAGAAGATGTCTAGCTACTAGGTATGGACCCGTAGGTCTGTGGTGAACTACTCACTCATCATAGGAAGGGCAGCAAGGATGATGTAGAAGCCCTCCATGATCGATTCCCCCTCCGACAGAGTATCGAAAAAAGCCTCTAAATGGGATCACGAAAGAACATAAGCTTACGGCAGCGGAAAAAGTGTTTTGGGTGGTTCTCTGGTATATTGGGAATATTTGGGAATTTATAGAGGTAGAATCAGGTCAAGAGATGCCACAAGGGGCCCACAAATTCATGGGGCGCACCTGGCCCGCCTGGCCGCGCCCCTTGAGCTTGTCGCTCCCTCTTGACTCTTCTGGTCTTCTCCCGAACGTTCGTGGGTCCCTTCTGGTCCAGAAAAATTAATCCAAAGATTTTTCTCCGTTTGGAATCCGTTTGATATTGATTTTTGGAAAAGCCAAAAACAAGCAAAAAAACAGCAACTGGCACTGGGCACTAGGCACTAGGTTAATAGGTTAGTCCAAATAAATGATGTAAAATAGCATATAAATGCATATAAAGCATCCAATATTGATACTATAATAGCATGGAACAATTAGAAATTTAGATACGTTGGAGCCGTATCAAGCATCCCCAAGCTTAATTCCTGCTCGTCCTCGAGTAGGTAAATGATAAAAACCGAAATTTTGCTGTGGAATGCTACCTAACATGTCTATCATGTAATCTTTCATTTATGGTATGAATATTAAGATCCAAATGATTCAAAACAATAGTCTATAATTTTACATGAGGACATTAATACTCAGGCATACCAACAAACAATCATGCCTTTCAAAATAAAAATGCTAAAGAACACTATCCCTACAAAATAATATAGCCTTGTCATGCTCCCTCTTCTAAACACAAAATATAAATCATGTACAACCCCGGTGTCATCCAAGCAATTGGTTCATAATTTTTAACACGCTTCAGCTTTTTCAACCCCCATGCAATACATGAGCGTAAGCCATGGACATAGCACTATGGGTGGAATAGAATGCGGTAGTAGATATTAATAAGGGGAAGACAAAAAAGGAAGATAATCTCACATCGAGCGGCTAATCAACGGGCTATGGAGATGCCCATCAATTGATGTCAATGAGAGGAGTAGGGATTGCAATGCAACGGATGCACTAATTTCTATAAGTGTATGAAAGCTCACACTCAAAACAAAGTGGGTGTGCATCCAACTTGCTTGCTCATGAAGACCTCGGGAATTTGAGGAAGCCCATCATCAGAATATACAAGCCAATTTCTGTAAAGAAAAATTCCCGCTAGCATATGAAAGTGACAACATAGGAGACCCTCTATGTGAAAAACATGGTGCTACTTTGAAGCACAAGTGTAGAAAAGGATAGTAACATTGCCCCTTATCTCTTTTTCTCTCATTTCTTTTGCTGGGCTCTTTTTGGCCTCTCTTTTTCTCTCATTTTTTATTTCCTCACTGGGACAATGCTCCAATAATGATGATCATCATACTTCTATTTACTCACAACTCGATATTACAACTCGATAAAACTAAAACATATGACTTTATATGAATGCCTCTGGCAGTGTACCAGGATGTGAAATGATACTAGTGTAACATTTATGATAATGAAGAACGGTGGCTGAGCCACAAATACTATGTCAGCTATATGATCATGCAAAGCAATATCACAATGATGATGTATGTCATAATAATGGAAAGATGGAAATTGCATGTCTATATATCTCGGAATGCTTTGGAAATTCCATGATAGGTAGGTATGGTGGCTGTTTTGAGGAAGATATAAGGAGGCTTATGTGTGATGGAGCATATAATATCACGGGGTTTTGTATGCACAGGTGAAGTTTGCACCGACTCTCGAGGTGAGAAAGGGCAATGCAAGGTACCGAAGAGGCTAGCAAATTGCAGAAAGGTGAGAGTGTGTATAATCCATGGACTCACATTAGTCATAAAGAACTCACATACTTATTGCAAAAGTCAATTAGCCCTCGAAGCAAATTACTACTACACATGCCCCTAGGGGGAGGTTGGAAGGAGTTAACCATCGCGCCCCCCGGCCTCCACGCAAAGGAAGACAGTCAATAATAAATCATGCTCCAACTTCTTAGCATAACGAGAAGCTATACGTGCATGCTTCCGTAATCACAAACCTTAACACCAATATTATTACTAAACCACAATTATTCCCTAGTACAACCCACATATCACCATCTCTATATCTCAAAACTATTGCAAGGAATCCAACTTATCATATTTAATGATCTACATGAATTTTATTATTATATCCCTCTCGAATACCTATCATATTATGACCAATTTTATAACTCGTGCATATTGCCATTACTATTTATTAGACTCTCAAAATGATATAAGTGAAGCATGATTTAGTATGTTATTATGGTATCCTCCTCTGAACAATTCAAGTGGCTTCACTTGGCACATGTTCACACATGTAGTTGATTCAAAACCAACGCAACCTTCATGATATTTATGTTCACAATGTTTATACCCTGCTCATGCTCGTATTCAATGTTAAATATTTGCAATGCATGATTATGATCAGTGTCGCTCTCTAGTTGGTCGCTTCTCAGTCTATTTGCTAGCATTCGCCTATACTAAGCGGAAATACTGCTTGTGCATCCAAATCCTTAAACCCAAACTTGTTCCAAATGAGTCCACCATATCTACCTATATGTGGTATTACCCCGGCGTTCCAAATAAATTTGCATGTTCCACCTCTAATCATTCGAGTAAACGTCTGTTTCGTGTGCCCATACCACTCATCGAGCGACGGGCATTCAATATCTTCCATGCTAAGCGGGTTATTCTCATGATGAGTGTTTATTCACTTGTCATTGCATGGGAGAGGCTGGTAATTGGGATGTCCAGTCTTGTAATAAAAAACAAAGAAAAATATAATAAAACAAACTCCCCAAGGAAAGATGATTGTTTGGAGGGCACCCGAGGATTCAGCTAGCCATGGCTTGTGTTTGTATGGTTGAGGGGGAGTAAACTTTTTATTTCCACACGGGAACCACCGATAATGTGTTTAGCATGGAAGATATTTAAATCCTTTGTCGTGACATTGACAGGAAAAACGCACCTCTCAAAATGTATTAATCACTGTTTTAAGCTTCGAGCTCTGGCACCTCTGCAAATCCCTACTTCCCTCTGTGAATGTCCTTTCTATTTATTTCATGTCATATACTTCTATTGTTAAGTCATCACCTTCTCATTCAAGTACCAACAATGACAGCGCTATTGTCGTTCTTAGTTTAACATGCATTGAGTCTAGTTAATGTTGGATGTGATCATGACTGGATCTCTACTACCATGAATTACAATGTTTAGTTGTTGCTTGAACATCAGAGGTGCTCTGCATTTATGTTTTGCGGTCTAAGAAAGGGCTAGCGAGATACTATGGTATCATATTATATCATGATTGTTTTGAAAAATTGTTGACATCTGAGATATCTTGTTATTGGTCGCCAGTTGATTATGCTATTGTCATGAGTAAATATGAGACATAATTGTTATCATTCATATGGTTAGGTCATAATCTTTGCTGAAAATGTGATCACTAGTTAAGCATGTATACAACAACGAGAACAAAAGAGTTTTTAAAAGTTTTCCTTTATCACTTTCAGTTTGTCAACTGAATTGCTTGAGGAGAAGCAATGGGTTAAGCTTGGGAGAGTTGATATCCTAAATGTATCCACTTTTCCAAACACCTTTTCTCTTGTTTTGGACTCTAATTTGCATGATTTGAATGAAACCAACCGAGATTGACACTGTTTTCAGCAGAACTATCATGGTATTATTTTTGTTGAAAAATAAAAGTTCGTGGATTGGGCTGAAAATTTACGGAGAGTATTTTCTAGAATATATAAAAATTATTGGTGAAAAGATCTGCTGGAGGGGGAGCCACCACGGATCCATGAGCTCGGGCGTGAGCTCATGGGTCCCATAGAGCTCCGTCTGCCCTAACTCCAACTCCATAAAGACCGTCTCGCGGAGAAAAAATCAGAGAGAAAAAATCATCACATCTTACGATACAGAGCCACCGCCACCTCATGTTCTTCATCAGGGGGTTGATCTAGAGTCCATTCTGGGCTCCGAAGAGGGGATTCGTTGTTTCGTCATCATAAACTTTTCTTCATCAACAATTCCATGATGATCACCAATGGGAGTGAGTAATTCCTTCGTAGGCTTGCTGGACGATGATGGAGTTGGATGAGATTTGCCATGTAATCGAGTCATTTGTTAGGGCTTGTCCCCTAGTATTCACTATGTTCAGAAATTGATGTTTCTATGACTTTGCTATGCCTAATGCTTGTCACTAGGGCCCGAGTACCATGATTTCAGATCTGAACATATTATGTTTCCACGAATATATGTGAGTTTTGGATCCTATCTTGTAAGTTGTATGCACCTACTGTGTCTTATGATCCATAGATCCCAAAGTGACAACGATTCGGATTCACTCCGGTGATAACCGTAGTATGAGGAGTTCATGTATTAACTGAGTGTTAATTCTTTGTTCTGGTTCTCTATTAAAAGAAGGCCTTAATATCCCTTAGATTTCCTTATGGACCCCACTGCCACGGTAGGGTAGGGCAAAAGATGTTAGGCAAGTTCTTACTATAAGCACGTATGACTACATATGGAATACATGCCTACATTGAGTTGATGAATTTGAGCTATTGTGTATCACTCTAGGTTGTGACTGTTATATGATGAATATCATCCAACACAAATATGCATTGCTGATCCAATGCCTACACTTTTCTCATATTGATCTTTGCTAAGTTATCAGTGTTGTTGTTGTTGTTGTTGTTGTTGTTGTTGTTGTTGTTGTTGTTGTTGTTGTTGTTGTTGTTGTTGTTGTTGTTGTTGCTATTGTTGCTGTTGTTACAATCACTACAAAACTGCTATTGTTACTGTTGCTACTATCAAAACCACCAAACTACTATGCTACTAAACCCTTTGCTGCTGAGGTATTATTTTCCAGGTGTGGTTGAATTGATAACTCAACTGTCAAGGCTCATAAATATCCTTTGGCTCCCCTTGTGTCGAATCAATAAATTTGGGTGAAATTGAAGGAAATATGCCGTAGAGGCAACAATAAAGTTTTTGTTTATATTTCCTTATATCATGATAAATATTTATTATTCATGCTAGAATTGTATTAACCGGAAACTTAGTACATGTGTGAATACATAGAAAAACAGAGTGTCCCTAGTATGCCTCTACTAGATTAGCTCGTTAATCAAAGATGGTTAAGTTTCCTAGCCATAGACATGTGTTGTCAGATGAAACGGGATCACATCATTACAGAATGATGTGATGGACAAGACCCATCCGTTAGCTTAGCACTATGATCGTTTAGTTTATTGCTATTGCTTTCTTCATAACTTATACATGTTCCTATGACAATGACATTATGCAACTCCCGAATACCGAGGAACACTTAGTGTGCTATCAAACGACACAATGTAACTGGGTGATTATAAAGATGCTCTATAGGTGTCTCCGATGGTGTTTGTTGAGTTGGCATAGATCGAGATTAGGATTTGTCACTCCGATTGTCGGAGAGGTATCTCTTGGCCCTCTCGGTAATGCACATCACTATAAGCCTTGCAAGCAATGTGACTAATGAGTTAGTTGCAGGATGTTGCATTACGGAACGAGTAAAGAGACTTGCCGGTAACGAGATTGAACTAGGTATGATGAGACCGACGATCGAATCTCGGGCAAGTAACATACCGATGACAAAGGGAACAACATATGTTTTTATGCGGTTTGACAGATAAAGATCTTCGTAGAATATGTAGGAGCCAATACGAGCATCCATGTTTCGCTATTGGTTATTGACCGGAGATGTGTTCGGGTCGTTCCGGATAAGTTTCGGAGTACCGGGGGTTACGGGACCCCCCCCCCCCCCCGGGAAGTTATTGGGCCTCACATGAGCCTAGTGGTGGGAGATAGGAGGCAGGCCAAGGTGTGGCACGTGGCCCCCTAGCCCAAACCAAATAGGACTAGGGCTAGGGGGCCGGGGCCCCCTTTCCTTCTCTTCTTCCTCTCCTTCCTTCTTCTCCTACTTGGACTAGGAAAGGGGGAAACCTACTCCTACTAGGAGTAGGAATACCCCCCTTGGGCGCGCCCCTTGTGGTCGGACCTCCTCCTCCTCCCCTCCTTTATATACGGGGGAGGGGGACACCCAATAGACACACAAGTTGATCTTTAGTCGTGTGCGGTGCCCCCCTCCACAGTATTCCACCTCGGTCATATAGTCGTAGTGCTTAGGCGAAGCCCTGCGTCGGTAACTTCATCACCGTCACCACGGCGTCGTGCTGACGAAACTCTCCCTCGGCCTCAGCTGGATCTAGAGTTCGAGGGATGTCACCGAGCTGAATGTGTGCAGATCGCGGAGGTGTCGTGTGTTCGGTACTTGATCGGTTGGATCACGAAGACGTTCGACTACATCAACCGCGTTACTATACGCTTCCGCTTTCGGTCTACGAGGGTACGTGGACACACTCTCCCCACTCGTTGCTATGCTTCTCCTAGATAGATCTTGCGTGATCGTAGGAAATTTTTGAAATACTACGTTCCCCAAAAGTGGGATCCGAGCCAGGTCTATGCATAGATGTTATATGCACGAGTAGAACGCAAAGATTTGCGGGCGATAATAGTCATACTGCTTACCAGCATGTCATACTTTGATTCGGCGGTGTTGTTGCATGAAGCGGCCTAGGCCGACATTACATGACCGCGTTCATGAGCCTGGTTCTACCACTGTGCTTTGCTCACAGGTGGCTTGTGGGTGTTTGTTTCTCCAACTTTAGTTGAATTGAGTGTGACTTCGCCCGGTCCTTGTTGAAGGTTAAAATAGCACACTTGACCAAAAATCATTTTGGTTTTTGATGCGTGGGTAAGAACGGTTCTTGCTAAGCCCGTAGCAGCCATGTAAAATTTGCAACAACAAAGTAGAGGACGTCTAACTTGTTTTTTCAGGGCTTGTTGTGATGTGATATGGTCAAGACGTGATGATATATAAATTGTTGTATGAGATGATCATGTTTTGTAACAGTTATCGGCAACTGGCAGGAGCCATATGGTTGTCGCTTTATTGTATGAAATGCAATTGCCATGTAATTGCTTTACTTTATCACTAAGCGGTAGCGATAGTCATAGAAGCAACAGATGGTAAGACGACAACAATGCTTCGATGGAGATCAAGGTGTCAAGCCGGTGACGATGGTGATCATGACGGTGCTTTGGAGATGGAGATCAAAGCCAGAAGATGATGATGTCCATATCATATCACTTATATTGATTGCATGTGATGTTTACCCTTTATGCATCTTATTTTGCTGAGTACGGCGGTAGCATTATAAGATGATCTCTCACTAAATTTCAAGGTATAAGTGTTCTCCCTGAGTATGCATCGTTGCTACAGTTCGTCGTGCCGAGACACCACGTGATGATCGGGTGTGATAAGATCTACGTTCATATACAATGGGTGCAAGCCAGTTTTGCACACGCATAATACTGTAGGATCAAAAGTATGTCTAGAGCGGGGTGATTAGACTACTTGACCAATTAAAAATCTAGCCTTTTTCCCAATTTTAGTTCTTGGAAGATTTTAGCAACTTAGCACAAGTCAAGCAATCAACCTACACATGCAATTCTAAGAGTATAGCAGCGGAATGTAAAACGATTGCATATGAAGGTAAAGGGAGGAGTTTGAGGGAGCAAATGCAATGTTGACACCGAGATTTTTTATCCGTGGTTCCGATAGGTGGTGCTATCGTACATCCACGTTGATGGAGACTTCAACCCACGAAGGGTAGCAGTTCTTGCTGAGTAGAGGGCTCCACCCACGAAGGGTCCACGAAGAAGCAACCTTGTCTATCCCACCATGGTCGTCGCCCACGAAGGACTTGCCTCACTCGGGTAGATCTTCACGAAGTAGGCGATCTCCTTGCCCTTACAAACTCCTTGGTTCAACTCCATAATCTTGACGGCGGCTCCCAAGTGACACCTAGCCAATCTAGGAGACACCACTCTTCAAGAGGTAACAAATGGTGTGTTGAGATGAACTCCTTGCTCTTGTGCTTCAAATGATAGTCTCCCCAACACTCAACTCTCTCTCATAGGATTGGATTTGGTGGAAAGATGATTTGAGTGGAAAGCAACTTGGGGAAGGCTAGAGATCAAGATTTATGTGGTTGGAATGGAATATCTTGACCTCAACACAAGTGTAGGCGGTTCTCTCTCAGAAATGTATGTTGGAAGTGTTGGCATGTTCGGATGGCTCTCTCTCCGAATGAAGAGTGGTTGGAGGGGTATATATAGCCTCCACACAAAATCTAACCGTTACACACAATTTACCAAACTTGGTGGGACTGAATCATGAAACTCAGTCGGACCGATTTGGTTCATAATGTGACCGTTAGGCATTTCGGTGGGACCGACACATCAACTCGGTAGGACCGATTTCGTTAGGGTTAGCGCATAACGTAATCTCGGTGGGACCGATTACACAAACTCGGTGAGACCGATTTTGGTAATAGACAAACAGAGAGTTGGTCAGGCAAACTCGGTGAGACTAATTCGCTCATCTCGGTTGGACCGAAACGTTACGAAAGGGAAACAGAGAGTTTGCATTGCAATCTTGGTGAGACCGATCGCTCATCTCGGTTTGACCGAAATGTTATGAAGGGAAAAAGAGAGATTACAATCCCATCTCGGTGAGATCGAGATCCCTATCGGTGAGACCGAAAACACTAGGGCTTCTGGCAGTGGCTATGTCAACTGAACTCAGTGGCGCCGGATAGAAAGTTTCGGTGGGGTCGAGTTTGACTTTTGGTTTGGGACATATGTGGATGTGAGAAAGTAGTTGATGGTTTTTGGAGCATATCACTAAGCACTTCGAGCAAGAAACTCATTAAGCAACACCTCACCCCCTCTTGATAGTATTGGCTTTTCCTATGGACTCAATGTGATCTTGGATCACTAAAAAGAAAAATGTAGAGTCATGAGCTTTGAGCTTGAGCCAATCCTTTTTCCTTAGCATTTTGAGGGGTCCACTTTTCTCATCCATGCCATGCCAATCATTGAGCTTTCCTGAAATGTTTATCTTGAAATAGCATTAGCTCAATGAGCTATATGTTGTTAGGAATTACCAAAACCACCCAGAGATAGTTGCACTTTCAATCTCCCCCTTTTTGGTAATTGATGACAACATATAGATCAAAGCTTCGACAAATGATAATAAGGTTGAAAAACATCGTTGCTTTGCAGAGTATGTGATAAGCAAGAGCTCCCCCTAAATTTGTGCATTATTTAAAATTTGTTATTGAATGCAAATGCACAATCAACTAGGATCATGGGTTACTCTTCCATGCCACATACATCTTGGTGGAGCGCTCAAAATGATAGAAGTTAAAAGCATGCACTCATCACCAAGCAAGTGATTGATCATATAAGGATATAAGAGATAATGTCATCCAACAAGCATTAACGGTAGCATATGATCAAACACATGATCAAACAAGTATCTCACAAGCACATAAAGTATGAACCAAGCACACAATAAAGAAGTTCAACCAAAAAACAAGAGAGATAAAAAGCAACACTCTCTCTCAAAGCCTATGATCTATACATTTGCTCCCCCTTTGGCAACAAGTTACCAAAAAGTTCAAAAATGCATAGTGCTAAATGATTCTCAGGCTTTGTCTTCGGGAGGTGGTGTAGAGAGAAATCCAAGGATGAAGGCATCTGTTGATGTAGCTGGAGCTGGTGGAGTGGCTGCTGGAGGTGGCACTGGAGCTGTAGCTGCTGGTGCTGATGTTGTAGCTCGAGTATCTATGATTGGAACTACATCAGATCTCTGTCCTCTGGGCACTCAAGCAAAAGCATCTATAGTAGACTTGCCCTTCTTCTCCTCTGCTTCCTCCTGAAGCTGCTCAACTGCAGTTTGGATCTCAGTTACCTTGACATCAAGATCATAGAATTTCTGCTCAATGGTCCTCTCCAAAATCTCCTGGTTTTGAATCAGGGTGGCCAAGCCCTTCTCAATCCTCAAAGTGGATTGGATCAGATATCCAAGTTGATCTTGCTTGGTCTTCAAGAACACTTGAGATGCCTCTTCAGCAGTTGGCATTCTTGCAGCTTTCTCTGCCCTTTCCTTCTCTCTCTTCTCATGTGCTTGAGCTGATGATGGTTCATTCTCATTCATGACAACAGTGTTGTCTTCAAATTCAGGGTAGATGGGCAGGTGCTCCTTATCTAATAGATATTTGCCTGTGCCCATCTTGGATTTGATGAGCTCCTGAATTTGTGGGGCATACCCACAACTTCTCTTCTGATCAGCTGTTGTCCTTTTGATTATCTCCATAATCAGACTCATGACTTTGAACTTTTGAGGCACATCAAACAAATGTAGCAAATTGATAGCATGCCCTCTGATCATCTTGTGATCACCTAACTTGGGTAGCAATTTGTGCCTTAGGATCCAGTTGATGGTAGGCAGACCAGACAACAAGAAGTGGACAGATCCAAACTCATGAGTCTCCAAAGCATCATCTAGGATCTCTCTGTACATGTGTGCCATAGTGTTATGGTCTTTCTTCTTCTCAGCATAAACATCCAAGTCATCCTCATTTTGTTCCGGGGCATTGATCAACTGAGCCCATTCTTCAATAGTAGATTGGTACCTTGTACCTTCAGACATCCAAATGATCTTCCCGTCTAGGTAGAAGTGGGCAGTGGAATAAAACTCCATGATCAGCTCATCATTCCACTTGGTGAGCTTCTGGTCAACAAATGTATCAACTCCACACGCTTTGAAGCTGTCATACACACCTGGATAGTGATCTTCATTCTCCTTGATGTACTCCCAGTCAACCTGTTGGGATATTACTACTGGGCGTAAACCGGCCAGGAGAGGCCGGGTTAACTTCATCAGTAGCCAAGTATGCTTGAGGCCCGTGAGGATATTCAATAAGGGCCCAAGGCCCAGGACCGGTTTAAGGGTTGTAGTCATAAACCGGCCTTAGTATGTAACTTGAGTTGTTAGTTAGAAATACTAGAAACCGAACCGGGCACGTCTATGAGCCGGTCTCGGGACTCTGCAAACCGACGGGTGTCACCCATGTATATAAGGGGACGACCCGGTGGCGATTCAGGAGAACAGACAATAACTCAAGACCTAGGCGAAGCTTATTTGCTCCCTAGTCATCGAAACCCCCATCAATTCAATCACAACTAGACGTAAGCTTTTACCTTCATCGAAGGGGCCGAACTAGTATAAACTCTCTTGCGTCCTTGTGTCCGCTTTAACCCCTTTAAGTTAACCCGTAGCAATGGCTCCACGACTAAGTCCTTTCATGAGGACATCTGCCATGACAAAACCATGACAGTTGGCGCCCACCGTGGGGCTATCGCATGATGGTTTCAAGTTCTTAGAGGGCAACTTCGAAGGACTCAAGGGTTATCTTTGTGGGCGGATGACCAAGAGTCGTCATGGCAAGCTCTACATCGACGATTCATTTGGGGCCCGAGGACGGCTCGATTGAGTATGGGTACGGGCCCCTTTGGTGGCATACACGTCTTCATTGGCAAGATCGGTGAAGCCTGAGCCGGGACATCTGCACCGACCTCGTCGAAGCGGCTCGAGATGCGAGATCTGCCCAGTTAAACCCGGCTATGAAGCGAGCTTCGTGGGAGTCATCCACGGAGGAGAGTATGAAGGTGGATCGGCATCTGGTAGCGATACCGTTGCTTACTCTAGCGACGAGTCCTCGACCGGAGAAACCGAATCATTGTATCAGCTGGAGGACGGCCGGATTGGGGGCTGTTCCGATGGCGATGATTCCGGACCCTCCGATCCGCCCAATCGGGTTGGGATATTCATGGCGGTACACAAGCGGCGGTCCACTCTTCAACCGCAGCAGCAATGTTCTCCGGATCAGCAGCGGCGGCGGCCGGGGCAGGAGGCTCTGTGCGCCCGCCGGCTCAAGTTTTATCTGATTTGTTTGATGCGTTGGCTGCGCTTATGGCAGAAGCTAACCCGCGGATCGGGGCGCCCACAATGCGGAGATTGCAAATGTGAGGAACAGATCACTCGAGCCAAGGCCGATTTGGCAGCCGAGAACAACAGGATGGCATGAGCGGCCGCTTTGAATGCGCATGCCTATAGGCTTATGCTAGACCGAACCGCATTGCATGAAGTCCACGAAAAGGAAGCATCGGTCTCGCCTGCCGACAGTCTTTGATGGCAGGAACCTCTTTAACACCCCAGGAGCAGGGACTAGTAACCCGCCGTGGTTAAACCGGGCGGAGGCACCGGGGACGGGAGCGCCGATTCAACCTCGCCTGGTGGAGCCACCTCGACAGAATAACATCATGCCTCAGCCTATCCAGACACCTCTAGGTCATTATTCCAATCCGATGGACAATCTTATTGCCGCCGCTTCACGGCTGGAGGCCATCCCAATTGAAGGAGATTCTTCGCAAGCGGTGGAGACACGCCGGGTTAAGGAACTTCTTCGAACAACTTTGGTTCAGCAGGAAGCCTATTCATATAGCCGTGACCGGATTCATTCCACCCCCCGCCCAAGCCGGAGTTATAGCAAGCGGATGGATGAACCGGCCGTATCCAGTAATGCACGGAACCGTGAAGCGCCTCGTGGCCGTAACCCGGCAGGTGATGCCCAGGAAGTGGTGGACTGGCCCGAAAGCGCCAGCAGGACGCCGAGTTAGCAGCACCACATGAGGCTCGTCAACTTACGCCAGTTCGTCCAACCACCACAACTGAGCCAGGGGTTACTTCTAGTTCTTTGGGAGTACCTTGTCTTGTCCCCGCTTTACGCAATGTGCGCCTGCCCAAGGATTTCAAGGGTCCGCGCAAGGTACCAAATTACACGACCGATTTGTCTCCGGAAGCAAGGGTAGAGAGCTATGAGATGGCCATGGAGATGCTTTATGTAGATGAAGCGGCATGTGCAAAGTATTTTACCATGATGCTGGAAGGGACAGCCCGTATTTGGTTAAAGAGCTTGCCAGCCAATTCTATCAGTTCATGGGACCAGTTGCGAGCCCGGTTTATCCAGAATTTCAAGGATACATGTAAGCAGCCCATGTCGATAGTGGACCTAGCGGCCTGTGTCCAGGAGAGAGGAGAGTCAACAA
The DNA here is from genome assembly GCA_021605145.1 of Aegilops bicornis. Classification (NCBI taxonomy): domain Eukaryota; kingdom Viridiplantae; phylum Streptophyta; class Magnoliopsida; order Poales; family Poaceae; genus Aegilops; species Aegilops bicornis. The sequence goes on along the minus strand of CM038670.1, from coordinate 294,092,094 downwards.
CCCGCTGGGTATGCCGAGTCTCGGAAATTTTGCACTCATCAGACCGCATTAACGCCGACTCCGCGGTTATAACTTTGGAAAGCAACTGCCGGTTTAAACCTCTGAAGTTGAAATTGGGAAGGATGAAGCGCCATTGCAACTATATGGGAACCCTCATTACTGCGTTAGTGAAGTATGCTGATTCTGATGGTACCAAGGATCCCGAGTCTGATGATGACAAGACAGGGAAGGGAAAGAAGAACGGCAACTCCAAGGGGCAGCAGCACAACACGGCAGGTCATGGTAACGGAGGCAAGCGTAAAGAGGATGGTAGCATGGACTTTGTGGCTAATACCAACGCACAGGACAGGGGTCAGCGACGGAAGGGTAAACCGCCAAATCGTGGTGGAGCTCCAAGTCCCAATCCGGACCGCCTGACTTATCTATTAAACCAGCCCTGTCCGAAGCACGGGACGAAGGAAGCGCCAGCCACCCACCTTTGGAAGGATTGTTATATTATGCAGGAGTTTAAAAATTCTAATGCTTTCCGGTATGATCACGGATCAGGTGGTGGCTCTGGATCCGGATTCCATGGGTCGGGTCACGGTGGAGGAAACACCGGTTCAGGCTTCAATGGAGATCAGGGTGGACATAACGATCAAAATAATCAAAATAGCCAGGGTGGTTACAACCAGCAGCAGCAGCAGTCGGGTTATCAGAGCCATCCGAAACAGTTGAATAGTGGGAAATATCATGTATTCACCACTAGCATGGATAAGCGGGACCAGAAGCTTCACAAGCGAGCAGTGAATTCAATTGAACCAGCCGTGCCTCATTATTTACGCTGGTCCGAACAGCCAATCATATGGAGCAGAGTGGATCATCTACCCCGGGTTGACAATCCAGGTCAGCTAGCGTTGGTGGTGGCACCTCAGGTGGGAGGTTATAAATTCACCAATGTGCTCATGGATGGAGGGAGCAGTATTAATATCCTATACTATAAATTCACCAAGTCAGCATATCCTGTTGGCAAGATAGCTCTGGAGGTAGCCTTTGGAGATGATCATGATTCCAGGTCAGAAACATTGGTTTTTGAGGTGGTTAAGATCTGGAGCCCGTACCACGCTTTGTTTGGGCGGCCGGCTTATGCCAAGTTTATGGCACGACCCTGTTATATCTATCTGCAGCTCAAGATATCGGGTTACAAAGGGACCATAACCGTTCATGGAAGTCGCAAGATTGCCTTGGAGTGTGAAGAAGGTGATGCGGCCTATGCAGAGTCGGTTTGTGCCACGGAGGAGTTGAAATATTACAAGGATAATGTTGATCCGGCTGACATGACTCCGTTCAAAAAGCCAACCACAGAACATGATCCGGCTCTAAAGTTCAAATCGGCAACGAGACCAAGCTTGTTGACTTTGTACTGGCGATTCGTCAAGCAGTTTAGTATGAGTGCCAACTTGGATCCGAAATAGGAAAGCGCGCTCATCGAGTTCATCCGTGATAACCGACATTTTTGCATGGAAGCCTTCTGACATGCCAGGTGTACCGAGGGAACTCGCTGAGCACACTCTTAATGTTGATCCTAAGTATAAACCGGTGAAGCAGTTTCTCCGCCGGTTCAACGAAGAAAGGTGCAAAGCTATTGGAGAGGAAGTAGGCAGGCTCTTAGCGGCTGGTTTTATTGTTGAAGTGTTCCATCCTGAATGGCTGGCTAATCCGGTCTTTGGTCCTTAAGAAGAACGGCACCTGGCGCATGTGTGTGGATTACACAGATCTTAACAAGGCTTGTCCAGCAGATCCTTTTTCCCTCCCCCACATTGATCAGATTATTGATGCTACGGCGGGTTGTGAGCGTTTGAGTTTTCTTGATGCATATTTTGGTTATCATCAGATCAAGATGGCAGTTAAGGACCAGGAGAAGACGGCGTTCATAACTCCTTTTGGGGCCTTCTGCTATGTTTCTATGCCCTTTGGGCTCAAGAGTGCCCAGGCAACTTATCAACGGTGTGTCTGAACTGCCTTCATAAGTAGATCGGCCGTAATGTGCATGCTTATGTGGATGATATTGTGGTTAAGTCAAGAGAGAAGGAGACTCTGGTTGATGACTTGAAGGAAACCTTTGATAACCTACGGACATACAAGATGATGCTCAATCCGGCTAAGTGTGTTTTTTATGTACCGCAAGCAAGTTATTGGGTTTTCCGGTGTCCAACAGGAATTGAGGCTAATCCGGAGAAGATCACAACTATCACTTCTGGCTAAACCGAAGTGTATCAATGATGTCCAGCGTTTGGCGGGCCGAATTGCGCGTTGAGCGGTTTATCGATCACCTAGGTGAGAAGGCGATACCTTTGTATCGAATCTTTGAAAAAGCGGATCCCTTTGTTTGGAGTCCGGCTGCTGATAAAGCTTTGAAGGACCTGAAGCGGCAGCTAGCCAACCCGCATGTTCTTGCTGCTCCGATTGACAAAGAACCATTGCTACTATATGTGGCGGCTAATGCTCGTGCAGTCAGCATAGCTATTGTGGTAGAGCGCAAGGAGGTGGGCAAGGAATATCCGGTTCAACGTCCGGTTTACTATATCAGCGAGGTGCTTATTGAGTCCAAGCAAAGATACCCGCATTGGCAGAAGCTGGTGTATGGAGTTTTCATGGCAAGCCGGAAGCTCAAGCAATACTTCCAGGGACATCCCATCACAGTGGTCAGTTCTGCTCCTTTGGGAGATATAATTCAAAACAGGGAGGCAACTGGCCGGATTGCCAAGTGGGCTATAGAGCTTGGGTCGCACGGTTTGAAATACGTGCCTCGGACGGCGATCAAATCTCAAGCACTTGTGGATTTCATCAATGATTGGACGGAACTGCAAGCGCCTGAAGAAAAACTGGATCACACCTACTGGACTATTCATTTCGATGGGTCTAGGCGATTGGAGGGCTCGGGGGCTGGAGTCGTATTAACTTCCCCACGAGGTGATAAGTTCTGTTACGTTCTCCTCTTAATGTTCCCTTGTACTAACAATGCAATGAGTACTGACTTTACTCCATGGTCTCCGGATGGCTAAGGAGAGAATCTCAGGTGAGTCAAATGCTTGGTGACTTCGGACACTGGTGGCCCGGCAAAGTGTATGCAGTACTTGGGATTCTAAGGACCCGCTCATGGCAGCTTATCGCCGTGAGGTGGATGTTATTGCAGGCTACTTCAAGGGATATCAGGTGGATCATGTGGACAGACGGAAGAACGAAGCGGCGGAGGCTTTAAGCCGGCTAGGCTCTCAGTGTAAACCGGTCCCGCCTAATGTCTTCTTAGATGTCATGCATAACCCGTCGGTCAAGCTCCCTAGCGAAGAGGATTGTGCTATTCCTGATCCGGAGGCTCAGTTGGTGGCAACACTGCATGTCATTCCGGACTGGACGGTTCCTTACCTTACGTACATGAACCGGGGCGAGTTACCAGAGGATGAGACGCTGGCCAGACAGATAATCCGGCGATCCAAGTCCATGACTATTGTCAATGGCGAAGTTGCATCATTGCGAGGTATCAGAGTGTTTCAACGTTGTGTGTCGCCAGAGGAAGGTTGTGAGATCTTGCTTGCGAAATTCATGAAGGAGATTGTGGTCACCACGCCGGTTCAAAATCTCTAGTGGCTAAAGGCGTTTAAATCCACGGTTTTTATTGGTTGACCGCTCATGCCGATGCGGAGGACCTGGTTAGGCGATGTGACGGTTGTCAGAAGTTCTCAAGACGCGCTCATGTTCCGGCTCAAGAATTGAGGATGATTCCAATTACTTGGTCGTTTGCCACTTGGGGGCTAGATATGGTCGGACCTTTCAAAAGGTCCAAGGACAAGAAGACCCACCTTTTGGTGGCAGTTGATAAATTTACAAAGTGGGTAGAAGCGGAGCCCGTTAGCAAGTGTTATGCAGCCACGGCGGTTCAATTCATTAAAAAGGTGATTTTTCTAGTTCGGCTTTCCACATAGTATCATTACTGATAATGGTACCAATCTGTCTAAGGGTGCTATGAAGGAGTTCTGTGAACGTGAGCACATCCGGCTGGACGTTTCATCAGTAGCTCACCCACAGTCCAACGGCCAAGCAGAGAGAGCTAACTAGGAGATCTTACGAGGCATCAAACCCCGGCTTATGGTTCCTTTGCAACGGACGTCGGGTTGTTGGGTTGAGGAGTTACCATCTGTGTTATGGAGCATCAACACTACACCCAACAGATCGACAGGATACACGCCGTTCTTCATGGTCTACGGAGCGGAGGCGGTCCTCCCCAGCGATATCCGTCATGACTCCTCTCGTGTAGCAGCTTATGTTGAAGCGGACAACGAGGTAGCTCGGCAAGACGCTTTGGACCTGTTGGATGAGGGTCGTGACATTGCAGCTGCCCGTTCAGTGATTTACTAGCAGGATCTTCGTTGCTGTCACAGTCGCCGAGTTAGGACCAGAACCTTTCAAGAAGGAGATTTGGTACTCGGGCTCATTCAAGACCAAACTGATATGCACAAGCTATCCCCACCTTGGGAAGGACCTTTCATGGTCAGCAAGAATCTGCACAACGGGTCGTACTATCTGATTATTATTCGAGAGCATAAAGACTCACGTACGTCGGAGGAGGAGACCAACAGGCCGTGGAACATAGCTCATCTTTGGCCCTACTATACTTAAGCCATAGGCTATACTTATGTACATATTATGACAATGTATATATTATGATCAATACAATAAATCGGAGCCTTAGCTAAAGCGGGGTCTCTGTTATTTTTTAAATCATGAGTGGTTACACGCAGTTTTGTCTTAAAGCAGTCTCTGGTTTACCCCTTGAGTTAGCTTTTTAACAAAGCTTTATATTATGTCACTTGGGGGCTTGGTCGTGTCCGAACCAATTCAACACAATTTGACAGGACAAACACACTAGATCACTAGGGGACTGGGACACGTCTGAACCAGTCACGCCTCTTGGTCGGCCTAAGGCCACAGAATCACGTGGGGGCTTGGTCGAACCCGAACCATCGCTACACCTCTTGATCGGCGTAATGCCACTGCATCATTTGGGGACCTGGCTAACATGAACCATAGCTACGCATATTGGGGGCTTGGTCATGTTCAACCATGGTAATACCACTTGATCGGCTCAAGCAGCCTCTATTCGCAAAAGATTTTGTCTTTGCCTTTGCTTGCAATTTGTTTGTCTTTTTGCATATTTCTTTTGTTGTGTTTTTAAACCGAAAAATGTTAAACCGTTTAGACTGTCAGTTGACGAGATACGGTTTGTTTTTCATCCGGAGACAATTTTGCCCGGTTTGATTCTTAATAAACATCCTATTATGGACTAACACCGGTGTTCATCTTAACCCGGAATGGTTTACCTAGTAAACCGACCTTATATATGCAGGAGCTGTTTTTCTCCTTCAGCAGAGCGGGTTTTTTATGATTCCGCTTCAAGATTGGCACGGCCAAACTTCATGCCCTATGATGGCAGATAACAGTTTGAAGTTGATAATTCAACAAAAGCATAAGTTGCAATAAATATGAACGAAGGCATATCAACACAAAGTGTGGCTGCTAGTCTATTACAAGGCAACACAGTGCCCAGGAAAAAATAATTGTTTTAACAGCATGAAGCCGTAATGTAAACCGGACTCCGGTTTATGCTTGATCGCCAGCTTGGCCTGATGGTTGCGGGTCATCCTGCTGCTTCAACCGATTCTCTACCCAAATGGAAATCAACAGTTGTCCAATCGATTCCATTAATGCTTGAATACAGCCTTCATCGTTGATCAAGAACGACGGTTCAATATCGAGCGTAAGTATGCTTACGGATTGGCGGTATAAGGTTCTCCGCTTGAGAATTGGGGCAGACACTCGTTTGTTTTCTCCATCATACTGGGCCTGATAGTGAGACAGATTTGCTTCTTCAACCAGCTGACAGGCCAAAGGGTGCACCCCCCGGTTTATAGCTCGAAGATCTTCTTCGTTGAATTCCGTCCCGTCTTCTTTCAAACTTGGGAAGCCTTGGGCCGCTTCAATAGGATCAAAATCTGGCACCCATGCTTTGGCCCGGATTAAAGCATTTATCGCGCCGGTTCTAGCAGCAAATTTCTTTAATTCTTCAAACCAGGCAGGAAGAATTAACAACCTTTTAAGGGTGTCCTGGATCAAGTTCGGGGCCGGGTTGTTGTGAGAAGCGGTACTGATGATCCGTTGCGCTCCGGTATAGAGTTGCTCTATCAATGTATAAGAAGCTTTCAAATTTTTCCGCACGTCTGATCCCAAGTGGCCAATACGTGTCCCTGTATCATTCAAAGGATTGTTAAACCGGAAATTTTATGAGAAGGCTTTATTACGGCTGAAATCAAAAAGGACTTACCAAAGACAGCAGCGGTCATGGCATGTACTTCCCGTTTTACACTGGTCAGTTCATCCACCACCGGTTTAAGCGCAGCTTCAGCATGTTCGCCTACCGAGTTAAAGCGGCCTTTTCAGTAGCCCAATCCGCCCGCTCCTTGTTGAAGCCCTCCTTAAGCTTTTCCATGACGCTTAAAGCGCTGGTTAATTCGTCTTTTGCTTTGGAGGTTTCAGTTTGCTGGGATTTCAGGTTTTCTTGAAGATCAGCAATTTGACTATCTTTCTTGTTCACATCAGCCTACATACAGAAAATCATTTAAGGATTGAGATGCAGAGTTGAAGTACCTACCCCACAACAAGTTATGCCCTTGGTACTTGGGGGCTAATGCATATTTGCTTCTCATCCTACAATTTATATATAAAGTCCCAAGCTCAATACAAGTATTCAACTTAGCACTTGGGGGCTAATGCCTATTGACTCTATCATTAAATAATGCTATAATTCTTATGTTATTCAAGTCCCGGTTTAACTACATTAAGTTGAACCGGCCCTTGGGGGCTATCAGAGTTGACAGTTTGCACTATACAAGTAGAGAGTTATGGAGTTTACCTCATATTTGTCCTTCATCATGTTTACCAAACCGGCTTCATAGTCACGGCTGGTATATAACCAGTTCAAATAGCCGGAATGAAGCTCTTGTGGATTCAAAGCGGCGTAAGTTGCCAAATCGGCATTCCACTTGCCTTTACCAAAGGCATTAAATTCCTCCTTGGCAGTATGCTTGGACAAGGCGACAGGATTACCTGGCTCGGAATGGCCAAAGCCAGTAATCACAACATCATCATCCTTAGCTTCGCCAGTTCGCACTGGGGTCGCCGGTTTATCCTTCTGCTTTGGTGGACTCACTGCCTTGTCAGCTTGGGCAGGACTTGTGGGTCGACTTGGAGGACCGGTGGTATCAACATACGCCTCTTCAGCAGTAACATCGTGACCTTGCAATGGTGGATCAGTCAGTATATCCTCCTGGATGTGTTCCTCCGAGTTTGGTGTTTCGGCCGATTCAAGAGCTTCGTCTTCTGCCGCTTTATCCAGGCGAGTTTTCTTGCTTGGCCTGGGCTTGGCTCTGAAAGGAAAAAGATGGATCAATCCAATGAATACTGAAAGTGCTATATCAAACAACATTACCAGGAATATGGCTTACCCAAGCACTGTCTTAAGCGATGGGAGTTGGGTACCTGTTAACTCGCCAGAAGAAGAATGAGAAGTCACCTAATAATCGGAGTCAGATGGATTAAGAGGTTGACGAAAGCAGCCCGCTTTAGGATAAGCATTGTGAAATTGTTAGAGACCTCTGAGCGGCGTTTCGAACTGCATCGTTTCGGTAAACCGCTGGATGTGACTACTTGACCGTTGTGCCGGGTTGCGCGACGAGCTTCATGCTGTTGTGTCTTCATAAGAAAGTTTCGATCCAAGTAAGCAAGAGGATGAGAAAATTTAACTTTCCGGTTTGCCCGACGGATTTGTATCTTGAAGGTAAAGGGTTTGAATCGGAAGAAAGAGCGATTACCTCTACAACATCGGCATGACTAGCTTCAAAGATCATCCCGGCAATAATCATTATCAATAAGGTGTGTAAAAAATAGACCAAGTGAGTCAAGTTCTACCACAAGGTCCGAATTACCCACATCATCGTCAGCTGGTGGATCGGAGGAGGCAGTGGTTTTCTTTCTATAAGCTGGTTTCTTCACAACTTTGGTCTTGGCTCGGGTTATTGCCACCGGTTTCTCTTGTGGAGTCTTCCTGCTCCAAAATGGATCATCACCCTGTTGGAAAGATGTTAAACATCAGCAAAGGGTATTTTCACATAATCAAATTTTATAAATGAATAAGATATGAATCTTACAGTTGGCGGTTTGTTAATGGCAGAAAAGGGAGCCAGGTCGGTTTGTGCGCAAGCAGCTTCCGGTTCGTTCAACATCCTCTTAACAGCTTCAGTGACTTCATCGTCTGTCAATTGGATCTCGATATGCCGGAGAGGGTCTTTTACATATTCTGTGTATTTGCACATCAAACCGGGCCTTGAGCTCGAGGCGATACTCTCAAGATATCCAAGATCGAGCAAGATCAACTCCTGTCAACCCGTTGGCCATGAAGGCGGAGCTTGGATAGTTGGGGTGCATATTTGCTTCTTTCCCTAGCAGTCGATGCAGCGAGGGAGAGGGTGTGTATTGCTTATAGCCGTTCAGACGGTAACCCGGTAAAGGATTTTCTCCTTCAGAGAGGTATCTTTCTTGATAAAACCATGTTGAGTTCCACTCTTTGGGATGGCTATGCAGTTTGGCGTGAGGGTAAGTGACCTCTTTCCGCTTTTGAATCGCCACACCACCCAATTGGTGTTGGGACCGTCGAGAAAATTCAGTCTGACGGTTTAGATGGAAGCAATCTCTGAACAGTTCAACTGAGGGCTCCTCCTGAAAGAACACCTCAGAGAGCACTTGAAAATGACAGGTATTGGTTATGGAGTTGGGGCCAATATCTTGTGGACGCAGTTGGAAGTTGGCCAAGACATCTCGATAAAACCGTGAACCGGGCGGACTAAAACCCCGGGCTAGGTGGTCAGCAAAAACGACAACTTCTCCATCCTTAGGTTCTAGAAAACTCTCCGGACCAGGGACCCTCCAGTGAATGACATCTTTCTGGCCTAAAGCGCCGGTGCAAACTAAGTTCTCCAGTTGGGTTTTAGTCACTCGAGAAGGGACCCAGTTACACTCATACACTTGCTTGGCCATAATGCAATCCTCAAGGTAGTAATACCGGTTCAAGAACATATTGGAAGGCTATAGGTTGGAGCATTCATTGTTAAACCGGCGTTCCGCAAAGTGACAATATATAAACCAGAAAAACTTTGGCGGTTCAACAAGGGGACTAATGGTATATGCCGAGTTGTTAGTTTTTCTACAATGTTAAACCGCCTGGTCTGAAACATGGATGAATCAAGTGTGGAGGTGCGAAAACAGGTTTCACGAAAACTTGTTACAGCTTTGGATCTGGAGCATATTCAGAAAATAAATAAATATTCAAGGTATAAAACGGAGCAGTGCTGAATCAACGAGCAAAGACGCGGGGAGATCTAAGACCTTGAGATGTGCAGGTAACAGCGGATGCTAAAAATCTACCGCTACGCAGAACAAGGATTCGCAGATTTAACTGACAGTTATCATATAAGCAAGAAATAAACGATGAACACCGAAGAACATGGAAACCCTAAGAACAGATCTATGGTGAAAGGATAGAAGATTTACCGGAGTGGAGGAAGAAGAGGAAGGTTGCCGCGATGCTCTGGTGCGTTCAGGGTGATGCAGCGGCCAACGTTGGTGCAGAGGTTGACGGCGGCGTCGGAGCTCCGAAGTTGGGCAGCGCGAGGAAGATGAAGCAGAGGGGCACGAAGGGGAAAAAGGAAATGACCCTTCAGTCTACTTATAAAGGCAAAGGACATGTGTCAGGCGCGAGAATCAAGGAGACACGAGTTTGGAAACGGAGCTATCGCCTCGATTGTCGCAGGTCTATTAAACAAAGATGTTAGGTATAATCCTTTATGACACATGACGTCGAGCCGGTTCACCACAATCTGAGAAGAGGACGTCACGGCGGTTCAACTAAGAAGATGATTGAAGACGAAGTTTTTTACTAAGGATTGACATGAACCTGTTCAAATCAATCTGGGTCCTAATGTTGGGGATATTACTACTGGGCGTAAACCGGCCAGGAGAGGCCGGGTTAACTTCATCAGTAGCCAAGTATGCTTGAGGCCCGTGAGGACATTCAATAAGGGCCCAAGGCCCAGGACCGGTTTAAGGGTTGTAGCCGTAAACCGGCCTTAGTATGTAACTTGTGTTGTAAGTTAGAAATACTAGAAACCGAACCGGACACGTCTATGAGCCATTCTCGGGACTCTACAAACCGACGGGTGTCACCCATGTATATAAGGGGACGACCCAGTGGCGATTCAGGAGAATAGACAACAACTCGAGACCTAGGCGAAGCTTATTTGCTCCCTAGTCATCGAAACCCCCATCAATTCCATCACAACTAGATGTAGGCTTTTACCTTCATCGAAGGGGCCGAACTAGTATAAACTCTCTTGCGTCCTTGTGTCCGCTTTAACCCCTTCAAGTTAACCCATAGCGATGGCTCCACGACTAAGTCCTTTCATGAGGACATCTGCCTTGACAAAACCACGACACAACCCATCTCATGTCACACACTATGGGCTTCTTGTCAAGCAAAATTGTCTCATAAAAGTCTTGTTGTTCCTTAGTGTGAAACCTGTAATCCACAGCAGTTCTCCTCCTGACAGCATATGGATCAGACTATCTCCATAATATCAGTCCTGAATCCTTCCTGATTTTCATGTTTTGTGCAACAGGATGTGCATCATTGTGGTCAGGGAAATTGAGCTTCAGCTTTCTAAAAAAAAGTGAGTCATCTTCCTCTTCTTCAGCAGCTTCAGGCACTGGGGCCTTGTTCTTCTCCTCAGCAGGAATACTTCTGGTGTCCCTCTTGGGTTTAGGCTTCTGAGCTGGAGCAGCAGCCTTGGGAGCAGCTTTGGGTTTCGATGGAGCAGCCCCTGATCTGATTGCATCTCCCATAAGCTTCTGAGCTTTGGGTGCTGGTGCAGCATCCTCTTCTTCTTCCTCTTCTCCTTTAGAATCTCTCTTCATTGAGGGCTTGCCACGAACTCTGGCAGTAGTGGTTCTTGCCTTCTTCTTCTTCTTCTTCTTCTTCTTCTTCTTCTTCTTCTTCTTCTTCTTCTTCTTCTTCTTCTTCTTCTTCTTCTTCTTCTTCTTCTTCTTCTTCTTCTTCTTCTTCTTCTTCTTACCATCACCTGCTGCTTCACCATCATTTGATTCAAGCGTGAACTTCATAGTTTCACCTGTGGCAACTTTCTTTGGCTTGGAAGCTTCAGCAGTTGAGGCTCTGGATTTCGACATTCGAACTCTTCTTGCTGAAGCCTTTGTTTTCATTCCAGGCTTTGTTGTAGCAATAGTGCTATACTCCTTCTTCAACACCTTCTTTCTTGAAGTGGCCTCATCCTCAACAGCCACATAATCCTCATCCTCTGATTCTGAGGTTCTCTTCTTCCTGGACCTGGTGGCTGCCTTTGGCAAGTTGCTTGGAGTGCTCCTGCTGCCATCATCAGAAGTGCTAGAGGGATCTGAGCCCTCACTCAACTGCACATGCTCCTCAGACTTGTTCTGGCTGTCACTTTGATCAGACATCTTGCAGGCAAACTGTCAGCAGACCCTATGAATAGGTTGTAGATGAGGTAGAGTAGATGAGCATCACAAAGTACAGAGGTTTTGCCAAATAATTGAGTCAAAAAGCTTAGTTTTAGTTCTCTACAGAAGTGATCTCGGAGCTACCGAATTGACAAACTCGGTGATACCGAAGCGACACTTGGAACCTAAACTAGTGAACTCGGTAGGGCCGAGTCACCGTTCGGTGGCACGGAGATTGCTAGGGTTTCACAAAATCTTGAACTCAGTCACACCGATTTGCATGTTTCGGTCAGACCGAAAAGCGCATGTGCAATGGCCAAGGCCGAATCATTGAGACCGATTTCTACAGTTGTCGGTGCGAGATGAGTTCTGCGGAGAGCTAACTCTAAAATTTTCGAATCAATCTAGACCTAAGGAAGTTTTGGCTGGATGGATCAATCTCAATCGTGGCAAGAAACATGGCATTGTCCTTGTGATAGGAATCAGAGTGAAAAAGACAGCACAAGGGTCGAACACTTACCCTAGAGCGGCGAGTGGTCGCTATGGCAGCAACGGCGCAGCAAATTGCCGTTGACGGCGGCGGAGACTAGCGGCGAGAGGTCACTGGCGGCGAGAAGACGATCCGGAGACCCGAAGAGGCAGAGCAGGTTACGCGCGGGTGAAGGGTTTCGAAAAAAATTCCAAAATTTGACCCGTCAGAATATATAACCTGACCCTGTCGGTGTGACCGAGTGGAACAACTCGGTGGCACCGAGATGCAAAACTGCAGGCAGTTACTGCAACTCGGTGTGACCGAAAGGTTCTAATCAGTTGCACCGAGATTGAAAAACCTAGATCAACTAAGTGATCTCGGTAGAAATGAAAAGGATGAATCGATCAGACCGAAATGCACAAAGAGGTTTTGGAAGTTTAAGTCTATGACAAATCTGGGACTCCGAGTGCTCCTGACACAGAGTTGTTCGAATCTGACTTGATCAACCTTTGTGATGTAGCATGAATAGAGTTTGAGACGAGGAAAGCATAGATAGCTAGAGGGAGTTCTTAGGCATTCTTGTCCATCCATTTGGCAAAAGAGAAAAAGCCAAACAATCAAAGAAATAAATGGATGTCCTCGAATGAGAAAAATATGCATTCAACATGCTCACACAATTAAAATGGTAGAATAAATATGTGACAAAGCAAGCACAAACACTCTAGCATCTATCAAGCAATTGGCGATGACTAGGTCATCTGTATATGAGTATATTGACTTAGGAGTCAAATGAGAACATTTGATCATAGGTCATACTCATCGTTTAAGCACAAGTGGGGTTACCACTTTTACATAAAGCATTGTTGTGCTCACACCATTAGAGTTGCTTTAGCTCAATTCTTAGAGTAAAGCTCCCCCTAGATGTGATATCCCCCTTAAGAGGGATGAATTAACCTTGGGTTTTGTCGATGATGACTTCATGTAGGTGTTGAATATGTGGATTCTCAATGTTGATGTAGATCATTCAGAGCAATCCATTTGAGTGAGTTGCACTTTCAATACCTACACGGGTTAGTCCCACAAGGAACAAGCAAGGATATCCATAGACATAGAGTGATGTATACCCAAGATGTTGTCCATCAAAGCATTAGGTTACCTTGTCCCTTGTCTTACCAACAAGAGGGTTTGTGCCTCCTTGGACTAGTGCAAGATATGGAAGTTGTTTGCACTTGTCCCTGCCAAAATGATAAGAGTGAAGTATGTTGGCAGAGTCACCCTCAATAACTCTCTAGTTCTTCTTCTTCGGGATCCACACCATCTTGATGGGAACCCTTGGAGTTGTAGTCGTACTTGATGAAGTAGAACTTGATGTAGTCTTGGGAACACACTTGACCAAGGCCTTAGGTGCTTCTTCAAATGCATCAATCTCCTCTTGAAGCTTGTCCTTGCCTTTTTGCTTGTGGTCTTGTGGTGGAAGATCATCTTGAGCTTGTGGTCCTTGGAAAGAAGTAGGATCATACTTCTCTTGTTGAGGAACAAACTTCGTCTTGGGGTATTGATCTACTCAACTCCATTGGCATTGAACTTTCGTTCAAAACCAACACCTTGATTCTTCCGGTGCCTTCCTTGCTTGCGTACAATTTCCTCAAATTGCTTACTTCCGGCAAGGCTCTTGTAAACACCTTTATCTATAATTCCCTTCAATAAGCTATTTTGTTTCTCAAGTGTAACTTGGCTAAGAGAGTCATTAGTGGAATCAAGAGAACTACTAGAAGCAACAACATTGGATTTAGCATGATTGTTGTTACTACTAGATGAAGAATCTTTCTTGTTCTTGTTGTTAGATTTAACTTGTGGCATGTAAGTAGACAAGAGTAAACGCTTGGAAATGTAAGAAGAACTTTTCTTGCGAAGATCATCATTGATTGCCTTTAAAAACTCATGCTCTTGCTCAAGGTTGAGCTTTTCAAAACGTAGCTTCTCTTGAGTCTTTAAAAGTTCTCGATGATCTTCCAAGGTAGTTTCATGAGCTAACTTAAGAGTGTTTAGTTCTTTAGTTAGACGCTCAATCTCCTTCTTATCATCATCATTCATTTTATCTTGATTAGCATGATTAATAGCAAGTTCAGCATAGTTTTCATAACTAGAGTTGTCAACAAGTAAATCATCATCTCCTAGCAAATCATCTTCATCACTATTGAAATCAACATACTCGGGGTGTGTTACCTTTGGACCTTTAGCCATGAAGCATCTCCCAATTCCTTCATTTGGTGAGTCAAATATGTCGTAGGAGTTGGTTGTCACAAGTGCTAGTCCGGCAACACCTTCATCTTGAGTATATTCGGAGTCGGAGTGATAACTTCTTTCGGAGTGATTGTCCGAGTCAGAGCCAGATACCCATTCACCAACATGAGCTTGATGTATTCTTTTTGTGTAGCTCCTTGATGACTTATCCTTCCTTTCCGAACCCTTGCTTCTCCGAGAGGGTCTTTGTTCATAACGATCATCTCTACTCCTTCTTTCTCTTGGTGGTGATTCTTCTCTTCTACTCCTTCTTTTGGGAGAATCTTCTCTTCTTTTATAGGAAGCCGTACACTCATTGGAATAGAGTCCGGGTCTTCCGCAATTGTAGCAATTACGCTCACGACTGGAAGATCTTTTATCATTGTAGGACCTTGACTTGGAACTTCTTTCCTTGCTTCTAATTTTGTAGAACTTGTTGAAGTTCTTCACCATTAGGCTCAATTCTTCATTGAAGGTTTGTTTCTCACTTGATGATGTGGGAGCTTCACATGAGGCTTTGTAAGCACCACTTTACTTGTTGTGGAGCTCTTCCTTATCCTTGAGTGACATCTCATGAGCAACAATTCTTCCAATGACTTCCGTTGGCTTGAGATCTTTGTAATTGGGCATCATTTGGATCAATGTGCACAAGGTATCATATTTTCCATCCAATGCTCTTAGGATCTTCTTGATGATGAATTTATCGGTCATCTCTTCACTTCCTAAGGCGGCAATGTCATTTGTGATGAGAGCAAACCTAGAGTACATTTCAGCAACGCCTTCACCATCCTTCATTTTTAACTTGTCAAGTTGACTTTGAAGCACATCCAATTTGGATTCCTTGACAGAGTCGGTACCTTCGTGCATATCAATCAAAGTATCCCAAATTTCCTTTGCATTCTCAAGACGGCTGATTTTGTTGAATTCTTCGAGGCACAATCCGTTGAAGAGAATATCACAAGCTTGAGCATTGTATTGCAGCATCTTCAACTTATCCGCGGTAGCTTCACGGTTTGGTTCTCTCCCATCAAAGAATTCACCTTGCAAACCAAAACACACAATAGCCCAATCGGTCGGGTTATGTCCAAGAATATGCATTTTCATCTTATGCTTCCAACTAGCAAAATTTGTACCATCAAAGTAAGGACCTCTACGGAGGTAATTTCCCTCGCTAGACGCCATACTCTCCTAGGTTCTGAAACCAAGGCTATGACCACCAAAACCTATGGAAATCAAAGCAAATGGAGACCAAAGCTCTGATACCACTTGTAGGATCGAAAGTATGTCTAGAGGGGGGTGATTAGACTACTTGACCAATTAAAAATCTAGTGTTTTCCCAATTTTAGTTCTTGGCAGATTTTAGCAACTTAGCACAAGTCAAGCAATCAACCTACACATGCAATTCTAAGATTATAGCAGCGGAATGTAAAGCAATTGCATATGAAGGTAAAGGGAGGAGTTTGAGGGAGCAAACGCAATGTTGACACGGAGATTTTTTATCTGTGGTTCCGATAGGTGGTGCTATCGTACATCCACGTTGATGGAGACTTCAACCCACGAAGGGTAACAGTTGCGTGAGTCCACGGAGGGCTCCACCCATGAAGGGTCCACGAAGAAGCAACCTTGTCTATCCGACCATGGCCGTTGCCCACGAAGGACTTGCCTCACTCGGGTAGATCTTCACGAAGTAGGCGATCTCCTTGCCCTTGCAAACTGCTTGGTTCAACTCCACAATCTTGACGGAGGTTTCCAAGTGACACCTAGCCAATCTAGGAGACACCACTCTCCAAGAGGTAACAAATAGTGTGTTGATGATGAACTCCTTGCTCTTGTGCTTCAAATGATAGTCTCCGCAACACTCAACTCTCTCTCATAGGATTGGATTTGGTGGAAAGATGATTTGAGTGGAAAGCAACTTGGGGAAGGCTAGAGATCAAGATTTATGTGGTTGGAATGGAATATCTTGACCTCAACACAGGTGTAGGTGGTTCTCTCTCAGAAAATGTATGTTGGAAGTGTAGGCATGTTCTGATGGCTCTCTCTCCGAATGAAGAGTGGGTGGAGGGGTATATATAGCCTCCACACAAAATCTAATCGTTACACACAATTTACCAAACTCGTTGGGACCGAATCATGATACTTGGTCAGACCGATTTGGTTCATAATGTGACCGTTAGGCATTTCAGTGGGACCGACTCGTCAACTCGCTAGGACCGATTTCGTTAGGGTTAGCGCATAAAGTAATCTCGATGAGACCGATTACACAAACTCGGTGAGACCGATTTTGGTAATAGACAAACAGAGAGTTGGTCAGGCAAACTCGGTGGGACCAATTCGCTCATCTCGGTTGGACCGAAATGTTACGAAAGGGAAACAAAGAGTTTGCATTGCAATCTCGGTGAGACCGATCGCTCATCTCGGTTTGACCGAAACGTTACGAAGGGAAACAAAGAGATTACAATCCCATCTCGGTGAGACCGAGATCCCAATCGGTGAGACCGAAAAGACTAGGGTTTATGGCAGTGGCTATGTCAACTGAACTCGGTGGCGCCGGATAGAAAGTTTCGGTGGGGCCGAGTTTGGCTTTTGTTTTGGGACATATGTGGATGTGAGAAAGTAGTTGAGGGTTTTTGGAGCATATCACTAGGCACTTTGAGCAAGAAACTCATTAAGCAACACCTCACCCCCTCTTGATAGTATTGGCTTTTCCTATGGACTCAATGTGATCTTGGATCACTAAAAATGAAAAATGTAGAGTCCTGAGGTTTGAGCTTGAGCCAATCCTTTGTCCTTAGCATTTTGAGGGGTCCACTTTTCTCATCCATGCCATGCTAATCATTGAGCTTTCCTGAAAATTTTTATCTTGAAATAGCATTAGCTCAATGAGCTATATGTTGTTAGGAATTACCAAAACCACCCAGGGATAGTTGCTGTTCCAAATACTCGGGTTAAACTTGATGAGCCTAGCATATGCAGATATGGCCTCAGAAAACTGAGACCGAAAAGTCGAACATGAATCATATAGTAGATATGATCAACATAGTGATGTTCACCATTGAAAACTACTCCACCTCACGTGATGATCGGACATGGTTTAGTTGATATGGTTCACGTGATCACTTAGATGATTAGAGGGATCTCTATCTAAGTGGGAGTTCTTAAGTAATATGATTAATTGAACTTTAATTTATCATGAACTTAGTACATGATAGTATTTTGCATGTCTATGTTGTTGTAGATAAATGGCCTGTGCTACCGTTCCGTTAAATTTTAATGCCTTCCTAGAGAGACATAAGTTGAAAGATGATGGTAGCAACTACACGGACTGGGTCCGTAACTTGAGGATTATCCTCATTGCTGCACAGAAGAATTACGTCGTGGAAGCACCGCTAGGTGCAAGACCCGCTGCGGGAGCAACACCAGACGTTGTGAACGCCTGGCAGAGCAAAGCTGATGACTACTCAATAGTTCAGTGTGCCACGGCTTAGAACCGGGACTTCAACGACGTTTTGAACATCATGGAGCATATGAGATGCTCCAGGAGTTGAAGTTAATATTTCAAGAAAATGCCCGGATTGAGAGATATGAAATCTCCAATAAGTTCTTGATATGTCTCCAACGTATCTACTTTTTCTCACGCTTTTCCTCTTGTTTTGGACTCCAATTTGCATGATTTGGATGAAACTAACCCCGGACTGACGTTGTTTTCGACGGAACTACCATGGTGTTGTTTTTGTGTAGAAATGTCTCGGAACAGAACGTAACTTTGCGAGGATTTTTTATATCAATAATAAGATTTTTTGGAGCCAAGACCCACTAGAGAGGGGGCCCCTGGGTGGGCACAACAAACCAGGGTGTGCCCCCCTCTCCTGGCGCCTCCAGGTGGGTTGTACCCCCTTGGTGGCCCCGCCGATGACCCCTGATACTATAAAATCACATTATTCCAGAAAAAAATCAGGGAGAAAGAATTATCATGATCCACGAGCCGGAGCTGCCAGCAAGCCCTGTTCTTCCTCGGGAGGGCAGATCTGGAGTCTGTTTGGGGCTCCGGAGAGGGGGATCTTCATTCTTCGTCATCACCAACCTATCTCCATCGCCAATTGCATGATGCTCCCCACCGGGAGTGAGTAATTCCTTCGTAGGCTCGCTGGTCGGTGAGGAGTTGGATGAGATTCATCATGTAATCGAGTTAGTTTTGTTAGGGCCTGATCCCTAGTATCCACTATGTTCTTAGATTGATGTTACTATTACTTTGCTATGCTTAATGCTTGTCACTTTGGGCCCGGGTGCCATGAACTCAGATATGAACCGTTTATGAATTCATCATTATGTCCATGTTTTAGATCCGATCTTGCAAGTTATAGTCACCTACTACGGTTATGATCTGACAACCCCGGAGTGACAACAACGGGGCCCACTCTCGGTGATGACCGTAGTTTGAGGAGTTCATGTATTCACTATGTGTGAATGCTTTGTTCCGGTTCTCTATTAAAAGGAGGCCTTAATATCCCTGAGTTTCCAATATGGACCCGGCTGCCACGGGAGGGTAGGACAAAAGATGTCATGCAAGTTCTTTTAATAAAGGATGTATGACTATTTACGGAATACATGCAACAAGGTTATAACTGGAGCTAGTGCCGTATCGCCCTAGGTTATAACTGTCTCATGATGAATATCATCCAACAAGTCACAGATCCAATGCCTACGAATTTATCCTTATTGATCTTGTCGCGTTATTATTGCTATCATCACTATTACACTTGCTACAAATTACTGCTATCACTTTTCTTTGTTACCGTTCTGTCTTTGTCACAACTATCAAAACTATCAAACTACTTTGCTCTTGATCACTTTCTTTGCGAGATAATTAAACTCCAGGTGTGGTTGAATTGACAACTCAACTGCTAATACCTTCAAATATTCTTTGGCTCCCCTTGTGTCGAATCTATAAATTTGGGTTGAATACTCTACCCTCGAAAACAGTTGCGATCCCCTATACTTGTGGGTTATCAGTTCTACAGCTCCAAAATGGAGGAGAATAGTTCTTTCAGTGAACATATACTCAGAATGTCTGGGTACCACAATCACCTGACTCAGTAGGGAGTTAATCTTCCGGTTGATAGTGTCATTGACAGAGTTCTTCAACCACTACCACCAAGCTACAAAAGCTTCGTAATGAACTATAATATGCAAGGGATGGATAAGACAATTCCCGAGCTCTTCGCAATGCTAAAGGCTGCGGAGGTAGAAATCAAGAAGGAGCATCAAGTGTTGATGGTTAACAAGACCACTAACTTCAAGAAAAAAGGCAAAGGGAAGAAGGGGAACTTCAAGAAGAATGGCAAGCAAGTTGCTGCTCAAGTGAAGAAGCCCAAGTCTGGACCTAAGCCTGAGACTGAGTGCTTCTACTACAAAGGGACTAGTCACTGGAAGCGGAACTACCACAAGTATTTGGCGGATAAGAAGGATGGCAAAGTGAAAGGTATACTTGATATACATGTTATTGATGTGTACCCTACCAGAGCTCGCAGTAGCACCTGGGTATTTGATACTGGTTCTGTTGCTAATATTTGGAACTCAAAACAGGGACTATGGATTAAGTGAACACTGGCCAAGGACGACGTGGCGATGCGCGTGGGAAATGGTTCCAAAGTCGATGTGATCGCCGTCGGCACGCAACCTCTACATCTACCTTCGGGATTAGTTATAGACTTGAACAATTATTATTTCGTGCCAGCGTTAAGCATGAACATTATATCTGGATCTTGTTTGATGCGAGACAGTTATTCATTTAAATCATAGAATAATGGTTGTTCTATTTATATGAGTAATATCTTTTATGGTCATGCACGCTTGATGAGTGGTCTATTTTTGTTGATTCTCGATAATAGTGATACACATATTCATAGTATTGAAGCCAAAAGATATAACTTTAATAATGATAGTGCAACTTATTTGTGGCACTGCCGTTTAGGTCATATTGGTGTAAAGCGCATGAAGAAATTCCATGCTGATGGACTTTTGGAATCACTTGATTATGAATCACTTGATGCTTGCGAACCATGCCTCATGGGCAAGATGACTAAGACTCCGTTCTTCGGAACAATGGAGCGAGCAACAGACTTGTTGGAAATAATACATACTGATGTATGCGGTTCAATGAGTGTTGATGCTCGTGGCGGGTATCATTATTTTCTGACCTTCCAGATGATTTGAGAAGACATGGGTATATCTACTTAATGAAACATAAGTCTAAAACATTTGAAAAGTTCAAAGAATTTCAAAGTGAAGTGGAAAATCATCATAACAAGAAAATAAAGTTTCTACGATCTCATCGTGGAGGTGAATATTTGAGTTACGAGTTTGAAACAATGCGGAATAGTTTCGCAACTAACGCCACCTGGAACACCATAGCGTAATGGTGTGTCTGAACGTCATAATCATACTTTATTACATATGGTGCGATCTATGATGTCTCTTACTGATTTTACCGCTATTGTTTTGGGGTTATGCTTTAGAGACGGCTGCATTCACGTTAAATAGGGCACCATCTAAATCCGTTGAGACGACACCATATGAAACATAAGTCTGAAACATTTGAAAAGTTCAAAATGGATCCAGCAAAGAAAGGGTTCTTGCATGTATTACAAGGTGTGAAGTTGAGTCACACTCAATGTCCGGCCACTTCAGAAGATAGAGAGAAAATGAAAGTCATTCCCTATGCTTCAGCCATAGGTTCTATCATGTATGCAATGCTGTGTACCAGACCTGATGTGTGTCTTGCTATTAGTTTAGCAGGGAGGTACCAAAGTAATCCAGGAGTGGATCACTGGACAGCAGTCAAGAACATCCTAAAATACTTGAAAAGGACTAAGGATATGTTTCTCGTTTATGGAGGTGACAAAGAGCTCATCGTAAATGGTTTCGTCGATGCAAGCTTTGACATTGATCCGGATGACTCTATGTCACAAACTGGATACGTATTTATATTGAATGGTGGAGCTGTCAGTTGGTGCAGTTTTAAGCAGAGCGTCGTGGCGGGATCTACGTGTGAAGCGGAGTACATAGTTGCTTCGGAAGCAGCAAATGAAGGAGTTTGGATGAAGGAGTTCATATCCAATCTAGGTGTCATACCTAGTGCATCGGGTCCAATTAAAATCTTTTGTGACAATACTGGTGCAATTGCCTTGGCAAAGGAATCCAGATTTCACAAGAGAACCAAGCACATTAAGAGACGCTTCAATTCCACCCGCGATCAAGTCGAGGAGGGAGACATAGAGATTTGCAAGATACATACGGATCTGAATATTGCAGACCCGTTGACTAAGCCTCTCTCACGAGCAAAACATCATCGGCACCAAGACTCCATGGGTGTTAGAATCATTACTATGTAATCTATATTACTGACTCTCGTGCAAGTGGGAGACTGGGGAAATATGCCCTAGAGGCAATAATAAAGTTGTTATTTATATTTCCTTATATCATGATAGATGTTTATTATTCATGCTAGAATTGTATTAACCGGAAACTTAGTACATGTGTGAATACATAGACAAACAGAGTGTCCCTAGTATGCCTCTACTAGACTAGCTCGTTAACCAAAGATGGTTAAGTTTCCTAGCCATAGACATGTGCTGTCATTTAATGAAACGGGATCACATCATTAGAGAATGATGTGATGGACAAGACCCATCTGTTAGCTTAGCACTATGATCGTTTAGTTTATTGCTATTGCTTTCTTCATAACTTATACATGTTCCTATGACTATGAGATTATGCAACTCCCAAATACTGGAGGAACACTTAGCGTGCCATCAAATATCACAAGATAACTGGGTGATTATAAATATGCTCTACAGGTGTCTCCGGTGGTGTTTGTTGAGTTGGCATAGATCGAGATAATTTTGCTCTAGTCCTTCACTTATACCTTTTTAGAGCACTGTGGTGGTTTTATCTTATAGAAATTATTGATCTCTCATGCTTCACTTATATTATTTTCAGAGTCTTTTAGAACGACATGGTAATTTGCTTTGGCTATAAAATTAGTCCTAATATGATAGGCATCCAAGATGGGTATAATCAAAACTTTCATAAAGAGTGCATTAAATACTATGAGAAGTTTCATACACGATAGTTGTTTTGAGATATAAAGATGGTAATATTAGAGTCGTGCTAGTTGAGTAATTGTGGAATTGAAAAATACTTGTGTTGAGGTTTGCAAGTCCCATAGCATGCACGTATGGTAAATGTTGTGTGACAAATTTGAAGCATGAGGTGTTCTTTGATTGCTTTCCTTATGAGTGGCGGTCGGGGATGAGCGATGGTCTTTTCCTACCAATCTAACCCCCTAGGAGCATGCGCATAGTGCTTGGTTTTGATGACTTGTAGATTTTTGCAATAAGTATGTGAGTTCTTTATGACTAATGTTGAGTCCATGGATTATACGCACTCTCACCCTTCCATCGTTGCTAGCCTCTTCGGTACCGTGCATTGCCCTTTCTCACCTCGTGAGTTGGTGCAAACTTCGCCGGTGCATCCAAAGCCCGTGATATGATACGCTCTATCACACATAAGCCTCCTTATATCTTCCTCAAAACAGCCACCATATCTACCTATTATGGCATTTCCACAGCCATTCCGAGATATATTGCCATGCAACTTTCCACCGTTCCATTTATTATGACACACTCCATCATTGTCATATTGCTTTGCATGATCATGTAGTTGACATCGTATTTGTGGCAAAGCCACCTTCATAATTCTTTCATACATGTTACTCTTGATTCATTGCACATCCCGATGCAGCTTGGGAGGCATTCACATAGAGTCATATTTTGTTCTAAGTATCGAGTTGTAATTCTTGAGTTGTAAGTAAATAAAAGTGTGATGATTTTCATTATTAGAGCATTGTCCCATGTGAGGAAAGGATGATGGAGACTATGATTCCCCCACAAGTCGGGATGAGACTCCGGACGAAAAATAAAAATAAATAGAAGAGGCCAAAGAAGCCCACAAAAAAGAGGCCACAAAAAGGAGAAGGCACAAATAAAAAATGAGACAAAAGAGAGAAGGGGCAATGTTACCATCCTTTTTCCACACTTGTGCTTCAAAGTAGCACCATGATCTCAATGATAGAGAGTCTCTTATTTTGTCACCTTCGTATACTAGTGGGAATTTTTCATTATAGAACTTGGCTTGTATATTCCAATGATGGGCTTCCTCAAAATGCCCTAGGTCTTCGTGAGCAAGCAAGTTGGATGCACACCCACTTAGTTTCTTTTGTTGAGCTTTCATATATTTATAGCTCTAGTGCATCCGTTGCATGGCAATCCCTACTCCTTGCATTGACATCAATTGATGGGCATCTCCATAGCCCGTTGATTAGCCGCGTCAATTTGAGACTTTCTCCTTTTTTGTCTTCTCACACAACCTCCATCATCATATTCTATTCCACCCATAGTGCTATGTCCACGGCTCGCGCTCATATATAGCGTGAAAGTTGAAAGAGTTTGAAAAGGCTAAGTATGAAACAATTGCTTGGCTTGTCATCGGGGTTGTGTATGATGGGAGCATTTTGTGTGACGAAAATGAAGCATGGCCAAACTATATGATTTTGTAGGGATAAGTTTTCTTTGGCTATGTTATTTTGATAAGACATAATTGCTTGGTTAGCATGCTTGAAGTATTATTATTTTTACGTCAATATTAAACTTTTGTCTAGAATCTTTTGGATCTAAACATTCATGCCACAATAAAGAGAATTACATTGAAAATTATGTTAGGTAGCATTCCACATCAAAATTCTGTTTTATCATTTACCTACTCGAGGACGAGCAGGAATTAAGCTTGGGGATGCTTGATACGTCTCCAACGTATCTACAATTTTTGATTGTTCCATGCTATTATATTATCTGTTTTGGATGTTTAATGGGCTTTAATATACTCTTTGATATTATTTTTGGGACTAACCTATTGTCGGGGAGGCTGATCTGACCCACGAACACCTATGGGACCGGCGGACCGAGCCCCTTTCGGTTCGGCGGGGGGCGGAGGTCGCACGAAGAGCAGATCGAGGCGAAGCACAGCGGTTTTACCCACCGGAGCTCTCCGGAGAGATAACACTCCTACTGCTGCATGTCTGAGTGTATTGAGTTCTTGCTCGGGAGCGCTGAGTGCTACAGTACACACAAGCTGCTAACGAGACCGAGCGTGTCTGGCTTCGAACCTTCCGCCCCTCTTCTACGTTGCGCATGGGCCTCCTTTTATATGCTCAAGGGGTCTCCGACAGGTGGCAACGTAGACAAGGGTAAAAGTGGAAAAGGAGTGGTTGGTACAGCTACATGCGATTGTCTGATGTTTCATACCTAACCCTGACGGCAGGGGACAAAGGCATTAAATGCCTGTCTACGTCGCCCTAACAGTGCAGAAAGGGTCCGTCAGGGGCGCCACCGCTTGCCACGATGGTTGCATGCCTGCGCCGCTTGCCACCTCGCACCGCTGGCTGCACAGCCTCTCGCCACGCGCGCCTGGAAAGGTTCCAGGGCGGCATGTTAGTGGATGTTCTGGAGTGCAGGTACAGAGTGGTGGTCTGCCGCGGCAAGCGCCTTGCCGCGGTTGTTGTCTTGTCGCGTCCGGAAGCCTGTCGCTCACCGGGCCTTCCCGGCAAGCTCCTCTTGCCGGGGCCTTGTCTCCTAGGTGCCTTGGGTGGCCTTCCCGGCAAGCTCCTCTTGTCGGGCCTTGTCTCCTTGGCTTGAATACTTTGTTCTTGAATGGCTCCACAGAACCACGGAGGACCTTGGCGGTCACCCGGCAAGCCTTGCCGCGAGGGCTGCTACTGCCCGTGCACAAGTTCGGGATACTAGGGTACCCCTACTCTAGTACACCGGCAGAGCCCAGCCTAGGCCACACACGGTGATTTAGCGCTGTTGGGCGAGGCCCAAAAGCAGGCACGGGCACCCAGCCCGGGTTACGCCATAATTTACCCGGACCCACCACGCCCTCCACAGGCAGCCTGCGTCGAATGCGGCGTCGTGTGAGAGATCGTGGGCGAGATCGTGTGTGGTTTCTTTATTCAGAAAAGAGGAACGTCCGCCCCCTCCCCCTTTATAAGCAGGGGAAATAGGGGCATGTCGCCCACCTTGCCAGTTGCTGTCCAATCTCGAAAAACCACCGCTGGTCCCCCCTTCTTCCCAAGGCTGAAGAGAGCAGCGCTCCGCCCCCCATCGCCACTAGCATCACCAACGCCGTCGATCTCCTCCACCGCCTCCGCCATGGCTCAAAGCCGACAAGGGAAGGCCGTGAAGTCAGCCGAGGCGCAGCGGCTTATGCGGCGCCGGAAGGAGCGGCAATCTTTCCCCCAGCGCCGCGAGGGAGCCGACGGAGAACTACTACCTCTTCTCGTCGACGGAGACGCGGCGCATCCGCCGCACGAAGGTACTTCCTGCTGCTGCTTGAACTAGCTCCGAACGGATATCCCTTCTTCAAGCTCTTCTTCTCTGCGGGCTCTGCCCGCCTTTCTCTAATTTTTACGTGACATCATGAACACCTACGGTTCCGCCTCCTTGATTTCACCCCCAATGCTGTTACGACCATGGCAGTTTTCGCACATCTCTGCGAAAACTTTGTCGGAGTCCATCCAAACGTAGCCCTTTTCCGCCACTTCTTTATGCCCCGAGTCGAGAGAGGGAGCCTCTTCTTGGGAGGAATCGCTTGGATCTCGAGGATCGGCAAGAAGGAAGCCTATCTGGAGGGAGAGCTCCGTAGCAAATGGGAGGAATGGAGGGCGGATTGGTGCTAGATTGTCGAGGGGAACCCGCAGCCATTTACCGCCCAGCGCCAAACCCCAATAGTGCGCGGCAATGATTGGAGCAAAGTGGCCCCGGAAGATGCTAGGTTGAAGATTGCAGTCACCCGAATCCTTCGCCTTAGACTTGCCGGGCTCACCGTAGGCACCGTTGGCGCAGACTTTCTTCGCTGCCGCATCGCCCCCTTGCAGGAGAGGAGGAGACCCGCCTGGGAGTTTCAGAACGCGGCAGATATTATGAGGCTGCGCCCAGGCCTCAACTTCAACTTCACCGTCTTGGAACTTGACGCGATGCTCTTGGAGCTGTTCAAGCCCGATCCTGATCATCCCGTGAAGTTCAGGTTGTCGAGGGGTGTCGTTCATTGTGCAACAATTCCTCGCCGACCGCATCCGTGCAATGATGCCGTTGTGCGACTCGCATGGAATCATTCCAACCTGGCAAGAGCCTGCAGATGACGTCGTGCGAGTGTTCTTTGACAACCTGGTAGAAATGCCGGTCCGCCCCGATGAGCAGAGGGGCCTCACCCGCGACACCACCGATGATGAGATGCAGCGCATCGCCACCAGGCTGGAAGAGGCGGCAGCAGCCGCTGCCGCGGGCGAGTTCGGATTCACCGTGGAGGAGGCAGAGGCAGCAGAGGTGGCAAGCCTTGTCGAGCGAAAGGAGTTTGCCGGCGAGGAGGAGCTTGCCGAGCCTGAAGCTGAGTCGAGCGAGCCCGCCGAGGGCGCATCCTCCCCACCTTCAAACAGCTTGCCGCGAGCGGAGCCCCCAGCTCCACCAAGAAGGCGTCTTCGCAAGGTCGGAGGCGTGGCGGGCGATGAGCAGACCCAACAGCCGCGCGCCATGACGCAGCTCCACCGCGGCAAGCACTGTTGCCGCGCAGCACCTCACGCCGCTGCGGCAATCGGAGCGGCCCTTGCGGACCACCGCTTCGCTCCCGCCAAGCGGCCAAGGGAAACTACTCCTCCGCCTCGTCGTACTGGAGGCGGGCCAGAATTTGACCTCTCCGCGCTCAGCTCCGACGAGGAAGAAGAAGAGTAAGATTCTTTGCAGCATTTGTAGTTCTTCGGCCTGTCGCTTTGTCTTGTATCTGATTTGCTTCACTCTGAATCCATTCCTTTTCGTGACGCCGCCCGTAGAGCATCGAAGAGAGCCAAGGCCCGGTGATTGTCATCGAGGACGAACCCATCATGACAGCACAGGAGGCGCGTCGAGACCACCTTGCCGGACGCTGCAACTCCTTCCTCAAAGCAGCCCCCAGAGCCCCCAAAGATAAGTATATGGTTTACTTCTTGCTGTTGGCGTGCATGGGTGCCCTTTCTTCTTGATATCCGATCGCTGATTTGTGTAGGAGCAGAGCAGCCTTACCAGAGTGCCACAAGCCGCTCGACATGCCTTCTGCTTGACTACACCGCCAAGGGAGGATTCCCCGGCAAGGGAGCGTTCTCCGGCAAGGGAGACTTCTCCGGCAAGGGGCAGTTCTCCGGCAAGGGACAGCCCTCCGGCAAGGGACAATACCAGCGATCCCTTGGCGGCGGAGACCATGACTGCAGACCCTAGCACAGGTAATCCTCTTGCCTGAAAACTTTCCTTGTGTTCTTCTTCTTCTGATTTTTTTTTGAATATTTGCTTGACTTTTCTTCGTTTTCCGGTCGTCAGATCCATTCGCCACAGAGCCAATGGAGACCGAGGTCGCCGGCGAGGAGGACGCGCGCGGCAATACTGACGACGCCGCTGCCTTCGGAGAAGAAGCTGGCGCCGACGAGCCCGCCGGCGAAGAGGCCGCCAAAGCTGCCGCCGCAGAAGCTGGCGAGGGGTCCAGCGATCGCATTGACGGCCCTGAGGCCGCAGGAGCGCCAGGCGCTACGCCGACCGCTGATCCCTCCGCCACTGCGGCAGCGTCGGACTCCGAAGAGCCCCAGCCCGGCGCCTATTTGAAGGCCGGCGATGGCGTCTTCATCAAGCTCCCATGGGCGTCGAGCTCCAGGGCGCCGGCCGAAGGAGAAACCTTTGATGAAGAGCTGCTCGCCTCCGCTGGACTGATGCTGGTCGACGCACCAAACAGCAGCAGCGGCGAGTCTGAGGAAGAGCAGCTGTTGTCGCTCTACCGCACCCGACAAGCCAAGCTGGAATCCCGGGAAGCGCTTGTCGCGAAAGCGGGAGCAGACATTGAGAAGCGAGCGGAGGAGCTCCGGGGTCTCAACCAGGAAGCTCTCCGGTCCTTGGCGGAAGGCGGGAGCAAATCGCCGAGGCGCAAGGCCTTCCTCCTCGAGAAGGTCAAGCCGAGGAGCAACAGCGGCTTGCCGCCGAGAAGCTATCTGCACGGGAAGGCGGTGGCGCAGAGGAAGGTTAATCTTGACAGCCATGAGGAGGAACTAGCCATGCGAGCAAACATTTGGCGGGGCTCTTAAGGAAGCAAAGGATGCCGCTGCAATGCCGAGGCCGCCAAGAAGGAGCTGGAGACGAAGGTGGCGCAGTTGGAGGCCAATCTCAAGGAGAGTGGCGAGGAGCTTGCTGCACTCAAGCACGAGCGCGAGAAGGACGCATACACTCTTGGCGAGCTGCAGGGCCGTCTCGCCGAGAGGACCAAGGAGCTCAGCGCCACCAAGGACTCCAACGCAGATCTTGAGTTGAAGCTGACCACCTTGACTCGGTATTTGGCGGCGCCCGAGGGAGGAGGTGGCCTTGAAGGAGAAGATCAAGGCCGACGAGGCGCCGGGCGAAATCTTCTTTGCCGCCGCCTGTAATGCCTTAAGGGAGAATGTGGAGCACCGGACCGAGGGTCTCGTGGATGTTGCTGCAGCCATCGGCAGGGGAGTGGCGGAGCTGGGATGGTGGATCTTGGATATTCCTCCGACGAGCACCTCCAACCTAGCGCCAAGCTCAGCTTGTTCTTCAAGGGCGTGGTGGCGGCCCTCCAGCGACTCGGGAAGAAGTCCCAAAGCAGCTGGCCGAGGAGTCGTGCGGATCAGCGGGAGCTCTTCAAAAGATCTTGATGAAGGTGGCCTTCCGCAATCCAGGCCTCAACCTCACCAACGTCCTCAAATCCTTGTCGCCGGATGTCGATGTGGAGGCGCTCAAGACCCTGTCGCACCCATCGTGGGCGGGGTGAGCGGGATTAAGAGGTTGAGGGCGATCGCGTAGATTAGGCCGCCCGCTTTCTCTTTTCTTGCCGCTGCTGGTCATGTTATGTGAACAATCTATTAGAGCTGCGACAAGCTATCTTGTAATATAACTCTATTTCGGTAGCAATTGCTATGTTATTTCCTTTACTTGATTCCTTCCTTTGTATGTTTTTGCCCTCGCTTTTAGGGAACTTTGTCGGTAGCACTGGCATGGGCCGAAAAGGGACGTCTTGAGACGTCGGCCTCTTTGGCGGTGCCGCTTCCGACAAGCAACCTTGTCGCAACTAGTCGCAGCTCACTTAAGTTGTTGAGCGGACTCGAAACAAAGTAAGGCGCAACTAGCTACGAGTTGGTTCCTCTGTACAGGTTTTCCATACAAAGTACGATTCGTTCGAGGAAGATAACTTAAAAATTTTAAAACTGGTTGCTCAAACTTTAGCAACTTAGCTTTTCTGTCGTTTGCTTCCCGGTAAGGCTAGACTTCCTTGAGCGACGCTTGGTCCACACCATTATCTTCTCTTTCCCCCCGGCAAACTTGTGGGCGAGGGAACCTTCCTTTCTTTAAGAAAGAGAAAGAAGAGAAAATAAAGATATGGAGCCTTATGGCTCGTTATTGCTTACCGGGGTAGGTGCTGCACAAAGTGTCAGATAATGTATGCAACATAGAAGTAGAAAGCATGAAATTGACAAGATGTGCGAAGCACGCTAGCTTTACTTATGCACGGGGTCTGCGCTCGGCTTTGTACAAAGGATTACATGCAACATAAGCAAGACTTGTACAAAAGGTGGTTGCTTAACGGGTTCCGGCAACCGCGCTTCTGAGTAAAACTTACGAAGATGCTCAATGTTCCAGGAGTTGCTCATCGGAATGCCATCTTCGGTCTCAAAGCGGACAGCGCCGAGCCTAGTGACTCGTTTCACCCGGTAAGGGCCTTCCCACTTTGGCGTCAACTTGTTGGAATTCTTGGCGGTGAGCGGCGAAGAACAAGGTCGCCTTCCTCGAGACTTTTGGCATTAACTTTGCAGCTATGGTAGCGGCGCCAAAGCTTCTTTGGTATCGAGCAGCTCGTCAAAGACTGAAGGCGATCCCCCACAAGGAGCGGTCGTCATCTTGTCGCAACTGCTCTTGCTCAAACTCATCATAAGCGAGCACTCGAGGTGATCCGTATACGAGTTCCGTGGGGAGAACTGCCTCTGCTCCATAGACTAGAGCGAAAGGTGTCTGGCTAGTGGCTCGATTTGGTGTCGTCCTGATCGACCAAAGAACCACCGGCAGCTCCTCAATCCAGTTTCTTCCGCACTTGTGTAGCCTGTCGAAAGTTCTGGTCTTGAGCCCGCGTAGCACTTCAGCATTCGCCCTCTCCGCTTGACCGTTGCTTCTCGGATGAGCAACAGAAGCGAAGCAAACCTTGGCGCCAAGATCTTGGGCGTACTGCATGAAGGTGCGGCTCGTGAATTGCGTGCCGTTGTCGGTGATGATCCTGTTAGGGATTCCGAAGCGGCAAACAATCGACTGAAGAACTTGGCTCTTGTCTTTGTCACCTTCCTCACTGCTTCCACTTCCGGCCACTTTGTGAACTTGTCGATTACAACGCATAAGTACTCAAAGTCCCCGACAACTTCGGGGAAAGGGGCCGAGGATGTCGAGCCCCGGGCCGAAAATGGCCAGGATAAAGGGATCGTCTAGAGAGCTTGAGCTGGCTGGTGTATCTGCTTGGAATGGAACCGCACGCTTCACACTTGGTTACTTGTGCAATTGCATCCCGGAGGGCTGTCGGCCAAAAGAAACCTTGCTTAGGAGCGCTTTGCAGGCAAGTGCTCTGGCGCCAATGTGGTGACCACATATGCCTCCATGTATCTCTGCCAACAGCTTTTGTCCTTCTTCCCGGTGAATACACTTCAATTTCACACCGTTGAGTCTTCTTCTGTACAGTGTGTTGTCGACAAACTGGTACATACTAGACTGTCGGGCTACTCTTTCCGCTTCTTCTTGCTCTTGGGAAGTTCTCCGCTGAAGGAAATGGACAATCTGCTTTGTGCCCATCTTTGGAGCTTGCGGCTCGACAACAAGGACTAAAGGCACATCTGTTGCTGCGGGAACATCCGCTTCTACAGCGAGAACCTGCGGCTCAGCCGGAGCTTGACGTTCCCCGGCAAGCTTGCCGGAGCAAAACTTGTCGGGAGCGTCTGCTTCAACGAAACAAACCCTAGGGCTTGTCGGAGTAGACTGCTCATCAGCACTGTTGGTGTTGATCTTGAGGACCTTCTTGGCGGCGGCTTCGGGAAGCTCTGCCGGAAGATAGTCACCAGAAATCAACTTCCTCTTCTTGCTCTGTCCGGTTGATGGCGTTACAGACGGTTGAGTCAGCTTGAGCACAAAGATCCCTGGTTCCACAGGTAACTTAAGTCTGGCGCGCCTTGACGAGCCATCGGCAATGTCGCTCGAGCTCTTGGAATATATTCCATCTCGTAGGCCGTCAAAGTGCTCTTCTAGCTTTCTCACTTCATCAACATAAGCTTCCATCAACGGACTCGATAACTCTTGTTCACTTGGCGGATGACAAGCTGTGAGTCACCCACGACAATGAGCTTCTTGATCCCAAGGTCTCTGCGATCCACGAGACCGGCAAGCAAACCTTCATACTCTGCGGTATTGTTTGTTGCTTGCTCCTTGGGAATGTGCATGTGGAATACGTACTTGTGGTGCTATCCGGTGGGTGCATCAAGTAGCACGCCCGAACCGGAGTCTTTCAGCGAGAAGGCACCATCTAAGTACATTAGCCACTCTTTGCTTGCTTCCTTGACGGGGATGCTCAAGTTTCGAATTTCTTCATCTTGTGTTGGCGTCCATTCTGCTATGAACTCCGCCAATGCTCTCGCTTTGGATAGTTGAAGTGCTCTCAAACTTGAGGCCAAAGTCGACAGTTCTAGTGCCCACTCGACAATCCTGCCTGTTGCCTCTGGATTTTGCGAGATCCTCTTGAGCGGAAAAGCAGTGACAAGCTGTGATCTCATGTGCTGGAAGTAATGGCGCAGCTTTCTCGAGGCCATGAGGAGGCCAACAATTTACGCACACCGTAGTACCTTGACCTAGCCCCCCCTGAAGGGAACCGACAAAGTAAACTGGGCGCTACACCATTCTTTTTGCATCTTCTCATGCGTCTGCAGATCCATCCTTGTCGGGACCAGAGCTTGCCGGTGAAGCCCCCACCTTTCGTCAGCTGGATGCATACGCCATAGTCGCCAGCTCATCATCCGCCTCCTCTCCGCTACTAACGCAGCACTAACCACTTGATTGGTTGCCGCTATATATAGCAGCAACTTCTCTTGTGGCTTAGGTGCGACAAGTGTTGGAGTGGAGGACAGTATCTTTTCAAGTCCTGCAGCGCAGCCCCGCTTCGAGTCCATTTCATCGGACCTGCCTTTTTAAAATTTTGAAAAGCGGCGGTATGGCGCTCAGCAGACCTAGAGATAAACCTGCTGAGAGCAGCTACGCAACCGGCAAGTCTTCGTACATCCTTGACGCGCTTTGGTGCTTCAATCTGCTCAATGGCCTTGATCTTGTCTGGATTGGCTTCGATTCCCCGCTGAGACACGAAGAACCCGAGAAGCTTGCCGGAAGGGACTCCAAACACACACTTCTCAGGGTTGAGCTTGAGGTTGATCTTGCGCAGATTTGCAAAGTTTTCGTCTAAATCTTGAATCATAGTCTCCTTGTCCTTGCTTTTGACCACTATGTCATCCATGTAGGCTTCCACATTTACGTGCATTTGCGGCTCAAAAGCGTCATGGACTACTCTTGCAAATGTTGAACCAAAGCATTCTTTAATATGAAAGGCATCCGTATTTAAACAAGTATGTGCCACATGGAGTGATGAATGCGGTCTTCTCCTCATCCTCTTACATCATGAAGATCTGATGATATCCTGAGTATGCATCCAGAAATGAAAGCAAATCACATCCGGCCGTGGAGTCAACAATCTGGTCGATGCGGCAAGGAAATGGGTCTTTGGGACAAGATTTATTGACATCGGTAAAGTCGATACAAAGCCTCCATTTCCGTTCGCCATGCGCATAACTATAGGATTGGCCAACCACGTAGGGATGGAGCACTCCTCGACAAGGCCTGCTGCTTCCAATTTCTTGATTTCTTCTGCGATGAATTCTTGGCGCTCCTTTGCACCTTCTCGACTTTACGCTGACGGGCGCGCGCATGAGGACAAAGCGGCAAGATGGTGCTCAATTACTTTCACAGGAACACGGGGATGTCGACGGTTGCCACGCAAACACGTCGACGTTCGCCCGCAGGAAAACAGCAAGCGCCTTCCTATTTAGGGTCGAGGTGGCACGATGGTGAAGGTACCACCGGTGTCGTCCTCCTTGGCGGACACCTTCTTGGTCTCTGGTGGAGCTGCCATTGTCTTCTTACACTTGCCGGTGGAGCTCGATGGTGCGTCCTCGAAGGTAGCGCAGCACTCGAAGAGGTGCGCTTGCCGGAATGGGCATCGAGCTCTTGCGGACTTGGTCTTCTTCTTCGCCCGGAGCTTCAGCGGCAAGTGGCTTGCAATCTCTTGCTGCGCCGCTTCTCGGTAGATCTTGTCGGCGCAGATAAGAGCATCCTTCTTGTCGCCGAGGACAGAGATGACACTTATCGGGCCTGGCATCTTCAGCATGTTGTATGCATAGTGAGAGGCTGCCATGAATTTGGCGAGTCTTTGGGCGGCCAAGTATCCCATTGTAAGACAATGGAAAGTCAGCAACGTCAAAAGTGACTCTCTCGATCCTGAAGTTCAACTTCGCTGCCAAATGTCACCGCAACGTGATCTTTCCCTTGACTTGCTCCTTCCCGGATTGATTCCTTGGAATGTGCCGGTCTCTTCGAGCTTCGCCATCGAGGATCTGGAGTTTCGAGCACCGCGGAGGAGATCACGTTCAAGCCGGCCCGCCGTCAACTAGCATCTTAGTGACCTTGAGGTTGCGGATAGTTGGTGAAACCAACATCGGCAAGCACCCGACCGCGATTCTGCGATCGTGGTGGTCCTCAATATCAAAGATGATAGGCATGCCGGACCATTTCAGAGGCTTGCGTGACTCGATGGATGGTTACGCCGCATTGACTTCCCGCATCCACCGCTTGAGCTGGCGGTGTGAAGTATGCGTAGAAGCACCACCGTCAACGCCACGGGACTTACGTGGCTTTCTGGAACTCCACGCTCATCGGTCTCATCATCATCCATGTCTTCATCATCGTCGTCGTCTTCATCCTTGTCGTGGCAGGGGAGGTCTGTCTCCTTGCCGCTGCTTGGCCTTGCCGCGCGTCCTCCTCGGCGGGGCGTTTCTTGCTAGCTCCTCCGGCACCTTCCTGTGCCTTCTCCTTGTCAAGTCGTTCGTATTCGCCTTCGCTGCTCGACAAGCTGCTCGACCTTTTGCAGCTCACGGAGGTCATGGCCCTTGGTGCGGTGGATCTTGCGATCGCTTGTTGGAGCCGTCACCTTGTCGCGACCGCCACAACTGGCAGTTGGTGCCGGTGCAACCTCCTTGCGGAGCTACCAGCTTTGGCTTTCTTGGCGCCACCTCCGTTGCGGACTGCTCAACAACTAGCACATCTTTGCCTTTCTTCTTCATGTTGTTCCGCCGCCGGTTTTTCTTTGCCGGGCGGTTTCCTCACTATCGAGATCCTCCTGCTTGATATTCTCTCCGGGAGTTTCCTCCCTTCCTCAGCACGTGCACACTTGTCGGCCAGGGCATATAGCTCACTGACGTCTCTGATCTTGTACATCGCCATCTCCTCCCGTATCCTGCGGTTTCGCACGTTCTGATGGAACGCGCTGATTACCACGGCAGAGTGGACATCTGGGATGTTGTGCTATACGCGGCTGAATCTCTGAATGTACTTGCGCAGGGGTTCTCCTTCCTTCGGGCGGCGAGATGAAGGTCGCTTTCTTAGCCATGGGGCTTGTGGCGCTGTAAAGGCGCCGACAAACCGATGGCATAGATCTGCCCAAGAGGATATGGAGTTGTCCGGCAAGTGCATGAGCCGAGATCTGACGTTGGGCTTGAGCACCGGTGAAGTAGTTGGCGAGGATCTTGTCGTCTCGCCCCGGCAGCTTGCATCAGCGATGGTGTAGATGCCGAGGAACTCCGACGGATGCGTCTTGCCGTCGTACTTCTCTCGCGTCGGCTTGAAATTCTTCTTCTTTGGGCCACCGGACATGCCGCAGCTCATGAGTGAACGCAGGGCAACCTACCGCGTCTGACGGCAAGTCGCCTGGTTCCTCTGGCGCATGCATGTCCACAGAAGGGCCCAATGGCGCTTGTCGGATTGACGCCGCTTCTCTTGGCGCCGATGCGAGTTCGAGCGTCTTCTTGCTGTCGTTCGTGAAGAACTTGGCGCTGATCGCGACGAGCTCGTGGATCCGATGAAGCGGTGGAGTCGCTGTCGAGGTGGATCCGGCTAGTTGGCGATCTTGGCCTTCAGGGCGGAAAGTGCATGGTGGTTGCACCCCCACCAGTTTCGTCGCCACCGGCTCGTGTTTGGCAGTCCTGCCGCAGCAGCGATGCACTCGGTTGCCGCGGAGCGTCGCTGTTGGCAAAGCCGATGAGACTCTGAATGGTGGCCCTCCATTCATCGACCTTGTCAGCTGTTGGAGGGTAATCCAGGAGCAGTTGAGCTCTCGCCAGAGCTTCTGCTGGAGTGGTAGGTGGCAGTGGCGAACGGCGCGAGGAGCGGGATATGCTCGGACTCCTAACTATGTTAGAAGGAGTAGTATCCCGTCCAGGCGACCGTGCCTCGCTCGCGCCAGCATGTTGGCGTGCATGCTGGTCTTGAGCATCCCGAGACCCACCAGCTCGATCTTGGTCCAACGAGTGTATGGTGTTGTGAGTACCATGACGCTGTTGGTCCCGCGCCTCCTGAGACGGGCGCGGTGCATGCACGAACGCCGAGGTCTGCGCAGCCTTGTCCTTGGACTTGGCAGCACCGTGGGCTCCCCCGTCGACGTCCATTCTTCCGCCGGCGTCTACCCCACCACCCGTTTGCTCCGGTGGTGGTGGGTTCGACGCGGACGGAACATCTGCTACCGAAGCCTTCTTCTACGGTGGCATGTTGATGAAGATGATGAAGATCTAGCTCGTGTGGACGCCGGATCAGGTTCACCCAATCTCGACGTCCCCCTACCTGGCGCGCCAAAGATGTCGGGGATGGCTGATCTGGCCCACGAACACCTATGGGACCGGCGGACCGAGCCCCTTCGGTTCGGCGGGGCGGAGGTCGCCTGAAGAGCGGATCGAGGCGAAGCACACGGCGTTTTACCCGGCGGAGCTCTCCGGAGAGATAACACTCCTACTGCTGCATGTCTGAGTGTATTGTGTTCTTGCTCGAGAGCGCTGAGTGCTACAGTACACACAAGCTGCTAACGAGACCGAGCGTGTCTGGCTTCGAACCTTCCGCTCCTCTTCTACGTTGCGCATGAGCCTCCTTTTATATGCTCAAGGGGTCTCCGACAGGTGGCAACGTAGACAAGGGTAAAAGTGGAAAAGGAGTGGTTGGTACAGCTACCTATACAAAGGTACGATGTTTCATACCTAACCACGGCGGCGAGGACAAAGGCATTAAATGCCTGTCTCGTCGCCCTAACGATCTGAAAAGGGTCCGTCGGGCGCCACCGCTTGCCACGATGGCTGCATGTCTGCGCGCTTGCCACCTCGCACCGTGGCTGCACAGCCTCTCGCCACGCCAGCGCTGAAAGGTCCTGTAGGCGGCTTACGTTAGTGGATCTGCTGGGCCTTGATGCAGTGGTGGTCTGCATGCAAGCGCCTTCTTGATTTGTTGTCTTGTCGCGTCCGGAAGCTTGTCGCTCACGGGCCTTCGACAAGCTCCTCTTGCCGGGCCTTGTCTCCTAGGTGCCTTGGGTGGCCTTCCGGCAAGCTCCTCTTGCCGGGGCCTTGTCTCCTTGGCTTGAATACTTTGTTCTTGAATGGCTCCACAGGAACCACGGAGGACCTTGGCGGTCACCCGGCAAGCCTTGCCGCGGAGGGCTGCTACTGCCCGTGCACAAGTTCGGGATACTAGGGTACCCCTACTCTAGTACACCGACACCTATTAACCGAAGCCCAGTGCAAATTGTTGTTGTTTTTTCCTATTTTAGTGTTTCGTAGAAAAGGAATATCAAGCGGAATCCAAACGGAACAAAACCTTGGCGAGGATCTTTCTTGGAGTAAACGCAATCCAGGAGACTTGGAGTGGAAGTCAGAGACGCAACAAGGCGGACACGTGGCAGGAGGGCACGCCCCCCACCCTCATGGGCCCCTCGTAGCTCCACCGACCTACTTCTGTCGCCTATATATACTCTTATACCCTGGAAACATCTGGGGGCCCATGAAACCACTTTTCCACCGCCGCAACCTTCTGTACCCATGAGATCCCATCTTGGGGTCTTTTCCGGCGATCTGCCGGAGGGGGATTCGATCATGGAGGGCTTCTACATCAACACCATAATCTCTCGATGATGTGTGTGTAGTTTACCACAGACCTTCGGGTCCATAGTTATTAGCTAGATGGCTTCTTCTCTCTTTTTTGTTGTCAATACAAAGTTCTCCTCAATTTTCTTAGAGATCTATTCGATGTAATACTTTTTGCGGTGTGTTTTCTGAGATCCCATGAATTGTTGGTTTATGATCAAGATTATCTATGAACAATATTTGATTCTTCACTGAATTCTTATATGCATGATTTGATATCTTTGCAAGTCTCTTCGAATTATCGGTTTAATTTGGCCAACTAGATTGATCTTTCTTGCAACGGGAGAAGTGCTTAGCTTTGGGTTCAATCTTGCGGTGCTCGATCCCAGTGACAGAAAGGGAACCGACACGTATTGTATTGTTGCCATCGAGGAAAAAGATGGGATTTATATCATATTGCTTGAGTTTATCCCTCTACATCATGTCATCTTGCCTAATGCGTTACTCTGTTCTTATGAACTTAATACTCTAGATGCATGCTGGATGGCGGTCGATGTGTGGAGTAATAGTAGTACATGTAGAATCATTTCAGTCTACTTGACACGCACGTGATGCCTATGTTCATGATCATGCCTAGATATTCTCATAACTATGTGCTTTTGCATCAATTGCTCGACAGTAATTTGTTCACCCACCATAATATATGCTATCTTGAGAGAAGCCACTAGTGAAACCAATGGCCCCCGGGTCTACTTTACATCATATAAGTTTCCAATCTATATTTCTAGTTTACTATTTATTTTTCAATCATTACTCTTCAATCTATACAACAAAAATACCTAAAATATTTATCATATTATCTTTTATCGGATCTCACTTTTGCAAGTGGCCATGAAGGGATTGACAACCCCTTTATCGCGTTGGTTGCAAGGTTCTTGATTGTTTGTGCAGGTACGAGGCGATTTGTGTGTAGTCTCCTACTGGATTGATACCTTGGTTCTCAGAAACTGAGAGAAATCCTTATGCTACTTTGCTGCATCACCCTTTCCTCTTCAAGGGAAAACCAACGCATGCTCAAGAGGTGGCAAGAAGGATTTCTGGCGTCGTTGCCAGGGAGATCTATGATCAAGTCAAGACATACCAAGTACCCATCACAAACTCTTATCCCTCACATTACATTATTTGCCATTTGCCTCTCGTTTTCCTCTCCCCCACTTCACAAGATTTGCCCTTTTCTTTCGCCCTTCTTCCATTTGATCTTGTGTTACCATGTACCTTCTTTTTGCTTGCATCTTTGCTTGATAAAAGTTTATGGATCCTCATCCACTTGTTATTCTGTTTAAGAGATCCAATTATGATGAACCTATTGCTAGTGATTTGAGTGCACTAGATTATCTTTATGAGGTTTTGCTTGAAATTCATGAATCTGAAAATTGTGATGAAGTACCTTATGAAGCGATTCACGATAGATCTTTGAATAAAGAGCATGATTGCAATGATGATGTAAATTGTGCTAATAATATGCAAAACCCTAAGCTTGGGGATGCTATTTTAGCTATGTTCTCTACTTGTTGCAATGATCATGATTGGGGTGATAGTGCTTCTTTTGATCTTGAAAATTTATTTAAGCCCCATGATGAATATGAGATTGATAATAATGTTTGCAATAATACAGAAAGTGGGTTTGGAAGAGTGTCAACTTTAGATCCCATATATTTTGATAATGTTCAATCTTATGAAGTTTTTGATAAAAGTGGGTTTGGAGAGGTCATGACTTTAGTTAATGATATTCCCACTATTTTGGAAGAGTGTCAACTTTGCATGCATGTGGATCATGTGGAGAACATTTTATGTGAGAGCTATATTGTTGAATTTGAATATGATCCCACATGTAATTATTATGAGAGAGGAAAATATGGTTGTAGAAATTTTCATGTTACTAAATTATCTCTCGTTATGTTGAGATTGTTATTGTTTCTCACTTCTTTCTTGCATATGCTGGTCTTTGCTTGCCTTGATGATTTATTTGCCTATAAGATGCCTATTCATAGGAAGTATGTTAGACTTAGATGTGTTTTTCATATGCTATATGATGCTCTCTTTGTGCTTAAATTCTTGTCTTTCATGTGAGCATCATCGAAATTATCAAAGACTAGCTAAGGGCGTTAAACGATAGAGCATGTTGGGAGGCAACCCAAATTTATTTTTGTTCCTTTCTTTTTGTTCCTGTTTAGTAAAAAAGTAATTCATCTAGACTGTGTTTAGACGTGGTTTTATGTTTTAATTAGTGTTTGTGCCAAGTAGAACCTTTGGGAAGACTTGGGTGAAGTCTTTGTGATCTTGCTGTAAAAAACAGAAACTTTGGCGCTCACGAGATTAGCTTCCTTTCTTACTAGAGAGTGATTTTAGGTTGATTATTATTGAATATGATAAATATATAAATTCCTAATGCCCACCAATTTATTTCAGCATTTTTGGAGTTCAAGAAGTATACTTTTGATACAGATTACTACAGACTGTTCTGTTTTTGACATATTCTGTTTTTCGTGTGTTGTTTGCTTATTTTGATGAATCTATGGCTAGTATCGGGGGGTATGAACCATATAGAAGTTGTAATACAATAGGTTTAACACCAATATAAATAAATAATGAGCTCATTACAGTACCTTAAAGTTGTGGTTTTTCTCTTACACTAACGAAGCTCATGAGATTTTCCGTTTAAGTTTTGTGTTGTGAAGTTTTCAAGTTTTTGGGTTAAGATTTGATGGATTTTGGAATAAGGAGTGGCAATGGCCTAAGGTTGGGGATTCCCAAGGCACCCCAAGGTAAAATTCAAGGACAACCAAAAGCCTAAGCTTGGGGAAACCCCGGAAGGCACACCCTCTTTCGTCTTCGTTTATCGGTAACTTTACTTGAGGCTATATTTTTATTCACCACATGATATGTGTTTTGCTTGGAGCGTCTTGTATGATTTGATTCTTTGATTTTTAGTTTACCACAATCATCCTTGATGTACACACCTTTTGTAAAGACACACATGAATCGTAACTTAATAGAATACTCTATGTGCTTCACTTATATCTTTTGAGATAGCTAATTTTGCTTTAATGCTTCACTTATATCCTTTTATAGCAGGGTGGTGGTTTTATTTTATAGAAACTATTAATCTCTCATGCTTCACTTATATTATTTTGAGAGTCTTTTCGAACAGCATGGTAATTTGCTTTGGCTATAAACTTAGTCCTAATATGATAAGCATCCAAGATGGGTATAATAAAAACTATCATATAAAGTGCATTGAATACTATGAGAAGTTTGATACTTGATAGTTGTTTTGAGATATAAAGATGGTAATATTAGAGTCTTGCTAGTTGAGTAATTTTGGAATTGATAAATACTTGTGTTGAGGTTTGCAAGTCCCGTAGCATGCAAGTATGGTAAACGTTGTGTGACAAATTTGAAGCATGAGGTGTTCTTTGATTGCTTTCATTATGAGTGGCGGTCGGGGATGAGCGATGGCCTTTTCCTACCAATCTATCCCCTAGGAGCATACGCATAGTGCTTGGTTTTGATGACTTGTAGATCTTTGGAATAAGTATGTGAGTTCTTTATGACTAATGTTGATTCCATGGATTATACGCACTCTCACCCTCCCATCGTTGCGAGCCTCTTCGGTACCGTGCATTGCCCTTTCTCACCTCGAGAGTTGGTGCAAACTTTGCCGGTGCATCCAAAGCCTGTGATATGATACACTCTATCACACATAAGCCTCCATATATCTTCCTCAAAACAGCCACCATACCTACCTATTATGTCATTTCCACAGCCATTCCGAGATATATTGCTATGCAACTTTCCACCGTTCCGTTTATTATGACACACTCCATCATTGTCATATTGCTTTGCATGATCATGTAGTTGACATCGTATTTGTGGCAAAGCCACCTTCATAATTCTTTCATACATGTCACTCTTGATTCATTGCACATCCCGGTATGCCGCCGGAGGCATTCACATAGAGTCATATTTTGTTCTAAGTATCGAGTTGTAATTCTTGATTTGTAAGTAAATAAAAGTGTGATGATTTTCATTATTAGAGCATTGTCCCATGTGAGGAAAGGATGATGGAGACTATGATTCCCCCACAAGTCGGGATGAGACTCCGGACGAAAAATAAAAATAAATAAAAGAGGCCAAAGAAGCCCAAAAAAAGGAGGCCAAAAAAGGAGAAGGCCCAAATAAAAAATGAGAGAAGAAGAGAGAAGGGGCAATGTTACCATCCTTTTTACACACTTGTGCTTCAAAGTAGCACCATGATCTTCATGATAGAGAGTCTCTTATTTTGTCACTTTCATATACTAGTGGGAATTTTTCATTATAGAAGTTGGCTTGTATATTCCAATGATGGGCTAACACAAAATGCTCTAGGTCTTCGTGAGCAAGCAAGTTGGATGCACACCCACTTAATTTCTTTTGTTGAGCTTTCATGTATTTATAGCTCTAGTGCATCCGTTGCATGGCAATCCCTACTCCTTGCATTGACATCAATTGATGGGCATCTCCATAGCCCGTTGATTAGCCGCGTCGATGTGAGACTTTCTCCTTTTTGTCTTCTCACACAACCTCCATCGTCATATTCTATTCCACCCATAGTGCTATGTCCATGGCTCGTGCTAATATATTGCGTGAAAGTTGAAAGAGTTTGAAAAGGCTAAGTACAAAACAATTGCTTGGCTTGTCATCGGGATTGTGCATGATGGGAGCATTTTGTGTGACGAAAATGAAGCATGGCCAAACTATATGATTTTGTAGGAATAAACTTTCTTTGGCTATGTTATTTTGATAAGACATAATTGCTTGGTTAGCATGCTTGAAGTATTATTATTTTATGTCAATATGAAGCTTTTGTCTAGAATCTTTTGTATCTAAACATTCATGCCACAATAAAGAGAATTACATTGAAAATTCTTTTAGGTAGCATTCCACATCAAAAA
Organism: Aegilops bicornis; assembly: GCA_021605145.1. Classification (NCBI taxonomy): domain Eukaryota; kingdom Viridiplantae; phylum Streptophyta; class Magnoliopsida; order Poales; family Poaceae; genus Aegilops; species Aegilops bicornis. The sequence goes on along the minus strand of CM038670.1, from coordinate 294,049,340 downwards.
TTCTGTTTTTATCATTTACCTACTCGAGGACGAGCGGGAATTAAGCTTGGGGATGCTTGATACGTCTCCAACGTATCTATAATTTTTTATTGTTCCATGCTATTATATTATCTGTTTTGGATGTTTAATGTGTTTTAATATAATCTTTTATATTATTTTTGGGACTAACCTATTCATCGAAACCCAATGCAAATTGTTGTTTTTTTTGCCTATTTCAGTGTTTCGCAGAAAAGGAATATCAAACGAAATCCAAACGGAACAAAACCTTCACGAGGATCTTTCTTGGAGCAAACGCAATCCAGGAGACTTGGAGTGGAAGTCAGAGACGCAACAAGGCGGACACGAGGCAGGAGGGCGCGCCCGGGGGGTAGGCTCGCCGCCCACTCTCGTGGGCCCCTCGTAGCTCCACCGACCTACTTGTTTCGCCTATATATATTCTTATACCCTGAAAACATCCGGGGGATCACGAAACCACTTTTCCAACCTTCTGTACCCGTGAGATCCCATCTTGGGGTCTTTTCCGGTGATCTGCCGGAGGGGGATTCGATCATGGAAGGCTTCTACATCAACACCATAGCCTCTCCGATGATGTGTGAGTAGTTTACCACAGACCTTCGGGTCCATAGTTATTACCTAGATGGCTTTTTCTCTCTTTTTGGTTCTCAATACAAAGTTCTCCTCGATGTTCTTGAAGATCTATTTCGTGTAATACTTTTTGCGGTGTGTTTGCCGAGATCCGATGAATTGTTGGTTTATGATCAAGATTATCTATGAGCAATATTTGATTCGTCTTTGAATTCTTATATGCATGATTTGATATCTTTGCAAGGCTCTTCGAATTATCGGTTTAGTTTGGCCTACTAGATTGATCTTTCTTGCAATGGGAGAAGTGCTTAGCTTTGGGTTCAATCTTGCGGTGCTTGATCCCAGTGATAGAAAGAGAATCGACACGTATTGTATTGTTTCCATCAAGGATAAAAAGATGGGGTTTATATCATATTGCTTGAGTTTATCCCTCTACATCATGTCATCTTGCCAAATGCGTTACTCTGGTCTTATGAACTTAATACTCTAGATGTATGCTGGATAGCGGTTGATGTGTGGAGTAATAATAGTAGATGCAGAATCGTTTCAGTCTACTTGACACAGACGTGATGCCTATGTTCATGATCATGCCTAGATATTCTCATAACTATGCACTTTTCTATCAATTGCTTGGTAGTAATTTGTTCACCCACCGTAATATATGCTATCTTGAGAGAAGCCACTAGTGAAACCTATGGCCCCCGGTGTCGGTGTCAAAACCGGTGGATCTCGGGTAGGGGGTCCCGAACTGTGCGTCTAAGGTCGATGGTAACAGGAGGCAGGGGACACGATGTTTACCCAGGTTTGGGCCCTCTATATGGAGGTAATACCCTACTTCCTGCTCGATTGATCTTGATGAATATGAGTATTACAAGAGTTGGTCTACCACGAGATCGTAATTGCTAAACCCTAGAAGTCTAGCCTGTATGACTATGGTAATGAGTCTCCCCTTTCCGGACTAAGTCCTCTGGTTTGTATAGACACCGGGGAGATCTAGGGTTACAAAAGGTCGGTTACAAAGAAAGGAATCCCCAAGCTTGCCTTCCACGCGAAGGAGTGTCCTATCCGGACACGGGTGCAATCTTCGGTCTTCGTATCTTCACAGCCCATCAGTCCGGCCCATGGCTAACAGGTCGGACGCCCGAGGACCCCTTAGTCCAGGACTCCTCAAGATCCCCTGAACACAGCTTCAATGACAAAGTATCCGGTAGCGTAGGTGCATGCTGCGGCATTGCAAGGCGGGTTCCTCCTTCCGAATTCCAAGATAATCTTTGGACGTATTGAATGTGTCCGGACCTGTAACACGAGTAGCATATACTCCACAGACGGCATAATAATTTATGTCCAATCGTCTGGCAACTTTTTACAACATGACATCACGTCAGTCCGGTCATTATTTTGAACCGTTGTTTCGCCTGCGGCCCCACGTTCTGAGACGCGGTTGTCGTTGGCACGTCTTATCCAGTCAGAGATCGTGTCCCCCTATAAGGGATTCTTTTATTGACACAGACGTGGGTAACCCAACCGTCTTTAGGATACAACTCCTTGGGAATAGGCAAATTTTAAGGCCCGGGAGGAGGCGTTCGATATTCTCGGCCTTTATAAAGGGGCACAGACCCGCCTTTCCTCTCCACGCTTGCTTCTTCCTCGACTCTTACTACCTCGAGTTCCAACACCCAGGTTTCACCCTCCGCAAACCTCAGTCATGTCCGGATCTAGCCATCAAGGTCGGTGGGTGGCTTCTTCTGTCACAGAGGAGGATATTGCGAAGCTTCGGGCGGCAAGATATCTGACCGCAGAAATCCTCCATCGGCTTCCCGTGGAGGGGCAGGTTATCCCTACCCTAGATCCGGCGAGAGGGTCATGTTCGTTTCCCACTTCCTCCGAGGATTAGGGTTCGCCCTCAATCCCTTCGTCTGGGGGCTCATGTTCTATTATGGACTAGATTTTCACGCCCCGAACTTTGTTCTTCTCATCTCGACATTTATCGTTACGTGAGAAGCCTTCCTCCGAACTCCTCCACACTTTGGCTTGTGGCTCAAGACCTTCAATGTGAAAACGCAAATGATAGAGGGGGAGCAGGCGGAGTGTGGTGGTGCCTCAATGAGCAAGCTTACCAGTGCTATTTGGCTAAAAGGATCCTTCAAAGAATCCTCCGACTTATGGCAGCAGGAGTGGTTCTATATCAACGAGCCCTGTGGTTCCAAGTGGGCAGCAGCGCCTGTGTTTCGATCCAGCCCCCCAATTCAGCTTGCATCATGGATTAATAAGGGGTTGGACTGGGGATCAGTTGACGAAGTGTGGACTCTGCAAAGTCGCATCTGAAGCCTCATTGAGAAGCATATCGATCTTGTCAACGTTATTCAGGTAATGCTAGTCCGCCAGATCCTGCTGTGCCAGCGACGGCCCCTCCGTATGTGGGAGTTTAACCCAGAAGGGCCACGGACTCATCAGCACTTCTTCGGCACTATGCACGAAGGAATGTGGAAATTATTTTTCGGGAAACGAAAAGAATGGCCGGACACCACTGAAGATACCGGCCTAGACTGTAACCATCTGGATACCACGGTAAGTACTCGTCCGCCGAACACCTCATAATCAGATATCCTGTGGTAAGACACTGAGCAAACCATCTTTTTCCAGGGCTGGATAAAGAAAGCGGAACAGATTAGGTGTCCGACCCCTCTTCCCGAAGACTCAGTGAAACCTATGGCCCCCGGGTCTACTTTACATCATATAAGTTTCCAATCTATACTTCTAGTTTACTATTTATTTTTCAATCTTTACTCTTCAATCTATACAACAAAAATACCTAAAATATTTATCTTATTATCTTTTATCGGATCTCACTTTTGCAAGTGGCCGTGAAGGGATTGACAACCCCTTTATCGTGTTGGTTGCAAGATTCTTGATTGTTTGTGCAGGTACTAGGCGATTTGCGTGTAGTCTCCTACTGGATTGATACCTTGGTTCTCAAAAACTGAGGGAAATACTTACGCTACTTTGCTGCATCACCCTTTCCTCTTCAAGGGAGAACCAACGCATGCTCAAGAGGTAGCAAGAAGGATTTCTGGCGCCGTTGTCGGGGAGATCTACGCTCAAGTCAAGACATACAAAGTACCCATCACAAACTCTTATCCCTCGCATTACATTATTCTCCATTTGCCTCTCGTTTTCCTCTCCCCCACTTCACAAGATTTGCCCTTTTCTTTCGCCCTTCTTCCGTTCGATCTTGTGTTACCATGTACCTTCTTTTTGCTTGCATCTTCGCTTGCTAAAAGTTTATGGATCCTCATCCACTTGTTATTCTCTTTATGAGATCCAATTATGATGAACCTATTGCTAGTGAGTTGAGTGCACTAGATTATCTTTATGAGGTTTTGCTTGAAATTCGTGAATCTAAAAATTGTGATGAAGTACTTTATGAAGCGATTCACGATAGATATTTGAATAAAGAGCATGATTTAAATGATGATGTAAATTGTGATAATAATATGAAAAAACCCTAAGCTTGGGGATGCTACTTTAGCTATGTTCTCTACTTGTTGCAATGATCATGATTGGGGTGATAGTGCTTCTTATGATCTTGAAAATTTATTTAAGCCCCATGATGAATATGAGATTGATAATAATGTTTGCAATAATACTGAAAGTGGGTTTGGAAGAGTGTCAACTTTAGATCCCACATATTTTGATAATGTTCAATCTTATGAACTTTTTGATAAAAGTGGGTTTGGAGAGGTCATGACTTTAGTTAATAATATTCCCACTATTTTGGAAGAGTGTCAACTTTGCATGCATGTGGATTATGTGGAGAAAATTTTATGTGAGAGATATATTGTTGAATTTGAATATGATCCCACATGTAATTATTATGAGAGAGTAAAATATGGTTGTAGAAATTTTCATGTTACTAAATTATCTCTCGTTATGTTGAGATTGTTATTGTTTCTCACTTCTATCTTGCATATGATGGTCTTTGCTTGCCTTGATGATTTATTTGCCTATAAGATGCCTATGCATAGGAAGTATGTTAGAATTAGATGTGTTTTTCATATGCTATATGATGCTCTCTTTGTGCTTCAATTCTTGTCTTTCATGTGAGCATCATCGAAATTATCAATGCCTAGCTAAGGGCGTTAAACGATAGCGCTTGTTGGGAGGCAACCCAATTTTATTTTTGTTCCTTGCTTTTTGTTCCTGTTTAATTCATCTAGACTGTGTTTAGACGTGGTTTTATGTTTTAACTAGTGTTTGTGCCAGGTAGAACCTTTGGGAAGACTTGGGTGAAGTCTTTGTGATCTTGATGTAAAAAACAGAAACTTTAGCGCTCACAAGATTAGCTGCCATTTTTTACTGGAGAGTACTTTTAGGTTGATTCTTTTTTAACATGATGAATAGATAAATTCCTAACGTCCACCAATTTATTTTAGAATTTTTGGAGTTCCAGAAGTATACGTTTGATACAGATTACTACAGACTGTTCTGTTTTGACACATTCTGTTTTTCGTGTGTTGTTTGCTTATTTTGATGAATCTATGACTTGTATCGGGGGGTATGAACCATAGAGAAGTTGGAATACAATAGGTTTAACACCAATATAAATAACAAATGAGTTCATTACAGTACCTTAAAGTGGTGGCTTTTTTCTTACACTAACGGAGCTCATGAGATTTTCTGTTTAAGTTTTGTGTTGTGAAGTTTTCAAGTTTTTGGGTAAAGATTTGATGGATTTTGGAATAAGGAGTGGAAAGAGCCTAAGGTTGGGGATGCCCAAGGCACCCCAAGGTAAAATTCAAGGACAACCAAAAGCCTAAGCTCGGGGAAACCCTGGAAGGCATCTCCTCTTTCATCTTCGTCTATCGGTAACTTTACTTGAGACTATATTTTTATTCACCACATGATATGTGTTTTGCTTGAAGCGTCTTGTATGATTTGAGTCTTTGATTTTTAGTTTACCACAATCATACTTGCTGTACACACCTTTTGGAGAGACACACATGAATCGGAATTTATTAGAATACTCTATGTGCTTCACTTATATCTTTTGAGCTAGATAATTTAGCTCTAATGCTTCACTTATATCTTTTTAGAGCACGGTGGTGGTTTTATTTTATAGAAATTATTAATCTCTCATGCTTCACTTATATTATTTTGAGAGTCTTTTAGAACAGCATGGTAATTTTATTTGTCTATAAACTTAGTCCTAATATGATAAGCATCCAAGATGGGTATAATAAAAACTTTCATATAGAGTGCATTAAATACTTTGAGAAGCTTGATACTTGATAGTTGTTTTGAGATATAAAGATGGTAATATTAGAGTCGTGCTAGTTGAGTAATTGTGGAATTGAGAAATACTTGTGTTGAGATTTGAAAGTCCCGTGGCATGCACGTATGGTAAACGTTGTGTCACAAATTTGAAGCATGAGGTGTTCTTTGATTGCTTTCCTTATGAGTGGCGGTCGGGGATGAGCGATGGTCTTTTCCTACCAATCTATCCCCCTATGAGCATGCGCATAGTGCTTGGTTTTGATGACTTGTAGATTTTTGCAATAAGTATGTGAGTTCTTTATGACTAATGTTGAGTCCATGGATTATACGCACTCTCACCCTTCCATCGTTGCTAGCCTCTTCGGTACCGTGCATTGCCCTTTCTCACCTCGAGAGTTGGTGCAAACTTCGCCGATGCATCCAAATCCCGTGATATGATACGCGCTATCACACATAAGCCTCCTTATATCTTCCTCAAAAGAGCCACCATATCTACCTATTATGGCATTTCCACAGCCATTCCGAGATACATTGCCATGCAACTTCCCACCGTTCCATTTATTATGACAAACTCCATCACTGTCATATTGGTTTGCATGATCATGTAGTTGACATCGTATTTGTGGCAAAGCCACCTTCATAATTTTTTGTACATGTCACTCTTGATTCATTGCACATCCTGGTAAGCCGTTGGAGGCATTCACATAGAGTCATATTTTGTTCTAAGTATCGAGTTGTAATTCTTGAGTTGTCAGTAAATAAAAATGTGATGATTTTCATTATTAGAGCATTGTCCTGTGTGAGGAAAGGATGATGGAGACTATGATTCCCCCACAAGTCGGGATGAGACTCCGGACGAAAAATAAAAATAAATAAAAGAGGCCAAAGAAGCGCAAAAAAGAGGCCAAAAAAAGGAGAAGGCCCAAATAAAAAAATAAGAGAAGAAGGGAGAAGAGGCAATGTTACCATCCTTTTTCCACACTTGTGCTTCAAAGTAGCACCATGATCTTCATGATAGAGAGTCTCTTATTTTGTCACTTTCATATACTAGTGGGAATTTTTCATTATAGAAGTTGGCTTGTATATTCCAATGATGGGCTAACACAAAATGCCCTAGGTCTTCGTGAGCAAGCAAGTTGGATGCACACCCACTTAATTTCTTTTGTTGAGCTTTCATATATTTATAGCTCTAGTGCATCCGTTGCATGGCAATCCCTACTCCTTGCATTGACATCAATTGATGGGCATCTCCATAGCCTGTTGATTAGCCGCGTCAATGTGAGACTTTCTCCTTTTTGTCTTCTCACACAACCTCCATCATCATATTCTATTCCACCCATAGTGCTATGTCCATGGCTCGTGCTAATATATTGCCTGAAAGTTGAAAGAGTTTGAAAAGGCTAAGTACGAAACAATTGCTTGGCTTGTCATCGGGATTGTGCATGATGGGAGCATTTTGTGTGACGAAAATGAAGCATGGCCAAACTATATGATTTTGTAGGAATAAGCTTTCTTTGGCTATGTTATTTTGATAAGACATAATTGCTTGGTTAGCATGCTTGAAGTATTATTACTTTTATGTCAATATTAAACTTTTGTCTAGAATCTTTTGGATCTAAACATTCATGCCACAATAAAGAGAATTACATTGAAAATTATGTTAGGTAGCATTCCACATCAAAATTCTGTTTTTATCATTTACCTACTCGAGGACGAGCAGGAATTAAGCTTGGGGATGCTTGATACGTCTCCAACGTATCTATAATTTTTTATTGTTCCATGCTATTATATTATTTGTTTTGGATGTTTAATGGGCTTTAATATACTCTTTTGTATTATTTTTGGGACTAACCTATTAACCGAAGCCTAGTGCAAATTGATGTTTTTTCCCTATTTCAGTGTTTCGTAGAAAAGGAATATCAAACAGAATCCAAACGGAACGAAACCTTTGCGAGGATCTTTCTTGGATCAAACGCAATCCAGGAGACTTGGAGCGGAAGTCAGAGACGCAACAAGGCGGACACGGGGCAGGAGGGCACGCCCAGGGGGGTAGGCGCGCCCCCCCCCCCCACCCTTGTGGGCCCCTCGAAGCTCCACCGACCTACTTCTTTCGCCTATATATACTCTCATACTTTGAAAACATCCGGGGGGCACGAAACCACTTTTCCACCACCGCAACCTTCTGTACTTGTGAGATCCCATCTTGGGGCCTTTTCCGGCGATCTGCCGGAGGGGGATTTGATCATGGAGGGCTTATACATCAACACCATAGCCTCTGTGATGATGTGTGAGTAGTTTACCATAGACCTTCGGGTCCATAGTTATTAGCTAGATGGCTTCTTCTCTCTTTTGGGTTCTCAATACAAAGTTCTCCTCCATGTTCTTGGAGATCGATTCGATGTAATACTTTTTGTGGTCTGTTTGCTAAAGATTATCTATGAACAATATTTGATTTTTCTCTGAATTCTTATATGCATGATTAAATTTTCAAGTCTCTTCGAATTATCGGTTTAGTTTGGCCTACTAGATTGATCTTTCTTGCAATGGGAGAAGTGCTTAGCTTTGGGTTCAATTTTGCGGTGCTCGATCCCAGTGACAGAAAGGGAACCGACACGTATTGTATTATTGCCATCGAGGATTAAAAGATGGGGTTTATATCATATTGCTTGAGTTTATCCCTCTACATCATGTCATCTTGCCTAATGCGTTACTCTGTTCTTATGAACTTAATACTCTAGATGCATCTTTGGATAGCGGTCGATGTGTGGAGTAATAGTAGTAGATGCGAGAATCGTTTTTGATCTCTTTGGACACGGACGTGATGCCTATGTTCATGATCATGCCTAGATATTCTCATCAATATGCGCTTTTCTATCAATTGCTCGACAGTAATTTGTTCACCCACCGTAATATATGCCATCATGAGAGAAGCCACTAGTGAAACCTATGGCCCCCGGGTCGACTTTACATCATATAAGTTTCCAATCTATATTTCTAGTTTACTATTTATTTTTCAATCTTTACTCTTCAATCCATACAACAAAAATACCTAAAATATTTATCTTATTATCTTTTATCGGATATCACTTTTGCAAGTGGCCGTGAAGGGATTGACAACCCCTTTATCGCATTGGTTGCAAGGTTCTTGATAGTTTGTGCGGGTACTAGGCGATTTGCGTGCAGTCTCCTACTGGATTGATACCTTGGTCCTCAAAAACTGAGGGAAATCCTTACGCTACTTTGCTGCATCACCCTTTCCTCTTCAAGGGAAAACCAACGCACGCTCAAGAGGTAGCAAGAAGGATTTCTGGCGCCGTTGCCGGGGAGATCTACATCCAACCTTGTCCAGTCGATGCTCAAGTGGCCCGCTCAAGTCAAGACATACCAAGTACCCATCACAAACTCTTATCCCTCGTATTACATTATTTGCCATTTGCCTCTCGTTTTCCTCTCCCCCACTTCACAAGATTTGCCCTTTTCTTTCGCCCTTCTTCCATTCGATCTTGTGTTACCATGTACCTTCTTTGTGCTTGCATCTTCGCTTGCTAAAAGTTTATGGATCATCATCCACTTGTTATTCTCTTTAAGAGATCCAATTATGATGGACCTATTGCTAGTGAGTTGAGTGCACTAGATTATCTTTATGAGGTTTTGCTTGAAATTCATGAATCTGAAAATTGTGATGTAGTACTTTATGAAGCGATTCACAATAGATCTTTGAATAAAGAGCATGATTGCAATTATGATGTAAATTGTGCTAATAATATGCAAAACCCTAAGCTTGGGGATGCTAGTTTAGCTATGTTCTCTACTTGTTGCAATGATCATGATTGGGGTGATAGTGCTTCTTATGATCTTGAAAATTTATTTAAGCCCCATGATGAATATGAGATTGATAATAATGTTTGAAATAATACTGAAAGTGATTTTGGAAGAGTGTCAACTTTAGATCCCACATATTTGGATAATGTTCAATATTATGAAGTTTTTGGTAAAACTGGGTTTGGAGAGGTCATGACTTTAGTTAATGATATTCCCACTATTTTGGAAGAGTGTCAACTTTGTGTGCATGTGGATCATGTGGAGAAAATTTTATGTGAGAGCTATATTGTTGAATTTGAATATGTTCCCACATGTAATTATTATGAGAGAGGAAAATATGGTTGTAGAAATTTTCATGTTACTAAATTACCTCTCGTTATGTTGAGATTGTTATTGTTTCTCACTTCTTTCTTGCATATGCTAGTCTTTGCTTGCCTTGATGATTTATTTGCCTATAAGATGCCTATGCATAGGAAGTATGTTAGACTTAGATGTGTTTTTCATATGCTATATGATGCTCTCTTTGTGCTTCAATTCTTGTCTTTCATGTGAGCATCATCGAAATTATCAATGCCTAGCTAAGCAGTACAAAAAAGACACATCCGTGACATTTTGGGCCGAACAAAAAAAAATTATGTCATACTTATGACACTTCTATGACGATAATTGTGACAAAACCCGGTATCATCATAGATGTGGTGGGCTCCTACTTCTATGACCAAAAATCATGACAGAAAATGGGCTTTTCGTCCTGGGCAGGCCGGAGCCGCAGCTGCATGACATTCTTTGGGCCGTCCATGACGGAAACAACCGTGGTAGAAGCGAGGGCTTGGAAAATATCGGGGTGTTCCCGGTTACGGTGGGTGGTCGGGGCCTGGCGATGCGCATTTCTCTCATACACGCACGCGCGTGGGTGCGAGGTGTTGGGCTCTAACTGAACCCGAGCGATGCGTTGGGCTCTAACTGAACCCGATCGATTGACTGTAGGCTACGCATTACTGAACCCGAGCGATCGATCGATTGCTGTTAACTGAACCCGATCGTGCAATTCCTTCACTACTGCTGCTAACTGAAGCTGATCGATGCTGCCTCTAGATGAAAAGTGAGCATTGCTGGGGGGTTTGGATGTACAGTTCCCGGTGGGGGTGGATGAACAGGACCCCGTGGTGTTGCCTCTGGATGAACAGGACCCCGGTCGATCGAACCGGTTGGGGCTGGATGAACAGGACCCCGTGGAGGGCTGGATGAACAGGACCACCCCGTGGAGGGCTGGATGAACTATAGATGGTGGAGGGCTAGATGAACAGTAGCCCGTGGAGGGGTGGTTGAACAGGAGCCCGTGGAGAGGGCTGGTTGAGCGATGGCCGGTGGAGTAGCGCGGTGGAGGCTGGATGAACAGGAGCCCGTGGATGAGCGATCGCAGGTGGAAGCTGGAGGAGGTCGACGGTGGATGAACAGTAGCCCGTGGAGGCTGGAGGGGGTCGACGGTGGAGATGAATAGTATCCCGTGGAGTCCCGTTTTGCGGTACGCCACACCCCTCCCGATGAACAGGACCACCGTTTCGACCGTAGCACTCCAAAACAAGTCCGTTTCCTCCATTTTGCGGTACGCCACACCCCTCCCGATCAACAGGATCCCCGTTTCGACCGTATGAGCTCTGTTTCCTCCGTTCCGCGGTATGCCACACCCCTCCCGATGAATAGGATCCCGTTTCGACCATGGCCGGTCGAACACAAGGCGTTTCCTCCGTTCTGCGGTACGCCAGGCCTCATTTCCATCGGTTGTTCCATCCAAGCCCTCCCGATGATCACGACGACGCATTCCGTTCCGACCCAGCCGGTTGGCTCCCCATGAACACGACGACGACGCGGTTTCTCCATTCCGACCCAGCCATGTACATGAGCCCTGGCCGTACATACGCGCGAGTAGGCGTTCGAGACCCCGCCTGTATGTACGTACGTGGCCGTATTTACTTTCTTGCACCCTAGTGGTTGTACGTACGTGTACATGCTACGTGTGCGCCTCTAAATTGACCAGTATGTATGTACACGTTCGCGACCAGAATGACAACGCTACGTATGCTTCGACCAGGTGGGTCCCGACTGTCAGGCACTTCCTTGTGTGCGAAGGTGTAGCTGGTGGGTCCCAGCAGTCAGGGGGCGAATCATTTTTTTTGCCCAGACACACTTCCTTGCATGCGAAGATGTAGCTGGTAGGTCCCAGCAGTCAGGGGGGAAACATTTTTTTCGTGAAATAAGGTTGCCCGTCCGGTGGGTCCCTGCTATCAGGTGGAGGAATAATTATTTTGCGCGTAATAAGGAGGCACTTCCTTGCGGCCGCCCTGGACCCAGCTGTCAGCCTCTCCACGTATAGTACTCTTCCGATGGAAGTCGTTCCTTGACCACGTTGACCACGCCGCGCCGAGAGCACCAGGGCGGTGGACGACAGCGAGGCCTAGGAAGGGGACGATGCGGAGCCGGGGAAGACGCGGCAGTGGAAGCCCGCGCGGAGAGGAGTACGGGGGTTCACTGGTTCGGCTGCGGTGTGAGGCTGTCGTCACCGCAGGGCCTGGCCAGTGGTGGGAATAGTAGGGGCGGTGAGGCCTCCGCGGTAGCACAGCCGGCCACGGGAGGCAGGAGCATGCGGCACGACCGACGCTGCTTTGGGCGGCTCGAGAAAGAGGACCAGAGGTTGAAGAAGCACTACAGCCGTTGGATGGACATCGTACGGTCACTAGAGCTAGAATCGTTCATATTGACTAAGTTGACAAAGCACTCCGTCCCCGTCAACTTAGTAGGCCCACAAGTCAGCCTCCCACCAAGGTGGGTCCCAACTAGAAGGGGGAGTATTCATTTTTTTCTGTGTAATAAGGAGGCACCTCCGGTGGGTCCGAGCTGACAGCGGGGGGAACATTTTTTTCACGAAATACGGTGGCCCGTTCGGTGGGTCCCAGCAGTCAGGGGGGAAACGTTTTTTTCGCCTAATATGGTGGCCCGTTCGGTGGGTCCCTGCTATCAGGTGGAGGAATAATTATTTTCCGCGTAATAAGGAGGCACTTCCTTGCAGCCGCTGTGGACCCAGCTGTCAGCCTCTCCACGTACAGTACTCTTCCGATGGAAGTCATTCCTTGACCATGTTGACCACGCCGCGCCGAGAGCACCAGGGCGGTGGACGACGGCGAGGCCTAGGAAGGGGACGACGCGGAGCCGGGGAAGACGCGGCAGTGGATGCCCACGCGGAGAGGAGTACGAGGGTTCACCGTTCGGCTGCGGTGTGAGGCTGCCGTCATTGCAGAATAACAGGGGTGTGGGTGAGTGGAGGGATGCCACGGCCAGCGGTGGGAGTAGTAGGGGCGGCGAGGCACAGGCGGCAGACAATGGGCCACGAGAGGCGTGAGCAAAGCGGTGACACGATCGGCGCTGCTTTGGGCAGCTGGAGCAAGAAGACCAGAGGTTGAAGAAGCACGACTATCGTTGGATGGACATTGTACGGTCATTGCAGCTAGAATCGTTTATATTGACTAAGTTGACAAAGCCCTTGGTACGCGTCAACTTAGTAGGCCCACGGGTCAGCTTCCAAAACGGTGCGCCCCAGATGTCAGGGAGAGGAATCATTTTTTGGGCGGGTGAAGCTAGAATATCCGTGATTGAAGAAGAAGCACGGCATCCGTTGGATGGGCATCCAACGGCCACTGCTGTTAGAACCGTGTGTTGACTATAAGTTGGCAAAGCCTTGCATACGCGTCAACTCTCTCTTTTTTTAGGGGACGCGTCAACTTAGTAAGGCCACAAGTGTGTGGCAGAGAACTTATAGCCCATTTGAGATTTGTAAGAATGTGCAGCAAATTTTTGAATTCTAATGGAATTTACTACAGCCCATTTACAGTTTGTTAAAAGTACAGCCCATTTCAACCAACCATTCAAAACAGAATTCAATAAAATTTCGCACATTTTGATGGGATCCAAAATATTTTTATCCCGAAATTTCTAGTCAGATTAAATACAATTTCAATATAAATTTATATTACGTAAAAATCCAACAAAACATTGCGCTCGCAACAATTAATGAAATTAAAATTTTCAATATCCAAAATAATATATTATAAAGTAATTAAGTGTTTGGTGCATTTTTATAGTTACTGCCCAGTTTTTATAATTACATCCCATTTATTATTTCTTAAAGCCCATTTTCTTGTTAAGCCTAATGCATCCCTCCTAGGAAAGATTTGCAGCCCAGCGGGGCAGAGAATAACAACTTGACCTTGCATGGGTATTCCTAAAAATAGTATAGGTGGGCTAGCCATTTTCAGCTTGAAAAAATTTAATATATGGGTTGGATATCTGGCCTGGGCTAGACGGTCCACAGCCCGCCCAGTTAATAGCTGCAGCGATGTTTTCGTTGTTGTTCAGAGGAGAAAAATTAATATCTGGGCTAAATATCGCTCAAGAAAAACTCTGCAATGCTCACACCTCAAAAACACAAATACTGCTCGAGCTGCTTGGTCCTAGCTGTCGGCCGCTTCTTGTGCAATTCTCTCGTTTATTGACTACATAGGTTGACAATGGTGTGGGACCGTGATGTCAGGAAACCAGGAGGAAGCTAAAAAATTATTGTTTTATATATTAATAAGGAGGCACTTGCGTACGTGCGGCTATGGCCCTGGTAGGTCCCCACTGTCATCCTCTCAAAGTAAAGTCATCTCCTCATCCTCATGTCCGTTAACCATGTTGACAACGCAAGACGGCGGCGCCACGGCGAGCGCAACAACTCGAAGGACGACGGAGAGGGCCTCGCTGGCCTTACGGATGGTCTGATACAGCGCCCGCTGCTCATTTGGGAAGCCAGGATCATAGGGCTACATGTCCGCGACGGAATTGTCGTTCGCTTGTTCACCGGTGCTCGTTGAGGAGACGGACGTTGCAGCACAGGTCCTCCTGCTCTGGTAGCTCTTCCGCCATTATGGCGTCGATGTACGGCCGCACCTGCTCTATGGTGAACACGACATGAACCGGCTTGGACAGTGGTGCCGGCTCTTGGTCGGCTTCGTCCATCGCTCGATTGTCGCTCAGCTCGGCGAGGTAGCTGGCGAGCCAGCATGTCCAGCTGCTGGACCGACCCGCTGCCAAGCACGAGTCTGACTACCCTGGCCCACCCAGACCGCCTCCCTCGCCCGCGCGCGCTTTCCGCCCGAAACGGTCAGTGCCGCCCGCCCCGCTTCCCGGTGCATGCGATTGCTCCGCCTTCAAACGACACAAGTGTCGTCCGTCCGTCCTTCTGCCGCCCACATTAATGATACGCGGTTGCCGAGGTGGCTACTCTGGCGCCACACGTCCGTCCCTCCGCCGCCCACCATTGCTATATAAACTGTTGTGCCGGCCATAGCCGAAGTCATCCGCATCCGTTCCTATTCTCATGTCCACACCACTGCTGCCCACCATGGCTTCCTCGCGCTCCAGTGCTCTTCGGGACGGGCGGACGATGGACCACAAGGAGATGGCAGCCATTGTTGCTGACTGGCTGGCCGGCAGGCAGCTGGAGGACGACGACGTCCCAATGGAGAACCTGGTAGTCGACGATCCGGCACCAACCCCCTCCTATGCGCCATCCTTGCCGGTGCAATGCACCATGACCATCGGCGAGGACCGTGCCCAATATATGGACATGGTGAGGCAGAAGCGTGAGGAGCAGTTTCGAGAGGCGCAGGCCGACGCCGCCTACAACCACCATCTCGTCCAGGAGCACCTGCAGGCGGAGGAGCAGATCGCCGCGGAGTGGGCGGAGCAGGAGGCGCTGCTCGACTCGTACCGCTCCGCCCGCGAGAGCCGCCTCGAGCGCTGGCGGTACCGCATGCGGGTGGCGGAGCCTACGACCGCCTACAAAGAGGGCGATGAAGCGGGCGAGGCGTTGTTTGGCGAGACCAAGGACGAGGCAGTGGACAATGCCGGCTCCTACGAGTCCCCGCTCCGCTAGCGTCGACGAGGCCCTGCTCTGCCGAGGCCCCGCGGCGCCAACAATGAGGCAGAGGACACCGCCGGTTCCGCCGAGGCCCCATCCTGCCGGCAACGAGGGGGAGGATTTCCCCCGTTCTGCCGAGGCGCCGCCGGCCGGCAACGAGAAAGAGGACATCGCCGGCTCTGCTGAGGCCCCGCCCCGCTGCCAACGAGGTCGCGCCACACAGAAAACGAGGAAGAGTAGAACACGGTAGGTCGCCGCCGCTCGGGTCCAAGTAAGGCTACACGCTGCTACCCTCCGGTTGCTGGCACTGAACTGTACATCATGGAGCAATTCTATGATTACAGGATGATTGAAGAGCGCTCCGTGGTTGAGCAAGGTCATGAGATACATTCATTTGCTAGAGAACTTGAGCACTTCAGTTGTATGCTACCAGACAAGTTTGTTGCCGGAGGTATCATCACTAAGCTTCCTCCTTCGTGGATCTCATTGGCACTCTTGATGTGGAAGAAAAGGCGAGAGCAAAGGACACACGTGCTCGAGGAATTGAGGGAGGATCTAGTGCCAATCTGGTACAGAAGAACTTCCAGCCCCACAAATTCAAGAACAAGGGCAAGTTTGATGGGAAGAACAAGGTTGTGCAACACACGAACTTCAAGAAGAAGAATGACAAGAAGAAAGGTGTTTGTCATGTGGGGATCCTGATCATTGGGCTCCTAGTTGCCCTAATCACTATGACAAGCTAGGCGGGTTGACCACTGACGGCCGGTTAGCTTCTTAGCGGCGACGTGGAGTCGGAGAGCTATGTTGGAGAAGGATGCTGCTTCTACTTAACTGGCAGTGCGATTGGTGGTGACACATGGGCCCAACAGCATCTGGGCCACATGCGATTACGAATCGCACCTGCAGTTAAATCATAGCTTTCTGTTCGGCTCACCGGACACGTGGGTAACCGCTAATTAATTATACCTCCAGCGCACCCCTTTTAGTTGAAGAATGTATGAAATGTAATGAAATCCGGCATGTTTATATGAAATCCCACCGTGTATGAATGAATTTATTTCGATTAGTTCAAATTCTTGTATCACTGGCATTGGATGAACATGCAAAACAATACGTACTAGCATTATTCCCAGGGTGATCACCTCGTTTGCAGCAGTTTCACATGTACTCCCTCCGGTCCTTTCTAGTCTGCAGACAAGTTTTATGCTGCAGTCAAAGTATCTCTACTTTGACCAATCTTATAGAAAAAGTATACACTTTCACAATGTGCGAAGTAAAAGGAGCAGAAGGAGTACAAAGAGTTTGAGCAGCTTTTTAGCGTTCACAGACATTGCAATCACAGCGATTCACATGTCATAGAGAACATTCAAAACAATCGATGATTATGCATCTCAGCGATTCACATGTCAGAGCCAATATTTACTTCACAACTAAAGAATAAAGAAAATGGATCGATGCTACTGACAACAAAGGGTGTCCCATTCGAAAATATCAAACGCATGTCTTCTTGCTAAAATCAATGAGCAAAATTTGACAAGGTTTTCCCATTCCAAAATATCAAATGTCTACGATTGTGGAATGGGCACGGTTTGCCATCAATTCGGACATTGACATGGCACCTCATGCTAAATAAACCAGCTGTTCTTTTTGTGCAGTTCCACCAAAATCAACCAAATTCGCGCGTAGCTTGTATGATTTCGCCCTTATATGTTGCAACGCCTTGAACTTATCGGCACCTCCTTTCTTGTGGTGGAAATGAATGATTCGATGTATTCATGAACATTTTGTGCAGTTCCCATTGAAATCAAGCTGAGCACCCCTGTTTGCACAAATACAAAGCAAACTGTACTATGAATTGACAGTTTAAACAGGCACCTACATGGCCCATGTAGAGCACACTTTTAGAAAAATGGAACTCACCGGAAAGAATCCTAGAACAACATTGTACTCGCGCATCACAAAGAAGAAAATGGAGAATTGTCGATGCTACGAGCTAAAGTTAGTTTGGTCTTGTGGGGGTAATGTACCCATCCTCAACTGCTCCTTCTGATGAGAAGATAGACAGGGCTTCTTCATCCTGGCATAATTAGAACTAGTCACTTCACGTACTCCATATTCTTCTTCAGAGGAGGAGGGTCCTGTTGTGCAAAGACAAGAGGATAACTAAATGCTAGCATCCATGTTTGCTCGAAAGAAAGGAAAGGAAATATTTAAAACAGCACAGATGAAGCACTTCTCAAGGACAATACCACTTTTTGATGACAGTATCTAAACAGTAGCATAACACCAATAGAGATGACAAAGCTCAATCATATGGATGAAATCAGTGGGTGAGTACAAATGAAGCACTTCTCCGGAACCATCTGTTGCTATCTACTGTTGTGGCCATGCTTAATATATACTCCTCGACTAGATTAATATTTCCAACATCTTCTTGTGCAGTTCCACTAAAATATATGGTATCTTCAAAGAAGATCCCTGTTTGCACAAGTAGAGATAATTACGTACTACATTAAGAGTGGCATCAAATCAGTGGCAAAACAATTGCTCGTTCCAGCCATAGCAATAAATTAAGATGCAAAACTATATCATTACTTGTGCCATCACAGTTCCAGTGCTTCATTACAGCACCAGGAGTTGATTTTTGTTTTTCTTCCGCTTGTTCTTCCCCTTCATCACTTGGTTCAATAACAGACAAGCTTCGCCTTCAATGTAAGATTTGGCATGTCAATTCGGTTGCACACGTATAGCACTAAACAATGACATTAATTTTCTGATGAAAGTGGCAAAATATAGGCCAACAGTTGTGAAATATCCTTATCTTACCTCAATGGGATATTGCGGTGCACATACAGATTGGAAGTCTTGTCTCCATTTGTGAAATTCACTAAAATCAAGCAACATTACCGTACAAGTAGCACAACATATGAAAGCACACTACAGAATCATGTGAAAGAAGGCTAGTACTGACCTCTCATGACGCGGAATTCAAACAACTCACAAGAAGAAGATCTAAACCAAATTTGCCAACAGGGATAGGAAGTAAGATCTCCTCTTGTGCAGTTCCACTAAGATCAAGCAATCAAGCAACATTGTCGGTGTGACATTTTGGTTGAACTGCAAAAACACTCATAAACAAAAGTGTTTTGTGCAGTGCAACAAAAGGTCACAATGGCAACGAGGTGAAGTAGATAACCCTATTTACACAGAGGTGCAAAGGAAACAACTAGTGGTCAATAACGGTGGATGACACAGAAGCCACCAAAAAGAAGCATCTACCTTATCTAAATGGGAAAGAAAGCAAGACAGTAGCATTTCTCAAATGGTGGCATTGATTAATATTAACAAAGAGATTATATTAACAATAAAATTCGTTAAACATGTAATTTGCTTTTAAGCGTGGCATTGCATCAATTTTCCAAATGACATTATTAGAGGGTGTTTGTTTACAGGGACATTTTGGTGGAGGGACTAAAAAAACTCCGTGTCAGTCCCATCTAAACCAAACAGGAGGGACTTTTAGGAACTAAAAGTGGGCATTTGGGACTAAAGAAAGAAGACCCCGAGGGAGAGTCTTTTTGGTACTTTTTCCAACATTTTCCCATGCCACGCATCGCACCTTGTCTCTATTAGTTCATTACTAGGGGTAACATGGTCTTTTAGCATGTCATTTAATAACCTCTAGTCCATGTTTAGTCCCTGGAACCAAGAAGGTAGGGACTAGGGAGTTTTTAACCAAACAGGGCCTTAGATTAACAACAGCTAAAGAGTTGCACGGGACAGTGGACGCACTAGCACCATGTGCATCTACCGATGTACTGGGGTGATGCACAGTCTGTTGCAACAAAGAACAAACAACCGAGGAGCATATTTGTGTTAGTCCTAGTTTTGTTATCTTTAGACACGTTTCCCTATGTGAGCGCAGCAAATCTAGTCCTGCTCAAGCTCTACAGCCTTGTCCCCCAAAACAAAAGATTAGTTCGTTACAGATGTGCATACTATCTGTCATTGTTTTCCCTTTTCGACCAACGTAGGTGCTGGATAGCCAGTCTGTACTTGTACTTTCCCCACTTCCTTTCCTCTGTGAACCACGTCCTAGATTTATGCTATACAACTTTCCCCCATTCCTGACCTCTTTGAACCACGTCTTAGATTCATGCGATACAACTTTCCCCACTACTTTCCCCCTTACTTTCCTTTTTGAACCACGTCCTAGATTCATTCTATACAACTTTTCCAACTACTTTCCCCCATTCCTTTCCTCTTTGAACCACGTCCTAGATTCATGGTATACGAATTTCCCCACTACTTTCCTGTTTGATCCAACACCTAGATTCGAGTGAAGAAGCGGAAAAGGCCCACATGCAGCTAGAGCAATGCATGTGGAATAAGTAAATTATACCTTAAGGTTCTTGGGGTGTGGTTCGGTGGGCGACCGGAGGCCGTTCGACCCACACTATGTACGGTGGCGAAGAAAAAGGGTCGGAGGCCCTCCCGCGCCGCCGCTGGGTGAAAGTGAACAGCTGCACCGGTAGTGGATTCCCTCCCTCGCCGTCAGCAACAGCGTTAAGCCTCCTTCCCTTCCCGGCGGATGGATCCTGCCGGCTCTTTGACCAACAGTGAGGGGAGAGAGAGAGGCCAACAAAGTCTTGTTTATATCTGGAGAGGGTGAGAGAGGGTGAAGAGAGCAACTACAAGCAGACCAGCAGTAAGGGGAGAGAGAGAGGCCAACGAAGTCTTGTTTAGATCTGGAGAGGGTGAGAGAGTGTGAAGAGAGCAACTATAAGCGTTGAGGCTCCAGCGTGTATATATATACTGGAGAGAGTGTGAAGAGTGCAAACCCTAGAAAACATGCGCCGAGGCTACAGCTTATACGTGATGAGGTGATTATACGGTCACTACAAGATCGTATAGCTCCGTATCCATCCATTTTGACCAGTCAAAGAATCCTCCTGGCACGAATTATGCTCAAGTGTAGTTATCGAACCCGAGACCTCAAGTTTGATGAGCGAACAGGCTAACCAGCTACACAACCCTCCCGTTATGTTCAACGAGAGGAAAATAACCTTTTATACATTCCTGCATTCGTGTGACAAGCATGCCGTGTTTTTTTTTGTATGCGGGAGTCATTGGGATTTAAATCATAATCGTGTCATGTGGCTTTGGTGGTAAGACTATCCACCGTGGTGCAGAAATAATGCAGCCTTAGTCACCTTACCTCTCTCCACGTAGTACGTTGGGTCCCACCAGTCAGAGGGTGAAACAAACAAATTAATAAGAAGAAATAAAAGCGACAGCGGTGTATCTTACCTCACACATCTCTCTACTGCTCGGGAGCACTTTCCAATTGATCCCTCTGTTCACTCACGTACTATTTTAAGTGAATCCTTATTATAACATGGACACGATTTTGGACACTTGTATTCGACCTAAGTCAGTGTGCCACCATATCTCGTACGACTCCCTCCGTCTAGGTGTAATAAGTCACATTAGAAGGTGCAGCGGGACCAAGGTGCAAGAAGATTGGAGGAGAAGGAGAAACTTGATCAGTCATTCCTCCAATCAAAGCCCTGATTTCTGTCTCTAAACACAACAATTAATCCAAACAACTAAGAGATGCCGTTTTAGCTACCATGCAGGGCCACGTATTAACTCGCATGCAAGCCTACTTTGATTTCTTGACTGATCAACACGTAGTTGCGCTCCATGCATTGGGTTTCCGGGGGAGATAACAAGGCAGAGTAAGGAGTGTTTGGTTACATTGCTTAGGCTGGTCATAGTGGTGAGTAACTTGGACTAGTACAACATGCATATGTTACTACTACGCGAAGTTTGCTGTCGGAAGCGAGCCGATTTGGCTCTCCTGAGCTAGGAAGGTTTTTCTAGCCCACCCAAGCTAGATGGCCCACAAAAGCTAACATATTTTAACAGTTCCAAACGCCTAACCTTGCCCGGCTATGCTATAAGTTGTTCTTGCTAAGGATCCAAACGCTCCCTAAGTAACAACGCTCGCTAGCAACGAGGCCAGGAGGGGATTGAGATGCGAAGTTAATGGACGACGCCTAAACATTTTGGGAATATCTGATTTCCGTAGGATGACTTAACACCTAGACGGAGGGAGTACTACTCCTTAGTCCAGGTTTGATGGAATATTCGTCACCTCTTCTCTTCTTGTACGTACTCCATTTGTATCTCACTTCCTGTGACTTCGCACTCGCATAATTTTCCTATTCCATGAACCCGTGTGTGTGTGTGCGTGTGTGTGTTAGAGAGAGCGAAAGATCGACCTACTCCTACAGAGAGATGGTGTGTAGTGTACGATTTTAGCCGCGAGAGTCGGTGCATCCTCTCGTTTCCAGGCGTCCGGTAGGGACAGGCGGACAACTGCCACGCCTGCTCCTGACCAACCTGGCCCACCCAAATCCCCTCCATCGCCCGCACGCGCTTCCCGCCCGAAACGGTCAGCGCCGCTCCAAAGAATCGGTGCCGCGTTCATGCCCGGGCAGAGCAGACGCGACCTCTCACTAGCGCCTGCATTGAAGGGAGAAGCGGATTCAAGAGTGATGGTTGCTTCGTCTCAACTTCTTGCTGGGTCTATGTGATTTGACGGCTCATTGGTCATTATTACTGAGGTGGTAGGACTGCTGGATGTCCCACGCTTTCGGCGAAAGGAGGTACTACTAGATTACAATTCTATCCATTCTTACAGCGGAGGAGTGCAAGAGCAGTGAAAACATGCAGGCTCAGTGATTACATGGCCCACTTCACACTATCACCATATTTTCTGGACACCGTGCGACACCTAACTCTTTACATAGTACTCCCTCCGTTCCTAAATATAAGTCTTTGTAGAGATTCCACTAGGTGGACTACATACGGAACAAAATGAATGAATCTACACTTAAAATGCATCTATATACATCTGTATGTAGTTCATGGTGAAATCTCTACAAAGACTTATATTTAGGAACGGAGGAAGTACTTGTATAGTAATGCATCGTAATTTATCGTGAGATAGTATAATGCTATGAAGCTTCCGACTTCATTACATGTATCTTGCGTCCAAGGTTGCCCGTTGCAACCTTTCATCAAATACAAAGGAGACTAACATGCATGCTATTGCATCTCAATGATTGATGGATCATAGCAAATATGTACTCCCTCCGTTCCAAAATAAGTGTCTCAACTTTATGCTACATACGGAGCAAAATGAGTGAATCTACACTCTAAAATACGTCTATATACATCAGTTTTTGGAGTATGTACTGGTAGTTCATATTGAAATCTACTAAAGGACATATATATTCCAAACAATATGATAATCTCTCTAACCAAGGTAGTAGGGACGAGGAGTAAACGGAGGAAGTAGTAAAATTTTCTCCTCGTCCTGCGAGCCACTGCGCTCGTGGGCGAGGGAGTGGGCGTAAAGCGTACAGTACTAGTACTCATGCAATCCCTAGCCATTTAAATAGAGACAGCTAAAGAAAAAAATTATCCATGCAGTCCCTGGCCCTTGAACAGTAAACCCTAACCAAGCTTTAATTTGCTGGCAACGTCGGAGCTTCCTAAGAAATGAAGTTTGCAACCCTTTGACCATCGGATCATTTTGTGCATTTTCACCAAAATCGAGATGAGCATCCCTGTGGCAAAGAAATTGAAGAAGCGTGATTAGAATAAGATTACTGGGACTAGTTGATGAGACATATACTCATCACAAATACAGCACGTAGAAGCCAGTAGAGGTATGTGCGGGGCAAAGAAGTAGAGAAATGTCCACATGGAGTGATGTGGGCAGCTGGAGCAGTGGTGCAAGCCGGCTGTAAAGGGAGTTGTACCTGAGGGATGTCGGGACGTAGCTCAACCTAGAGGAGGGCGGCGGGAGGAGGCAACTACCCACGTCGTGGCAGTGAGCAATGGACGAAGGCAACCTCACCGACTTTGTGAGAGAGAATGGCGGGGACCCCTGATCGGGACGTGCCGACAGTGGGTTTTCGCCGTCGGCGATGGCGACCGCATCTACACTAAGCATCCACCCCTTCCCCCAGCGAACGTGATCCGCCGGGATGTTAGAGATGTGGCCACAGTGGTTTTGTGCTAGAGAGTGTGAAAACTAAAGAGAGCAACCCCAACAAGCAACCGTGTAGGCTCGTCCTGCCTATGTATATAGTGGAGCGGTTTCCTTTTCTCTCCATATGAACCTATTTATATTGCGTACGTGCCACTGAAGAAAAAAACTTTATTTATAAATGACGCGGCACCTACTACTCGTTCTCCTATAAACCTTGCGCTTGGCATCTCCAAACTATTAACCTTGTGATTGGCTCTTCGCCTCTTCGGGAAGTCGAGCAATAATGGTACTGCAGTATATATCGTTCTGGCTATATGAGACCGAATGAATTGTTGCACGTCCACCACGTGGCAAGGGTCGAGGGGTGAGGGAGAGTGCGTACTATTACGTCCGTTTCAATATGGACTACATACGGAGCAAAATGAGTGAATCTACACTCTAAAATACGTCTATATACATCAGTGTTTGGAGTATGTACTAGTAGTTCATATTGAAATCTACTAAAGGACATATATTCCAAACAATATGATAATCTCTCTAACCAAGGTAGGGACGAGGAGTAAACGGAGGGAGTACTAGTAAAATTTTCTCCTCGTCCTGCGAGCCACCGCGCGCGTGGGCGAGGGAGCGGGCATAAGGCGTACGTACTCATTAGTAAGCAAGCTTCACCTCATCCTGCGAGCCACCGCGCCCATGGGCGGGGGAGACGATGTACTAAGCTAGCTTCTCCTTGTTCTGTGAGTTGATGGGACACATCAAAAGTACTCTAGTGTATAGAGCCTTGCCTCTAAGGTAGGCCCCACATGGTTTGCCTATTTTTTAACATAACGTGTCAAGTCGCAATTTGTTTGTTCACCCGTGGTAGACGATCCTCCCTCCAGCTAGTGGACAACCAGTACACGTGTCAAATTACCATGTGGGCTGCCTTTTCGTATAGAAATGAGCTCCACCGTGTACCCGCGCGGGTGTGGTTGGGAAAGAGACGGGAGTACGTGCGCCGTGCGTCCACCTCTTCTCTTTGTGCATGTACCCCACCTACGTGGGTGTGTGAGAGAGATACAAACCTAGATAAATGGCTTGTGCGTTCGTGAGTGTTTTTTGTTTGGGGGGGTGGTTGATTTCGTGATTGTATTTGTGGGAATATGTGTCCATGACATCTCAAACAAAATTTTGCATGCAATGTGTGTGAAATGTAGGCCTATCCATATCACACATAGAGGGTCGGGCGATCCACGAGAAGAGAGGGAGGGGTCATAGATATCGATAGAGTCGAAGAGAGGATCAAGTGGGTGGGTGCGAGATCGATGAAGAGAGACATCGAAATTGTGTGTGTGTGTGTGCAAGTCAAAGATATAGGGCGACTGACCTAGCTACCGGAACGTCAGAGGGCACAGGTCAAGTTTGTGTGTGGCAGGGAGACATGACTAGAGTGCTCGATGTATCGGTGTGTTTGTGTGGGAGGGGGTGGGGGAGGGGTAGGCAGAGGCCTAACTATAGAGGTAGAATGACTCGTATATGTGTTGAGAAGGAGACCCAGTTTTGTCTTGAGGGAGATCGGTCGATATCCATACATAACTGAAGGACGGGAAATAGGATGGGACAGAGAGAGAGAGGAGAGAGAGAGGGAGGGAGAGGGGTAGAGTGCTGGATGGGTGATGTAGTTGCTTCTCGAAGATGGTGGGAGAGGCCTACTAGACAAACTGAGGGTAGAACTGCAATATTATCAATAAGAGTGGGGATGTGTTTTTGTGTGTGCCTGTGCGTGATAGATCTGTCGGGACACATCCATGGATGATGAAGGGGAACCATGTGTTTGGTAAACAAACCTAACTAGATCGGTAGATCAATTGTTGTTTGTCGGAGGAAGGGAGAGACATAACTAATGAGGTAGATCGATCGACGCGTGGGAAAAAACAAGTTATAAGGACCTAGCAAGCTATATGTATAGCGGGAGATCGGTCGGTGTACGTCCATTTGTTAGAGGCAAATAAGGCCCGGCGAGATGGATAGACAGAGAGAATGGAGCTAGGAGGTGGTGCGAGAGGCCCAGCTACTAGCTAGATAGGGGGAGGAGTGTGCGGTTATGAGATCGATGAAAAGAGGGGCGAGAGTTTACACGTGTGTGGGACCGTATGAGAGACACGAGGCAAAGAACCATAAAGGAGGAGATCTAAGGTGCGTGCGTATGTTGTAGGCAGACATCGCTGGAGAGGTTTATCGAACGGTGTGTGTCGGAAAGGAGTTGTGGAGACTGTGGGAGAATGACCTAAAGAAAAAAATGAATGTGCGCGATGGATAGAATGCTGAGGGAGAGGGAGGGCGAGGAGGGTGTGTGCATGCACGAGAGAAAGTTAGTGGTAGCTACAAAGGTTAGAGGATTGTGTAGGTGTAAGAGACTAACAAAGATCATAATTTGATATGAAAGTGGATTCATATATTTGAATAGGAGATCATAGTGTTTTAAACATATGCAAGCATGAATATAGCGGTTTTGCACATGTTATACCATAACGTGATAATGCATGGCGTTTGCAA
This sequence comes from Aegilops bicornis, assembly GCA_021605145.1. Lineage (NCBI taxonomy): Eukaryota > Viridiplantae > Streptophyta > Magnoliopsida > Poales > Poaceae > Aegilops > Aegilops bicornis. The sequence continues at coordinate 294,023,100 of CM038670.1, read as the reverse complement.
CTCACAGCTAAATGTCGAACAATCTAAACCATACTATACATCGAAAATCTCACATTTTATTTGAATTTGTGATAATGTGTGGCGTTTGCAGCTTACAACTAAATATCGAACAATCTAAACAATACTATATATCGAACATTCTCACATTTTATTTGAATTTGTGGTAATGTGTGGTGTTTGCCATTCACATCTAAATACTTGTAGGCGTAGGGGGCGGGGCACCATACATAATGTGATAAACACATTATACATATGAGACATGGTTTAGTTTGTGAAGATCTAGCTAAAGCTTGAAATGTACTATGATTTGAAATCAACATAAAGTGGATTCAAAAAATAGAGTTCGAGTTCATATAGTACACATAGTTCATATGTAACTCGAGGCTAATCATGTGGTGTGCTGTCAAGATAATACACAAACGATGGTTTAACTTGACAATAATGACGATTGTTTTTTTTTGACAGAAAGACTGTAAGGGAACCCCCTACAGTATAATTTGTGCAACAAACCCAAATTGCAAGTACCATGCGTTGAACTTGGGTGGGTGGGAAGGCATCAGCCCCTTCCCACCACTAGGCTATGCCTTAGTCTGCAATAATGATGATTGTAGATTTTATTAAAACAGAGAAACAAATTCAAATGCTTTGACTTCACAACAATCATTATTGTAGATCTTATTCAAATAGAGAAAGGAATTCAAATTTAGTTCATATTGAAGCGGTAGTATATACGTTTGGGATGCACTAAAACGTTCATTTGAGTACTAGGTTTCATGCATTATACACGTAGCAAAATATTTTAATTGAACATAACATGAATTCAAAGTTTTGAATAACATTTGTAGTGCGAATTGATTTGGTACAGTGCATGTTAGGCTTGTCCGGAAATTTCAACCCGTGCCTTGTTAGCCTGAAATATTTAAGATATATCTTTGTCTCGTTGTGCTCCGACAACTCCCTCCATCTCAACCCGCGCCTTGCTATTCCAAAATTACAACGCGCGCAAAAACTCCCACCTCCTGTGAAATCCTGATACGTGAAATGCCCGTGATACCCCTGAACCGAAAGAACCGCCTCAAATCGGTGGGGGTACTTTCGTAACTTTCGTAGCCATGGTTCCCCACTCCCATCCCATCCGCCCACCCATTCGTACATCGAGGCCGGGAAAACCCGCGAAGCCCCACACCCTCCTCCGTCCGCCACCCAGCCGGAGCCTCTTCCCCGACGACGTCGTCCACAGCAACACCTCGATGTCCCTCATCCACCATACCGGATGAGGATCCGTCGTCGATCTGGTCGTCCCACCAGTTCAGCCACACCGTCCTCCACCTCCATGGTGCTGCCCCGACATTCCCCTTGTCTTTCACGCCACCTCCATTCCCACACCGTCTTCTTTACCTGCACACCAGAAGATCATCATCATCACCGTTTCCTCGGATGAAGTTGCGACCTAATCGGCACCACCAAAGAGGTTGTACACTAATCGCCGCATTTTATTTTTGATTCGATCTCACGGTGCTGCCGGCGCTCGGTCCCGAGCCGACATGGCACGGCTCCATCCATGGCGGCGTCGCCGGCCACTTCCTCCACGGCGTCGCTCCCTCGGCGGCGACGTCCACATCAGTAGGAGCTGCTGCTGCTTTAGCTCTCGCTCGCGCTGCTGCTCTGCTCTTGCTCTCGATCCCCTGCCTGGTCTGCTCTTGCTCGCGCTTCTGCTCTCGCTCTTGCTCTTGCTTGCGATGCTGCTCTGATTTAGCTACACTTCAGTCGACTGAATCGACTTTTTTGGGTCAGTCAATTTTCAGGGGGTGGGGGGCTCGCCGGAGTTAAGGAAGAACTGATATGTCTCCAACGTATCTAAATTTTTGATTGCTCCATGCTACTTTATCTATTGTTTTGGACTATAATGGGCTTTATTTTCCACTTTTATATTACTTTCGGGACTAACCTATTAACCGGAGGCCCAGCCCAGAATTGCTGTTTTTTGCCTATTTCAGTGTTTCGAAGAAACGGAATATCAAACGGAGTACAAACGGAATGAAACCTTCGGGAACGTGATCTTCTCACCAAACGTGATCCAGGAGACTTGGACCCTACTCCAAGAAGTGCCAGAGGTGGTCACGAGGGTGGAGGACGCCCCCCCCCTGGGCGCGCCCCCTGCCTCGTGGGCCCCCTGACGCTCCACCGACATACTCCTTCCTCCTATATATACCTACGTATCCTCGAACGATCAGAACAGGAGCCAAAAACCTAATTCCACCGCCGCAACTTCCTGTATCCACGAGATCCCATCTTGGGGCCTCTTCCGGAGCTCCGCCGGAGGGGGCATCCACCACGGAGGGCTTCTACATCAACACCATACCCCTCTGATGAAGTGTGAGAAGTTTACTTCAGACCTTCGGGTCCATAGCTAGTAGCTAGATGGCTTCTTCTCTCTTTTTGGATCTCAATACAATGTTCTCCCCCTCTCTTGTGGAGATCTATTCGATGTAATCTTCTTTTTGCGGTGTGTTTGTTGAGACCGATGAATTGTGGGTTTATGATCCAGCTTATCTATGGAAAATATTTGATTCTTCTCTGAATTCTTTTATGTATGATTGAGTTATCTTTGCAAGTCTCTTCGAATTATCCGTTTGGTTTGGCCAACTAGATTGGTAGTTCTTGCAATGGGGGAAGTGCTTAGCTTTGGGTTCAATCTTGCGGTGTCCTTATCTAGTGACAGAAAGGGTTGCAAGGCACGTATTGTATTGTTGCCATCGAGGATAACAAGATGGGGTATTTATCATATTGCATGAATTTATTCCTCTACATCATGTCATCTTGCTTAAGGCGTTACTCTGTTTTTGACTTAATACTCTAGATGCATGCTAGATAGCGGTCGATGAGTGGAGTAATAGTAGTAGATGGAGAATCGTTTCTATCTAATTGTCTCGGACGTGATGCCTATATACATGATCATACCTAGATAACCTCATAACTATGCTCAATTACATCAATTGCTCAACAAAGTAATTTGTTCACCCATCGTAGAATACTTATGCTCTTGAGAGAAGCCACTAGTGAAACCTATGGCCCCCGGGTCTATTCTCATCATATCAATCTCCATCACTTTATTTACTTGCTTTGCTTTTACTTTTCACTTTGCATATTTATACCAAAAATACCAAAAATATTATCTCTATCAGATCTCACTCTCGTAAGTGACCGTGAAGGGATTGACAACCCCTAATCGCGTTGGTTGCGAGTAGCTATCGTTTTGTGCAGGTACGAGGGACTTGCGTGTGGCCTCCTCTTTGGATTGATACCTTGGTTCTAAAAACGGAGGGAAATACTTACGCCATCGGGCTGCATCATCCTCTCCTCTGCGGGAAAACCAACGCAAGCTCAAGACGTAGCAAGAAGGATTTCTGGCGCCGTTGCCGGGGAGTCTACGCAAAAGTCAACATACCAAGTACCCATCACAATCCCTATCTCTCGCATTACATTATTTGCCATTTGCCTCTCGTTTTCCTCTCTCCCTCTTCACCCTTGCCATTTTATTTGCCCTCTCTTTCCCAATCTCCTCCTCCTTTTTCCCTTGCCTTTTTCTCGTCCATTTGTTTGCTCATGTGTTAGTTTGCTTGTTCGTCGCGATGGCTCAAGATGCTACCAAATTGTGTGACTTCACCTATACCAATAATAATGATTTCCTTAGCACTCCAATTGCTCCTCTTGCCAATACCGAATCTTGTGAAATCAATACTCCTTTGTTGAATCTTGTTATGAAAGATCAATTCGCCGGCCTTCCTAGTGAAGATGCCGCTACTCATCTGAATAGCTTCGTTGATTTATGTGTTATGAAAAAGAAAAAAGATGTCGATAATGATGTTGTTAAATTGAAGCTATTTCCTTTTTCACTTAGAGATCGTGCTAAAGCGTGGTTTTCATCTTTGCCTAAAAATAGTATTGATTCTTGGAACAAGTGCAAAGATGCTTTTATCTCTAAGTATTTTCCTCCCGCTAAGATTATCTCTCTTAGGAACGATATTATGAATTTTAAGCAACTTGATCATGAACATGTTGCACAAGCTTGGGAGAGAATGAAATTAATGATACGTAATTGTCCTACTCATGGTCTGAACTTGTGGATGATTGTACACATTTTTTATGCTGGATTGAATTTTACTTCTAGAAATTTTTTAGATTCGGCCGCGGGAGGCACTTTTATGGAAATCACTTTAGGAGATGCTACTAAACTCCTAGGTAATATTATGGTTAATTATTCTCAATGGCATACTGAAAGATCTACTAATAAAAAAGTGCATGCTATAGAAGAAATCAATGTTTTGAGTGGAAAGATGGATGAACTTATTAAGTTATTTACTAAGAGTGTTTCTTATTATCCTAATGATATGCCTTTGTCTACCTTGATTGAGAATAATAATGAATCTATGGATGTGAATTTTGTTGGTAGGAATAATTTTGGTAACAACGCGTATAGAGGGAATTTTAATCCTAGGCCTTATCCTAGTAATCCTTCTAATAATTATGGAAATTCCTACAGCAACTCTTATGGAAATTTAATAAGATGCCCTCTGAATTTGAGTGTAGTGTTAAAGAGTTTATGAATTCACAAAAGAATTTTAATGCTTTGCTTGAAGAGAAATTGCTTAAAGTTGATGATTTGGCTAGAAACGTTGATAGAATTTCTCTTGAGGTTGATTCTTTAAAGCTTAGATCTATTCCTCCTAAGCATGATATCAATGAGTCTCTCAAAGCTATGAGAATTTCCATTGATGAGTGCAAAGAAAGAACCGCTAGGATGTGTGCTTCCAAAGATGCCTTTATTAAAGCGAGTTCTTCTAATTCCTATGAAAATCAAGATGAAGATCTAAAAGTTATTGACGTGTCCCCTATAAAATCTTTGTTTTGCTATATGAATCTTGATGAAACTGAATATGATCTTCCTTTACCTAGAAGGCGTTCTAAGAATTCAGAGTTTTTAGATCTTGATGATGAAATTGATAAAAGTGGGATTGAAAGAAATAGAAATCTAGATGTTGCTAAACCCGCTATATTGGATCTCAAGGAATTTAATTATGAAAATTGCTATTTAATTGATTGTATTTCCTTGTTGCAATCCGTGCTAAATTCTCCTCATGCTTATAGTCAAAATAAGGCTTTTACCGAACACATTGTTGATGCCTTGATGCAATCTTATGAAGAAAAGCTTGAGTTGAAAATTTCTATCCCTAGGAAACTCCATGATGAGTGAGAACCTACTATCAAAATTAAAATTAAAAATTATGAGTTTCATGCTTTGTGTGATTTGGGTGCTAGTGTCTCTACTATTCCCAAAACTTTGTGTGATTTGCTAGATTTCCGTGATTTTGATGATTGCTCTCTAAACTTGCATCTTGCGGAATCCACTATTAAAAAGCCTATGGGAAGAATTAATGATGTTCCTATTGTTGCAAATAGGAATTATGTGCCCGTAGATTTTATCATTCTTGATATAGATTGCAATCCTTCATGTCCTATTATTCTTGGTAGACCTTTCCTTAGAACGATTGATGCAATTATTGATATGAAGGAAGGAAATATTAGATTCCAATTCCCTTTAAAGAAGGGCATGGAACACTTTTCTATAAATAAAATAAAATTACCATATAAATCTATCATGAGAGCCACTTATGGATTGCCTACCAAAGATGGCAATACCTAGATCTATCCTTGCTTTTATGCCTAGCTAGGGGCGTTAAACGATAGCGCTTGTTGGGAGGCAACCCAATTTTATTTTTTAGTTTTTGTTTTTGCTTCTGCTTAGGAATAAATAATACATCTAGCCTCTGTTTAGATGTGGTTTTATGTTTTAATTAGTGTTTGTGTCAAGCTAGACCTATTGGATCTTCTTGGATGATAGTTATTTGATCTTGCTGTAATTTCCAGAAACTTTGCGCTCAGTGCCCGAATTATTAAAAATCACCAGAACGTGATAAAATACTGATTCCAATTGCTGCTGATAAATAAACAAATTTTCCAGGCCGTCTAATTTATGTAGAATTTTATGGGTTCGAGAAGTTTGCGTTAGTTACAGATTACTACAGACTGTTCTGTTTTTGACAGATTCTGTTTTGCGTGTGTTGTTTGCTTATTTTGATGAATCTATGGTTAGTAAAATAGTTTATAATCCATAGAGAAGTTGGAATACAGTAGGTTTAGCACCAACATAAATAAAGAATGAGTTCATTACAGTACCTTAAAGTAGTCTTTTGTTTTCTTTCTCTAGCAGACTCACGAGATTTCTATTGAGTTTTGTGTTGTGAAGTTTTCAAGTTTTGGGTGAATTCTTTTGATGGATTATGGAACAAGGAGTGGCAAGAGCCTAAGCTTGGGGATGCCCATGGCACCCCAAGATAATCCAAGGACACCAAAAGTCAAAGCTTGGGGATGCCCCAGAAGTCATCCCCTCTTTCGTCTACTTCCATCGGTAATTTACTTGGAGCTATATTTTTATTCACCAACATGATATGTGTTTTGCTTGGAGCGTCTTGTATTATTTTCGTCTTTGCTTGTTAGTTTACCACAATCATCCTTGCTGTACTGTAACATCCCAAATTTTCAATTTGGAATGTTATATATTAAGTCATCATGCATATCATATTTTCTTGCATTTTCCGATCCTAGAAAATTTCACGCAACTCAAGGACCCTCGGAGAGAGTTGGAGATTTCATTATTTTCATATTTGAGCTTTCTCAAATTTTGAAAATAGGATCATTTGGATTTATTTATTTTATCTTCAAATATTTTTTCCGATACAAAAATAAGAGAGGGAATAATATGACTTTCCCAAAAATTTAGGAAAAATGAAGATATAATAAATAATCAAATTTTGGGATTTCCGAAGTTCATTTGCTTTAGGAAAAAAATGCGTATTTTAAAATTTTGCATTTTGGCCCCGTATTAAAGTTCATTTTGTTCGACTCATTTTTTTGAGTCGGGGAAAATTTATTTTATTAAATTTGGAGTTCGTTTAGATTTATTTTAATTCGTTTTCGGTTTAAAAACCCGCGCCCGCTTTGGGCGAGGCCAGCCGGCCCGGCCCTTGACCAGCCAGTGACCCTCCCCTCGCGCGCTCCCGCCGGGAGGAGTCCCCGCCGCCGCCGCCCGAGTCGGCTCGGCCACGCCGCCCGCCGCCCGTTGCCCCCTCCCAAGCAACCCCACCCTCCCTCCTTATAAGCCGCCCCCCCCTCTCTCCTCCCCACCCAGCCGCCGCCGCCCAACCCGCAGCCCGGCGCCGCCGAGCTTCGCCCGCCGCCCGCCGTCGCCCGACGCCGTCTTGCCTCGTCGCCGACCCCGCGCCGCCCGCCGAGCCCACCCGACCCGCGAAGCCCGGTGCCCCGCCGGCGACCTCGCCGGAGGTAGCCGCCGCGCCACACCACCCCCGGTCCGGTTTTGTTTTAAAAACCGTCCGGTTTTCTTTCGTTGTTCGGTTTTTTTAAAACCCTAGATCGGTTTATTTTTTTTCAATTTAGTTATTTAGTGAACGTTCACCGATCCGTTCGTTTTAACGAACGCGTTCGCCGGTTAATTTCTGTTAACGAACGTCCGTTCGTTTAACCGTTCGTCGTTTTTCTTTTAAATCGGATTTAATCCGTTATTTTCCGATTTCGATTTCAGATCCAATCTTCGAATCAGTTTATCTTCTCGCTCGTTTATCGGAATCAGGTGATTCAAGCGCAATGAGTTTCGTTTGAAACTGCCGTTCCGACTAATCAACTTAAACAAAGTTTTGCTACTGTAAAATTTGACCTAGTTTCAAATTGCTAGAACCGAGTCGTTTTCTTTCGACGTTTGACTTTTGTTGCTCTATTTGATTCGACTCTTTTTGCAACCAAGGTTATTAAGTTGAACTTTCTGGTTAGATCTTTTATTCGAGTTTTACTGTGCATTAGGCAGTACTTATTGTATGCTTGTTGTTTGTCTGCGATAGATCACCCGGTGCGCCGCTTGTTACTTCGAGTCTCTAGGTTTTGCGGATCGTCATCAATGCAAGTAACACTTTGAAAAAAATTTTCTCAAACCCAGTTTTTATGCATTAGATCAATCCTCAAACACTTGCATAATTAGGATCTAATTAAATTGTGGGATGGGAAGTAGATTGAGGTAGTACCTATTAATTGTTTTACTTATGAAACCTTGGGAGTTACTTCTACGTTGCTTATTATGCCATGCTATGCTCGTAGACGTGGATTGGGTGAGTAATATCCATGACAGATGTGAGATTGTTAATTAATGGTTTATCTAAGGTGGCAACTTAAACACACATCTGGGTGGATAGAGGCACCTGGTTTCTATCAGGACTTGCCTGTATTTCTTCGGACCGCCACCCAGGCTCAAAGGGATCATAAGATTATTCAAACTAGAAACTTCCGTGTGCAGCCACAACCCATTATGGGCTCGCATAGTTGACTAAGTTGTGCGAACTCTTACGGGTAGGCTAGCTGATGTAGGGGATGTAGGTTGGTACGGTCTACCCACATGTAAGGTGCTAGTGCTTCGAAAGGCGTGTCTCGGTCATCCGTCTCTCAAACACCATGTAGTGCGAGAACTAAGCGGAGGCGGTCGAGTCTTGTGGGGAAAAGTGCATAAACCTCTGCAGAGTGTATAAACTAATCATGATTAGCCGTGTCCCCGATTATGGACATCTTGAGTATCTAGTACTTGAATATCCTGTGTATCTCAACATGTTACTCTAATCAATGTTGTTGGGTTTTAATGAGTACTTTTAATTGGGATTGAGGATCTTGTCAACCATTCTCAATGTTTAACAACCACCATGATAGTTAAACAAATCTATTCCTTTGCGATGAGGGAAAAACCAGCTTTATGCAAAGCTGTAACCGTAGAGCTTTTCCACCAGCCATATATGCATGTAGTATAGGCTTATTCCTTCATTACTCTCTATGTGTTACATTGCCGGCATATTCCATGTCTTGACCCATTTTCGGCTGCAACGCGTTCATGTTGCGAGACTTTTCGCATTTACGACAGTAAGGTGTTTAGGTCGTGGTTCTATACTCGGTGATGCCGATGGAGTTGATGGACTCACTTATCTTCCAAGTCTTCCATTTATCGTTATTAGATGGCCTTAAGCCATATTTATTGTAATAAGTCCTCTTTTGGACAACGATGTAATAAGTGTGTGATTGCTACTCGTTATAAATCCTTGAAATCTTTGTGTGGTGTCGGCATTCTTGATCCGGGGATGACGCCTTTGAGCACGAGACTTGATCCATTCGGGTTGGGTCGCCATGAGAGATGGTATCGAGCACCGCCGGTATGAGACCACGACCACTAAGTTAAAGCCATAGATCACTACTCTCTTCTCATTTTCTAACTCCTCATCTTTTCTACTCTTTTAGGATGAAGGACGCGAAGATCAAGTACACCCAACCGGATGAAGGCACACCTTTTGGATTTCACTTGAAGGAAGTCACTAAGTACCTGAACATTGGACTACCAAGTTTCACCGGGACTTTCAACGCCACTCTGCCTGAAGAGGAGCTGGAGGATTCAAGCTCATGTACCGGGAAGGACGTTCGCCAATCACCAAGCCTATAGATAGTGTTTTCGATTGCACCAACACGGAGTGCAGGAAGGAGCATGGCAGCTCATATCACCATGGGACGCATTGGAGAAGTTTACCAAGAGGACCTCAAGGACACCATCTATCAGAATTGCGGACGCCGAGATGAACAATGGGAGATAGTCAGCACCAAGAAGGACCGATCCATTGCAGCTTTCATCCAGGAGTTAAACCAAAGCACATTCGACGCCAGAAAACCGGATGTGCAATGATATGCTCGAGTTGAAGAATGCGAAGGGAAGGATCACCGAACTTGAAGGAGAACTAAAGTCTACACGCAAGGACTACATGGGCCGAGATCGTAGCTCTAGCAAGACACAATAACGATCTTAAGTACGAGATTGAAGAACTCAAGAAGAAATTGGCACTCAAGGATGAAGACCGATCGTCGGTTGTCCAAGCGACTACATCAACATCGGCGACACCGACTCGGATCCAAGTGAACCCGATTTTGAAGATGAAGCTGGAGCGGACATCATGGAGTCTTCCACGGTTCAAATTAGTAGATGACCCCCACATATTAGTAGTATTTCCTCCATGTAACATTTTAGTACACGCACTTTTGCGATAGTTAGATCGTTGTAAGCCCTTTGTTTGAATTGAATGAAGTGATTTTGTGTGCATTTGCTCATATACATTTGGGTAGTGTTTCTCCTTAGACCCCACTCTATTCTTAATTTCTCGTCTTTTCTAAACCCATCAGATGCCTCCGAGACGCGACCCCGGATTTGTTTTCCCGCTAGAGATCACCCAGTTGATTCAGCAGCAGAACACTTTGATCCAAACACTAGTGCAGAATCAAGGCAACAACAACAACCCACCGCCACCACCACCACCTGCAGATCACTTGACACGTTTGTTAAGACTGAATCCGCCAGTGTTTTCCAGTAGCACCGAGCCGATAGTAGCAGATGATTGGCTCCGTAAGGTAGGAAGGGAGTTGACCACTGCAGGATGTACAGATGGAGAGAAGGTGAAGTTTGCTGCACACCAACTTGAAGGACCAGCAGCAGCATGGTGGGAGAATTTTACAGCCACTTACCACATGTAGACACGGTCACATGGGATCGGTTTGACAAGCTTTCCGCCTTGCCCATGTCTCGGCGGGAGCTATGGCCATGAAGAAGCGTGAGTTTCGCAATTTACGCCAAGGAGGAAGGGTGTTGGCCAGTATGTGGATGATTTTAGTAAGTTAGCACGTTATGCTCCGGATAGCGTTGCTACGGATGCAGCTAAGCGGGAGAAGTTTGGAAGGACTGAATGATGAGTTAAGCATGCGAGTTGATGGTAGCAAGTTTCAATAACTACCAGAGTTGGTAGGCTGTGCCCTCATGATTGAGGGAAATCAACGACAAATTGAGAATCGCAAGAGGAAGTATGGACAGGGAAGTATAACTCTGGAGCTCAGCGAAGCCTCGTTATACCCCTAAACAAGGAATTCAGTTTGACATACCCACGGAGGAAGTAATTCACACAACCATAATGGTACCAAGAATGGGAACGGGAATGGAGGAAGCAATGGACAGAACCGCACCACACCATCAACCCCAACCAAGAAAGACCTAAGCCATGTCACCTGTTTCAAGTGTTTTCCAAGATCGATTTGCGATCAGGGTACCATCAGTTGAAGATTCGAGAGCAGGATATACCTAAGACAGCATTTACCACGAGATATGGACTGTATGAGTACACCGTTATGTCATTTGGACTGACTAACGCGCTATTTCATGAACCTGATGAACAAAGTGTTTATGGAGTTTTTGGATAAGTTAAATCGTGGTGTTCATTGATGATATTTCGATTTTCTCGAAGAATGAAGAGGAACATAAGGAACATTTGCGATTGGTTTTGGAGAAACTAAGGAACATCGCTTATATGCCAAGTTCAGCAAATGTGAGTTTTGGCTAAAGGAAGTTGGATTTCTTGGACACGTTATATCCGGAGAAGGGATAGCAGTTGACCCCACAAAGGTTGAGACCGTAACCAAATGGGAAGCACCCACGGCAGTTGGAGAGATTCGGAGTTTCCTTGGACTCGCAGGATACTACCAAGATTCATTGAGAATTTCTCAAGGATTGCAAAGCCTATGACAGAATTGTTGAAGAAGGATACCAAGTTCATATGGGTGAGCATTGTGAGGCAAGTTTTCAGGAGTTGAAGAAAAGATTGTTTACCTCACCGGTGTTAATTTTGCCGGATCGGACCAAGGATTATGAGGTGTATTGCGGCGCTTCACGTCGAGGACTTGGAGCGATGCTTATGCAAGAAGGAAGAGTTGTTTCGTTTGCTTCCCGACAACTTCAGCGTCATGAGTTAATTTATGCCACCCATGATTTGGAGTTAGCAGCTGTTGTGCACGCATTGAAGACCTGGAGACATTTCCTCATTGGAAACCATTGTGAGGTGTACACGGATCATAAGAGTTTGAAGTACATCTTCACGCAGAAGGAATTAAACCTTAGGCAGAGGAGATGGTTGGAGCTAATAAAGGATTATGATATGAGATTGCATTATCACCCCGGGAAGGCTAACGTTGTAGCAGACGCATTGAGCCGTAAGAGCCACGTCAATACACTAATGATGGGAGGAATACCCAAGGAGTTAGCCGAGGATCTTCGAGAGCTATGTTTAGAAATAGTTCCGAGAGGCTATGTAGCAGCATTGGAGATTCAGTCTACGTTGATGGACAAAATAAGAGAAGCTCAAAAGGCACATAAGGAAGTTGCCTCCATAAAGGAGAAAATGAGCGAAGGAAAAGCTAAAGGATTTCGTGAGGATGAGCACGATACCCTATGGTTTGAGGACCGTGTTTATGTGCCAAATGACCGGAGATCGGGAAGTTGATTTTGCAAGAAGCACATGATTCACCATATTCGATTCACCCAGGAAATACCAAGATGTATTTGGATTTGAAGGAAGCGTTACGGTGGACGGAATGAAGAAGGATATTGCGGAGTATGTAGCAGTTTGCGATGTATGTCGAGAGTAAAGGCGTAACATCGAAGCCAGGAGTTATTTACAACCATTGCCGATACCCGAATAGAAGTGGGATAAACTAGGCATGGATTTCATTACAGGTTTGCCAAAGACTCGTTCAGGATATGACTCGATTTTGGTTATAGTCGACCGCTTGACGAAGGTAGCTCATTTCATTCCAGTTAAGACTACATATAGCAGTGCTAAGTTGGCAAAGATATACATGACCAGAATTGTGTGTTTACACGGAGTTCCAAGGAGTATCGTATCAGATAGAGGAACTCAATTTACCTCAAAGTTTTGGAATCAGTTGCACGAAACATTGGGTACTAGGCTAGAGTTCAGTACAGCCTTTCACCCACAGACCGATGGACAGACTGAGAGAGTCAATCAGATTTTGGAGGATATGCTGAGAGCTTGTGCACTAGATTATGGATCTAGTTGGGATGATAACTTGCCGTATGCAGAAATTTTCTTATAACAACGATTACCAAACCAGCTTGAAGATGGCACCTTCGAGGCTTTATGCGGAAGGAGGTGCAGGACACCGTTATCATGGGACGAAGGCGGAGACCGGCAGTTGTTTTGACCAGATTTGATCAAGGAGTCTGAGCGAAGGTTAAGTTGATTCGCGATAGGCTCAAGGTAGCCCAGTCCGAACGAGAAAAGCTATGCGGATTCAAAAGCGGAAGGCGATAGAATATGAAGTTGGTGACAGAGTATATCTTAGAGTATCCCGCTTGAGGAGTTAAGCGTTTTGGAGTTAAAGGAAAATTAGCACCACGTTTCGTTGGACCGTATAAGGTTTTTGCAACGCATGGGAGAAGTTGCTTATAAACTGGAATTGCCGGAGGGACTGTCGGGAGTTCATGATGTATTCCATATTTCTCGGTGAAGAAATGTCACGCCGAGATGGCGGAAGTACCGTTAAGAGATACAAGTGCCGCTTGAATCAATTCGGTTGAAGGATGATTTGACATATGAGGAGAAACCAGTCAAGATTCTCGATTATGCCAGCAGAGTTACTGCATGCAAGGTTATCAATTTTTGCAAGGTTCGATTGGAGCCACCACACCGAGGATGAAGCCACAGGAAAGAGAAGAAGATTTGCTCAAGGACCACCCTCACCTATTTTCTAGCCAACCCGAATCTCGGAGGCGAGATTCATCTTAAGAGGGTAGGTTTGTAACATCCCAAATTTTCAATTTGGAATGTTATATATTAAGTCATCATGCATATCATATTTTCTTGCATTTTCCGATCCTAGAAAATTTCACGCAACTCAAGGACCCTCGGAGAGAGTTGGAGATTTCATTATTTTCATATTTGAGCTTTCTCAAATTTTGAAAATAGGATCATTCCGATTTATTTATTTTATCTTCAAATATTTTTCCGATACAAAAATAAGAGAGGGAATAATATGACTTTCCCAAAAATTTAGGAAAAATGAAGATTTAATAAATAATCAAATTTTGGGATTTTCGAAGTTCATTTGCTTTAGGAAAAAAATGCGTATTTTAAAAATTTGCATTTTGGCCCCGTATTAAAGTTCATTTTGTTCGACTCATTTTTTTGAATCGGGGAAAATTTATTTTATTAAATTTGGAGTTCGTTTAGATTTATTTTAATTCGGTTTCGGTTTAAAAAAAAACCCCGCGCCCACTTTGAGCCGAGGCCCGGCCCCGACCGCCAGTAGTCCCGGCCGCCTCCTCAAGCGCTCCCACTTGGGAGGAGTCCCCCGCCCGCCGCCCGAGTCCGGCTCGGCCACGCCGCCCGCCGCCGTTGCCCCCTCCCAAGCAACCCCACCTCCCCTCCTTATAAGCCGCCCCTCTCTCCTCCCCACCCAGTATGCAGCCGCCCAACCAGCAGCCTTGGCCGCCCGTCGCCCGGCAACGTCTTGCCGTCGCCGACCCCCGCCGCCCGCCAAAGCACACCCGACCCCGCCGGAGCCCCGGAGCCCCGCCGGCGACCTCGCCGGAGGTAGCCACCACGTCACCCCCCCCGGTCCGGTTTTGTTTAAAAAAACCGTCCGGTTTTCTTTCGTTGTCGGTTTTTTTTAAAAAACCCTAGATCGGTTTTTTTTCGGTTTAGTTATTTAGTGAACGTTCACCGATCCGTTCGTTTTAACGAACGCGTTCGTCGGTTAATTTCTGTTAACGAACGTCCGTTCGTTTAACCGTTCGTCGTTTTTCTTTTAAATCGGATTTAATCCGTTATTTTCCGATTTCGATTTCCGATCCAATCTTCGAATCAGTTTATCTTCTCGCTCGTTTATCGGAATCAGGTGATTCAAGCGCCTGGAGTTTCGTTTTGAAACTGCCGTTCCGACTAATCAACTTAAACAAAGTTTTGCTACTGTAAAATTTGACCTAGTTTCAAATTGCTAGAACCGAGTCGTTTTCTTTCGACGTTTGACTTTCGTTGCTCTATTTGATTCGACTCTTTTTGCAACCAAGGTTCTTAAGTTGAACTTTCTGGTTAGATCTTTTATTCGAGTTTTACCTGTGCATTAGATGAGTACTTATTGTATGCTTGTTGTTTGTCTGCGATAGATCACCCGGAGTGCGCCGCTTGTTACTTCGAGTCTCTAGGTTTCGCGGATCGTCAGCAAGGCAAGTAACACTTTGATCATACTTTTCTCATACCCAGTTTTTATGCATTAGATCAATCCTCAAACACTTGCATAATTAGGATCTAATTAAATTGTGGGATGGGAAGTAGATTGAGGTAGTACCTATTAACTGTTTTACTTATGAAACCTTGGGAGTTACTTCTCGTTGCTTATTATGCCATGCTATGCTCGTGAGCGTGGATTGGGTGAGTAATATCCATGATGTATGTGAGATTGTTAATTAATGGTTTATCTAAGGTGGCAACTTAAACACACATCCGGGTGGATTGAGGCACCTGGTTTCTATCGAGACTTACTGTATTTCTTTGGACCGCCACCCAGGCTCAAAGGGATCATAAGATTATTCAAACTAGAAACTTCCGTGTGCAGCCACAAGCCATTATGGGCTCGCATAGTTGACTAAGTTGTGCGAACTCTTACGGGTAGGCTAGCTGATGTAGGGGATGTAGGTTGGTACGGTCTACCCACATGTAAGGTGCTAGTGCTTCTGAAAGACTGTGTCTCGGTCATCCGTCTCTCAAACACCATGTAGTGCGAGAACTAAACGGAGGCGGTCGAGTCTTGTGGGGAAAAGTGCGCAAACCTCTGCAGAGTGTATAAACTAATCATGATTAGCCGTGTCCCCAGTTATGGACATCTTGAGTATCTAGTACTTGAATATCCTGTGTATCTCAACATGTTACTCTAATCAATGTTGTTGGGTTTTAATGAGTACTTTTAATTGGGATTGAGGATGTCATCAACCATTCTCAATGTTTAACAACCACCATGATAGTTAAACAAATCTATTCCTTTGCGATAGGGAAAAACCAGCT
Organism: Aegilops bicornis; assembly: GCA_021605145.1. Taxonomy (NCBI): domain Eukaryota; kingdom Viridiplantae; phylum Streptophyta; class Magnoliopsida; order Poales; family Poaceae; genus Aegilops; species Aegilops bicornis. The sequence goes on along the minus strand of CM038670.1, from coordinate 294,007,048 downwards.
TTATGCAAAAGCGTAACCGTAGAGCTTTTCCACCAGCCATATATGCATGTAGTATAGGCTTATTCCTTCATTACTCTCTATGTGTTACATTGCCGGCATATTCCATGTCTTGACCCGTTTCGGGCTGCAACGTTCATGTTGCGTACTTTTCGCAACGACGAGTAAGGTGTTTAGGTCGTGGTTCTATACTCGGTGATGCCGATGGAGTTGATGGACTCACTTATCTTCCAAGTCTTCCATTGTTATCGTTATTAGATGGCCTTAAGCCATATTTATTGTAATAAGTCCTCTTTTGGACAACGATGTAATAAGTGTGTGATTGCTACTCTGTTATAAATCCTTGAAGTATTGTGTGGTGTCGACATTCTTGATCCGGGGATGGCCTTTGAGCACGAAGACTTGATCCATTCGAATTGGTCGCTACATGTACACACCTTTTGAGAGAGCCATACATGAATTGAAATTTGATAGAATACTCTATGTGCTTCACTTATATATTTTGAGCGTGATAATTTTTCTCTAGTGCTTCACTTAGATCTTTTAGAGCACGGTGGTGGATTTGTTTTAAAGAAACTTGATCTCTCATGCTTCACTTAGATTATTTTGAGATTCGTTAATAGCATGGTAATTTGCTTAATGTTAATATACTTGGTATTCAAGATATGTGAAACTTTCTTTTGAGTGCGTTGAATACTAAGATAAGTTTGATGCTTGATAACTGTTTTGAGATATGGAGGTGATAATATCAAAGTCATGCTAGTTGAGTAGTTGTGAATTTGAGAAATGCTTGTGTTGAAGTTAGCAAATCCCGTAGCATGCACATATGGTTAAAGTTATGTAACAAATTTGAAACATGAAGTGTACCTGGCTTGTGCATCCTTATGAGTGGCGGTCGGGGACGAGCGATGGTCTTTTCCTACCAATCTATCCCCCTAGGAGCATGCGCGTAGTACTTGATTTTTGATGACTTATAAATTTTTGCAATAAGTATATGAGTTCTTTTGACTAATGTTGAGTCCATGGATTGTACGCACTTTTACCTTTCCGCCTTTGCTAGCCTCTTCGGTACCATGCATTGCCCTTTCTCACCTCGAGAGTTGGTGCAAACTTCGCCGGTGCATCCAAACCCCGTGTTATGATACGCTCTTTCAAACATAAACCTCCTTATATCTTCCTCAAAACAGCCACCATACCTACCTATTATGGCATTTCCATAGCCATTCCGAGATATATTGCTATGCAACTTTCCACCGTTCCGTTCATCATCACATGACATACATTACTTTTGTCATATTGTCATTGCATGATCATGTAGTTGACATCGTATTTATGGCAAAGCCACCATGCATTAATTTTCATACATGTCACTCTTGATTCATTGCACCATCCCGGTACACCATTTGGAGGCATTCATATAGAGTCATACCTTGTTCTAGTTTCAATTGTAATCCTTATGTTGTAATCAATAGAAGTGTGATGATCATCATTCAATAGAGCATTGTCCCCAAAAAAGAGAAAGGCCAAAGAAAAAAAAGAAGGCCCAAAAAAAGGGGCAATGCTACTATCCTTTTTTTCCACACTTGTGCTTCAAAGTAGCACCATGTTCTTCATATAGCGAGTCTCATATATTGTGCTTCGAAGTAGCACCATGTTTTTCATATAGTGAGTCTCATATGTTGTCACTTTCATATACTAGTGGGAATTTTTCATTATAGAACTTGGCTTGTATATTCCTACGATGGGCTTCCTCAAATGCCTTAGGTCTTCATGAGCAAGCAAGTTGGATGCACACCCACTAGTTTTCTTTTGTTGAGCATTCATAGCTCTAGTGCATCCGTTGCATTGCAATCCCTACTCGTCATGTTGACATCAATTGATGGGCATCTCCATAGCTCGTTGATTATCCTTGTCAATGTGAGACTTTCTCCTTTTTTGTCTTCTCCACACAATCCCCGTCATCATATTCTATTCCACCCATAGTGATATATCCATGGCTCATGCTCATGTATTGCGTGAAGGTTGAAAAAGTTTGAGATTATTTAAGTATGAAACAATTGCTTGGCTTGTCATCGGGGTATAGAAGTTGGGAACATCTTTGTGTGACGAAAATGAAGCATAGCCTAACTATATGATTTTGTAGGGATGAACTTTCTTTTGCCATGCTATTTTGAGAAGACATGATTATTTTGATTAGTATGCTTGAAGTATTATTATTTTTATGTCAATATGAACTTTTGTCTTGAATCTTTCGGATCTGAATATTCATACCATGATTAAGAAGATTTACATTGAAATTATGCCAAAGTATCACTCAGCATCAAAACTTCTCTTTTTATCATTTACCCACTCGAGGACGAGCCGGAATTAAGCTTGGGGATGCCTGATACGTCTCCAACGTATCTATAATTTTTTATTGCTCCATGCTACTTTATCTATTGTTTTGGACTATAATGGGCTTTATTTTCCACTTTTATATTACTTTTGGGACTAACCTATTAACCGGAGGCCCAGCCTAGAATTGATGTTTTTTTGCCTATTTCAGTGTTTCAAAGAAACGGAATATCAAACGGAGTCCAAACGGAATCAAACCTTCGGGAACGTGATCTTCTCACCGAACGTGATCCAGGAGACTTGGACCCTACTCCAAGAAGTGCGAGGCGGTCACGAGGTGGAGGGCGCACCCCACTGGCGCGCCCGCCTCGTGGCCCCCGGCAACTCCACCGACGTACTCCTTCCTCCTATATATACCTCGTATCCCGAGCGATCGTAACAGGAGCCAAAAACCTAATTCCACCGCCGTAACTTCCTGTACCCACGAGATCCCATCTTGGGGCCTGTTCCGGAGCTCCGCCGGAGGGGGCATCCACCATGGAGGGCTTCTACATCAACACCATAGCCCCTTCGATGAAGTGTGAGTAGTTTACACTAGACCTTCGGGTCCATAGCTAGTAGCTAGATGGCTTCTCTCTTTTTGGATCTCAATACAATGTTCTCCCCCTCTCTTGTGGAGATCTATTCGATGTAATCTTCTTTTTGCGGTGTGTTTGTTGAGACCGGTGAATTGTGGGTTTATGATCCAGCTTATCTATGGAAAATATTTGATTCTTCTCTGAATTCTTTTATGTATGATTGAGTTATCTTTGCAAGTCTCTTGAATTATCCGTTTGGTTTGGCCAACTAGATTGGTAGTTCTTGCAATGGGAGAAGTGCTTAGCTTTGGGTTCAATCTTGCGGTGTCCTTACCCGATGTGAGAAAGGGTTGCGAGCACGTATTGTATTGTTGCCATCGAGGATAACAAGATGGGGTATTTATCATATTGCATGAATTTATTCCTCTACATCATGTCATATTGCTTAAGGCGTTACTCTGTTTTTAACTTAATACTCTAGATGCATGCTGGATAGCGGTCGATGAGTGAAGTAATAGTAGTAGATGCAGAATCGTTTTGATCTATTTGTCTCGGACGTGATGCCTATATACATGATCATCCCTAGATAACCTCATAACTATGCTCAATTCTGTCAATTGCTCAACAGTAATTTGTTCACCCACCGTAGAATACTTATTCTCTTGAGAGAAGCCACTAGTGAAACCTATGGCCCCCGGGTCTATTCTCATCATATCAATCTCCATCACTTTATTTACTTGCTTTGGTTTTACTTTTCACTTTGCATCTTTATACCAAAAAATACCAAAAATATTATCTCTGTCAGATCTCACTCTCGTAAGTGACCGTGAAGGGATTGACAACCCCTAATCGCGTTGGTTGCGAGTAGCTATCGTTTTGTGCAGGTACGAGGGACTTGCGCGTGGCCTCCTACTGGATTGATACCTTGCTTCTCAAAAGCGAGGAAATACTTACGCCATCTTGTCGCATCATCTTCTCCTCTTGAGGAAAACCAATGCAAGCTCAAGATGTAGCAAGAACCAGCCGCAGCGGGGAGGGGGCTCGCCGGAGAGGTACCCCATTATCTATCTTAGGGTTCAGGGTGGGGCGGTGGTCGCCGGTGGTGGTGGGGCGATGGCGTGGGGATCGCCGGAGAAAAAGCTCGGCACGGAGGGGCCTACAGGGATGGCTGGGGCGGCGGCGGACCGGCGGTGGGGAGTGTTTTTGGGGCGGGCGGGCGGCGATCGCCGTCAGCTGGGCGGGGGCGGCTATTTGGCCGGTGGTGGTGGCGGCTCGGGGTGGAGGTTGAAGATGAACTGCACGCCCTTGATTTTGTATCCAACGGCTGCAAAATCGACTGATCAGAGATGAAAAAGTCAGTCGACTGACGTGTAACCTCACCTCTAGTGCGTTCAGTTTTGACAGTAAAATTCAGTTTCGACAGCAAAATTTAGTTTCGACAGTTAAGTTCAGAGATGAGCGGATGATTTATACATCTAGCACTTTGTGGTTGTGTATTTTACGTCATCTATTGGAGATTCTATTAGAATTACACTTAGGTTAACGTTCTCTCTCTTGTCCTGCTTCAGCCTCGGCGCCATACAACTCACCAGAGCTGCTCCAACAACGAAACCCTCCATCACAGCGGAGCAGTATCTCGGGCTCCATCTCCACACGCCTAAGAACTTCTTCCCCTCCTCCGACAGCCAAGTCAGCCGGAGCATCCTCACCGGCCAACCCAATCACGCTGAGATCGACATGGCTACGCCAAAGAGGTTGTACACTTCTTGTGGTTTGACTTAATCTCACCATGCTTCTTTGCATCATGTGATCTTCCAATTCTTGTGAACCAAACACCCAGATTGGCAGAAATCCTGTGTTTTTAAATTCTCTATTTTGCACGTGCATTCCTATCCTATTCCTGTCTATTTCCTATCCCTGCATTGTTAGAATCCTCAAATTCAAACAAGCACTTACACAATTACTTCACATGTGATATGTGTCAAAGAAAACCTTGTGTGGTCTGTCTCTGCTCCTGTGTCAGTGTTCCACCCAGCTCACCGCTCGAACGATGGAAGGGTTCACCACAGCAGGATCCGCTCTCCAGACTGTCTTTCGCTGCCTCGAGATCTTCTTCCCTTGGCCGCAGCCACGACAACTGCATTACCATCATCAATCGAAAGCAGATGACCTTGAGGACTACAGATTACGCAAGAGAGGTCGCACTCTTCCGTGTCTACTTAGGTTATGCATCACTTAATATGATGACATGCTACTTTATCGTCGTGTTCACCTATTAGACTCCAACTCAGGTCCAAACTTATGCTGAAACTTGAGTTTTTAAATAGTTGTGGGGTACATATTGGGGCAGCAATCAGTACTATCTGTCTACTATATGGTTAATCTCGGGTATCTACTATGAGTTTCATGTTGGGTGCAAACAAACATTAAAGGAGCCATTATCTGTATTTTCTAACTAAAGCTATTATCTGCGTGCTATCATTGGTTTTGGGTCTATCCACAGTTTGCTACCTTTACTGTGGATTTGTGCATGCACTCCTTACATAATCTCACTATGTTTTATTCCTATGCATGTCAATTATTGTACACAATGGAACTGAACATGTAGAGCAAAAGAGACGAGCCTTGCGTGGCAATAAAATTTCATACAGACGTCGCTCCATCGTGGGCGCAAAGGCAGCCCCCCTCCACCCATTTCGGATCGTGAATCAAGAGGAAGATAACTGCTCGAGGGGATTCGTATGTAAGACCACTCCTATTTACCCCATGAGGTCTTCGCTCTAACTTGGCATGCCGATGTTGGTAATATCATGCATATGGTGTCTTGCATTGCTTCATATACATCAAAGATGTCATCTGCTTAGTTTAGACATGCTTTGTGTCAATGCCATCTGTATAGTTTCTTTATCGTATATGTGAATCATGCAATGCCATCTTGTTTAGCCAAGCATCATATATGTGAATTTTGCAGTGCCACCCTGGTTAGCCAGTCATCTTATATGTGAATTATATCATGACATCATTTTTTATTACGTGTTAAATTTGTCAACAATTTTAGTACATTCAATTACTCTTCCTGTGCATCAGCCATTCCGCACGGTCCTGGAAAATCTGGAGTGGAAACAAGGTCTTCAGAGCATACAATGCTATCTAACGAAGCGCGTGTCTTGCTGGTTACAGATAGCTCCTCAGAGGAGGATTCAGTGACAGATGACCAGTCCTATTCCCCCTCCCCCCGAGGTGCATGCTCTAACTTGGCAGGGTTATGTTGCTCATATCGTGTGTATGGTATCTTGCATTGCTATATCATTTGCTGAGTTTAGACATGATTTGTGTGAATGCCACCTGTTTAGTGTCTAATTACCATATATGTGAATTATGCAATGCCATCTTATTGCAAGACATTATATATGTGAATTATGCAATGCTATCTTGTTGCAAGGCATTATATATGTGAATTATGCAATGCCATGATGTTTAGCCAAGCGTCATATATGTGAATTATATCATGCCGTCTTTTTTTGTATTTCTCATTGCTTTTGTCGACAATGTTTGTATATTCAACTGCTCTTCCTGTGCATCAGCCATTTGAATTGGTGATGAAGAAATCTGTAGTGAAAACAAGGTCTCCAGAGCAGACAATGCTACCTGCTGAAGCAGATATGTTCTTTGATTCTGAGATAGCTCTTGAGAGGAGGATTGAGGCAGATGACCAGTCCTATTATCCCCCTGAGGTCTATGCTCAAACTTGGCAGGGTTATATTACTCATATCATGCATATGTTTTATTGCAATGCTTAGTTTTTACATCATATACACGATATTGAATGCCATCTCCTTAGTGGACACATCATATATGCGATTGCCCTCTACTCACTTCCTTAGTATATAAATCATATATTTGAATTATATCATGCCATGATGTTTACATAGACAACATGTATCTGAATTATGGCATGCCAACCCATTTTCTAAAGACATAATATAGTTATATCATCTCATCCTGTTTACATAGTCATCATATTTTGAATTATGTCATTCTATCCGTGAATTATATCATGCCATCATGTTTCCATCGACGGCATGTTTGTGATTTATGGCATGCCAACCACTTTAATAGACACATCGTATAGTTATATCATGTCATCTTGTTTACATAGTCATCATATTTTGAAGTATGTCATTCTATCCTGTTTAGTTAGCCATCATACATGTGAAATTGTGTCATGCTATCCTGTTTAATTAGCCATCATATATTTGAAATTATGTCCTGCTATTCTGTTTGGTTAGACAACATAAATGTGAATTATTTCATGCCCTGTTTTCTTCCCTACTATCCATTGCACCTGTCTATCTTACAATGTTTGTACATTCAATCACTTTTCTTGTTTATCAGCCATTTCAATTGGAGGGGGTGACGGCAGTATGTGTGGGAGTAAAAACACGGTCTTCAGAAAAGATCGTGCTACCTGTCGATGGAGATAGAAGCACGGTTGTACTTGCCCAACAATCAGCCCCACCACACATAACCCAGACTCACGCAGATTGTACCGCTACCCAGTTGGACAGAGAATCATCTACACCCCTTCTAACCACAACCCCGGTAGATAGTAACCCAGTTCCCGTTGACACAGCACCATCTCCACCACAGAGCACCCAAACACGATCCGTTAGTAAGGCAACTGCAGTGCCCAAAGCACGAGGACCACCACTCTGAACCCCAAGTAAACGCTTAAAGTAAAAGAAGAATTGTTCTCAGGTCAGGTTCCGTAGCTATGGTTCATACTACTTTGCTCTTGCATCACTGTATTAACTCAAATCAACTAATTTCCAATTTGAAGGATGCAATTGAAACTCCAATGGTGCAACAGGTATGTTTTAAACCTGTTTCTTTAACGTGTTTGCTGTTGTAACTTGCTCTATGTTGATTTCAGTTTCAATTGAATAAACAATTACGTTCTCATGCCATGCACATTACAAGTGTTGTTATTGCTGTGTAGTTTCCCACACTTATATTCTCTCTATGCTGCTTTGTCTTAAATAGATATCACTCGAACTGTATCTATCTTGATTTGGCAACATAAACTAGAATGATATAGACCATACAGTGACCATACTACATAGATATATGTTTGTTTCATGATATTATCATGTCCACCTTACTACTGAACTGGTTTACCAAAACGAGTTTCATATACTACATTGTAAACGTGTGATGTGTTTGTTTGTTTCTCTTTTAGAACGCGGATAAAATATTGGAGAAGAGTACCCTATTATGCAATGGTAAAGGAAGTAATGCAGATAAGGTTCAAGATAGTGAGACATCCATGTTGTTCTCCAAGAAAGCTGATAAAAACTATACTAAAGACACTGAGACAACCCCAAAGTCATGTCTTGATGTAGTGTTCGAGTTACTGGCTACTACTCTTGGCGGCAACTCTTGAACTTCATTTGCTGAATCAATTCAGCTTCTTGAGTCTCAACTTCAAGTTGAAAGACATTGATCGGATGTTATGCGACGGGAAGCGAAGGACTCGTGAAGTCCTCGCAGAATTCAGATGCATACTTTCTAGTGCAACAACAAGTCTTTGGAGGATTTAAGCGCCAAACAAGAGAAAGTTAATAAGCTTGCTAAGCATCTTGCCAGACATTATGGGTACCTGTGATATTGTTTCTTGAGCTCTTCAAGTGGTTTCAGTTACGGACTTGTTTTGTCATGCGGCATTTGTATGCTGCTTTGTTCCCTATATTTGCACTTGTGTCGAACTTTGATGCCCAGTGGATGTAATATGTGTAATAGCCGTGATAGCCTAGCATAAGTTGCTTGCTTATTTATTTCCTTATTGTCTTGTTTATTCGTTTTCTTGTAGTTAGTGCAGTTCTTTTTCCGCGGTTTGCTAGTGGCTGCAATAACTATTTTTTAAAACTAGGCCACATTAACAATGGGCTACATATTTACTGTAGTTAACATGGGCCTCCTACGGGCCGTAGAAACAATGGGCCTTCTAAGGGCCGTAGAAACAATGGGCCTTCTATGGGGCATAGACACAATGGGCCTTCTACGAGTCGTATCATCAATGGGCCTTCTACGGGTCATATGATCGGTTGGCCAAACATGGGCCAATAACAGACCACATTATGGTCGTAAATGGGCTAGAGCTGAAATCGTCCGTTCATGGGCCGACCATAACGGGCCGTCGTTAATCGGTCGTATTTGATGACACTATGAAAATGGCCCAACGTATTAACGGGCCTAACGGGCCGATCAGAAACCACGGGCTGTATTTGGCCTACAAGCGAAAAATAGCGATGTGGGCCGAAGTAAACAAATCTTTGAAATGAGCCCAAGAATAAATGGGCCCCGAGAAGGCGAAACATAACATGGGAAACGCCCAACGAAATAATGGGCCATTAATGGGTATAAAGTGATACATTGTTCATTACGGGCCAGTTTTACCACGGGCCGTTAATGGGCCGAGGGTTACTAAGGGCCTCATATGGGCCAAAAGACGTCAGGGGCCATACATGGGCCGGAAATTAAAACTGGCTGAAATTATATTGGACGGCCCAGATGACGCTACTGGGCCTAATCCGGATAGGCCGTAAACGGGCCCTGGGTTAGCGGGCTGTAAATGGGCTATATGCGAACAGGCCGTTAACAGGCTTGCCATGGGTCGGCCCGCCACCTTTTGACCAAGTCAAACGGGCCGGTATTTTCACGGGAATGAGCCTCTGTTGGGCCGTGCCATGTGTCGACGTATCATAGGCGCTTTGTGTCCAATGAGTGGATGACATCTGTCCCAACAGTGAGCCGACACGTGTTTCCTCCAGCCAATGATGATTTTACACGTGGAAAATCCCCACTGGTCGGAGCTGTTAATGGGTTATCGGATCCAAAACCGGACCCGATAGCTTAACGGTGTTCCGTTATGGTGGATGCCACGTGTCGGTCACCCTTGACGAAAGCACTTCTGTGACGCGCGATTTATCGTCATGGAAGTGGACACTTCCATGATGATAATTTTGGTAATGTCATGGAACACTTCACGACAGCACAGGTATGACTATCTTGATTCTGCCATAAATTTGTCATGGATGTACATGCATGACAGAAAACGTGACCTACTGTGACAAACACGTATCATCACGAAAGTGTATTTTTTTGTAGTGAAGGGCGTTAAACGATAGCGCTTGTTGGGAGGCAACCCAATTTTATTTTTGTTCCTTGCTTTTTGTTCTTGTTTAGTAATAAATAATTCATCTAGACTGTGTTTAGACGTGGTTTTATGTTTTAATTAGTGTTTGTGCCAAGTAGAACCTTTGGGAAGACTTGGGTGAAGTCTTTGTGATCTTGCTGTAAAAAACAGAAACTTTAGGCTCACGAGATTATTCGCCATTTTTTACTGGAGAGTGATTTTAGGTTTATTCTTTTTGAAGATGATAAATAGATAAATTCCTAACGTCCACCAATTTATTTCAGAATTTTTGGAGTTCCAGAAGTATACGTTTGATACAGATTACTACAGACTGTTCTGTTTTTGACAGATTCTGTTTTTCGTGTGTTGTTTGCTTATTTTGATGAATCTATGGATAGTATCGGGGGGGTATGAACCATAGAGAATTTGGAATACAATAGGTTTAACACCAATATAAATAAAGAATGAGTTCATTACAGTACCTTAAAGTGGTGGGTTTTTTTTCTTACACTAACGGAGCTCATGAGATTTTCTGTTTAAGTTTTGTGTTGTGAAGTTTTCAAGTTTTTGGGTAAAGATTTGATGGATTTTGGAATAAGGAGTGGCAAGAGCCTAAGGTTGGGGATTCCCAAGGCACCCCAAGGTAAAATTCAAGGACAACCAAAAGCCTAAGCTTGGGGAAACCCCATAAGGCATCCCCTCTTTCGTCTTCGTCTATCGGTAACTTTACTTGAGACTATATTTTTATTCACCACATAATATGTGTTTTGCTTGGAGCGTCTTGTATGATTTGAGTCTTTGCTTTTTAGTTTACCACAATCATCCTTTTTGTACACACCTTTTGGAGAGACACACATGAATCAGAATTTATTAGAATACTCTATGTGCTTCACTTATATCTTTTGAGCTAGATAATTTTGCTCTAATGCTTCACTTATATCTTTTTAGAGCACGGTGGTGGTTTTATTTTATAAAAATTATTAATCTCTCATGCTTCACTTATATTATTTTGAGAGTCTTTTGATTATTAGAAAAAAATACTTAGAACAAGAGTTGGTGCAAACTTCGCCGGTGCATCCAAAGCCTGTGATATGATACGCTCTATCACACATAGGCCTCCTTATATCTTCCTCAAAACAGCCACCATACCTACCTATTATGGCATTTCCACAGTCATTTCGAGATATATTACAATGCAACTTTCCACTGTTCAAGTTATTATGACACACTCCGTCATTGTCATATTGCTTCGCATGATCATGTAGTTAACATCGTATTTGTGGCAAAGCCACCTTCATAATTCTTTCATACATGTCACTCTTGATTCATTGCACATCATGATGCCACGGAGGCATTCACATAGAGTCATATTTTGTTCTAAGTATCGAGTTGTAATTCTTGAGTTGTAAGTAAATAAAAGTGTGATGACTTTAATTATTAGAGCATTGTCCCATGTGAGGAAAGGAGGATGGAGACTATGATTCCCCCACAAGTTGGGATGAGACTCCGGACGAAAAATAAAAATAAATAAAAGAGGCCAAAGAAGCCAAAAAAAGAGGCCAAAAAAAGGAGAAGGCCCAAATAAAAAAATGAGAGAAGAAGAGAGAAGGGGCAATGTTACCATCCTTTTTCCACACTTGTGCTTCAAGGTAGCACCATGATCTTCATGATAGAGAGTCTCTTATTTTGTCACTTTCATATACTAATGGGAATTTTTCATTATAGAACTTGGCTTGTATATTCCAATTATGGGCTTCCTCAAAATGCCCTAGGTCTTCGTGAGCAAGCAAGTTGGATGCACACCCACTTAGTTTCTTTTGTTGAGCCTTCATATATTTATAGCTCTAGTGCATTCGTTGCATGGCAATCCCTACTCCTTGCATTGACATCAATTGATGGGCATCTCCATAGCCCGTTGATTAGCCGCGTCAATGTGACACTTTCTCCTTTTTTGTCTCCTCACACAACCACCATCATCATATTCTATTCCACCCATAGTGCTATGTCCATGGCTCGCACTCATATATTGCGTGAAAGTTTAAAGAGTTTGAAAAGGCTAAGTATGAAACAATTGCTTGGCTTGTCATCGGGGTTGTGCGTGAAAGGAGCACTTTGTGTGACGAAAATGAAGCATGGCCAAACTATATGATTTTGTAGGGATAAGCTTTCTTTGGCTATGTTATTTTGATAAGACATAATTGCTTGGTTAGCATGCTTGAAGTATTATTATTTTTATGTCAATATTAAACTTTTGTCTAGAATCTTTCGGAACTAAACATTCATGCCACAATAAAGAGAATTACATTGAAAATTATGTTAGGCAGCATTCCACATCAAAAATTATGTTTTTATCATTTACCTACTCAAGGATGAGCAGGAATTAAGCTTGGGGATGCTTGATACGTCTCCAAAGTATCTATAATTTTTTATTGTTCCATGCTATTATATTATCTGTTTTGGATGTTTAATGGGCTTTAATATACTCTTTTATATTATTTTTGGGACTAACCTATTAACCGAAGCCTAGTGCAAATTGCTGTTTTTTTGCCTATTTCAGTGTTTCGTAGAAAAGGAATATCAAACGGAATCCAAACGGAACGTAACCTTCGCGAGGATCTTTCTTGGAGCAAACGCAAGCCAAGAGACTTGGAGTGGAAGTCAGAGACGCAACAAGGCGGACATGAGGAAGGAGGGCGCGCCCAGGGGGTAGGCGCGCCCCCACCCTCGTGGGCCCCTCGTAGCTCCATTGACCTACTTCTTTCGCCTATATATACTCTTATACCCCGAAAACATCCGGGGGGGCACGAAACCACTTTTCCACCACCGCAACCTTCTGTTCCCGTGAGATCCCATCTTGGGGCCTTTTCCGACGATCTGCCGGAGGGGGATTCGATCACGGAGGGCTTCTACATCAACACCATAGCCTCTCTGATGATGGGTGAGTATTTTACCGCAGACCTTCGTGTCCATAGTTATTAGCTAGATGGCTTCTTCTCTCTTTTTGGTTCCCAATACAAAGTTCTCGTCGATGTTCTTGGAGATCTATTCGATGTAATACTTTTTGCGGTGTGTTTGCTGAGATGTGATGAATTGTGGGTTTATGATGAAGATTATCTATGAACAATATTTGGTTCTTCTCTGAATTCTTATATGCATGATTTGATATCTTTGCAAGTCTCTTTGAATTATCGGTTTAGTTTGGCTACTAGATTGATCTTTCTTGCAATGGGAGAAGTGCTTAGCTTTGGGTTCAATCTTGTGGTGCTCGATCCCAGTGACAGAAAGGGAACCGACACGTATTGTATTGTTGCCATCGAGGATAAAAAGATGGGGTTTATATCATATTTCTTGAGTTTATCCCTCTACATCATGACATCTTGCCTAATGCGTTACTCTGTTCTTATGAACTTAATACTCTAGATGCATGATGGATAGCGGTCGATGTGTGGAGTAATAGTAGTAGATGCAGAATCATTTCGGTCTACTTGACACGGATGTGATGCCTATGTTCATGATCATGCCTAGATATTCTCATAACTATGCGCTTTTCTATCAATTGCTCGGCAGTAATTTGTTCACCCACCGTAATATATGCTATCTTGAGAGAAGCCACTAGTGAAACCTATGGCCCCCGGGTCTACTTTACATCATATAAGTTTGCAATCTATATTTCTAGTTTACTATTTATTTTTTAATCTTTACTCTTCAATCTATACAACAAAAATACCAAAAATATTTATCTTGTTATCTTTTATCAGATCTCACTTTTGCAAGTGGCCCTGAAGGGATTGACAACCCCTTTATCGCGTTGGTTGCAAGGTTCTTGATTGTTTGTGCAGGTACTAGGCGATTTGCATGTAGTATCCTACTGGATTGATACCTTGATTCTCAAAAACTGAGGGAAATACTTATGCTACTTTACTGCATCACCCTTTCCTCTTCAAGGGAAAACCAACGCATGCTCAAGAGGTAGCAGTATGATGATACCAACGATCGAAGCTCGGGCAAGTAAGATACCGATTACAAAGGGAACAACGTATGTTGTTGTGCGGTTTGACCGATAAAGGTCTTCGTAGAATATCTGGGAACCAATATGAGCATCCAGGTTCCGCTATTGGTTATTGATCGGAGATGTGTCTCGGTCATGTCTACATAGTTCTCGAACACGTAGGGTCCGCACGCTTAACGTACGATGACGATTCGTATTATGAGTTTATGTTATTTGATGTACCGAAGGTTGTTCCAAGTCCCGGATGAGATCACGGACATGACGAGGAGTCCTGAAATGGTCGAGACATAAAGATTCATATATTGGAAGGCTACATTCGGACACCGGAATGGTTCGGGTCATTTCTGATAAGTTTCAGAGTACCGGGGGTTACCGGAACCCCCCTCCCACCCCCCCCCCCCCAAGGGAAGTTATTGGGCTTCATGGGCCTAGTGGTGGAAGAGAGGAGGCAGGCCAAGGTGTGGCGCCCCCCCCCCCCCCCGCCCTAGCCCAAACCGAATAGTACTAGGGCTAGGGCCCCCCCCCTTTCCTTCTCTTCTTCATCTCCTTCCTTCTTCTCCTACTTGGACTAGGAAAGGGGGAAACCTACTCTTACTAGGAGTAGCAATCCCCCCTTGGGCGCGCCTCTTGTGGCCAGCCCTCCTCGTCCTCCCCTCCTTTATATACGGGGGAGGGGCACCCCATAGACACACAGGTTGATCTTTAGCCGTGTGCGGTGCCCCCCTCCATAGTATTCCACCACGGTCATATTGCCGTAGTGCTTAGGCGAACCCTGCGTCAGTAACTTCATCCTCACTGTCATCACGCCGTCCTGCTGATGAAACTCTCCCTCGGCCTCAGCTAGATCTAGAGTTTGAGGGACGTCACTAAGCTGAACATGCGCAGATCACGGAGGTGTCGTGCGATCGGTACTTGATCGGTTGGATCGCGAAAACGTTCGACTACATCAACCGCGTTACTAAACGCCTCCGCTTTCGGTCTACGAGGGTACGTGGGCACACTCTCCCCGCTCGTTGCTATGCTTCTCCTAGATAGATCTTGCGTGATCGTAGTAAACTTTTGAAATACTACGTTCCCCAACAGAAATACTACCCTCGAAGACTGTCACGACCCCCTATACTTGTGGGTTATCACCTGCCAGAGCCGCCGTGCTAGGCGGTTGGAGGTCAGCTTGCCGGCCAGCTCGCTCGAGGTCTCCAACGATGAGGACGACACCACGATGGAGACAGGCTCCAACGACACCGCACGGTCTCCTACGCTTCCTGTGCACGCCAGCTTCACCATGGCGCGTACGCACTACAATGCCACCATGACGAAGTAGCAGCCTGCGCTGGCGCCTTTGTCGGTGTTCCAGTAGGAGTAGGAGGAACAGCGGTACAACCTGTTCTACCTGTTCCTCGTGGAGCAGCACCGAATGGCGGAGGAGAAGATCTACGACGTGCGCGCGAGCGAGCCGTGCAGGTCGTGGCCACGGTGAACCCCAACTTCGTCATGGAGCAGCGTGCTATCTATGAGAGTAACATAGGTAGTAACATACATGCCACATAAACAAAAAAAGATGATGTGGCAAGTAATTAATAAGGAGAGAGACAAATAAAATAGTAACAAACCACTTTGGGATCAACAGAAAACCGAATAGGGAATAGCTCAAGAATCAAAATCAAACCTGAAACCTGTTATCCAAATTACCCGATGATTTAATGATTTAGTAAATATCGTGTTTGATTTTGAGGTTCGTGTTCAATGTACTGCAAATGTAGTACTATCTACATCCTGGTTTATTGGTCTTCATTGTTTATTTGTCAAATTTTGACCATACATTTAACTAACAAAATGTTCATGCATGTCACAAAAATTTATATCATTGGAATCTATGTTCAAATACGAATCCAACGATATAAATTTTGTTAACCTGCATTAGTATTTTTTTAGTTAAATATTTGGTCAAAATTTGGCACGAATTACAATGGGGACCAATAAACCAGGACGGAGGTAATACCATTCATGGGTGATTCTACATTTAAGTTGTGGGTTAGCTGACCCTAGATGTTTCTGATTACACCCTTATCTTTATGCATATTTATACCCAGAAAAAAGGATAGTTAAGATAGTGTAGTGTGCTTGAACCCCAAAAAGTCACTTTCGAGGACGAGCCCTAGTGTGCCTTATATTTTGAATATTGCCAAAATGCTATTTTGAGGTTTTAAAAGATTCTGAAAAAATCAACATGTTTTTATGGATGTATATCACACATGTGCAAATTTTTATGCTGAAATAAATACCCATGAGAGTTATACAAATATGACAAAATCATGATTTTGGAAACATGAACAGTGCATGTATTATTCACTATTTAGAAATCACCATTTTGTCATTTTTTGCATAGCTCACATGTTAACTTATTTCATCACCAAGCTTTACACATATGTAATATACATCCATATGATCATGTAGAGTTTTTTTTCGGATTTTGTTTGAAACTTTGAATGTGATTTTTTGAACTTTTAAAAATAAGGTCCTCCAACGCACCTGGGCTCTAGAAATCCACTCTGGCATGAACCAGCATCATTTTGGTGCCGGCATCGCCACTATACCCAATCATACCGTTCGGAAAAGGTTTGATCTTAACAAACCACTTCACATATTTCTCCAGCCAAGCCACCCTGGTGTGGATTCAGAAGAAAAAATTCGCCTCGGGAGATTTCACTGAAGCTGATTGCCACCCGATTGGTGCTTCAGACCACCTACATGTTCCTAAAAATTTCTCCTTCTCGCGTGACTATTGGGCAAGGAAATCGGGGAAGATCACCTCCGCATCCATTGTCAAGATGGCGGGAGGGGGAGAGATCCTAGCACTCGTGGGGGAAGGTACGGCTCTGGGAGGGGTCGCAATGGTCGTCCGCCTGCCCCTACTCCGGCGGGCCAGGATGGGGCAGTTCTGCCGCCTCCTCCAGCGCCGGTAACTGCACCTCCACCCATGTCGATCTACGCTAAGCCCCCAATTTTCCCAATTGGTTCGGCTCAAGCAATGATGCAGGCGGGAGGTCAGATGTTTGGGTACCCCCAGATGCAACAGATGCAGCAGATGCCACCTTGGCCGAATCAGCAGAATTACCCTTACCAATATTTGCCTCCGACTCAGGTGTTTCCACAGCCCTTTAACCCTCAGATGCAGCAAATTCAGTATGGGGGGAGTGGATCTTCCACTGGAGGTAGTGTGCAGAGCAGTCAGCCAGAGAGCAGCAAGAACAAGAAGAAAAATCAGAAGAGCAGGCAGACAGCTGTGCAGACAAGTCAGTGAAGATTCATCTTCCTTTAATATTCATCCCAAATATGTTGGAGCTATATGTTACAATTGTGGACAGCCTGGCCATTTTGTGGGTATGTACCCCATCCCCAAAGCTTGCTTAATATGCAAGACCACTGGCCACCACATGGATTCTTGTCCTACCTGGTACAAACCATATCCAGCTGCTATGTATTGGGGAGTACCAGCAATGGTCTGGGTTTTTTCCACATAGAGACTGGTGGCAAGGAAGACAGTGAATGGCTGAACTTGGGAAATGTTGGGCTAGTCTTAGTTGAAAAAGGAGAGATTAATGAAGCAGAACTGGGTAGTTGCTTTTCTAATATGTGGAAAACCAATTGGCCCTGGCAGATCAGGAGATATGACTGCAAAAAAATTATTGTCAGGTTCCCCCCCCCCCCAACAAGAAGAAGGAGATGGTGGAATACCCATCCATCAACCTGAAGAAGGAAGGGGTGACTATTTCCTTTAGTGACTGGAATGGAGAGATGCCAGCCTTTGATTATCTGGAGGAAACCTGGATTGTGATTGAAGGAATACCTCCTAAATGGATATCTTGGAACATTATTTCTCAGATATCTACTATGCTTGGTGTCATTGTGAATGTAGATTGGCACACTATCTTCAGAAGTTTTTATGAGAAGGTGAGGATTCAGGTTGTTGTGAGAGATACTACCAAGATTCCCTAAGATAGAATGGTGGAGATAAACCATGAATTATATTTGCTAATTTTTTTGTGGAAACTGGATTAGAGAGTGGCCAATCAGACATACCTCCAGGCCCTGATGATAATCCTTCACAGAAAAAGCACACTGGAGAGGAGTTTGACACAAGTGAGGATGATTTGCTTGGAGAGGATATGGACACTGGTAACAGTAACCACATTATCAAGGATAAAACTAATGTGGCTGGGCCTAGTGGGACTGCTGGTCAAAAGTGTTCCACTCCTGCCCCTGTTTCCCATGGTTCTAATATGGTCTCCTCCAAGCTACTAGGTGCCCGTATGACCAAAAGCTACCTGGAGGTGGTGAAGAAGAACCAAAATGTCAACTTTGGTGCCCCTCTGCTGGAGCAATTTGAAGCTGGTGCTGAAGTGACAAAACCTGTGGCCCAAAAGAACATCAACACACAACAGAAATGGGGGCCTGTGGTAGCCTCCAGGGTCAGTACCAGGAACAAGAAAGATAACAAGCCTGCTATCCAAAAAGCTCAAGAGTTGAAGCAAATCAAAAACCTGGAAAAACCTATGATGAGAAAAGGTACTCAAAACTCTTTTGCATGTCTTGATGATACCTTTCTGATTAATACTGCAGAATGCTCCGGGATTAGCTTGGGTACCAGCAGTGAAAACATCAGAGAGAATATTTGCATTATCAAGCATGTAGAATTATATAGACTTGCTAAGTTTAATTCTAATAATCCTGATATATTTCTGCCTCCCAGTATAGATATTACTGGTGAGGAATTCATAGGTTCTGAACCTAATCCTAGGGATAATGTTGAGACAGAAGGGGGGACACAGTAATGTGCCCTCTACTTTAGACTCCCCCGGGATTGAGGTCCAAAAATCCTCTTCTTGCAAAGGAAGAAGGAAAATTAACTTCGATCCTAAATGATAGGTGTCCTCTGGAATATTAGAGGGCTCAATGGCCCTAATAATATTGACAAGTTAAAAGAGCTCATTAGAGCCAATAGTCCTGATTTTATTTGTATTTCTGAGACCAAAAAAGAAGAGTTTACTATTCTTCAATTTTAAGCTTTTGATCCTAGATCCAATTTCCAATGGAAATGGCTCCCTGCTATTAATACTGCAGGAGGGATCCTGATTGGTATTAAGATAGATATATTTGACATTGTCCAATGTGATCTTCACAATTACTGTATTTCCTGTTTACTTAGGAACAAATAAGATTGCTCTGTTTGGAGAGTTATTTATGTTTATGGTCCTGCCTATGACCAGTTTAAATTGGATTTCATTAATGAACTACATTCCATTCTAGCTGGCTAGACTGGTCCCACACTAGTGGGTGGAGATTTCAATCTAATCAGAGAGGCTAGTGATAAAAACACTGGTGTTATTAATCAGCAGTGGGCTGACCTCTTTAATGATTGGATTAACAATTTTGGTTTGATTGAGCTCAAAATTAGTGGGAGGAAGTTCACATGGGGCAACAATCAGGACAATCTAGTGATGGCTACTATAGACAGAGTTTTCATGTCCACTGATTGGGCCTCTGAATTCCCTTGGGTACATCTCAAAGCCCTTCCTAGATTGGGGAGTGATCACACCTCTCTGGTTGTTAACACTTGTGCCTTCCCCATTCCCAAAAGTAAACATTTTAGATTTGAAAAATGGTGTCTGGAGGTTGAGGGCTTTAGAGAGATAGTTACTAAAGCCTGGACTGCCAACTGCCCCTTTACTAAGGCTATAGATATTTGGCAATTCAAAATTAGGAATTCCAGAAAAGCCATTAAAGGATAGATGGCCAACTATGAGGCTGAACAAAACAGACAGAAACAAGCTCTAGTGGCTGAATATAACTGTTTGGATATTAACTCTTAATCTAACCCCCCTTCCCCTAACATTAACAGCAGAATTCAAAAAATTGCAGGTGACTTAGAGGAAATATGGAGGAAGGAGGAAATCAAGGCCAGACAGAGATCCAGAGAGAGAGATATACTTGAAGAAGACCTGAATGCTGGATATTTTAAAGCTATAGCAAATCAGAAGAGGAGGAGGAAACAGATTATAGTGCTGGAAGGAGATGCAGGTAATGTGACTGATCATAATGATATTATGAAAGTTGTTGTTGATTACTACAAAAAACTATTTGGTTTCCAAGATAAAATTAACATCAACCTAAGAGATGACTTTTGGGAAGATGGAGAGAAAGTTACTGATGCTCATAACAACATCCTGGATGCCCCCTTCTCTGAAAAAGAGATTAAAGAGGCTGTCTTTGGCTCTTATGCAGAAGGAGCCCCTGGGCCTGATGGTTTTCCCTTTTTATTTTATCAACAATTCTGGGAGCTTATTAAAGGTGACTTGTTTGCTTTATTTTGTGATTGGGAGAAAGATGAGCTAGATCTATATAGACTCAACTTCTCTCTGTTGACTCCAATCCCTAAAGAGGTTGATGCTAGCAAGATAGAAAAATTTAGACCCCTTGCTATGATTCATTGCAGCTTCAAAATCTTTGCCAAATGTGCCACTAATAAGTTTGGCCCCATTTGCAGAGATTTAATTTCCTTGAACTAGACAGCCTTCATAAAAGGCAGATATATTGCTGAAAGTATCATCACAACACATGAAATTATTCATTCTGTGTACTCCAGCAAACAATCTGGTTTTGTATTTAAACTAGACCATGAGAAAGCATATGACATGATCAACAGGGATTTCCTGCTCGATATGATGCACAGGAGAGGTTTTAGCTCTAGGTGGATGAAGAAGGTTGCTTCTTTATTACATCAAGGTTCTGTTGGGGTTAATATTAATAATTTCAACAGAGATTTTTTTATTGCTGGGAAAGGAGTCGGACAGGAGGACCCTTACTCCCCTTTACTATTTAATTTAGTAGCTGATGTTTTACTAGAACTCTTATTAAAGCATCTAGAAATAACATCCTGGAAGGGCTCTTCCCTAGTTCCAACCCAGCTGGCATTATTAGCATGCAATATGCTGATGATACCTTATTATTTTTTAGTAACAACCCTGCTCATGCCAGGAACCTTAAATGACTATTATCCTGTTTTGAGCAAATTTCTGGGATGAGGATTAACTTTCATAAATGTGATCTGGTCCCTATTAATGTGAACGGGGAAGAAGCAAACATATTTGCTCAAATCCTTGGTTGTAAACTAAGTGATTTCCCCATTAAATATTTAGGAGCCCCTCTCCACCACAGAAAGCTGAAAAAATGTGAGTTACAGCCTACTGTAGATAAGATCATTAAAAAATGGGCTGGGTGGAGAGGCAGATTACTGTCTTCTGGCAAGAGGCTCACATTAGTGAAAACCTGCTTGGCCTCTATACCTAGCTACCTTATGGGTATTTTTAAATTTCCTAAATGGGCCATTAATTTGATTAATTCCCAGCTGGCTCACTGCTTTTGGGATGATTATGAGGGCCACCACAAATATCACCTTGCTGCCTGGGAATGTGTGACCCTGCAAAAGCAACATGGGGGGCTTGGCATCCCTAACATTGCAGATATGAACCTTTGCTTATTAGCTTCCTGGATTAAGATATACTTTTTAGATGAGGGCAAGATTTGGAAACAAGTCATTGATGCCAAATACAACACTCATAGTCCTAATATTTTTGCTTCTTCTAACAACGGTGCTTCCCCCTTCTCGAAAGGGATTATGTGGGCTGCTAAAGCTGCAAACATAGGATATTCCTGGATTATTGGGAATGGCAAGAGCATCAGGTTTTGGGAAGACCAGTGGGTTGGTCATAACACCCTGGCTACTAAGTATTGGAGTCTATATAGTATTGCCAATAAACATAATATCACTATGAGTGATGTATGGGACGGCATTAATCTAAAAATCTATTTTAGGAGATGTTTTACTCGTGATATGTTAGCTGAATGGAATGATCTATTCAGCTGCATCAAAAATACTGTGCTGATAGACAAGGATGATACCGTTTGGTGGAATTATGATACAAAGGGTATTTACACTGTTAAATCCTTCTACAATATTATTAATTTTAGAGGGATTCACCCTGGGGATCTTGTTGGAAATATGCCCTAGAGGCAATAATAAAATGGTTATTATTATATTTCCTTGTTCATGATAATTGTCTATTGTTCATGCTATAATTGTGTTACCCAGAAATCGTAATACATGTGTGAATACATAGACCACAACATGTCCCTAGTGAGCCACTAGTTGACTAGCTCGTTGATCAATAGATGGTTACGGTTTCCTAACCATGAACATAGGATGTCATTGATATCAGGATCACATCATTAGGTTAATGATGTGATGGACAAGACCCAATCCTAAGCATAGCACAAGATCGTGTAGTTAATATGCTAAAGCTTTTCTAATGTCAAGTATCTTTTCCTTAGACCATGAGATTGTGCAACTCCCGGATACCGTAGGAGTACTTTGGGTGTGCCAAATGTCACAACGTAACTGGGTGGCTATAAAGGAACACTACGGGTATCCCCGAAAGTATCTGTTGGGTTGGCACGAATCGAGACTGGGATTTGTCACTCCGTATGACGAAGAAGTATCTCTGGGCCCACTCGGTAAGACATCATTGTAATGAGCTCAATGTGACTAAGGGGTTGGTCACGGGATGATGTGTTACGGAACGAGTAAAGAGACTTGCCGTAACGAGATTGAACAAGGTATCGGTATACCGACGATCGAATCTCGGGCAAGTGCTATACCGGTAGACAAAGGGAATCGTATACGGGATTGATTGAATCCTTGACATCGTGGTTCATCCGATGAGATCATCGTGGAACATGTGGGAGCCAACATGGGTATCCTGATCTCGCTGTTGGTTATTAGCCGGAGAGATGTCTTGGTCATGTCTGCATAGTTCCCGAACCCGTAGGGTCTACACACTTAAGGTTCGGTGACACTAGAGTTGTAATGGGATATGTATGTGGTTACCAAAAGTTGTTCGAAGTCCCGGATGAGATCCCGGACATCAGGAGGAGTTCCGGAATGGTCCGGAGGTGAAGATTTATATATGGGAAGTCCAGTTTCAGTCACCGGAAAGGTTTCGGGGTTTATCGGTATTGTACCGGGACCACCGAAGGGGATCCGGGGGTCCACCGGGAGGGTCCACCTGCCCCGAAGGACCTAATGGGCTGTAGTTGGGTGGGAACCAGCCCCTTAGTGGGCCGGTGCGCCCCCCCCCCCCCAAGGGCCCAAGGTGCCTAGGGTTGGAAACCCTAGGGGCATGCCTGCCCAGTGGCGCCCTCCCTAGTTGGAAACCCTAAGGGGGGCGCTGCACCCTCGAGAGCCGCCGCCCCCCCCCCTTCTAGATGGATCTAGGGGTCCGGCCCCCTCTCCCCTTCCCCTATAAATAGTGGGTGGGGGAGGGCAACCGCACCCCTTCTCCTGGCGCAGCCCTCCCCCTTCCTACCCCTTCTCCTCCTCCGTAGCGCTTAGCGAAGCTCTGCCGGATAACCACGAGCTACACCGCCATCAGGCCGTATCCGGAGCTCTCCCTCAACTTCTCCTCCCCCCCCCCCCCCCTTGCTGGATCAAGAAGGAGGAGACGTCCCCAGGCTGTACGTGTGTTGAGCGCGGAGGCGCCGTCGTTCGGCGCTTAGATCGGAATCAACCGCGATCTGAATCGCTACGAGTACGACTCCTTCATCCGCATTCTTGTAACGCTTCCGCATCGCGATCTTCAAGGGTATGAAGACGCACTCCCCTCTCTCTCGTTGCTAGTCTCTCCATAGATTGATCTTGGTGATGCGTAGAAATTTTTTAATTTCTGCAACGATCCCCAATAGTGGCATCATGAGCTAGGTCTATGCGTAGTTTCTATGCACTAGTAGAACACAAGTTGGTGTGGGCGTCGATTTTGTCAATTTACTTGCCGTTACTAGTCTTATCTTGATTCGGCGGCATCGTGGGATGAAGCGGCCCGGACCGACCTTACACGTACACTTACGTGAGACAGGTTCCACCGACCGACATGCACTAGTTGCATAAGGTGGCTAGCGGGTGTCTGTCTCTCCCACTTTTGTCGGATCGGATTCAATGAAAAGGGTCCTTGTCGGTGTCAAAACCGGCGGATCTCAGGTAGGGGGTCCCGAATTGTGCGTCTAGGCAGATGGTAACAGGAGACAAGGGACACGATGTTTTTACCCAGGTTCGGGCCCTCTCGATGGAGGTAAAACCCTACTCCTGCTTGATTAACATTGATGATATCGGTAGTACAAGAGTAGATCTACCACGAGATCAGAGGCTAAACCCTAGAAGCTAGCCTATGGTATGATTGTTGTTCGTCCTACGGACTAAAACCCTCCGGTTTATATAGACACAGAGAGGGTTAGGGTTACACAGAGTCGGTTACAATGGAAGGAGAACTACATATCTGTATCGCCAAGTGTCGGGGAGGCTGATCGTACCCACGGGCACCTATGGGGCCGGCGGACCAGGCCCCTTGTGGTTCGGAGGGGGGCGGAGATCGCACGAAGAGCAGATCGAGGCGAGGCACACGAGCAGTTTACCCAGCTTCGGAGCTCTCCGGAGAGATAAAACTCCTACTGCTGCTTGTTTGATGTCTTGTGTTCTTGCTAGGGAGCAATGAGAGCTACAAAACCTAGCGTGAGTGTCTCTAGTCTCTGGTGAGTCGAATGAACCGAACCAGCCCAACCCCTTCTACGTTGCGCATGGGCCTCCTTTTATATGCTCAAGGGGTCTCCGACAGGTGGCAACATAGGCGGGGGTACAAATGTAAAAACAGGAGTTGGTACACCTACCGAGCGATTATGCAGTGCAAAATACCTAACCACGGCGGCAAGGGACAAAAGCAATAAATGCCCGTCGGTGTCGCCCAAACATTAGCAGAGACCGTCAGTGCGCCTCCGCTTCGCCACGACGGCAAGCTTGTCGGCGCCGCTTATCGCTGCTCTCCGCTGGCTGCACAGCCTCTCGACACGCCGCCCATGGGGCGGCCCCATGGCGACACGTCATTGGATGAGCTGGAGCGGAGACGGAGAAGCGCATGCAGCGGCAAGCGCCTTGCAGCGGCTGAATCCTGTCGCGCCCGGAGGCTCGTCGGCGCTCGAGCCTTCCCGGCAAGCTCCTCTTGCCGGGCCTTGTCTTCTGCGTGCACAGGTGGCCTTCCCGACAAGCTCCTCTTGTCGGGGCCTTGTCTTCTTAATCAAATACTTTGTTCTTGAATGGCTCCAAAGGAGCCACGGAGGATCTTAGCGGTGACGAGGCAAACCTTGCAGCTGGTGCTACAATCGGTCCAAGACGCAGTACGGGATACTAGGGTACCCTACTCTAGTACACCGACAGAGCCCCGGGCCTGGGCCGCACACGGTGCCGAAGCGCTTGTCGGGCCAGGCCCAAAACTGTGCGGACACACGCGGCCTCGACCACGTCGCAACTTCGCCCGAACCCACCACGATCCCCACTAACGGCATGCACCGGACGTGGCGTCGTGCGAAGATCGTGGGCGCGGTCGTGGGGGTTCTTTATTAGCATAAGCGGGCGTCGCCCCTCCTCCCCTTTATAAGCGGAGAAGCAGGCAGGCGACCACCCCTGCCATTGTTGTCTTGTCAAGAAACCACCGCCGCTCCCCTCTTCTTCTCCGGTGCTAAGAGCAGCGCCCGCCCCTTTCGCCGCAAGCACACTCACCGCCGTCGGCCTCCTCGGCCCCCCTCGCCATGGCTCAAAGCCGATAAGGAGAAGGGCGTCAAGTCAGCCGAGGCGCAGCGGCTCATGGCGTTATGCAAGGAGCGAGCCATCTTCCCCCCGCTCGGCGCAAGGGAGCTGCGGGGCGTCTTCTACCTCTTACGGTCGACGGAGACTGCGTGCGCATCCGCGCGCAGGGTGCTCCGCCTCCGCCTCGATTTGGCCCCAACAGGGTACCCTTTCTTCGCCCTTTTCTTCTATTGCGGGCTTTTCCCGCCCTTTTCCGAGTTCTTTTGCGACATAATGAACACCTTTAGCCTCCGCCTCCTTGATTTCACCCCCAACGCCATCTTGACCATGGCGGTTTTCGCGCATTTGTGCGAAAACTTTGTCGGAGTCCACCCGAACGTGGCACTCTTCCGCCATTTCTTTGTTCCCCGCGTCGAGAGGAGAGCCACTTGCGGAGGGATAGCACAGGTCTCTAGGATCGGCAAGAAAGAGGCCTACCTAGAGGGAGAGTTCCGCAACAAGTGGGAGGAGTGGAGAGCCAACTGGTGCTGGGTCGTAGAGGAGAATCCGCAGCCCTTCACCGCCGTGCGCCAAACTCCAATAGTGCGCGGCAGGGATTGGAGCAACTTGGCGCCGGAGGACGCGGTGAAGATAGTCTGTGACCGAATCCTGCGCCTCGGGCTTGCCGGGTTGGCCGTGAGGCGCGGATTGGCGCGGACTTCCTTCGCCGCGCCACGCTTCCCTTGCGGGTGAAAGGAGGAGGCCTGCTTGGGAGTTCCAAAATGCGGCGGACATCATGAGGCTGCGCCCGGGCCTGAATTGGAACTTTACCGTCTTGGAGCTGGACTCAATACTGCTCGAGCTGTTCAAGAACGACCCCGACCATCAAGAGTGGTTTAGGTTACCGCGGGGGGTCGTCCCTTTGTGCAACAACTCGGCGCTCGACCGCATCCGCGCCATGATGCCTTGTCACGACTCCACGGGATCATCCCAACTTTGGCGAGAGCCCCGACGAGGCCGTGCAGCAATTCTTGACGATTTGCAAGAAGTGCCGATCCGCTCGGCAAGCGAAGAGGCTCACCCGCGACACCACCGACCAGGAGATGGCGAGGATCGCCACCGAGGTGGAGGAGGCGGCAGCTGCCGGCCGGAGCCTTTGGGTTCACCGTGGAGGAGGCGGGCGCCAGGCGGCAAGCCTTGCCGAGCGAGGGGAGGTCGCCGGCGAGGACGAGCTTGTCGAGCCCGAGGCCAGGTCGAGTGGACCCGCCGAAGGCGCTTCTTCCCCACCGCTAAGCGACTTGCCGCCAGCGGAGCCCCCGACTCCGCCGAGGGGGCGTCTTCGCAAGGCTGGAGACGAGCCGGGGCGACAGACCGGCCCACAGCAGCAGCGCCGCGCGACGCGCTCCACCGCGGCAAGCGAGGTTGCCGCGGGAGCGCCCCACACGGCCGCGACAACCGGGGCGGGATCTTCTCAGGCCACCACCGACGCCTCCGCCAAGCGGCCAAGAGAGCCCACGCCTCCACCTCGTCGCACCGGAGGCGAGGCGGAGTTTGACTTCTTCACGCTCAGCTCCGAGGAGGAAGGCGAAGAGTAAGCTTCTCGAGATTGTGCTTGTATTTCTTCAATTTTATTGCTTCATCTTGGATCTAATTTGCTTCGTTCTGGACTCTTTCCTTTTCAGGACGCTGGCCCAGAGAGCGGCGAAGAGGGCCAAGATCCCGGCGGTGCGTCGTTGAGGGCGATTCTCCCGTGGCGACGGGGGACGCATCCGAGACCGCCTTGCGACCCGGCAACCCTTCCCCAGAGCAGCCCCCAGCACAGCCCCCAGAGTAAGTGTGCAGTTTTCTTCTTACTATTAGGTGTGCAGGGGTGCTCCTTCTTTGTTGATATCTGACTGTGTGCTTGTGTAGGAGCAGAGCAGCCTCATCAGGAGGGCTCGGAAGCCGCCTCCGAGATCCTGCCCGCTGCCACTACGCCGCCAAGGGAGAACTCCCGGCAAGGGGCGCCCTCCGACAAGGGAGGCCACCCGGCAAGGGAAGCCACTCCGGCAAGGAGGCTACCCCGGCAAGGGGACGGCGCCCGATGACCCTCCGGTGGTCGAGGCCATGGCTGCGGACCCGTTGCGGTGTAATTCCCTTACGCGAAAATCTCCCTTGGGTTTGCTTTCTTTCGTTTCTCTTTTGAACATCTGCTTGTTGCTCTTTCTTCGTCGGCCTTGAGACCCGATGGAGGTCGAGGCCGCGGCGAGGAGGAAAGCAGCAACACCGACGAGGCCACCGTCGAAGAAGAAGAGGTCGTCGTCGTGGAGGAAGAGGTCAGCCGACGAGCCTGGCACAGGAGGCCACCGAGGCTGCCGACGCAGAGGCCGGGCGAGGGTCGGGCGATCGCATCGACGGCCACGAGGGCTGCAGGAGCGGCAAGCGCTACACCGACAGCCGACTTCCCCTTGTTGCGGTGGCGGGCTCGAGGAGCCCCAGCCCGGCGCCTACCAAGGCCGGCGGCGTCTTCATCAAGCTCCCACAGGAACCGAGCTCGGGGCACCGGTCGAGGGCGAGACCTTCGACGGCGAAGCTACTGCGCCTCCCGTGGCCGACGCCGGTGGATGCGCCAAGCAAAGCAGCGGGCCGAAGTTCGAGGAGGAGCAGCCTCAAGAAGCTGCTGTCGCTCTACCGCACGGCAGGCCAAGTTAGAGACCCGGAAGCCCTTGTCGCGAGGCGGGAGGCGGACATGGAGAAAGCGCCGAGGAGCTCCGGGCGCTAACAAAGAAGCCCTCCGCGACGTGGCGGAAGCGCTGGGGCAACTTAGAGGAGCGCACGGCCTTCATCCTTGAGAAGGCCGCGGGCCGAGGAGGAGCAGCGGTTGCCGAGAAGCTCGCCCCAGAAAGCGAAGCCGGGCGCAGCGGAAGGTCAACTGGACAGCCACGAAGAAGACCTTGCAGCGCGAGAGGAGTCGCTTGGCGGGCGCCCAGAGGCGGCGACGCTGCCGCAGCCGCCAAGGAAGAGTGAAAGGCGAAGGTGGCACACTGGAGGCCACCCTCAAGAAGAGCGGCGAAGAGCTTGCCGTGCTCAAGCGTGAGCGCGAAGGACGCCTACACTCTGGGTGAGCTGCGAGTCGTCTCGCTGATAGAGGCAAGGAGCTCGGCGCCGCCAAGGATTCCAAGGCGGATCTGGAGCTGAAATCGACCACCACCGACGCAGACGTTGGACGGTGCCAGAGAGCGGGAGGTGGGCTTGTTGGAGGCGATCAAGGCCAAGGAGGAGCTGCTGGCGAATGCTGCCTCCGTCCAGAACACCTTGAGGGAGAGCGTGGAGCACTGGACCGAAGGTCTTGTGGACACCGCCGCCGACATCCACAACAAGCTGATGGAGCTGGGGATGGCGGACCTTGCGTACTCCTCCGACGAGCATCTCCAACCCAGCGCCAAGCTCAGCTTATTCTTCAAAGGCGTGGTGGCGTGCCTCCAGCCGACTCGGGAAGAGGTCCCAAAGCAGCTGGCCGAGGAATCACGCCAGTGCATGCGAGAGCCCTCGAGAAGGTGTTGATCAAGGTGGCCTTCCGCAATCCGGGCCTCAACCTTAACGGCGTCCTCGGATCCACAGCCGCCCGATGCCAACGTGGAGGAGCTCAAAGCCCTTGTCGCACCCATTGTGGACAAGGTGAACAAGATCAAGCGGATTGAGGGCGACCTGCGTGAGACTAGGCCGCCAACTTTATCTTTCCTTGTCGCTGCTGATCATGTTTAGAACACTTTGTTAGATCAGCGACAAGTTATTTTGTAATATACTCTATCTTAGGCGATCAATGCAATGTTATTTCCTCTACTTGATTCCTTCCTTTGTATATTTCTGCCTTACGCATTTGGGGGACTTGTCGGTGCGGGCACCTTTGCCATGAAGGCCGAGTGCGAACGTCGGCTTGGCAGTGCCGCCTCCGACAAGCAACCTTGTCGCGACTAGCCGCAGCTCACTTAAGTTGTTGAGCGGACTCGAAACAAAGTAAGGGCGCGACTAGCCGGCGAGTTGGTTCCTCTGTGCACAGGTTCTCCATACAAAGTACTATCGTTCGAGGAAGATAACTTAAAAATTTAAAAATTGATTGCTCAAACTTTGGCAACTTAGCTTTTCTGTCTCTTGCTTCCCGGTGAGGTGAAACTTCCTCGAGCGGTGCCTGGTCCATAGTATTATCTCCTCCTTCCCCCCGGTTAACTTGTGCGCGAGGGAGCCTTCCTTTCTTTGAGAAAAGAAAAAGAAGAGGAAATAACGTTATGGAGCCCAATGGCTCGATTCTGCTTACCGGGTGTGGTTGCTGCACAAAGTGTTAGCCAAAACATGCAATAAATTGATGAAAGCATGAAATTGACAAGTTGTGCGCAACACATGAGCTTTACTGATGCACGGGGTCTGCGCCCGGCTTTGTACAAAGGATTACATGCAACAGCGGCAAGACTTGTACAAAAGGTGGTTGCTTAACAGGTTCCGACAACCGCGCCCTATGGGTAAAACTTACGAAGATGCTCAATGTTCCAGATTTGCTCACGGAATGCCATCTTCGGTCTCAAAGCCAGACAGCGCCAGCCCTAGTGACTCGTTTCACCCGATAAGGGCCTTCCCACTTCAGCGTCAACTTGTTTGAATTCTTGGCGGACTGAACGCGAAGAACAAGGTCGCCTTCCTCGAGACTTCGGCATTAACCCTGCGGCTATGGTAGCGACGCAAAAGCTTGCTGGTAGCGAGCAGCTCGCCAATGGTTGAAGATGATCCTCCTCAAGGAGCAGCGTCATCTTGTCGCAGCCTGCTCTTGCTCAAGCTCATCATAAGCGAGTACTCGAGGCGATCCGTATACGAAGTTCCGTGGGGAGAACTGCCTCTGCTCCATAGACTAGAGCGAAGGTGTCTGCGGCGATGGCTCGATTTGGCGTCGTCTGATCGACCAAAGAACCACCGGCAGCTCCTCGATCCGATTTCTTCCGCACTTGTGCAGCACTGTCGAAAGTTACGGTCTTGAGCCCGCGCGCAGCACTTCAAAGATTTGCCCTCTCTCGCTTGACCGTTGCTTCTCGGGTGAGCAACAGAAGCAAAGCAGACCTTGGCGCCAAGGTCTTGGACGTCTTGCATGAAGGTGCGACTGCGTGAATTGTGTGCCGTTGTCGGTGATGATCCGGTTAGGGATTCCAAGCGGCAAACAATCGACTGAAGAACTTGATCACGATCGTCATCACCTTCCTCATCGATTCCACTTCCGCCACTTTGTGAACTTGTCGATGGCGGCGTACAAGTACTCAAAGCCCCAACTGACTTCGGGGAAGGGGCCGAGATGTCGAGCCCCGGACCGAAAATGGCCAGGATAAAGGGATCGTCTGGAGAGCTTGAGTTGGCTGGTGTATCTGCTTGGAATGGAACTGCACGCTTCACACTTGGTTACTTGTGCGATTGCATCACGGAGGGCTGTCGGCCGGAAGAAACCTTGCTTGGGAAAGCTTTGCCGGCAAGTGCTCTTCTTGCGCCAATGTGGTGACCACATATGCCTCCATGTATCTCTCTCGCCAACAGCTTATTCCTTCTTCCTCAAATACACTTCGATTTCACACCGTTGAGTCTTCTTCTGTACAGTATGCTGTCGACAAACTGGTACATACTTGACTGCCGGGCTACTCTTTCCGCTTCTTCTTGCTCTTCGGGAAGTTCTCCTGTCTGAAGGAAATGGACAATCTGCTGCGCCCATGCTGGAGCTTGCGGCTCGACAACAAGGACTAAAGGCACATCTGCTGCTGCGGGAACATCAGCTTCCACGGCAAGAACCTGCGGCCCTGCCGGAGCTTGATGCTCCCCGACAAGCTTGCCGGAGCAAGACTTGTCGGGAGCGTCTGCTTCTACGAAACAAACCCTAGGGCCTGTCGGAGCAGACTGCTCCTCAGCACTGTTGGTGTTGATCTTGGGGACCTTTGCGACGACGGCTTCGCGAAGCTCTGTCGGAAAGTAGTCACCAGAGGCCAACTTCCTCTTCTTGCTTTGTCCAGTTGATGGTGTTACGGTTGGTTGAGTCAGCTTGAGCACGAAAATCCCTGGTTCCACGAGCAACTTAAGTGCGGCACACTTTGACAGGCCGTCGGCAATATCATTCTGAGCTCTTGGAACATGTTCCATTTGCGGGCCGTCAAAGTGCTCTTCTAGCTTCCTCGGTTCATCGACGTGAAGCTTCCATCAACGGACTCTGGTAATCTTTGTTGACTTGGCGGACTGACGAGTTGTGAGTCTCCCACGACAATAAGCTTTTTGATCCCAAGGTCCACGGCGATCCTGAGACCGGCAAGCAAACCTTCATACTCTGCGGTATTGTTTGTCGCTTGCTCCTTGGGAAAGTGCATCCGGGCGACGTACTTGAGGTGCTCTCCGGTGGAGTGCGATAAGCGACGCCGGCACCAGCGCCTTGAAGCGAGAAGGCACCATCAAAGTACATCAGCCACTCTTTGCTTGCTTCTTTGACGGGAATGCTCGTCTCCGGAATCTCTTCATCTGGTGTTGGCGTCCATTCTGCTATGAATTCTGCCAACGCTTTGCTTTGGATAGTTGATGTGCTTTCAAACTTGAGACCAAAGCTTGACAGCTCCAGTGCCCACTCGACAATCCTGCACAGCCGCTCGGATTCTGCAGTATCCTCTTCAGCGGAAAGCGAGTGACAACTGTGATCTCATGTGCTTGGAAGTAATGGCGCAGCTTTCTCGAGGCCATGAGGAGGCCGAAAAGCATTTTTTGCACACCAGAGTACCTTGACCTAGCCCCCTGCAGGAGGGAACTGACAAAGTAGACTGGGCGCTGCACCATCCTTTTCTGTATCTGTTCATGTGTCTGCGCGGATTCATCCTTGTCGGGACCAGAGCTTGTCGGCGAAGCCCCCTGCTTGTCGCTGGATGTGCTTGTCGTGGTTGCTGGCTCGTCATCCGCCTCCCTCTCCGCTACTAACGCAGCACTAACCACTTGATTGGTTGCCGCTATATATAGCAGCAACTTCTCTTGTGGCTTAGGTGCGACAAGTGTTGGAGTGGAGGACAGGTATCTCTTCAAGTCTCTGCGGCAGCGACCTCCGCTTCGGAGTCCATTTCATTGGACCTGCCTTTTCAAAATCTTGAAAAAGCGGCAGTATGCTCAACACACCTAGAAATAAACCTGCCGAGAGCAGCCACGCAACCGGCAAGCCTTCGTACATCCTTGACGCTTTGGTGCTTCAATCGCTCAATGGCCTTGATCTTGTCGGGATTAGCTTCGATCCTCGCCGAGACACGAAGAACCCAAGAAGCTTGCCGGAAGGGACTCCAAACACGCATTTCTCGGGGTTGAGCTTGAGGTTGATCTTGTGCAGATTTGCAAAGGTCTCGTCCAAATCTTGAACCAGAGTTGCTTTGTCCTTGCTTTTGACCACTATGTCATCCATGTAGGCTTCTACATTTCTGTGCATTTGCGGCTCAAAAGCGTGATGTAACGCCCCGGTTTTGATGCGCCAGGTGTCTACCAGTTATTCGCCGTCTTTGCCATGTCATGTGCTTGCGTGTCTCTCTTTGCCATGTCATCATCTGCATTTCGTATCATGTCATCATGTGCATTTCATTTTGCATACGTGTTCGTCTCATACATCCGAGCATTTTCCCCGTTGTCCGTTTTGCAATCCGGCACTCCTATGTCTCCCGGCGCCCCCTTTTGCCTCTTTTCGTGTGCGGGTGTTAAACGGTCTCGGAATGGACCGAGTCTTGCTAGCGGCCTTGGTATAGCACCCGGTGAACCGCTGTCAAGTTTCGTGCCATTTGGAGGTCGTTTGGTACTCAACAGTTAGCAAGGTAACCGCATGAGCCCTCTTTGTTTGCAGCCCAACACCTTCCAAAGTGGCCCAAAACCCACTAACTCCCCTCCATGCTCTCGGTCGTTCGATCACGATCGCGTGGCAGAAAACCGCACCTCATTTGGACTCTCCTAGCTCCCTCTACCTATATATATGTCCTCCTCCAAAATTCGGATCATTCCCCGAAACCCTAGATCTACTCCGCCGCGCGGACACGTCCGATCTGGACGGACGCGTCCGCCCGCCGGCCGCAGCGAATCCTCGCGCCACGTGTCGCGCCGCCGCCACCCTCACGCCCGGCCCGCGGAGCCCGCCTATCGAGCCGCCACGACCCTCGCGCCCGCCGCCGCCCGGCAAGCTTCCGCCCGCCGCTCCAGCGCCGCCCGCCCGCGCCCGCCGGACTTCGCCCGCCTCCGCCGCCCGCTTCGCCGCCCTTGGCGCCACTTTCCGCTGCCCGGCGCCGGAACCGCCCGTCGCCGTGCCAGCCCCCAGCGCCGAAACACCCGCCTCCGCGCCTTGCCTCGGATCCGCTCGGCCCGTCGCCTTTAGCCGCCGGCGCCAGCTCACGATCGCCCGGCTGAGCAAGGCCCGCCGCCCAGCGAAACCTCCCTCGTCGCCCGCCAGCCGGCCGGATCCGGCGGATCCGGTCGGGCCGCCTCCCGCCTTCCCGAGGTCTCCGGTGACCTCTCCCTCCATCTCCGGCCGAGATCCGCGATCCTCGTAATCCGCGCCCATGATTGACTTCTTCCCCCCTCTGAAAATCCACTAAGTCCCCGAAATTATTGCATTTTGTTTGCATTTTCATCATGCCATAACTCTGCATCTATAGCTCCATTTTGCGCGTGTAATAAGTCAAAATGTTCGCCCCATGAGTAGATCATTTCATCTCATTGAATCATTTTCTTTTGAGCTCATCCTGGTGCCCGAAATGCTGTTAGAAGAGGGCTATGTGATGTTAGTTTTAGATTCTTATCAGAACATGCACTTTTGTCATTTTTGCCATGATTGATGTGTGCACCCTATGAACTTGAGTCCTACATGTGTTCTGTAATATGCCATGGCATATTTACAGGGGTGTATGCCATGTATTTTTGTGATCTCTGTGGTGACTAACACAAGCATGCAAACTAGGCTTCATGATGTTGCTGATTTCAGCCTCTGTTTTGCTGATATTTTTATGCCATGTTAACTTGATGCTACAGAGAGATCCATGCTTATTTTGAGATACTCCAGTAAGGATGTTTTGAACATATGGTTATTATCTATCCATCCATGCCCTTGTTTGAAATTATGGAGTGCCATAGATTGAGTCAATCAAGCTCTACTTTTGCTATAAAATGTTTCCTGGCAGAGTGTTTACATGTTATTCAATTTTGCCAAGGTTGTTGTAGTTGATCCTTGCATGCTATGATGTTGTTCTTGCCATTTATAGCTTCTATGCCATGTCTTCTTACTGTGGGTTACCTTTCCATGCCATGTATTGCTCTGTGGTGAGTGGTTCAAGCTCACCAACATGCCTACTTATTGTTGTTCCTGCCATGTTCAAATCTGTAATATAACTTGCCATGTTTACATGGGTTCCATAATATTTTCTGATCCTTTTTGACTCATGGTCAGTAAAGGATTTTTGTTCTATGCAATTAGTAGATTCATTCCATGCCTTTGTTTTCCATGATAAGCTCCTGTAACATGTTGTTTGATAGCTTTAAACATTGCAACCTGATGTTATTTCTGCTAAAGTCTGGAACTGTTATTATTTGCAATCTTGCCATGTCATTTTGAGCATGTTCTAGTGATTTCTGGAGATATCTCAGTGTTCATGTTTTGTCATGCTTTACCTGTAAATCATGCCCATGCCTTTTGTTTTCTTCTTGAGGTGCTGTAGCTTGTTGTTTTGATGCTTGCAATATGCCTAGTTGCTGTTTTGGACAGATTGTTGCTATAACTTGTATTGTGTGTATGTGTTGAACCGTTGCTCCGTTTTGAGTGTGCTCTATATGAAACTTACTTGATTTTGCATGTAGTTTCATGTTATCATGTTGCATCCTTGTTTTGAGGTGTTTGCTTGATGTTTGTATGCATTTTGCATCAATGCCATGTTTAACTTGTTTTGCTCATATCTTCTAGGCCGTAGCTCCGAATCTAATGAACTTTATATGTAACTTGACTAGAATTTTGTGTAGATCATCGTGGTGCATATTAACTTGCTATTTAACCACTTGAACATAAGGTTTATTCAGATCTGGACCAATTTCAAAATTTGCATATGAGGACTTACGGGAATTGTTATATGTTGTTCCCGGCCTCATTTAAACTTGCATTTATGTGTTGCTCTTGTTTGCATAATCCCTTGCCATGAGTAGCCTCATATAGATTTGTCATGCATCATACTTGGTTGAGCATCATGTCTTGTTCATGTGTGGTGTGTTTACTATGCTGTGTGCTTCTTCTTGTTAGTTCCTGTTTCGTTGCGATCGTGAGGATTCATTCGTCTACGCTTGGTTCGGCTTCATCCGTTCGTCTTCTTCATGGACTCGTTCTTCTTCCTTGCGGGATTTCAGGCAAGATGACCGCTACCTGGATCTCACTACTATCATTGCTATGCTAGTTGCTTCGTTTCTATCGCTATGCTTGCTACCTATTACCTGTTTATCAAGCCATCCCAAATTGCCATGTCAGCCTCTAACCTTTTGCACCCTTCCTAGCAAACCGTTGTTTGGCTATGTTACCGCTTTGCTCAGCCCCTCGTATAGCGTTGTTAGTTGCAGGTGAAGATGAAGTTTGTTCCTTGTTGGAACATGAAGATGTTGTTCCTTGTTGGAACATGTTTACTTGTTGGGATATCACAATATATCTTATTTTATTAATGCATATATATACTTGGTAAAGGGTGGAAGGCTCGGCCTTATGCCTGGTGTTTTGTTCCACTCTTGCCGCCCTAGTTTCCGTCATATCTGTATTATGTTCCGGATTTTGCGTCCCTAACGCAGCGGTCGGGTGATTTATGGGACCCCTTGACAGTTCGGTTTGAATAAGACTCCTCGGCAAGGCCCAACATTGGTTTTACCATTTGCCTCACCTAGCCCTTTTTCCCTTGGGTTTGAGCCCAAGGGTCATCTTATTTACCCCGGGCCGGTGCTCGTCGTGAGTGCTGGTCCAAACCGTCGACCGCCGGTGTACCAGGCAACTCTGGGTTCGCCTATCGGAAGTTTGGACAATCCGGTGTGCCACGAGAATGAGAGATGTGCAGCTCCTATCGATTTGTCGGCACATTCGGGCGGCTTTGCTGGTCTTGTTTTATTCTTTGTCGAAATGTCTTGTAGCCGGATTCGAGACTGGTCGGGTCTTCCGGGAGAAGGAATATCCTTCGTTGATCGCGAGAGCTTATCATGGGCTAAGTTGGGACACCCTGCAGGTATAAACTTTCGAGAGCCGTGCCGCGGTTATGTGGCGAGATGGGAATTTGTTAATGTCTGGTTGTAGTAAACTTGAAGCAAACTCTTCTAAAATACACCAACGTGTGCGTAATCGTGAGTGTCTCTTTTCGGGGTTGATCGAGAGGAGAACACGGTTTCTGGGTTATGTTTGACGTAAGTAGGAGTTCAGGATCACTTCTTGATCATTACTAGTTGACGACCGTTCCTTTGTTTCTCTTCTCGCTCTCATCTGCGTATGTTAGCCACCATATATGCTTAGCCGCTGCTGCAACCTCACCACTTTACCCCTTCCTTTCCCTTTAAGCTTTGCTAGTCTTGATACCCATGGTAATGGGATTGTTGAGTCCTCGTGGCTCACAGATTACCACACCACCGATTGCAGTGTACAGGTTGCGATGATCATGACGTGAGAGCGATGTTTGCTTGTGTTGGAGTTCTTCTTACGCTTCTTCTTCGATCGAGGGTAGGTTCGGTCGGCACTGGGCTAGCGTGGTGGATGTCGTTTGAGCTTTTGTTTATGTTTCATCCGTAGTCGAATGTTGATCTTGTATATGATGTTGTTGTATTCTTGTGCCTTATGTATGTATCCCCATCTATTATGTAATGTTGATGTAATGATATCCACCTTGCAAAAGCGTTTCAATATGCGGGTCTATCCTTGGTGGGACCGTCGAGTTCCTTTTGGATAGGGTCGCATATTGGGCGTGACACGTCATGGACTACCCTTGCAAATGTTGAACCAGCATTCTTCAAACCGAAAGGCATCCGTATGAAACAGTATGTGCCACATGGTGTAATGAATGCGGTCTTCTCTTCATCTTCTTCAGCCATGAAGATCTGATGATATCCTGAGTATGCATCAAGAAACGAAAGCAAATCACATCCAGCCGTGGAGTCAACAATCTGGTCAATGCGCGGCAAGGGAAATGGATCTTTGGGACAAGCTTTATTAACATCCGTGAAGTCAATACAAAGCCTCCATTTTCCATTTGCTTTCGCGCGACTACTGAGATTGGCCAACCACGTAGGATGGAGCACTCCTCGACAAGGCCTGCTGCTTCCAGCTTCTTGATCTCTTGACTATGAATTCTTGGCGCTCCACCGCTTGCTTCGACTTTTTGCTTGACGGGGCGCGCATGAGGACAACGGCCAGCGGTGCTCAATCACTTTCACAGGAACACGGGGATATCGACGGTTGCCATGCAAACACGCCGACATTCGCCCGCCAGAAAGCAACGGCGCGCCTTCCTATTTAGGGTCGAGAGGCACCGATGGTGAAGGTACCACTAGTGCCGTCCTCCTTGGCGGAACCTTCTTGGTCTTGGCGGAGCCACCATCTTCTTGCACTTGCGGTGGAGCTCGATGGTGCGTCCTCGACGGTAGCGCAGCACTCGAAGAGGTGCGCTTGCGGAGTGAGCATCGAGCCCTTGTCGGACTTGGACTTGGTCTTCTTCCCCGGGAGCTTCAGCGGCAAGTGTCGGCAATCCGTCATGGCCGCCGCATCCCGGTAGATCTTGTCGGCACAGATAAGGGCATCCTTTTTGTCGCCCGTGGGCGGAGATGACGCTTATCGGGCCCGCATCTTGAGGAGATTGTAAGCGTAGTGAGAGGCTGCCATGAACTTGGCGAGTCTTTGGGCGGCCGAGTATCCCATTGTAAGGCAATGGGAAATCGGCAACGTCGAATGTAACCCTCTCGATCCTGAAGTTCAGCTCACGCCAAATGTGACCGGCAACGTAATCTTCCCTTCGGCTTGCTCCTTCCCAGATTGATTCCTTGAAAGGTACCGGTCTCTTCGAGCTTGTTGTCGGGGATTTGAAGCTTCTGGAGCACCGCGGAGGAGATCAGATTCAAGCCGGCCCCGCCGTCAACTAACATTTTTGTGACCTTGAGGTTGCGGATGGTTGGAGAGACCAACATCGGCAAGCACCCGACCGCAGTTATGCGATCATGGTGGTCATCAATATCAAAAATGATAGGCGTCTTTGGACCACTTGAGAGGCTTGCGTGACTCTACGGATGGTTCCGCTGTATTGACCTCCCGCATCCATTGTTTGAGTTGGCGATGGGAGGTATGCAGGGAAGCACCTCCGTCAACGCAAAGGACCTCTGTGGCTTTCTGAAACTCCTGCTCATCGGCGGCGTCGTCTTCCATATCTTCGTTGCCGTCCTCATCTTCATCCTTGTCGCGGCCGCGGGGAGGTCGATCTCCTTGTCGCTGCTTGGCCTTGCCGCGGCGTCCTCCCCGGCCGGGACGTTTCTTGCTTGCTCCCGCAGCACCTTCCTGGGCCTTCTCCTTGTCGCGCCAGACTCAGCTCTCTGCTGTTCGACAAGCTGCTCGACCTTCTTGCAGCTCTAGAGGTCGTGGCCCTTGGTGCGGTGGATCTTGCGGTATCGCTTTGCGGAGCTGTCACGCTTGTCGTCGGCGCCGCCATCGACCGGTGGTTGGCGTCAGCGGCAACCTCCTTGCCGGAGCCACCAGCCTTGGCGTTCTTGTTGCCACCTCCAATGCCGGACTGCTCGACTGCTAGCACTTCTCTGGCTTTCTTCTTCCTGTTGCCTCGCCGCCGGCCCTTCTTTGCCGTGGCGGTGTCCTCACTGTCAGATCCTGCTTCGCATTCTCTCACGAGTCTCCTCCCTTCCTCGGTAGCGTGCACACTTGTCGGCCAAGGCGTAGCTCACTGACGTCCTTGACTTTGCACATCGCCATCTCCTCCCTCATCCTGCGGTTCCGCACATTCTGATGAAATGCGCTGACCACCGCGGCAGGGTGGACGTCTTGGATGTTGTAGTGCACACGGCTGAATCTCTGAATGAACTTGGCGCAGGGACTCTCCTTCCTTCGGCGAGCAAGTGAAGGTCACTCTCTTGGCCATGAGGTTTGTGGCCACCGTGAAGGTGCCAACAAACCGATGGCACAGATCTGCCAAGAGGATATGGAGCTGTCCGGCAAGTGCATGAGCCAAGATCGGCGTTGGGCTTGAGCACGAGCGGGAAGTAGTTGGTGAGGATCTTGTCGTCCGTCCCCGCAGCCTGCACCGCGATGGTGTAGATGCTAAGGAACTCCGACGGATGCGCCCTGCCATCATACTTCTCCGCACGCGTCTGGTTTGAAGTTTTTCTCTGGGCCACTTTGGACTTGCCGTAGCTCACGAGTGAACGCAGGGCAACCTACCGCGTCTGACAAGTCGCTGGCTCCTCCGCACGCGCGCATGTCAACAGAAGGCCCAGCGCGCTTGTCGGACTGACGTCGCGCTTCTCTTCGGCGCTCGATGCGAGTTTGAGCGTCCTCTTGTTGTCGCTCATGAAGAACTTGGCGCTGATCGCGGCGAGCTCGCGGATCCGACGACGCAGTGGAGTCGTTGTCGAGGTGGATCCGGTGAGTCGGCGATCTTGGCCTTCTTGGCGGAGAGTGCGCAGTGGTTGCACCTCCGACAGTGTCGTTGCCACCGGCTCGTGCCTTTTCGCCTCGCCGCGCGACGGCGTTGGTTGCCGCGAGCATCGCCGTTAGCAAAGCCGATGAGGCTCGATAGTGGCCCTCCACTCGTCGACCTTGTCGGCCGTTGGAGGTAGTCGAGAGCAGCCGAGCTCGCCAGAGCTTCTGCTGGAGTAGTGGGTGGCATTGGAGAACGGTGTGAGGAGCGGACACGCTCGGACTTCTAACTACGTTAGAAGGAGCAGCACCCGTCCGGCGACCGTATCTCACTCGTGCCCGGCATGTTGGCGCGCATGCTGGTCTTGAGGGTCTCGATCCAGCGAACATATGGCGTTGTGAACGCCATGACGTTGTTGGTCCGCGTCTCTGAGATGGGCGCAAGGGATGCGCGGACGCCGAGGTTTGCGGGGCCTTGTCCTTGGACTTGGCAATGTCGCGGACACCTTCGTCGGCGCCCGTTCCTCCGCCAGCGTCTGCCCCACCACCTGTTTGCTGCGGTGAGGGCGGGTACGACGCGGACGGCTCTGCTGCCGCCGAAGCCTTCTTCTTCGGTGGCATGTTGAGGAAGATGTTGATGACGCTGCTCGTGTGAACGCCGGATCAGATTCACACGGCCTCGACGCCCCCTACCGGGCGCGCCAAAGATGTCGGGAGGCTGATCGTACCCACGGACACCTATGGGGCCGGGCGGACCAGGCCCCTTGTGGTTCGGAGGGGCGCGGAGATCACACGAAGAGCGGATCGAGGCGAGGCACACGAGCAGTTTACCCAGCTTCGGAGCTCTCCGTAGAGATAAAGCTCCTACTGCTGCTTGTTTGATGTCTTGTGTTCTTGCTAGGGAGCAATGAGAGCTACAAAACCTAGCGTGAGTGTCTCTAGTCTCTGGTGAGTCGAATGAACCGAACCAGCCCAACCCCTTCTACGTTGCGCATGGGCCTCCTTTTATATGCTCAGGGGGTCTCCGACAGGTGGCAACATAGGCAGGGGTACAAATGTAAAAACAGGAGTTGGTACACCTACTCGAACAGTGTACAGTGCAAAATACCTAACCCTGACGGCAAGGGACAAAAGCAATAAATGCCCGTCGTTGTCGCCCAAACAAAGGTAACAGAGACCGTCAGTGCGCCTCGCTTCGCCACGACGGCAAGCTTGTCGGCGCCGCTTATCGCTGCTCTCCGCTGGCTGCACAGACCTCTCGACACGCCGCCCATGGGGCGGCCCCATGGCGACACGTCACTGGATGAGCTGGAGCGGAGACGGAGAGAAGATGCATGCCATGACAAACGCCTTTGCCGCTGAATCCTTGTCGCGCCCGGAGGCTCGTCGCGCTCCGAGCCTTCCCGGCAAGCTCCTCTTGTCGGGGCCTTGTCTTCTGCGTGCCTGGAGTGGCCTTCCCAACAAGCTCCTCTTGTCGGGGCCTTGTCTTCTTAATCAAATATGTTGTTCTTGAATGGCTCCAAAGGAGCAACGGAGGATCTTGGCGGTGACGAGGCAAACCTTGCCGCGGGGTGCTACAACTGTCCGTGCACGAGTACGGGATACTAGGGTACCCCTACTCTAGTACACTGACACCAAGCTTGCCTTCCACGCCAAGGAAAGTCCCATCCGGACACGGGACGAAGTCTTTAATCTTGTATCTTCATAGTCCAGGAGTCCGGCCAAAGGTCATAGTCCGGCCATCCGGACACCCCCTAATCCAGGACTCCCTCGGTCCTTATGAAGTGTAAATAGAAATTGGCATATCACGTTGTGGTTTTGGTGTAGGTAAGAAACGTTCTTGCTAGAAACCTATAGCAGCCACGTAAAAATTTGCAACAACAATTAGAGGATGTCTAACTTGTTCTTGCAGCATATGCCGTGTGATGTGATATGGCCAAAAGGATGTGATGAATGATATATGTGATGTATGAGATTGATCATGTTCTTGTAATAGGAATCACGACTTGCATGTCGATGAGTATGAAAACCGGCAGGAGCCATAGGAGTTGTCTTAATTTATTGTATGACCTGTGTGTCAATGAAAACGCCATGTAATTACTTTACTTTATTGCTAACCGTTAGCCATAGTAGTAGAAGTAATAGTTTGCAAGACAACTTCATGAAGACACGATGATGGAGATCATGGTGTCATGCCGGTGACGATGATGATCATGGCGCCCCGAAGATGGAGATCAAAGTAGCAAAATGATATTGGACATATCATGTAACTATTTGATTGCATGTGATGTTTATCATGTTTTACTTATTATTTGCTTATAACGAAGGTAGCATATATAAGATGATCCCTCATTAAAATATCAAGAATTGTGTTCCCCCTAACTGTGCACCGTTGCT
This sequence comes from Aegilops bicornis, assembly GCA_021605145.1. NCBI lineage: Eukaryota > Viridiplantae > Streptophyta > Magnoliopsida > Poales > Poaceae > Aegilops > Aegilops bicornis. Next base: position 293,964,232 of record CM038670.1, on the reverse strand, counting down.
AAGGTCCGTTGTTCCGAAGCACCACGTGATGATCGGGTGTGATAGGTTCTAACGTTTGCATACAACGGGTGTAAGCCAGATTACACACGCAATACACTTAGGTTAACTTGACGAGCCTAGCATGTACAGACATGGCCTCGGAACACGGAAGACCGAAAGGTCGAACATGAGTCGTATAGAAGATACGATCAACATGAAGGTGTTCGCCGATGATGACTAGTCCGTCTCACGTGATGATCGGACACGGCCTAGTTGACTCGGATCATGTATCACTTAGATGACTAGAGGGATGTCTATCTGAGTGGGAGTTCATTAAATAATTTGATTAGATGAACTTAATTATCATGAACATAGTCTAAAACTTTGCAATATGTCTTGTAGATCAAATGGCCCACGCTAATGTTGCCCTCAACTTCAACGGGTTCCTAGAGAAAACCAAGCTGAAAGACGATGGTAGCAACTACACGGATTGGGTCTGTAACCTGAGGATTATCCTCATAGCTACCAAGAAAGCATATGTCCTTGAAGCACCGCTAGGTGATGCACCTGTTTTCCCAGCAACTCAAGATGTTATGAACGTCTGGCAGTCACGTAGTGATGATTACTCCACAGTTCAAGGCGGCATGCTTTACAGCTTAGAACCGGGGCTCCAAAAGCGTTTTGAGCAGCACGGAGCATATGAGATGTTCCAAGAGCTGAAAATGGTTTTCCAAGCTCATGCCCGGGTCGAGAGATATGAAGTCTCCGACAAGTTCTACAATTGTAAGATGGAGGAGAATAGTTCACAATGAAAGCACACACTCAAAATGCAGGTTGCACAACCGCTTATCTCACGGGAGTTAATCTCCCGGATGATGCGGTCGTTAATGAGAATCCTTCATCGCTCCCACCTAGCTACAAGAGCTTTGTGATGAACTTCAATATGCAGGGATGGAAAAGACCATTCTGAGGTATATTCAATGCTGAAATCAGCGGAGGTGGAGATCAAAAGGAACATCAAGTGTTGATGGTGAATAAAACCACTAAGTTCAAGAAAGGCCAGGGTAAGAAGAACTTTAAGAAGGATGGCAAGGAGTTGCCATGCCCGATAAGCCGATTCTTAGGGAAGAAGCCAAAGCATGGACCCAAGCACGAGGTGAGTGCTTTTATTGCAAGGGAAAGCAGTCCTTTGAAGCGGAACTGCCCCAAGTACTTAGCGGATAAGAAGGCTGGCAATACCAAAGGTATATGTGATACACATGTTATTGATGTGTACCTAATCAGCGCTCGTAGTAGCTCCTGGTTATTTGATACCGGTGCGGTTGCTCATATTTGTAACTCAAAACAGGAGCTGCGGAATAAGCGGAGACTGGCGAAGGACGAGGTGACAATGCGCGCTGGGAATGGTTCCAAGGTCGATGTGATCGCCGTCGGCACGCTACCTCTACATTTACCTCTTTGGATTAGTTTTAAACCTCAATAATTGTTATTTAGTACCAGCTTTGAGCATGAACATTGCATCTGGATCTCGTTTAATGCGAGATGGCTACTCATTTAAATCTGAGAATAATGGTTGTTCTATTTATATGAGAGACAAGTTTTATGGTCATGCCCCGCTGGTCAATGGTTTATTCTTATTTAATCTTGAACGTGATGTTACACATATTCATAGTGTGAATGCCAAAAGATGCAAGGTTGATAATGATAGTCCCACATACTTGTGGCACTGCCGCCTTGGTCACATTGGTGTCAAACGCATGAAGAAACTCCATGCAGATGGACTTTTGGAGTCTCTTGATTGTGAATCATTTGACACATGCGAACCATGCCTCATGGGCAAAATGACCAAGACTCCATTCTCCGGAACAATGGAGCGAGCAACCAACTTATTGGAGATCATACATACTGATGTGTGCGGTCCAATGAGCGTTGAGGCTCGCGGTGGTTATCGCTATGTTCTCACCCTCGCGAATGACTTAAGTAGATATGGGTATGTCTACTAAATGAAACACAAGTCTGAGACCTTTGAAAAGTTCAAGGAATTTCAGAGTGAGGTTGAGAATCAACGTGACAGGAAAATCAAGTTCTTACGATCGGATCATGGGGAGAATATTTGAGTCACGAATTTGGCACACACTTAAGGAAATGTGGAATTGTTTCACAACTCACGCCGCTGGAACACCTCGGTAATGGTGTGTCCGAACGTCGTAATCGCACTCTATTGGATATGGTGCGATCTATGATGTCTCTTACTGATCTACCGCTATCATTTTGGGATTATGCTATAGAGACTGCCGCATTCACTTTAAATAGGGCTCCATCGAAATCCGTTGAGACGACACCGTATGAATTGTGGTTTGGGAAGAAACCTAAGCTGTCGTTTCTGGAAGTTTGGGGATGCGATGCTTATGTCAAGAAACTTCAACCTGAAAAGCTCGAACCCAAGTCGGAAAATAAGTCTTCATAGGATACCCTAAGGAAACTATTGGGTATACCCCACGAAGCTTGTAGGATCTGTCAAATTATTATACCATGTTAAACTGAGAATTCTTAACACGAAGCTTGTAGGATGTTCAGTTTAACCCGGAGCTTGTAGGATCAGTTTAACTTTTGGAAATATGCCCTAGAGGTAATAATAAAATGGTTATTATTATATTTCCTTGTTCATAATAATTGTCTATTGTTCATGCTATAATTGTGTTATCCGGAAATCGTAATACATGTGTGAATACATAGACCACAACATGTCCCTAGTGAGCCTCTAGTTGACTAGCTCGTTGATCAATAGATGGTTACGGTTTCCTAACCATGGACATAGTATGTCATTGATAACGGGATCACATCATTAGGATAATGATGTGATGGACAAGACCCAATCCTAAGCATAGCACAACATCATGTAGTTAAATGCGCTAAAGCTTTTCTAATGTCAAGTATCTTTTCCTTAGACCATGAGATTGTGCAACTCCCGGATACCGTAGGAGTACTTTGGGTGTGCCAAACGTCACAACGTAATTGGGTTGCTATAAAGGTACACTACGGGTATCCCTGAAAGTATCTGTTGGGTTGGCACGAATCGAGACTGGGATTTGTCACTCCGTATGACGGAGAGGTATCTCTGGGCCCACTCGGTAAGACATCATCGTAATGAGCTCAATGTGACTAAGGGGTTGGTCACGGGATGATGTGTTACGGAACGAGTAAAGAGACTTGCCGTAACGAGATTGAACAAGGTATCGGTATACCGACGATCGAATCTCGGGCAAGTGCTATACCGGTAGACAAAGGGAATCGTATACGGGACTGATTGAATCCTTGACATCGTGGTTCATCCGATGAGATCATCATGGAACATGTGGGAGCCAACATGGGTATCCTGATCTCGCTGTTGGTTATTGGCCGGAGAGATGTCTTGGTCATGTCTGCATAGTTCCCGAACCCGTAGGGTCTACACACTTAAGGCTCGGTGACGCTAGAGTTGTAATAGGAATTGTATGTGGTTACCTAAAGTTGTTCGGAGTCCCGGATGAGATCCCGGACGTCAGGAGGAGTTCCGGAGTGGTCCGGAGGTGAAGATTTATATATGGGAAGTCCAGTTTTAGTCACCTAAAGGTTTCGGTTTATCGGTATTGTACCGGACCACCGAAGGGGTTCCGGGTCCACCGAGGGTCCACCTGCCTCAAGGACCTAATGGGCTGTAGTTGGGTGGGAACCAGCCCCTTAGTGGGCTGGTGCGCCCCAAGGGCCCAAGGCGCCTAGGGTTGGAAACCCTAGGAGGCCCACCCCCGGGCGGCGTCCCTAGTTGGAAACCCTAAGGGGGCCCTGCCTCGAGGGTCCCCCTCTAGATGGATCTAGGGGCGGCCCTCTCCCCTCCCCTATAAATAGTGGGGGTGGGAGGCAACCGCACCCTTCTCTGGCGCAGCCCTTCCCCTTTCTACACCTTCTCCTCCTCCGTGGCGCTTAGCGAAGCTCTTGGGAGAACCACGAGCTACCGCCATCGGGCCGTGTCCGAGCTCTCCTCAACCTCTCCTCCCCCCCCTTGCTTGGGATCAAGAAGGAGGAGACGCCCCGGGTCACGTGTGTTGAACGCGAGGCGCCGTCATTCGGCGCTTAGATCGGAATCAACCGCGATCCGAATCGCTACGAGTCTGACTCCTTCATCTGCGTTCTTATGTAACTTCCGCATCGCGATCTTCAAGGGTATGAAGATGCACTCCCCTCTCTCTCGTTGCTAGTCTCTCCATAGATTGATCTTGGTGATGCATAGAAACTTTTTAATTTCTGCAACGATCCTCAACAGATCTTCTGTCCATCTGGAATATCAAAGTCCCCTTGCACATTCATATATTTCTTTGGCTCATGTCTAAAAATAAACTTTTGACTAGGGATAATCTTCAGAAAAGGCAAACGGTAGAAGATGCTACCTGTCTTTTCTGTAGTGATCCTGAAACTATTGAGCATTTGTTTTTTGGATGTGTTGTTTCGATAGAACTATGGAGAGTGATTGGGGACATTTCTAACAACCATTCTGGGATGTCTGTGACGGACATACTTTAATGGTGGTCCTTTAACAAAAATCACCCTGCAGATTGTTTACTGCATTCTGCTGCCCTATGGGCTCTATGGAAGTATCGTAACGACATGTGCTTCAATCATATCCCCTGGATTGGGATGCAGGTGTTGTGAAGGAAGATTGTTGCTACTTTGGACAGCTGGGCAGTCCGTTGCTCAGGCCCTGTCAAGGAAAAAGTGCTACACTTGGTGCGGATGCTGGAGCAGTTAGCAAGATCCCCAACCCTCCTACTCTGGCCGGATCCTATCTAGGCCTGCAGAAATGCTCGGAGGTGCTGCGAGATTGCGTTTTCGATTAATTTCCTTGCCTGTTGGATGTAGCTCCCTCTGATAACTATTTTCTATTTTCCCTTGAGTTAGTGACTGTTGCTCTGTGGGCGCGATCTGCTCTTTTTGCTGGGGCAGCGCGTGTGCCGTTTAACCCCCCCCCCCCCCCCCCCCCCCACACACACACACACACAATGGAGCCGGGGCTTTGAGCCCTTTTCCTCTAAAAAGCGATATGCAAACATTGTAGCAACAGTTGAAAGGCACTGTTTGGGTTGAGCAACTTAGTACAACATTGTATTGAATCGTTTGGGGATCTACAAAGTTAATCTGGTTATTAAGTAGAAAAGGAGTACAGTACATATGAACAGCCGTATGGGGTATTGGGGTGTGCCAGCTAAGCAAGTGAAGCACGCGTTCTGCTCGTCCCTCTCTGCTTTTGCTGACCCTTTTCCTTTTGTTCTTTCGTATCTTCTTCTTCCACAGATCTCTTCAAGTTAGACCGGACGGTCCACGGGCACCACTCAGTTGTGAGAGTGATTTCGTTCCTTTTGATCTTGCAGTACAACACTCCTACCATGGGATTAGGATCTCCTTTAATTGGGATGTGGGACGGTGTGATCCTCTTGCCTTTGGTTTGCTTTTCTTCTTTGCCTCGGAATCCCCCGACTGGGCACCTGCTTTGGGCTTTGAGATGCGGTCCGAACCATGGATGGATGGGGTCTGCTGCCGCTGTAGCGATTGTTGCAGGGCCCGCGTCAGATCAGATCAAGAGAAGAAAAGGGGGAGTCACCTCACCTGTGACGGGGACACTGTTGCGTGCGCTTTGGACCACGCCGCTGCCGTGCTCCATCATGTGATGTGTACGTTGTAGTTGTACTACTGCCGTGCAAAGTTTGATCCGGTGTGTGCGCGTATCTGTGGCACACGTACCGGGCTGCCACGCTGAGCAGACGAACCAACAAAACGGGTGGATTCTAATTTGTCTTTTTTTGCTGAGCACTACTTATATGTTCAAAGATCTAAAATTTAAAGATCATCTTACGCATCAAATTATCTACTATGAAAAAAAATTGATTTTTTTACCAGGTGTAGATGAGTCTAGTCTCAGAAATAGATATTCATATGAAAATGATATTCTTTTTCATCAACAAAACAATTCATCCATATGGTGGATTGTAAGGATCAAATCAAGTTTGAGGAAAATTTTATTTGATCATTAGTGGTATAATAAAAGCTTAATTACACATTTAATATGGTCTAACGTTAACCCAGCCATGCTCATTCAGATTTATTACATATTTTGTCTGTTCTTGTGGATCAAATAGCCAAAATAACTAAATTTATGTGTTTCGAATTCACTATGGCGCGACCGGGCTTCTGCTTCTTGCGCGACGCTTCATCGTGGAGCTGACTCAGCTTGCCTCCTTGATCCGTGCGTGCGCTCGTGACCAAGGAGCTCGTCGCGCCATAGCAAACCGGTATGTCCTGTATTTCCTAATTCTCTATTTCACTCATTCTAGTGTTATTCTTACTCATTTCTTTTCAAAATCACTGAATAAAAAAAAGCCCTTCTTTTGCTCACTCGGGGATGTATGAACTACTCCCTTCGTCTGCGAATACGTGTACTTCTAACTTTTATCTTAAGTTAAAGTATTAAAATTTTAATCAACTTTATAAAAAAGAGTAGTATCAATTATGGCACTACATTAATATTACTGGATCCGTTTTAAAATTTACTTTCATAATATATCAATTTGATGTCATATTATGTTATCAGAAATGTTAACGCCCACACGTGTGGGCGTTTGCACATCGCCCACACACCTCCATCACCACTCATTTTGCCAAGTATGAATAAATGACATCAGTAGAATTATTTTTTTCGGCTTAAAAATGTTGTATCTCCTAAATAAAAAAGCGAACTAAAAATCCATTTTCACCATTAAATCCGTCTCGACGAGATCTTCAAAACTAGACCCCATGTTGATATGTTTTATTTAATTTTTTTTTTTTGCCGAAGTTGTCATGATGTTTACAAGCAGTTGCCATAGGGCTTAAACTAAAGTTGCCATGTGGCAATTTTAGTTTGTAGATCATGGCAATTTTAGTATTTTGATGATGGCAACTCCAAGATTTTGACCATGAAAATTATTTTTTGTATGAACCAGTGCAATTTTACGTGCATGTATCATGGCAATTTTAGTTTATGGTTCATGGCAAGTCTAGTTTCTTAATTCCCCGTTTTATAAATGTCAAAATTTACTTTTAAATATAGAAGAAAATAGCTGAAACATATCATGGCAACTTCAGTGTAAACATCATGGCAATTCATATGCAATAGACATGGCAACTTTTAATTCAAAAAAAAATTCATCAAAACATATCAACATGGGATCTAGTTTCGAAGATCTCATCGCGAGGGATTTAATGGTGAAAACGGATTTTCAATCGTATTTTTCGTTTAAGAGATAAAACATTTTAAAAACTGAAAATCCAAAAAGATTCCTACATGCATGCATGCGATGACGTGGCAATCTGTTTACATTAGAGACGTGTGCTGCGTCTTCCTTCCTGCCACACATGTGGCAGTTAGTGCGACCCTATGTTATTTCTCTGTTCTATAAAATTGGTCAAAACTTTAAAACTTTAACTTAAGATAAAAAGCTAGAAATACACTTATTCATGAACAAAGGGAGTAGGTCTTAACGCCAACGAACTAGGATGAATTCAAAATCTGTTTTCTCGGACTTTTCCAAGCACAAAATACCTCTTTGTATTTGCACTCTCAAATGAGAGTGGAATAAACTGGAATTTCATATAATATCTTAATAGAATTTCTTGTAATGATTGATGCATTTTTTATTCTATATTATCCGCTTGTGTAGAATACTAGCAAGAGAACATCCCTCCTTTTTATGCAATTGAAATGGTATTGACAAATAACAAACGCTGAATAAAAGTTCTTCGGATCCATCTCTGACGAGTTCATCGGTCCTATGGTTGGGGGTGAATTTGGAAATCAGTCTGTTCAAGCAAGGATGGCGTGGCGGCGGCGGCATACTCGTGGACCTGTGTCCTCGGGCTTCGCCGTTGCGACAGCGTTTGCTCCAGCATCAGTGTGGAGCTTGGGAGGTAGTCCAGGAGCAGATACAGATTGTGATCTGCATCCGTGACATCTGGAAGACGGAACGTGTGCTGGGTTCGTGGTTCGTGGATGGCAGGTAAGGTTTCCTCCTTCGGCGTCTTAGTCGTGGTAGGGTGCCAGACTTGGAGTTTGATGGCGTGTCCGGGGTGTTGCCCCGGTCTGATTCTTTCAACGGCAATGACTGCACTTTTGGTGAGCTACCTTGGAGGTCCGTAAAGCTGCATATCTGCGATGGAGCCGCGTCGAGCTCGGGTGAGGAGGTGATCCGTCATTCTTTTCTTCGGTGGCTGCTATAGTGGTGCCGGAGGCAGGTGACAGGCGTTAGTGTCAAGCTCAGAGATATTCTGCTATCTTTTCAATTTTGTCATGTCGGTTCTTACGTGACTTGTACTTTGATCTTTATAATATAAATGAGACATGTATTACCATGCAAAAAAAATAAAATAAAAAATAAATATCTTATTACAGCTATTTACGCATTTTAAGAAAAACGATCTATTTGTATTCATCAAATATACAAAGTACATCAAAACGAAGAAACAATGAGCGATATCCACAGGCAATTTAAGAGCAATGCTACACGTACAAATAATTACAGGCTTTTACAAGGGAGGATTAACTTGTGCATTTGTGATTGGTCAATAGGTTGTGAAGCCGGCCCATCTCTTTGAAAATCAGGGGCGCAAGTTTGTGATTGGTCAGTAGATAAAAAAACCCTGTAATTATTTGTACGTCTAGCATTTTTGGCAATTTAATCTACAATCGCTCGCAAGAACCCATTGCTCTTATGATAAGACCCATTAAATATGAACTCTTTTACTTCTTTAGCGCCAGATGGACCACACAACAAGATCATGATGGAATTCATAAAAATTTTCCTGGAGCCTTCAAGCTTAAAGCATCCACAGCCGGGCGTCTCAAATTCGTCTCAAATATGTAGATGGACTAACTGGTCATTGATCGGTCATAAAAATTTACCCAATCAGGCGCCTCGAACCGTCGTCAAATGCACGCACTGACCGGCGCACCTCATATCCAGTCCAAATATAGGGCAGATATGGGGCGGCCCGGGCACGTCCGGTCTCGTTCGCCTGACAAGCCCGGCCCACAAGCGACCCCATGGATGTCCCACAAAAAACTCCATCTGGCTCGTCGCTCTGAACCCTAGCTTACTCACACTCTCCTCTCTCTCGCTCCGTCATCTTCTCTCCCCACGCCGATTCCGATCGAATCCGGAACAATGTCGAGTTCCGGCAGCCGCTCCGACTTCGAGTTGGATCCTGACTTTGAGCTGGCCCTCCGCATTGCCTTGGAGCGGTCCAAGGTGGAGACTGGGGCAGCTCCAGATCTGCAGCGTCGCCGCAAACGCAGCTCCCATGCCGACGCTATTCTCCTCCCGCCCGCTTGCGCAGCTCGACATGCCCGTGATAAACTGCGGTTTCCCCTACGCCGTCTGCTGTTCGCGACGCGGGTCAGCCGCTTCCCCACGTAAGGCAGCCGGTGGTGCTGTGCTCGCCCTACTGCCCGGACGCCGCACGCCAAATTAGAGGCGTGTGCTCGCGAGAGGCGCGAAAAGGGAGAGGAAGGAGGCGGAGGAAGCGAAGTGCGCCACCGCCTGGATGCAAAGTGAGCTCGACGAGGACGCGCGGCTCCTCGATTGGGTCTACCGTCGATCGCTTACGACCGCGAAGACGGACGCGCGGCTGCTCCGCGGGAAGAACGCCAATGTGATTTGGATTGCCATTGAGCAGTCTGAGCGCGAGGCGGCGGAGGCAGCGGCTCGGCTAGCGAAGCTCAAGTGGCAATAGGACAGGGCTGTCTCATGGTTGAAAGGGCTCATCGTCCTCTTCGACACGTCCTCCTCATCCGACGACTACGGCTTCTCGTCCGACCACTTGGGCGATCTTCCACCAGCCGCCGACGCCTACAGCGTTCGAAAGGGCAAAGGGGCAGCGAGGAAGTGGTGAAGCTCCGCCGTCTCCGTCTTTAATTCAAGTTTTTATAGTAATCTAGTTTAAACTTGTCTGTTATTTATGTGAATTATGTGAACTTTAACGATCTTTTGGAGATCCCTTGGTGATCTTTTTGGTGATCGAAATATCCATTTCTATGTCCGATTCTATGTATGTTTGATGATCTACGTTGTTCAGTTTTACGTTGAATGCTTTTGTATGAATATAGAATACCGGATATAAGATACATGAACATGGACAACAGGATTTGATGAGCGTTCTGTCAGTACCCGCGGACGCATCCGGGCATGTCCGCGGGCGTTTAAGGGCCTGGATTTTGGGGTTACGGCTGTAGATGCTCTTAGACCTAGCAAATGACCACGGTTTCATATCCACCAGCCCAGTTCAGTTCGGTTAAATATATGTGACTAAGCGTTGCAATTATACTTTATCTACACCAGCCAATTATTGTGGGGCTTATGCCGTTGTCCAACAACCATGCAATTATGCAAATGACAGGAATCCCATGCTGATGTCGTTCGGGAGATGACGCTGACGCTGATATATCCTCCCCGGCACTGACACTGTGACATTAAAAACCAGTCCTGCGAATCTAGTGCCAGCAGAAGTAGATACATACACTACAGGTACAGGAGCAACTGAATTTCAGAGGAGCCATTTTTTGGGTTCTTTAACAAGTGCAAGAGTACACAAATGTCAAGTGGGCACTGCAATGCCGGGGCCATGAATGGATGGATCCCAAGTGCAAATAGAAAAGAGGAAGGAGGAGAGGCATCGCATCGGGTTGAGGTTGAGGAAGACGTCGCACGAGGTCAGGGTCCGTGCTTGTCTGCCCGCGCTCCGATGCGCCTTGCTCTATCAGGATTCTCTCGCCCGATCGATCTGCGTGAGCTTGCTCTAGCTCGGTAGGGGCGTGTTTGGTAGCCGCACAGAGACAGAGGTCAATCAGGCTCGCGTAGGATGAAAGTAAGCTGTTTGGTTGTCTATATGATCACTGTTTGGGTTGTACGCACGACATTTAAAGCACCTTCCAGCCAGGTTAGAGCACCTTCCATCCAGGTTAGCTAGGAACGTCCAAATAGACAGTCTTTTCACAGCTAGTCCCACGGGGTGTATGTGGGCGGCGGCGGCTACACGCGAGGAGCCACGCTCAAGAAGTCGTGTTGTTTTCTGAAGCGCCGACAATAATTACCCTCACCGCTCTGACACTCACACTGTAGCAGTGGTGATCAGCGGATCGGAGAACAGCAAAGCGACCAGCGGCCTCCATCATCGACGTCATCAACATCGACAACATCACTTCGACAATGGCGGTAAGCCCTATTTTCACCTCCTCACTTACTATTTCACATTCGATCCACATTTAGATTCAATCCGCGTAATCCATCAGCGTTCTAGGGGAATGGGGAATCGGGGTAAATAGCCAAAGGGACATAGGATTGATAAAATTTCTTCATGAGTACTAAGTAGCGATGGATTTTAGGGTTCCGATCCGTATTGAGCACAAGGGGAATGGGGATTGGGGTTAATCTTACACAAATAGCTTCAAACCCTAGCCCCAGCGACCCTCGAGGCGCTTGGAGCGGCGGGGACCCTTGGCCTTGTTCTTGTCCTCCGGCTGGACCACCGTCTCGTCGTCCTCATCGTCGTCCAGATCGATCGACAAAGTACGGTGGCCTCGCTCCGGCACCCTGACCACCACCTCCACCGCTTCTTCTTCCTCCTCCTGCTCCAGAGCAATGACCTCCGGTGCCACAAACTTTCTATTCTAGAAAGTCAAAGACAATGGTCTTGAGGAGCCCTGTACTCTATGTACTTGGCCACCTTGCCCTCTATCCAGCATCGCCGGAGTCGGCCTGATTCATGGCCAAGTGCAGGATGTTGACAGGCATAGCGTCCTTCACTGGGTCAGGAATCAACGTCTTCAACTCCTTCACGTCGCCTTCTTGACCACAACGTCAACCTCCGTGTGCATGTCTTCGATGCTACTGAAGTTCAAGCACACTTCCATGGTGTTCTCGAACTTGATGCGATCACCGAGCAAGCACCCAGTGAAGAAAGCCCTACATCCAATGCTCCTGAAGGAAATATGCCCTAGAGGCAATAATAAATTTGTTATTTAAATTTCCTTATATCATGATAAGTGTTTATTATTCATGCTAGAATTGTATTAACTGGAAACTTAGTACATGTGTGAATACATAGACAAAACAGAGTGTCCCTAGTATGCCTCTACTTGACTAGCTCGTTAATCAAAGATGGTTAAGTTTCCTGACCATAGACATGTGTTGTCATTTGATGAACGTGATCACATCATTAGAGAATGATGTGATGGAGAAGACCCATCCATTAGCTTAGCATTATGATTGTTTAGTTTTATTGCTATTGCTTTCTTCATGACTTATACATATTCCTCTGACTATGAGATTATGCAACTCCCGAATACCGGAGGAACACCTTGTGTGCTATCAAACGTCACAACGTTACTAGGTGATTATAAAGATGCTCTACAGGTGTCTCCGAAGGTGTTTGTTGGGTTGGCATAGATCAAGATTAGGATTTGTCACTCCGTGTATCGGAGAGGTATCTCTGGGCCCTCTCAGTAATGCACATCACTATAAGCCTTGCAAGCAATGTGACTAATGAGTTAGTTGCGGGATGATGCATTACGGAATGATTAAAGAGACTTGCCGGTAACGAGATTGAACTAGGTATGATGATACTGATGATCGAATCTCGGGCAAGTAACATACTGATGACAAAGGGAATGACGTGTGTTGTTATGCGGTTTGACCGATAAAGATCTTCGTAGAATATGTAGGAGCCAATATGAGCATCTAGGTTCCGCTATTGGTTATTGACTGCAGATGTGTCTCGGTCATGTCTACATAGTTCTCGAACCCGTAGGGTCCGCACGCATAACGTTCGATGACGATTTGTATTATGAGTTGTGTGTTTTGGTGACCGAAGTTTGTTCGGAGTCCCGGATGAGATCACGGACATGACGAGGAGTCTCGAAATGGTCGGGAGGTAAAGATTGATATATTGAAAGGTTATATACGGACATCGGAATGGTTCCGATAAGGTTCGGGGATTTTTTGGAGTACCGGGGGCTATCGGACCCCCCCCCCACCCCCCGGGAAAGTTATAGGGCCTAATGGGTCATAGTGGAGGAGAGGAGGCAGGCCACAGGAGGTGGGGCGCTCCCCTTTGCTCCAATCCGAATTGGACAAGGGGAGGGGGCGCAGCCCCCCTCTTTCCTTCTCCCTCTCCCTCCTTTCCCCTTTCCCCCTCTCTGTTGGAAGGAAAGGGGTGAATCCTACTAGGTTTGGCTAGTAGGACTCACCCCCCTGGGCGCGCCTCCCCATTGATGGCCTCCTCCTCCCCCTCCTTTATATACGTAGGCAGGGGGCACCCCAAAGCACAACATACAGTCTCTTAGCCGTGTGCGGTGCCCTCCTCCACAGTTTAACACCTCGCTCACATCGTCATAGTGCTTAGGCGAAGCCCTGCACCGGTAACTTCAACATCATCGTCGCCACGCCGTCGTGCTGATGGAACACTCTCTCGAACATCTACTGGATCAAGAGCTCAAGGGATGTCATTATGCTGAACGTGTGCTAAACACGGAGGTGCAGTACGTTCGGTACTTGGATCAGTTGGATCGTAAAGACGTTCGACTACATCAACCACATTACTAAACGCTTCCGCTTTCGGTCTACGAGGGCACGTGGACGCACTCTCCTATCTCGTTGTTATGCATCTCCTAGATAGATCTTGCGTGACCGTAGGATTTTTTTTGAAATACTGCGTTCCCCAACAGTGGCATCCGAGCCAGGTCTATGTGTAGATGTTATATGCACGAGTAGAACACAATGAGTTGTGGGTGATAATAGTCATACTGCTTACCACTAACGTCTTACTTTGATTCGGCGGTATTGTTGGATGAAGCAGCCCGGACCAACATTACATGACCGCGTTCATGAGACTGGTTCTACCGACGTGCTTCACACACAGGTGGCTGGCGGGTGTCTGTTTCTCCAACTTTAGTTGAATCGAGTGTGAGTACGGTCGGTCCTTGTTGAAGGTTAAAATAGTACACTTGATGAAAAATCGTTATGGTTTTGATGCGTACGTAGGAACGGTTCTTGCTAGAAGCCCGTAGCAGCCACTTAAAACTTGCAACAACAAAGTAGAGGACGTCTAACTTGTTTTTGCAGGGCATGTTGTGATGTGATATGGTGAAGAAGTGATGAGATATAAATTGTTGTATGAGATGATCATGTTTTGTAAAAGTTATCGGCAACTGGCAGAGCCTTATGGTTGTCTCTTTATTGTATGAAATGCAATCGCCATGTAATTGCTTTACTTTATCACTAAGCGGTAGCGATAGTCGTAGAAGCAATAGTTGGCGAGACGACAACGATGCTACGATGGAGATCAAGGTGTCAAGCCGGTGACTATGGATATCATGACGGTGCTTTGGAGATGGAGATCAAAGGCACAAGATGATGATGGCCATATCATGTCACATATTTTGATTGCATGTGATGTTTATCTTTTATGCATCTTATTTTGCTTAGTATGTTGGTAGCATTATAAGATGATCCCTCACTAAATTTCAAGGTATAAGTGTCCTCCCTGATTATGCACCGTTGCTACAGTTCGTCGTGCCGAGACACCACGCGATGATCGGGTGTGATAAGCTCTACGTTCACATACAACGGGTGCAAGCCAGTTTTGCACGTGCAGAATACTCGGGTTAAACTTGACGAGCCTAGCATATGCAAATATGGCCTCGGAACACTGAGTCTGAAAGGTCGAAGGTGAATCATATAGTAGATATGATCAACATAGTGATGTTCACCATTGAAAACTACTCCAGCTCACGTGATGATCGGACATGGTTTAGTTGATTTGGATCACGTGATCATTTAGATGACTAGAGGGATGTCTATCTAAGTGGGAGTTCTTAAGTAATATGATTAATTGAACTTTAATTTATCATGAACTTAGTACCGATAGTTTTTGCATGTTCACGTTGTTGTACATCAATGGCCCGTGCTACCGCTCCCTTGAATTTTAATGCGCTCCTAGAGAAAGCTAAGTTGAAAGATGATGGTAGCAACTACACGATCGGGTCCATAACTTGAGGATTATCCTCATTTACGCACGTAAGAATTACGTCCCGAAGCACCGCTAGGTGCAAGACCCGCTGCAGGAGCAACTCCAGATGTTATGAACGTCTGGCAGAGCAAAGCTGATGACTACTCGATAGTTCAGTGTGCCATGCTTTACGGCTTAGAATCGGGACTTCAAAAATGTTTTGAACGTCATGGAGCATATAAGATGGTCCAGGAGTTGAAGTTAATATTTCAAGCAAATGCCCGAATTGAGAGATATGAACTCTCCTATAAGTTCTATAGCTGCAAAATGGAGGAGAATAGTTCTGTCAGTGAACATATACTCAGAATGTCTGGGTACCATAACCACTTGACTCAACTGGAAGTTAATCTTCCTGATGATAGTGTCATTGATAGAGTTCATCAATCAGTGCCACCAAGCTATAAAAGCTTCGTGATGAACTATATATAATATGCAAGGGATGGATAAGACAATTCCCAAGCTCTTCGCAACGCTAAAGGCCGCGGAGGTAGAAATCAAGAAGGATCATCAAGTGTTGATTGTTAACAAGTCCACTAGTTTCAAGAAATAGGGCAAAGGGAAGAAGGGAAACTTCAAGAAGAACGGCAAGCAAGTTGTTGCTCAAGTGAAGAAGCCCAAGTATGGACCTAAGCCTGAGACTGGGTGCTTCTACTGCAAAGGGACTAGTCACTGGAAGCGGAACTACCCCACGTATTTGGCGGATAAGAAGGATGGCAAAGTGAAAGGTATATTTGATATACATATCGATTTGTACCTTACTAATGCTCGTAGTAGCGCCTGGGTATTTGATATTGGTTCTATTGCTCATATTTGCAACTTGAAACAGGGGCACGGGTTAATCGAAGATTGGCTAAGGACAAGGTGACGATGCGCGTGGGAAATGGTTCCAAAGTCGATGTGATCGCCGTCGGCATGCTACCTCTACATCTACCTTCGGGATTAGTTTTAGACCTGAATAATTGTTGTTTGGTGCCAGCATTAAGCATGAACATTATATCTGGATCTTGTTTGATGCGGGACGGTTATTTATTTAAATCAGAGAATAATGGTTGTTTTATTTATATGAATAATATCTTTTATGGTCATGCACCCTTGATGAGTGGTCTATTTTTGTTGAATCTCGATTGTAGTGATACACATATTCATAATATTGAAGCCAAAAGATGCAAGGTTACTAATGATAGTGCAACTTATTTGTGGCACTGCCATTTAGGTCATATTGGTGTAAAACGCATGAAGAAACTCAATGCTAATGGGCTTTTGGAATCACTTGATTATGAATCACTTGATGCTTGCGAACCATGCCTCATGGGCAAGATGACTGAGACTCCGTTCTCCGGAACAATGGAGCGAGCAACTGACTTGTTGGAAATAATACATACTGATGTATGTGGTCCAATGAGTGTTGAGGCTCGCTGCGGGTATCGTTATTTTCTGATGTTCACAGATGATTTGAGCAGATATGGGTATATCTACTTGATGAAACTTAAGTCTGAAACATTTCAAAAGTTCAAAGAATTTCAGAGTGAAGTAGAAAATCATCGTAACAAGAAAATAAAGTTTTTACAATCTGATCGTGGAGGTGAATATTTGAGTTATGAGTTTGGTCTTCATTTGAAACAATGTGGAATAGTTTCACAACTCACACCACCTGGAACACCACAGCGTAATGGTGTGTCCAAACATCGTAATCGTACTTTATTAGATATGGTGCGATCTATAATTTCTCTTACCGATTTACCGCTATCATTTTGGGGTTATACTTTAGAGACGGCTGCATTCACGTTAAATAGGGCACCATCTAAATCCGTTGAGATGACACCATATGAACTGTGGTTTAGCAAGAAACCTAAGCCGTAGTTTCTTAAAGTTTGGGGCTGCGATGCTTATGTGAAAAAGTTTCAACCTGATAAGCTCGAACCCAAATCGAAGAAATGTGTCTTCATAGGATACCCAAAGAAAACTGTTGGGTACAC